>OZ030008.1:73180000-74380000 GCA_964023405.1 Apodemus agrarius | reverse complement strand
ATCCTATTAAGTCATACTGAGTACATAAGAATGGGGAATGAATGGAATGATGGGAAAACAGTTCAGTCCACCTGAGGAAATAACAAAAGAGCTACCAAGAGACTGAAAGTAGAAAGAAATGGAGGGATTTATGGCCTTAAAGGACTCACAGGGTGATGCCAGCAATTCCTATTTAGTTATTAATCTGACAAGTAAATACATTAATATCAATTTAGTTCATTGTTTTCATTCTGAATCAATTTACATGATTCATATTCAAATCCCCATATTCAGGGGATTTAATTTGGGATTAGGGATGGTAGAATTTAAACATAAAGTTAAAGAATCAAAATGGTATAGTGTTAGGAAACTGTCTAATTGTTTAGATGTCATGGACATCCTGGAAATAGAACCAAGGAGGTCTGAGATTTGAAATTAAATGAAGCATTTCACATTGGTGAGGAACTCATCCTTTGTCTTTTTAGGTAATGACACTGAGGTGTTTGGGTAGTCACCAGGAAATATCATAAAATTGGATTCTCAGATCATACTTAAATGAACTCAGTATTTAAACACAAAACATAAAATGCTAAGAAGACAAAGTATGTGTGTAGGTACATGTGCATGTTTGGTGTGTGTGTGTGTGTGTGTGTGTGTGTGTGTGTATGTGTATGTATGTATGTTTGTGTGTATACATATTAAAAGTCCTGGACTTAATAGGATTTCTTTCAAATCAATATAAGCAAAGGTCCCTGGGGAGAGGAAAACTCAGTTAGTAAAATTATAGCTTCCATATGGACCTGTAGTCAAGTTTGTGAGGTATTTTTTTTGATGTTTGGAAGATAAGAGAAGGCCCAGTCCTCTACGGGCTGTACTATTTCTTTTCTTTTTTTTTTTATTGTATATATTCTATATTTACAATTCATTTCCCTTTTTCTGGTTCCCCGCCCCCAAATGTCCCACATGTCCTTTTCCCTCCCCCTGCTCCCGCATCCACCCCCTCCCACTTTACTGTTCTTGTACTCTCCCACAATGATGTTTTGGTCCATTCTAGCACCAGTGTTCATTCCTTTCTTCTTGTGAGACATCACTTGATATGTGATTTGTGTCTTTGGTGTTCCAAGCTTCTAGGCTAATATCCACTTATCAGTGACTGTATACCATGGGTATTCTTTTGAGACTGGGTCACCTCACTTAGTATGACATTCTCCAGCTCCATCCATTTCTCTAAGAATTTCATGAATTCACTGTTTCTAATGGCTGAATAGTACTCCATTGTGTATATATACCACATTTTTTGTATCCATTCCTCTGTTGAGGGACATCTGGGTTCTTTCCAGCTTCTGGCTATTATATATAAGGCTGCTATGAACATAGTGGAGCATGTATCCTTATTGCATGCTGGTGAATCTTCTGGGTATATTCCCAGGAGTGGTATGGCTGGGTCCTCCGGAAGTATCACGCCCAGTTTTCTGAGGAACCGCCATACTGATTTCCAGAGTGGTTGTACCAGCTTGCATTCCCACCAGCAGTGGAGGAGTGTTCCTCTTTCTCCACATCCTCGCCAACACCTGATGTCTTCTGAGTTTTTAATCTTAGCCATTCTGACTGGTGTGAGGTGAAATCTCAGGGTTGTTTTAATTTGCATTTCCCTAATGACTAGTGATGTTGAACATTTTTTAAGGTGTTTCTCAGCCATCTGAATTTGGTGGCGCAGGCCGGTAGGATTTGCTGAAGGAGGCAGAGGCAGGAGGATCTGGAGTTCGAGGCCAGCCTGGACTGTACTATTTCTAGGCAGGTTAAATATTTTTTAAAATGAGCTGAACAAGCAGTAAGAGACATTCTGACATGGTCATGGTCTCCATTCCTTGCCACAGGGCTGCTACCTTGGGCACCTGCTCTGGCTCCTCTCAATAATGGACTAGAAGCTGTAAGACGAATAACCCTTTCCTTTCATACATTGTTTGTAGTCAGAATGGCACAGCAACAGAAAATAAACTAGAACAATTCCAAAGAGAATATCTGGCTGTCCCTTTCTTTTTACTTAGAGACAAAGTCTCTCAATGAACTAGGCTTACAGCCAGCCCACTGCTCCCCGGTCCCAGGTCACTGTCACTCTGCATAATGTCTAGCTGTGGGTCTTTGTATTTGTTCCCATCTGCTGCAGGAGGAAGCTGCTCTGATGATGGATGAACAAGGCACAGATCTATGAGTACAGCAGAATGTCATTAGGAGTCATTATATTGCTACATTGCTGAAGTTCTTTTATTTCCTTTTGAAATTTTTATTAGGTATTTTCTTTATTTACATTTCAAATGTTATCCCCTTTCCTTGTTTGCCCTATGAAAATACCCTATCACATTGCCCTTCTCCCTGATTCTATGAGGGTACTCCCCAACCCACCCACTCCTGCCTCCCTGCCATGGCATTCTCCTACACTGGGGTATCAAACTTTCACAGGACTAAGGGCCTCTCCTCCCATTGATGTCCAACAAGTCCATCCTCTGCTACATATGTGGCTGGAGTCATGCGTCACTCCATGTGTATTATTTGGTTGGTGGTGTAGTCCCTGGGATCTCTGGGGTGTCTGAATAGTTGATATCCAGAAATATCATAAAATTGTTCCTCCTATGAGACTGCAAACCCCTTCAATTCCTTCAGTCCATTCTCTAACTCCTCCACTTGGGAGTCCATCCTCAGTCCAATGGTTGGCTGTGAGCATCCACATCTGTATTTGTCAGGCTCTGGCAGAGCTTCTCAGGAGACAGCTATGTCAGGCTCCTATCAGCAAGCACTTCTTGGCATACACAATAGTGTCTGGGTTTGGTAACTGTATATGGGATGGATCCCTAGGTGGAGCAGTCTCTGGATGCTCTTTCCTCAGCCTCTGCTCACACTTTGTCTCTGTATCGCCTCACATGGGTATTTTGTTCCCCCTTCTAAGAAGGACTAAAGTACTCACACTCTAGTCTTCCTTCCTCTTGAGCTTTATGTGGTCTCTGAATTGTATCTTGGGTCTTCTGAGTGGCTGAGAAGCACTTAAAGAAATGATCAACATCTTTAGTCATTAGGTTAATGCAAACCAAAACCACCCTGAGATTCCACATGACACCAAGCAGAATGGCTAAGTTTAAAAACTCAGGTGACAATAGATGCTGGCGAGCATGTGGAGAAAGAGGAGCACTCTTGTATTGTTGGGGGGATTGCAAGCTGGTACAACCACTTTGGAAATCGGTCTGGAGGTTCCTCAGAAAATTGGACATAGTATTACCTATGGACCCAGCTATACTACTCCTGGGCATATACCCAGAAGATACTCCAACATATAACAAGGACACTTGCTCTACTGTGTTCATAGCAGCTTTATTTGTAATAGCCAGAAGCTGCAAAGAACCCAGATGTCCTTCAACAGAGGAATGGATACAGAAAATGTGGTACATTTACACAAGGGAGTACTACTCAGCTATTAAAAACAATGAATTCATGAAATTCTTAGGCAAATGGATGGAACTAGAAAATATCCTGAGTGGGGTATCCCAAACACAAAAGAACACACATGGTATGTACTCACTGATAAGTGGATATTAGCCCAGTTATTTTATTTTATTTTAAATCAGTAATGTTTGTTTTTATACTACATCACTAATCTCTCTAGTCTCATATTCTTGGTCACTCAAGTAGTGCAAAGTATAGGTTCTATCTTGTGGACTGGGTCTTCTGATGACATTTTTCTATACTCATAGATCAGTACCTTGCCCAGCCATCACCAGACAAGAGCAGTGAATCTGATTGAGGAAGTGTCTCTGTGTGGTAAGATAAAGTCTCCTTTGGTTATAAGGCCAAGAGCTAGATCATCAGATAGATAAAGTCTCCTCTTCCCCAGGAAGTGCCACTGACTTCCACAGTAGCCGTACATGTTTCCATTAGCACAAGCAAAGGATGAGTGTTCTTCCTCCACAGCAGTGTCAGCACGAGCTGTCATTTGTTTTCTTGAACTTAGCCTTTCTGACAGGTGTTAAGATAAAATCTCAAAGTAGTTGTGATTTGCATTTCCCTGATGACTAAAGAGGTTTAACATTTTTAAGTGTTTGTTAGTCATTTGAGTTTTTTCTTCTGAGAATTCTTTTTAAATCAGTACCCCATATTTTAACTGAAGCATTTCTTGATATCTAGGTTTTTTTTTCTGTTGTTTAGTTCTTATATATTTTAATTATTAGTCCTCCGGTATGTAGAATGTAAAATACATTTCCCATTGTGTTGGTTGCCATTTTATCTGATTGATGATGTTCATTGCTGTACAGAAGCTTTTTGGTTTTATGCAACCTCATTTATTAATTGTTGATGTTAGGCCTTGTGCTAACAGTGATTTGTTCAGAAAGTCTTCTGCATGCCAACTAGTTCAAGGTGCTTCCTTATTTTTTCTTCTATCATATTTAGTGTATCTGGTTTTATATTATGGTCTTTGTTCCATTTGGAGTTGAGTTTTGTGTAGGTATATAAGTCATGGATCTACTTGGACGCATCTGTGTAGTTTTAGCAGTGCCACGTGTTAAACACATTGTCTTTTTACCAGTGTGTACTGTTGACTTCTTTGTCATGAAGCACGTGTCCACAGGTGCATGGATTTATGTTTGTGTCTTCATTTTGAGACATTGATCGTGTGTCAGGTTTTGTGCTAAAACCACCCTGTTATTATTATTATAGCTTTTCAATTTGAAATTAAGGATGGTGATACCTCCAGAAGTTCTTTCATTAGTCAGGATTGTTTTATGTATTTGTGCTGAAATTTTGATGAGAATTGCATTTTATCTGGAGATTGCTTTTGTAGGATGCTCATTTTAATTATATTATTCTTACAGCTCCGTGAGCATGAAAGAGCTTCCCATCTTTTGATATTTTTTCCAATTTCTGTCTTCAACTTCTTAAAGTTTTTATTGAAAATGACTTTCACTTGCTTAATTAGAAATAACCAAAGATATTTTATATTATTGGAGGCAATTGTGAAAGGTGTTAGTTCTATAATTTTTCTCAGATTGTTTGTCATTAGTATACATGAGAGAAAATGATCTTTGTGAGTCAATTTTATATCCAGCTACTTTGCTGAAAGTGTTTATTAGATGTAAGAGTTTCCCAGTATAATTTTGCATCACATGGGTATGCCATCATATTATCAGAATTGAACAGTTTTACTCATTTCCTTCCACTGTTTGTTGCATCTTTATCATATTCACAAAAGCTATTTTTTGATATATGTTGCAGTATCTAGTGCCTACTATGGGTAATGATGCTGGGCTCTAGTGGAGACATATTATATTGGCTGCAATTGTTTGTGGTGTGTGTGTGTGTGTGTGTGTGTGTGTGTGTGTGTGTGTAGCTTGCTTTGTATTCTAGACTGGTCTTAAACTTAGAGATCAGCCTGCCTGTGTCTCTCAAACTCTGGGAATAAAGATACATGCTAACACATTTCATCTCATTGTTTGTTTTTATACAAGAATCAAGGCATGGAGGATTGCAAAATTGCAATCCCAGGTACTGATATGTAGTATTCTTTTGAATGGGTGTATGTTTTGTTCCTTGGTTCCTCCTGAGCTCTCTGTGTCTCAGATGAGTGTGGTGGCTGTGTGTTGCCAGGTAGGAAATTCTTCTAGATTCAGGATATGTATGACCACTGGAGTTCCAGGTAAAATATGTCTTACATATATTGGAAGTTGCCACTTAGGAATGGTAATGGGTATGATGGACAAAGAGGGGTGTGGCTGAAGGAATCCATGACAGGGAGAAAACTATGATGTTCCACTGGTATCTGTTTAGTCCTGAGAATGGAATCAGAGAGTGAAATGATGCCACAACAGGTAGGCAGCTACATAGCCAGAGATGAGATTGCAGGATTGGATATTTAGGAAATGAAAGAGAGTATGAAAATCTGAGCTTACCTACCTGCATTCCTGCCATACTTGATTCTCTGGTAGGATTGGCTGGTGGGTTTCCAGAGAAACATTGCTGGAGTTGGATTGGCATAACAGAGGATGAGTTGAGTTGGAGGAATATTGGAAAAGATACATGTGATCCATCGGAGATGTGGGCACAGAAGAGGAGAAAAAACGCTGCAGCAGGTCATCACCTGTAGGGATGAGAATGAGTCTGGAAGATTGCATTTGGAGAAACCAAGTTTGGAGTGAAGCTCTGCAGTTACCTCCTATAACTCCCTGTTATATAGAGAAATTCTCTTCACTAACACATCATTAAAGAAATGAAGATGAAATTCTACACATTTCTACTCAAATTGGAAGAGGTTAACTCATTTTCGACTGTGGGTTCCCCTTTGGAGGAGAGCAAACATCTGTCATTCTCTTACGGAAACATAACTTAGTAGAATCCCTTTGAAAATATTGAACATTTATTTTTACAAATCCCATTTGTAATGTGTTATAGAGAATTCTTGCCAAAGTCCAGTGAGAGTTCAGAAATAACAAGCTATGACTTCTGTTTATTTTGAGGGATTTGTGTTTTAGATAAAGTTATCAAATAACTTCAGAAATAGTAAGAATATTTGTAGATTTCTCACTTATCAGTTCCCCTGGTAGTCACATTGGCTCCTAGTACAGAAGATCTTTCCTCACATACTCTGGAATTGTCTTCCTTAAGTGGAAAACAAAATTGTCTGCCTTCTTCTGACCTCCAACATTGCCACTGATTTCTACTTCTATCCACTTTCAGCAGTATAATACTAGACAAGAGTTTATCACTCTAATTTTCTAAACAATCATCAGAAAAATATAGATGCAGTAAATTTTTCTTATAGTAATATAGTTGTAACCAAAGACCATGTCAGGCTTGATTAGGAAGGTTCGCGGTTCCATCTATCCTGACTTCCTTACATATGCTGAGAACTGACTTCAATACCCCATCATGCAAAGCATGTAAAGATAACTGAAAGCCACATTTCACCAGAGGCTGTATAGATGGCTTGCCTAGGGCAGTGCATTAATAAGAACATTTGCAGCCTAGCAAGGGAAATGTCAGCCACGATGCTACCCTGGGAAGAAGCACATAATGAGCCCATGGAAGAATCCTTTATGGCAAGTGTTAAACTGCTGTCTTTGATGATGAGAACAAAGAGATGCAAATGAGAACTAGGAGTACCTTCTATCTACAGATGTTTTTTTCATATCTGGGTTCTTTTGCCTTAGTGCTAATATCAAAGAGAGACTGTGAACAAGAGGCCCACAACCAGTTCCTCCAGTATGCCTGTGTACCATTGATATGCTATGATCAGCTCCTATGATAGGGGCCATGAAAAAGATAGAAACCATGGGAGCCTTACTAGGACTATTCAAATACAGGAGACAGACTTGTTCATAGGCAGTCATTTTGTTTGCTTGTTTGCCTTTCAAATATGAAGCAACTGGTCAGTGGAAAACCTGGATAAAGCAAGCTCTTTATCCTTAATAAATTTCTTTTTCTAAGTTCTTCATCCCATGGCTTAGCACCTAGTGTTGCTATAGAAACATCACAGGTTGTATTTAGAAAGATAGTACATTACTTTTAATTTTATCTTTAGACTTTTAGTCTGAATCATGGGCCTCAAGGAATGATTACTTCTTGGCATGTTGGTAGCTATTGTCAAAAAAATACGTCAAATGACAGGTACAAGTGTAAGAATGGTTTTACAGAAGAAGACGAAAGTAAGGACGATCTCATCCACATTCAGCTTCTCCAATACAAGAGGGAGAAAAGACTCTGAGCACCATGTGAGTTAAAAGGCTGAAACATGGTCAGAGAACATCTATGAGAATAGCATGGATTCTTAGAAAAGAACATCACACAGTCTTGGAAAGTAGTAAATTGTCACCTAAGTCAACTCTTTGCTCATGCCTAACACAACTCCAAACAGAGGGAGCAAAGCCTTTAAGACAAGCCTGAGAGGATATCGAAGAAGAAGAGAAAAGAAACCATCAATGGGTATTTACAGTTGTGAGTTTCTGCATAAAATCTTATTTAAGTATAGCAGAACTCTAGAACACTTAGCAAGGTTCTTGCTTCCGTGATCATTAGAAGAGAGTGCCAACATTTAGATCATGTGTGCTTTTTATGGTCACAAAGCTATTATGTGACACATTGTGATCTTGGTATTTCTGCCAGTTAAAAAATAAATGGTTTTTGTTTTTTTTTAAGAGAGAGAGAGAGAGAGAGAGAGAGAGAGAGAGAGAGAGAGAGAGAGAGAGAGAGAGAGAGAGAGAGAGAGAGAGAGAGAGAGAGAGAGAGAGAGAGAATGAATGATGGATGTTTTAGAGATAGGCCAGTTACAGGCTTGTCTTTTTGACTTAAAGAAGACTGCAAAACAGAAAAAAATGGTTTACCCTTTCTCAGTCTATCTCTGCTACTCAGAAGCCATGTGGCTTCTCACTTTGCTGAGAGGAAAGACATGGCTATAGCCTGCATCTGCGCTGATCAGACAAGTCAAGTCTTCCTTTGCTAACTGCTCCCTCCCTTGCTAAGTTTGCCTTAGCATAGGAAATCTGCACAAGGTCTCCGTCTCTAACCAGAACTGCATTCCTTTAGAATTTCACTACCAAGTTAGCACCATGCTCCCTCTTTGAACTTTATCATGTTCAAGGGGTGATGAAGTTTCCTTTTCTCTTATATAGCTATAGATTTTAGTTATTTAAGAAATGATTCCCAAGAAGAAGAAAGGAGAGGACCCTGGGCCTGTAAAGATTGCTTCCAGTTTAGTAAAGAAACCGAGGGGGGAGGGGGAATTATTGGGGAACAGATGGGGGGGGGAGAGGAACTATGGGAACTATGGTGGGTGGGAACTGGGAAAGGGGAAAGCCTTTGGAATGTAAACATAGAATATAGAAAATAAAATTAAAAAAACAAAACAAAAAAAAACAAAAAAAAAAAAAGAAAGTTTGCATTTTAAGGTTATAAAGGCTCCTTATGTAAAACCACATTAATCTTTTTGGTTATTTATTTTTTTAATCTTGGAAAACTAATTTCAAGTAATAGAATATACAGTAAAATGAATAATTTTTCTCGCAATTACTTCTCAATCAAGTCTAAGACTTCCTTGCTCTGATGTTTTTACTATGTATACAGCTTTATTTTTATATTTATATTTTGATCAATTTGTGTTCATCTTGTGCTTTATATAATGTGTTAGTTATGATTCCAAATTTATCGTTTTTCTCAAATGACTGTTTATCCTAATATAATCCCTTAAAAATGTTCTCTTCCTTCCTCCTCCTAAATTTGAGGTGCCACCCTTAGAATATCAAATTGCCATATGTCCTTTGATCTATTTCTGGATTTCTTATTATGTTTCCTTTGTCTTTCTTTCTGATAAAGTAACTGAAGCATGTTTAAGGTATTTGGCAGCATCTGGTGAACAGTTAGGACGTCACCAGCATCTGTTCCTAGCCGGCCTGCTGTCCCTGGAGGTATTACCTCAATGCAGAGTTTGTTTCAGCATTCACCAGGTATTTACTAAAACTGTGGATCTCTGGACTGAGATTACTAGCTAAAGCTACATCTAAGTCTTTGTGTGTGAGACCCAGAGACATGTTTCAGATTACCAGCAAATTTCCAGGTAAATATTGAGACAAAAAAGTGAAATCCACATAAGGTTTGTGCCTTAAGATCCCATTTTAACATTTCTTTGCCTAAATATACGGAATATCGTTTGACTCACCATAAAGACAAGTGATAGAAGAGCTTAATTTTTGTCATGGTTGGAGTAGAATAAAACCCTCATGTGTGGTAAACTGTGCTGTACCAATGTGTTACAACCCCATCCCACACTAGAAACTACCTCTGCAATACCTTGGCAACCCCCCACATCAACAAGTGCGATTGCATTTGGACTCACTTGATAATATATCAGCAGGAGAAACTGAGGCAAACCAACCTAAAAGCTGTCAGGAGAGATTGCCCCAGTCTCACCTCTGGCAACAACATTTTACCACCACGAAATATGTGTGGATGTAAAACTTGTACCATTTAGATAGGGTCATTATATGCCAAGTTCATCTAATCATATTTTAGAACCAGTTTATTAAGATTAATTGCTTTATACGTAATACCATAGGAAGGGTAAGCATGGAACAAATCGTTGAAAACTAGATCTTCACAAATGTGCTAACACTCTGTTCCCATAATTGAATGCTGCTTACCTGTTCAATTGAGGTATCTGTGCTTTACATAAGGGGATAGATGGAAGCTCTGGACAATGCTATATAAAGATGTTTAATACAGAAACTGATTTGTCATGGCAGTCTAGTCACTGGGGAAAAAGATGGATCATTTTTCCAGCAATGCTTAGTGGACTGATTCATATGCATGCTTAGAAAACATCATTTGGCAGACTTTTCTCATAACATTAAATAATAGGTCCAAAGTATATAATTATAAGTAAGATTAGTTAACATGAATTTTACCATTTGGGCAAATGCACAGTAAACAAAAGAAACTTAGGAAAGTTATTTTTGTTGTGTTACAGTTAAATAGAAACCAGATGGATACGGAGAAAACCTAAGAGGACCACATAATGTTCAAGTACCACAGAAATTGGACAGAATCACAAAGAACACATGGTTGTGTATCATCAAAAGTTGGGGACAGTGAATCACACTGGAGAAACACTGTTAATCATCAAATTTGAAAAGTTGGCTTAAACTAATTAGATTTTTGGTGAATGGAAAACCAATCTTGAAGAATAAAAGGGATCCTAAAAGAAGGTGTGGGAAAATGATCACACAGACTGAGACAACTCACTCTTTCAGCTGATGAACCAGGTAGATATAAGATTAAGAGAAGGAGGGAAGGCATTAGGTCTTTTACTATTCTCAGTCATTCTTACTCCCCTACAGAACTTCTTCATCTATTTTCCAAAGAGAAAAATAACAAGCTGCACCATTCTGAACAGCCGTTCTTTGACTCACCAACATAACTATGACTTCTACAGCTCTACATTGTAGATTCTGGAAGGGAATGTGGAAGAATAAACATGCTTTTCTTTTATTTTTAAACCAGTTTGTCTTCTTTTTTAAAAGCAGTACTCTGAAGGGGTACAGTGTCTAATAGAATGTGACTCTTAGTGAAATAACAATAACTATTTTTGTGCTCTTCTTTATAGATGTGGGTGTAATGTTGCTTACAGTAGACTGAAATAAGAATATTTACTTAGTAAATATGGTAGTGAAGTAAGGAGAGGTCGATGGAACAATATAATTGTTATTAAACGAGAATATGGGTCTAAAATTTCACTTTGGAGAGGATTGAAAGTGACAGATCATAAAGTAGGGGCTGATGAGAAGATATCTTTTGCAGGCTGTGCCAATACCATAGTGTTCAAAGACCAGTGAGATGCAAGTGGAAACAGGACAAGCAGGGCTCCAAGCAGCTTGGAAATGAGTTGTTGTTGGTTTACTACCTAGGATGGTTCTATACTATGTTTTCAAGCATATACGGACAAGAATATAGGCAGAGATAAGAAAGGAAAATCTATAATGTGTATATCAAAGCAGAACAGATCCAAGCAGAGAGCCAAAGCACAAATTGGCTATATACTGGATTGTGCACACATGTGGAAGGTTTGATAGAAGTAAGATAAAGAAACGGAGCCCTTGAAAATCTCAAGTAGCAGCTAGCTTTCTATCCCAAGCAATATCAGCATTTCAACATTTATGATGATTATATGTATTTATATATATGTACAGGAAGATCATTAGAGAACCACAGATATGCATGTAGTATTATACCAGAATGTGCTATGTTTATGAGTATACAGAACTGTAATGGCATGACTGTATTATTATACCTATATATCTCAGAAAATGGTCACTGAAGATGGGAAAATGAACAATTTGATTAAATATACTCCAGGTAAAAATTGAATTTCATTTGCCAGAAACTGTTCCCAAGACATATAAACTTGTAGAACAGGGATGTATAACAAACATAAAAACATATGCTGACTTTGGACAATACTTCACTTTTCAATTACATTTAGAAACATAAATCAGCTATTATAGGGTTTCATAGTTACCCATCAAAAATAGCATCTGCATATCCACTTTGCACCATTGTCGTATTATAGTAGCCAATGTGTAAACTAGTATTTGTATACCTACATGTTAAGTCTTTTATTTGACCATTTTAAACTACAGAGATCTCTTTTTCTAATACAAATAATTAAAGAAGGAAGTAGCATAATTGAAAACATTATTCATACTGGGTGATATTTTATATTCAACATGTGTAGTACTTTTTTATCAGTGTGGTAACATGCTGAGATAGGCATTTTCAGAGTGAAAATATTGAAGAAATTGAGAGTACCCTGTCAAAATGTGATAGACAGAAGTAAAGTTGTTATCTACTGATCTAATTCTTTTTCTGTTAATTTCTGCCAGAGGCAAAAACATTTAAGTGTTTTACAGCCTATGAAACAAAGATAATTAGAGTGAACTTGACCTAGAATGCTTCAACTCCTCCATAATATGCAGGATGTGAAAAATGGAAACTTTCAGAAATGTTTGGGCCTTATGGTTTATCATTAATTGTAAATGTTCATAGTGCTATCTCCAGACACTTATACTAGGGCTATTCCTTTGTCACTAAAGGGAGTAGAAATGTATAATTATATGTATAACCCTACACACAGCCTGTATTTTCTTAACTGAAATGAGTCCTGACTCCAGTCTTAGGCAATAACTAGAACTGCTTCCATGGAGAATCACAATTAGGCCATAGCCAAAGTTGCCACTCTGACATTGCCATAGTCAATGTAGCAATGCATGTTTTGGTTTCCTTGTAGCATGGAGTATTCCTGTACATAGTGAGAAATCAATCAACATTCATGTAGAATTAAATGAGGAGAGACATGGGACATGATAAATACTGGCACAAACTGATGTAAAACAGTTCTGGCCTTGAAAATAAATAGCTCAGTCTATTATCTTTGGCACTAAGGTTGGCATTTTGCAAGTGCATTTATTCATGACATGGTACCATTCCAGAGGCTAAAGATGTGATTATGTAGAAATGTATTTTGAGTAAAATCTGCCCGGTCTCCGTTGTTGAAAATTATCTGGGGCTTACTTTCTCTCTTCATTCTTATATTGTCTAAAGTGAAATTGACAGTTGCCCCTAGTGGCGGTTCAATCTTCTTCCACCAAAACCAGGTAGATCACTAAATACCCTACATTCTGCCCCTTTTCATGCAGGGGTTTGAAAGCCGCATCTTTCCTGCCACATCTTCTTGCCCTGCTCACTTTGTTTTGCCACAGTTTTCAAAAGTCGTTACCTCCCATGGAAACAAATTAATCGGAAACTGATTGCAGTATACCTAAGGTCCATGACACTCTCCCACACTCATCTCTTCCTAGATATGGCATAAATAGGCTGCAATTTATATCCAATTAGATGTGGAGGGAAATCTGGGGCTGCAAGAAGAGTTCTCCTCACTCAGTATGCAGGGTCTGTTGGTGCCAGAGTGACTGATGTTGCTGTCGTTCGTTAAGATTTCACCTTATTTAATTTGCACTCAAACACTCCTAATTTGTGCAGAGTCTAGGGAATGGCTTAAGACAGGATAATTAATTGGAACACAGATTTTCTAGAGAAAATCTAAAGATAAAGTTGTTTTCTTCTCATTTTGTTATTTCATGTCTGTATAATGAAAGTATGCTCTGCTCTTTTAACTCTTTCTAAATTATAAGATTCTCATCAAATTAAAGTTTACAAGGATATATCTTTAATAACTAGAGAGACATTTTCCAAACATTAAGCTCTGTCTGTTAGCCACCCCTACGAATGCAAATTAGTTTGAGCCCAGACTGAGTAAAATGAGTTTGTGGCTTTGAAAAATAGGGAAGAAAAGACATATTGTATAGTCAGTGGGGAACTTTCATCACAGAGTCTAATCACTTCTGTTCAAAACATCTCATCTGGAATGAGGATATTAAGTTCATATGTTTCCATGGGATCTAATAGTGATTAGTTAAATAAATCAAAATCACTGTTAAGAATTGATTATTATGAGGAGAAATCTAAAACGTATTTGAGAAAATTAATGCAGTAAATGTTATTTTCAGCATAATAATATTAGTATTATGAGGAAGAGACAATTTACTGAATCCTGTATTTTTGACAGAATCACAATTATCTTTTATAAATTTATATCTACTTTTAAAATTCGTTTATTTAGGTGTGCATTCATGTGTAAATGCATTCATGTAATGGAGAACCTGTGGCTGCCAGTAAATCGTACAGACATGTCTCTCATTTTTCCATTGGAGGTCCTGGAGTTTGAGCTCAGATCTATAGAGTTGGTCAAATAATACTAATCTTAGTTTTATCATGGAGACATCTAGACACATGTGAGATCATTATTCAAATCTCTGTGTATCTCCAATTCCCCCCAGGGATTTTGTTAAACTATAGATTTGTCTGCAGTAGATCTGAGGTGAGATTCAAGAGGTTACAATTCACAAGCAATATCTAACAAGGCCAATACTTTTGGTTCTTGGTCTAGCCATATTTTGAATGGTGAGATTAGAGAACATTGGGAATTAAACTGGCTGTTCTTGTGTGTCAACTTGATACAAGATGAAGTTGTCACAGAGAAAGGAGCCTCCCTTGAGGAAATGGCTTCAGGAGATCCAGCTGTAAGGCATTTTCTCTATTAGTGATCAAGAGGGGTGGGCTCAGCCCTCTGTGGGTGGTGCCATCCCTGTGCTCATGGTCCTGGGTTCTATAACAAAGCAAGTTGAGCAAGCCAATGAGGCAACCCAGTATGCAGCACCCCTCCATGGCCTCTATATTAGCTCCTGCATTCAAGTTCCTGCCCTGTGTGAGTTCCTGTCCTGGCTTCTTTTGGTGATGAACAGCAATGTGGAAGTATAAGCCGAATAAACCCTTTCCTCCCCAATTTGCTTCTTGTTCATTATGTTTTATTCAGGAATATAAACCCTGACTAAGACAGGTATATAACTATGTAAATTACTGACCACTTCCTCAATGTACTTAAAACTGTATGGAACTGATTAAATGACTCATGGTTGTTTAGTTCAGTCATTAATGCAATCAAGTAACTTTGAAAATATTAGTAAAAGATCTAAAATCTGTAAAGACATGTGCTCTAGTTATGCCTCTACTATGAACGGCAAAAATTAGTCCAAGTATATATGCAGTACTTTGCATTTTACAAATGGCTTTTATATAATTTATGACATGATATGCAACAGCAAAGAGAGGCAGATCAAGTATGTATTTTATTTATCTTCTCAGCAAATGTCACTAGTACAATTTCACACTGTTGCTTAGTCAGACAGCAATAATGCATGGCCATATCCTCTTACCCGGAAAAGAAAAATTCCAGTTCAATTACACTATTAGTATCAGCAAGCCACAATGGAGAAATAAATTTGCCTTAGGAAGACAAATAAGAAAAACAACAAGCATAAAATAAAACTAACCAGCTCTACCCCCAGATCAATGGTGGTAGCAAAACTTTCATGGTTTGATTTTCTGATTTTGTCTTTACGTATTTTATTCATTTTCTAAGCTGATTTTGATTCACAGAGGCAATTGAAAAACATTACCATTATGCTTCCAACAAATCATATTCAAGCACAGAAATTCTATTCTGCTATAAAATATTGTCACCTCTATCTTTTCAAATAAAATCTTAATTATAATTGAGTACTGGTAAGCTTGTTCAACTTTTTCTGTCACCTTGTTAGTGGTGCTCAATTATGTTTTGACAACATTTTCTTATTTCCTGTCCTGTTATATGGGATTTCAAAATTTGAGATAGATTTACGTGTGTCCAAAGATCACTTTTAATCAAGTGGGGTTTTTACTTTGCTCAATATTTCTCTGCACAGTAGCAGTATTTCACAGGACACTTCAGGCTGGATATCTTCAGTTCTATTAGGGATTTTATTAAGGCGCATGTCTACATCCTTCTCTTTGTCTTCATCCTGTCTCTTTCTCTCATGTCTGTTATGACTTCAAAGAGGAGATTCATGCAAAATTCCATATAAAATAAGCTTATATTTAAATTGGATTATGTAATTTTTATATTCAAAATTGGTCTCATTAAATTTCTGAAATATTCTTTTATACAAATAAAATTCTTAGCATTAAGTTTCTCAGGAGACAAAATTTTACAAACATAGGTTCTTAGAAACAAACAGCAACTTTTTTATGTCCTGTAGTGGCTAGGAGTTTGAGAGGAGGACTGAGCCTACTGCTTGCACTGGTATTCAGCCCTGATAATCATCTCATGTTGAGAATGCAACAAGAAGAGAAAGCAGCTGTGAAAACTCAGATCAAACAAGAGGGATGGTCACCTACCTACAATAACCAGTTGTGTCTTATTGTGTCTGCCTTAAATATGTTGAAATAATGATGTCCTTTCTGGACATATCCTACTTCTGAGGGATGTCAAAGTCTGAAGACAGATGTTATTAATTGAGCTCCCCAAACCTTGTCTTTTGGAAAGAGTTTTCTACAAACTGCGATCATACCCAAGGCATCCTTAAACTCATTTGCAGTCAAGAATTAAATATTTATTCAGGAATGAGGTAGTAGAGGTAAGCCACACATTTCCCTTTATTTTCTATTCTTCCAGATCTCCTCTTAACTCCACATTATGTTTTTTTCTTTAAGGGTCTGAGGTTTATGAACTACATGAAGAAAATCTCTTTGCCTTTTGGTTTCTGGAAGAGTTTGGCCAATAAGATTTCATGGTACAATATCAGAGGGACAGATTAGTCAGTCAACTTGCTGTAGTCATTCTCTCCCACTCTGGGTGCTTGCTTTAAACTCACTACCTTTTAACATAAAATAGCCTTGCTTGTGTCAGTAACCTTCTTTTCAGGATTCCTTTAGGTGAGAGGCCAATGCTCTCCTGTCCTTTTGTCTTCCAGTCTGGAGAGATGGCACTTCTTCAGTTACTATTCTCATGCCTATATACTACCTCTTGTTAGATTCTTGTGACTATGAGTATTCCATCTTGTGCTGGCACTCTAAATGTTTATCTAGTGTTAATTAATATATATTGCAATGGATGTAATGACTGTGTTTTTATATTCCTTTAGATTTGAGAGATCAGAAGCTTCCCACAAGTCACAAAACTTTGTTTTTAATACCTGATAGACAATAACTGTTATGAGCCCTAGTGAGAGATGAGAAAATGTATGAGTAGCATTTAGAGTTGATATTTGGATGATACACACTAAGGCAATCCACATAGTTGAACCTAAGTGGTTCCCAATCCAACTCACCAGGATTGTGTATGTAGAAAGACTTGTAATATCACTCTAGTCTCTTTAAGACTGTTTATTGAATAAACTCATCACATGGCAAACAAAATTTCCACATCAAAATTGATGGCATTGTATGCTAAAGTTTTAATTCAGTGGTTGTCTTTCAATTCATTGTGTTTCAATGTTTAAGAGCACTTCAGATTAACTTTGAAGTTTATTGTGTTCAATTCAACAGTACTCCTATTGGTTTCATGTCCATCTGCAAGAATCTATTCCTTGACAATTATACTGTGTGTGACTTCAATGAGGAGGAAGAGCAAGAAACACAGAAATAAGATGAAATTCATTGTTTCTAAGGGCTTATTTCTATGTATAAGGTAATTAATGGTTACCTAATTTAAATTTTCATTCAACCCTTATTAAAATTGTATTCCGAGGCCTGAGATCAGAAAAATAGAACTTAAATAGAGTAAATAGAGTTCCCAAAAAGCATTTAGTTAGTGTAAACGGGACTGTGTACTGAGTCCTCTCAAGCTCCAAAGTTCACAATGATCACAGAAAAATGCTTCTCTGGACTTTTCAGTGGGTTAAGCACACCTTATGTTCCTGTTTGAGATACTCAAAAAATGTAGAGAGTTCCTAATGAAAGTAAAAATGGTCACTTAAAATTAGCGCTTATTTCTCAACAGGATCATGTGCAGGGAAATGGCATTCTTGTCATGCTAATTAAATATGTGTTTCAAGTATGAAGAGAAAGTAGATGTAGGAACTTAGAGAAATAATATATATAAGAGAAGGTAGAGTAAAATAATTGTTGGTATGTTATATCTTTACATGTATGTGTGTATATATATATATATATATATATATATCTTAAAGGCTGTATTTTAAAAGAAACTAGATATTATTTGGTCCAATCTCTTAAAATTAACAATAATGAGATGATCACCAAGATAAAGACAGAGGCTTCTTAACAGACCCTGAGAATAATATGAAAAATCCTCAATATCAAAGAATAGTCATTAGAAAAATTCTTCCTACCACAATCCCAGTAAAACATACAATAGAATCTAGTAAGCTTGATGAAAATATTGAGATTGCATACTTAATGTGAAAATAAATATCAGATTCAATATGCTTAATGTTTCATTTAAAGGTCAGTTTTTTTTTAATTGAATATAACTTCATTTATATTTCAAATGCTAAAACCTTTCCTGAAAACCCTCAACACCACCTCCCACCCCTACCTCCAAGTATATGTCCCTCCACTCCCTCGATTTCCCTTTGTTGGGGCATCTATTGAGCCTTCACAGGACCAAGGACCTCTCCTCTCACTGACACCCGACAAGGCATTCCTCTGGCACAATTTTGGCTGGAACCATATGTACCCATTGATTGATGGTTTAGTCCCTGGAAGTCCTGGGGCATCTGGGTGGCCGAACTCATTGTTTTTCCCATGGGGCTGTAAACCCCTTCAGCGCCTCCAGTCGGCCCTCCAATTCCTTCATTGGGGACTCCACACCCAGTCCAATGGTTGGCTCCTAACATCTGCCTCTGTATGAGTATGGCTCTGGCAGTGCCCCTCTGGAGACAACCATTACAGGCTCTTTTCAGTATGCGCTTCTTGTGATCCATAATAGTGTTGGGGTTTGGTGACTGTTTATAAGATGAATCTCCAGGTAGGACAGTCTCTGGGTGGCCTTTCCTTCAGTCTCTGCTCCACACTTTCTCTCCATTATAACTCCTGTGAGTATTTTGTTCCCTTTTTTAGAAGAAACAAAGCACCCCCACTTCAGTCTTCCTTCTTCTTGAGCTTCCTGTGGTCTGTGAATAGTAACTTGTTTATTTTGAGCTTTTGGACTAACATCCACTTATCAGTGAGTGCATACCATGTGTGTTCTTTTGTGATTGGTTTACCTCGCTCCGGATGACACTTTCTAGTTCCATCCATTTGCCTATGAATTTCATGAATTCATTGTTTTTAATAGCTGAATAGTACTTATTCATTGTGTATATACATCACAATTTCTGTATTCATTCCTCTGTTGAAGGACATCTGGGCTCTTTCCAGCTTCTGGCTATTATAAATAAGGCCACTATGAACACAGTGGAGCATGTGTCCTTATTTCATGTTGAAGCATCTTCTGGGTATATGCACAGGAGTGGTATAGCTGGTTCCTGAGGTAGCACTATATCTAGTTTTTCTGAGGAACCACAAAACCGATTATCAGAGTGGTTTTACCAGCTTGCAGTCCCACCAACAATGGAGAAGTGTTCCTCTTTCCCAGATCCTCTACAGCATCTGCTGTCCCCTGTTTTTCATCTTAGCCATTCTGACTAGTGTGAGGTAGAATCTCAGTGTTGTTTTGATTTGCATTTCCCTGGTAACTGATGCTGAACATTTCATTAGGTGCTTCAGGGCCATTCAAGTTTATTCATTTGAGAATTCCCTGTTTAGCTCTGTACCCCATTTTTAATAGGGTTATTTGACTCTCTGGTGTCTAACTTCTTGAATTTTTGTATACATTGGATATTAGCCCTCTATTGGATATAGGATTGGTAAAGATCTTTTCCCAATTTGTTGGTTGCCATTTTGTCCTATTGACTGTGTCTTTTGCCTTACAGAAGCTTTACAGTTTTATGAGGTCCCATTTGTCAATTCTTGTTCTTAGAGCATAAGGCATTGGTGTTCTATTCAGGAAATTTTTTCCTGTGTGCATGTGTTCAAGGTTCTTCCCCACTTTCTCCTCTATAATCTTTAATGTGTCTGGCTTTATGTGTAGGTCCTTGATCCACTTGGACTTGATATAATTCAATAGCCATAATCTAGTTTTTAGTAGGAATAAAAATTAATGAAAAGTTGTTTTACTGTAAAAAACATTAAAATGAAACACTTTTTTTGTTAAACCATTCAAAGGCTTTGTCAACTTCTCTTTGATGTTAGGATATTAGAAGCATTTATGCTTTGAATCACGTACTAGATGAGCATTAATGCCAATAATGTTTTTCCAATGATCTGTTAACTTCGAGTTCTATTTCATTTGGGATTTTCCTGACCTCTGAAATTAAATAAATATAATGAGTACATTCGACATTCCACTTGGAGATTTCATGAATTTTTTATCTTATTAAAATTCGTCATTTTACTTTAATTAATCTGAATCACATTTACATTGTACAGATATCCACTAACATTGTAGAAGAGAGAGACCTAAAGATACAGTGCTGCAGGTGGAAGATTGGATCTATTATTAAGTTGGTAAAACATACAAACAGACACTAGTTTTTATAACTGGTTATTTATAAGTGAGTATTTTCATGTACAAGGTTTCCCACACTCTTTTTGTTACTAAAAAATTTTAGGTCTTTTTGGTTAATAATGTTTCTATTGAGCATATATTTGTTATAAACAAACAATTTCATAAATATTTATAGATTCTCCAATTTGTATACCATATATGCTGATAGATATTTATGTGTAAATATATTTACCATGAATCTTCACATCATGACAAATTCTGAAAACAAAGATGAACTTTGGTATATAACCATGTTTGCACTTTTTATTGAACACACACACACACACAGAACCAGTTTTCCCTTTTTTTGGTTTCTCACTTCAGTCCTACCATGTTCCATCCCTCCAAATCTTCCCATGGCACACCATTCTCAAATTGATAGACTATTGTTCTTCTAGTGTTATTGTCACACACACACACACACACACACACACACACATACACACACACCATATATATAAATATATACACAAATCTGTAAATATAACCGGTTGATCTTGAATTTGTTCTTTCTGTATTTTAAGGTTGACCACTCTGAAATTTCAGTTCTTGGATTTCTTTAAGAGCAATACTCTATTTATACAGCCACTGCTGTTTGTTTTGTAAATATATTTAATATAGTACTGAGGTCAGATCATTAATGTTGTTATTGGATAATCATAGTCATTTTAAATTTGTTTAAATTCAAATCCTAAATTGATATAAACATATTGCTACTGGTAGAATTTTCAATTATACATCACTATGCCTCCCTTTTCTTCTGCCTTAATTCAAATTAAATCTTTCTGGATGCAATCTTTTCCTTGATGTCTGAAGAATAACACTTGCCAGAGGGAATGGAGTTTGAGATCTTTCGTTTCGTTTAGAGATATCAAAGTGAATATTTTAGCAACTGAATCTCAAATACACTCTAGAAATTGTTCATTTATTTATTTCACTAGCCTTTTTTTCAAGGACAAAGAGGCTTATGTCTGAGTATGCGAACGTGTATCTACACTATTGTAGCACAGGCAGGGTTGCTGGGGAATGCTTTGATGACAGTCTACGTTCCTATTTCAACTCTGAACCTTGGGTTGCTCTAAGCCTTATTCTTTATTCACAGCTAAAATGTCAGCCCTTCACCTAAAGCAGGCTCCCTTCATTTGCACTGGAGAGATTTCTCTGTTCTCATGCCTAGAAAAATTCTCCCATTCTTATTCCTGTCAGCTCCTCAAAGATGCACAAATTGTGTTTCTGTATTCTGAACAGAAGATGGTAAATACATGGAGAGAAGGAAGTCAGTGGAATGAAGGTCACTTCAAAGATGAGTCAAATACCTAGTATATAGTCAATCGCTGTGACTTTGATATATGAGTATAGTATCCAATTCCTTGCCACCTTACTTATTAAAAGTATATCTAAGGAACTATATTGTATAAATTATTAATTGTTTTTTATCTAGGAATAAAGGCATACAAGAAAAAGTCAAAGGAGGAATGTCACCTCTTCAGTATATTCATATTACTTTCTGAAAGGACAATTTATGTATCTTCTCCTAATATAAGTAACAAAGAAAAATAGACTTTCTATTGGGATTGTGAATGTGAGTGGAATATTCTTAAACAAAACAGCATTGAGATGCATTGTGACTACTTAAGGCATTCTATAAATGTGTGTGACCAATCAAATGAACTCTATAACTAGAATCATTTGGAAGATAGAACCTTTTCAGTGAGAAGTGAGAAGTCTTGGAAGTGTAAGCAGAGTAGCTGGAAGAAGAGGCCTAATGTAGGTGATTCTCGTGGATTTTTAAATGTAAGATATTAGGATAGATGTGTTTGTGTGTGTGTGTGTGTGTGTGTGTGTGTGTGTGTGTATGTGTGTGTGTGTGTGTGAGAGAGAGAGAGAGAGAGAATTTATATCTCTCTATATCTATCTATCTATCTATCTATCCATCCTCTGCATAGCAAATCTCTTTTTTACCCACTCCAATCCCTCATCTAATTTCTTTCTGTGTGTATATATATATATATATATATATATACACACATATATGTATATATACGTATACATATGTATACATATATATGTATACATGTGTATACATATATGTGTATATATATATATATATATATATATGAAAATGGGGTTAGAAACCTCCATACATGCAAACTGTGGAACAATAGCTAATAGCCATAGTTGTGGTGCATAATTTTTTTAATTTCTGGGGCCCCAACATGAGTTCAGAAAGAAAATCATGTAAGCAAAACTCAATACCTGTCATCCTCCAGAAAACTCAACCATAATGGCAACTGGAAGTCAGCAGCAGCTGCAAACCTTACTTGGTTTGAGAAATCAGGTACGTTCAGAACAGGGGGATTATATACAACCCCTGCAAAAGGCACTCAAAGTAACAAGATAACCTTACCGGGATGGTTTGCCACTAACTTAAGAATGACAATCGCAACTAAGAGGCTTTAGCCACTCGTGTAGAGAGTCTTCAGCAAGAATGGAAGGAGCAGAATTTATTTGTAATCTACAATTTCTAAAAATTACCTGAGATGTCTCTCCCTACAGGGCATGTTGGTATAAAAGGAACAAAAATCAAATAGGAAGCATAACACAGAAGCAAAAAATGTATAGACGAAATGGGAAGAGAGGCAGGAGAGCCCAAGAGCACAAGCTGCTGGACTTTTCTACCACACAGGGAAGAGTGTCGGATCTCATGGATCAGAAGACTTACCTTGAAAAGTTTTCAAGTTTCCAGAAAAATCTAATTTTATATAAAAAGGAACCTGTTATAAGTTTCAACACCCAGTCTTATACAACTTTTTTTTAAAGTAATTGACAATAAAGTACAAATATCTTAAGTAATAGCATGAATAAATGTATGACTACAAACCAGATTAAACTTAAAACCTTCTTGAAAGCAATAAAGGAACTGAAATGAAGATAATGAAGACAAAATAGCAAACAAATTTAAAAGCATGACCCTGACTTACTCACATTCAAGGAAAACAACCAGATACAAAGAGCAAAATAATTTCAAAGATAAATACAAAGTTACAAAGTTCTGGGGGGCTGGAGATACAGCTCAATGGTTGTGAGTACAGAGTGCTTAATGATCTGTGCTATGATATGACTTATAGGTGTATGGGGAATATTCCCTCACTTAAATCTCCAACTCAAAATGACTCTAAGCTTCAAAATCTATTTACCTCTATGTCATCCACTGACATTTTTATAAATGATTTGTTTACTTCTAGCCAGTTGCAGTAATGGGTACCTATCTTAGTACTATTTAATATTGAAATGTATTTCAGAAAAATATACTTCCTAGCTAAAAGTCACTGAAATTTCAGGGTTGAAGAGTGATACCAGTCATACCAGAAAGCACTCATGTCTCTTTTGGAGAACCCGGGTTCAATTCTGAGTGCTCACAATCATCCTAAAATATCTAATGCTCTTTTATGGACATCTCCAGCATCAAGTATACATGTGTTTCACAGACATACATTCACAGAAACACTTATACATCTAACATGGAAATAATATGTAAATATTTTTTTCTTTTTCTTTTTTTTTAATTTTTATTTTCTATATTCTTTGTTTACATTTCCCCTTTCCCAGTTCCCCCCCCCACCATACGTCCCATAATTAAAATGACACTAAAATTATACTTTCATTTATCCATTTAACCATTTGACTGATGTTTTATTTTAGTTTTTTTCCTATATATCTTCCTTAATAGTTAGTGTTACAATTAAGTTTCTATGATGTGATAAAGACTATTACCAAAGCCATTTAAGGAGAAATTTAACAGTGAACTTTCTTCCATTTTTCAAAAGAAAGCAGTACAGAAATTCTAGGCAGAGACCTAAAGGTAGGAATTGAAGCAGAGACCATGGGAAAAAAACATTACTCATGGAGTTTATCCACATGACTTTAGGCATCTATTCTTATTCATCTGAGGACCACCTGGCCAGTAGTTGTACTGTTCACAGTGGGCAGCCCTCCCATAATGATCATTAAGCAAGAAAATGCCTCATAGACTCAACCTGCAGGGTTTTCTCAACTAAGGTTCCTTATCCTAGATAAATATAGTTTTATCAAGTTAGCAAAAACCAATCAGGATTGGTAGTGACTGTTGAAACAATGTCTTTCAGGAAAGCAATAGTAAGGTAGTTAAATAAAATATGCATGCTTTAGGAATAAGTGTAATAATAGGTCAGAGGAAATGGGAGTTTAAAAATGTGTCTTGTTTCTTAATTTATTTTAATTTTATATTTTATATTATAATATTATTTTCCTTCTGTTTCATCTCCCCCCAAGTTCTCTTATAACTCTTGTTACACTTTCTAAAATCCATGGCATCAGTAATAGGGTGTAGTTTTGGTGTCTATAGATGGGATGGATTCCCTAGGTGGGGCAGTCTCTGGATGACCTATCCTTAAGTCTCTGCTCCACTATTAGTTCCTGAATTTCCTTTTGACATGAGCAATTCTGAACTAATATTTTTGAAATGGTTGGGTGGCCCCATCCTTCAACCAGGAGTCATGCCTATCCACTGGATGTGGTCTCTACAGGTTCTATCTCCCCTTTGTTGGGTATTTCAGCTAATGTCATCCCTGTTGGGTCCTGGGAATCTTTTGGGTCCCTGGCATCTGGTACATCCTAATGGCTACCCCCAGTTCCCCATCCCCAACTACTTTACATCTCCATTCAGATTCCTGACACTCAGTAGTTTTCCCAGTCTCCTCCAGCATCTGTTCCTGCCCTCATATTTCCCTTTCCCTCCTCTCTCCCTCCCAGACCCCTCCCTCCCTCTACCTCCAGAGATTATAGCTATGCCCAAGAGGCAGTTCCAGAGCCTGATGAATACAGATGTGCATGCTCACAGTCAAACAGTAGGACTGAGCACAGGGACCCCAATAGAGTAGTTACAGAAAAGACTGAAGGAGCTGAAGGGGTTTGCAACTCCATAGGAAGAAGAACAATATCAACCAACCAGACACCCCCCAAAGCTCCCAGGGACTAAATGAGCAACCAAAGAGTACACATGGAGGGACCCATGGCTCCAGCTGTATATGTAGCAGGGGATGGCCTTATCAATGTGAAGGGATCCTCTTCATCCTGTGGAAGCAGAATGATGCAGTAGGTGGGAGAGCACCCTCACTGAGGCAGGGTTGAGGTGGGAAGGGACAGTGGGTTTGTGAAGGGAAACAGGGAATGGGGATAGCATTTGAAATGTAAATAAAATAACCAGGAAGAAAATAAAATTATATAAATATTATCAATATAAATGTTCAAAGTTCTGTGAGAAATAGGTTTAGAGTAGCAGGATAAGAATGAGCAATTATCTTTTCAAAGAAGAGGAGCCAGCTCTATTTATTAAATTATTTTAATGCTTTAAAAAATAAAAAATGAAATAAAATCTATAGCCTTTTTCATTAATTATTGTTACATATACATATGTATAATGTATATATATATATATACATTTCTAGATATGACCTGCTCAGTCTGTACAATGTTATTTGTTTGTCTGTTTTTCAGGAAAGACCTTTGGTGTTGGCTACCAATTAGTGTTCTCTTTTCTGGGAAAGACTATTTCTCTCACTTTTAACATTCCTTCTTTGTCGTGTGTGTGTGTGTGTGTGTGTGTGTGTGTGTGTGTGTGTGTGTGATGGAAGCCTTGTGGCCTTTACCCCATCCACTTTGAAATATTTATTGTAGTGATCCTTGATCAACTCATGTTTGACAATTATGGTTGCAGATTTGACATCATGGGTATGGTTTCTGATAATTTTAGAAGATACAAACAAAATTCTTAAAACAAGAATTCATTATTTTCTCCTACATTTTTCTAATTACCAACATTTAGAGGTTGCCACCACTGGACAATATTGAACTACACAATATGCCATTATTCAATTTTACAAAGTTCCTGCCTTCATTTTTTATATAGACAATTTTTAAAAAAAGAAAACAAAAAGTATAAAAGGATTCTTCTGACTTTGTTTCTTTCCATAATATTCCTCTTCCTTTAATCCCATCAGTACCCATGTCAACAAGGTGTTACATTTGTGTGAATTTCTATCAACATATTTGTCATCCAGGTCTATACTTAAACAAATTTCTCTATCCAACAACTTCTTTCCTAACTATTGAGAATTTTTGAGTGGCATGGCAATTTCCCTGAGGAATTAGATCTCTTTTATGGCTGTACCTAGTTATTTTTTCTGTTTCAAACTAATTTTTTGTGAAATGATTGCAAGTGTAATTCACACAACTTTAAAATTTACCATTGTCATAATTCCACCAAAAGACTATTTATAACCTAATTATGTAAATTATTAGGGGTATAAATGTCACTTCAGCAAAGGACACTGTGTGACAAATAAGTTGTGTAGTAACCTATTAGCTAGATGAGAATGTGATGTCTGCCAGTACCTATTAATAGCAATTTCTGTATGTCTGTTGCTAACATGTCAAGCACTTGATTTGAAATAAAAAACAAACAAACAAACAAACAAACAGCTCAGTGTAATTTATGAGAACATACTTCATAGAGAGGCTTGATTATGCCAGACTTTACCATATAGTCTTCCTCTTCATAGAATTATGTCAAAAGACAAAGGAAGGTCTTGGTAATTTAATTAGTTCCCATTTTTGACAATTATAGAGAATGGAGCCATCTCCACAAAGCTCATCTGAGTAAGATGGCATCCCCATCTTTCTTCTGCCAACTTTTGCAATAAGAATGTCTCCACTCACGACTTATAATGTGAAAATTTATAATGTTTCAATACAAGGGGTATTTCTGGACTTCTCCATTTACAACTCCTTCTTAGTTTTGTCATAATCATCTAATACTTAGTGAGCCTTTTCAGTGTGCTGTGCAAGTATTTCCAAAGATGTGGAATATTTAACTCTATGAACTCAGGGCTTAGTTTTAGGGAGCATGATCACAAGATTATACAAACACATAAAGAAACATGAACACACACAAACACACCAAAATAGTAGTTTGAAAAACAAGGAAAATAACTGATATTCTGAATTCAGGACTTACTGATATAATAAACAGAAATTTCAGAAAGTAAGTTAAAATTTTAAATAGTTTTTGTTATTGTTTTTGGTTGTTTTTTTTTTTTTGAGACAGGGTTTCTCTGTGTATCCCTGGCTGTCCTGGAACTCACTCTGTAGACCAGGCTAGCCTCGAACTCAGAAATCCGCCTGCCTCTGCCTCCCAAGTGCTGGGATTACAGGCGTGTGCCACCACGCCCGGCTCTAAAATTTTAAATAGTAATGTAAGTAAATTCACACTTAGTAATGTTTTTCTTATGATTTAGTCCAGTTTTTTCTTTTTTTATTAGATATATTCTTTATTTATATTTCAAATGATTTCCCCTTTCATGGTCCCCATCCAGAAGTCCCATAAGCCATCTCCCCTCTCTCATTCCCCAATCAACCCCCTCACACTTCCCTCTCCTGGTATTCCCCTACACTGCTGCATCAAGCCTTTCCAGGACCAGGGGCCTCTCCTCCTTTCATGTACAACAAGACCATCCTCTGCTGCCTATGCATCTGGAGCCATGGGTAACACCATGTGTATTATCTGGTTGATGTTTTTGTCCCTGGGAGCTCTGGGAGTACTTGGTGTCTCATATCATTTTTCCTCCTAGTGTGTTGTACACAGATGCAGCTCCTTGGGTCCTTTCTCTACCTTATCCATAGGTGACCCTGTGCTCAGTTCAATAGCTTGCTGAGAGTGTCCCCCTCTGTATTTGTCATGCACTTGTAGAGCCTCCCAGGTGACAGCTATATCTAGCTCCAGTCAACAAGTACTTGTAGGCATCTATAATATTGTCTGGGTTTTGTAACTCTATATGGGATGGATCGCTAGGTGGGGTAGTCTCTGGATGGTCTTTCCCTCAGTCTCTGCTCCACACTTTGTCTCTGTATCTCCTTCTCTGGGTATTTTGTTCCTCCTTCAAAGAAGGACCAGAGTATCTATACTTTGTTCTTCCTTCTTCTTGGGCATCATTTGATATGAGAATTGTGTCTTGGGTGTTCTAAGCTTCTGGGTTCTGGACTAATATCCACTTATCAGTGAGTGAATACCAGGTGTGCTCTTTTGTGATTGGGTTACCTCATTTAGGATGATATTTTTCCAGTTTCATTCATTTGACTATGAATTTCATGAATTCATTGCTTTTAATAACTGAGTAGTATTCCATTGTGTAAATATACCAGATTTTCTGTATCCTTTTCTCCATTGAGGGACATCTGTATTTCTTTCCATCTTCTGGCTATTGTAAATATCACTACTATGAACATAGTGGAGCATGAATCCTTATTACATGCTGGGGATTTCTCTGGGTATATGCACAGGAGTGGTATAATAGGGTCCTCTGGTAGTATCATGCCCAGTTTTCTGAGGAACCACCAACCTGATTTCCAGAGTGGTTTTACAAGCTTGCAATCCCACCAGCAATGGAGGAGTGTTCCTCTTTCTCCACATCATCTCCAGCACCTGTTTTCTACTGAATTTTTGGTATCTGCCATTCTGACTGCCATGAGGTGAAGTCTCAGGATTGTTTTGATTTTCATTGAACATTTCTTTAGGTGCTTCTCAGCCATTCCATATTCCTCCTGTGAAAATTCTTTGTTTAACTCTGAAGCGCATTTTTTGATACAGAATTAAACAAAGAATTTTCACCTGAGGAATATAGAATGGCTGAGAAGCACCTAAAGAAATGGTAATGGATTTAATACTTTGTTTTTTTTTCTCTAGAAGATCAACAATAGACAAATGGGAGCTAATAAATTTGCAAAGCTTCTGTAAGGAAAAGGACATTGTAAATAGGACAAAACAGCAACCATCAGATTGGGAAAAAATCTTTACCAATCTTAAACCCATAGAGTGCTAATATCCAATATATACAAGGAACTCAAGAAGTTAGACTCCAGAGAATCAAAACACCTTATTAAAAATGGGCTACTGAGCTAAACAAATAATTTTCAACTCAGGAATATTGAATTCTTGAGAAGCATGTAAAAAAATGTTCGCCATCCTTAGTCATCAGGGAAATGTAAATCAAAACCAACCTTAGATTCCACCTCACACCAGTCAGATTTGCTAAGATCAAAAACTCACATGACAGCAGATGCTGGCAAGGATGTAGAGATAGAGGAACACTTCTCCATTGTTAGTGGGATTGCAAGCATTGTTAGTAGGTACAACCACTCTGGAAATCAGTCTGGTGGTTCCACAGAAAATTTGACATTGTATTACCTGAGGATCTAGCTATACTACTATTGGGCATATGCCCAAAATATGCTTCAACATATAACAAGGACACATGCTCCACTATATTCATAGCAGTCTTAGTTATAATACCTAGAAGCTGGAAAGAACCGAGATTCCTTCAACAGAGGAATGGATACGGAAAATGTGGTACACTTATACAGTGGACTACTACTCAGCTATTAAAAGCAACGACTTCATGAAATTCTTAGGCAAATGGATGGAACTAGAAAATATTATCCTGAGTAAGGTAACCCAATCACAAAAGATCATTCATGGTATGTACTCACTGATCAGGGGATATTAGCCCCAAAGCTCAGAATACCCAAGATACAATTCCCAGACCACATGAAGCTCAAGAAGAATGAAGACCAAAGTGTAGATGCTTCATTCCTTCTTAGAAGGGGGAAAATACTCATGGGAGGAAGTATGGAGTGGGGTATCTCTCTCTCTCTCTCTCTCTCTCTCTCTCTCTCTCTCTCGTGTGTGTGTGTGTGTGTGTGTGTGTGTGTGTGTGTATGTATTTTTTCATGTACTCTGGCTATGTGTGTTTCTCCTTGTGTGTAGCATGTTTTCATATAGTTCTGGCTGTATGGGGAGGAACATGGTATCATGTAGTGTGACTGTGTGTGTGTGTGTGTGTGTGTGTGTGTGTGTGTGTGTGCAAGAATGCAGGCATGCATTGTGTGGGGTATGCATGAGCATTCATTAGGATAACATTCTAAATTCAGTTTTCTCCTTCCACATTGAAGCAGAACTTTTGTTTTTCTGTTAGATGGTACACTCCAGTCTAGTTGAATCATGAAGATCTTCCTAACAATTCTCCTCTGCCTCCCTTCGTAGGTAGGAATGATTGGATTATAGGTATACAAAAGTACACATCTTCTACATGAATTGTAATGACAAAATTCAAGTCATCAGATCTGTGTGTTAAGTAATTTTATGCTCTATATCATATCACCTGCTTCTTTTCCTTTTTATAAAAGTTCATTATCACTATTTATCACTTATTTTTAATATTTTGCATTTTTCTGTTTTAATCTCATTTTTCTGTTTTCTATCTTAATCTCTAGCATAAATTATGAATAAAATGTCTTTAAACTAATTTCATTTGATCCTATTACTTCAGGATAGACTTAAATAATTCTATTCCAGGAATTATGATATAGACATAGCACAATCTTCTGATAACCATAATACATAAGTTTGTGTAAGGCAAAGGACACTGTCAAAGGACAAAATGGCAACCAACAAATTGGGAAAAGATCTTCACCAACCCTATATTCGACAGAGGGCTAATATCTAATATATACAAAGAACTCAAGAAGTTAGACTCCAGAGAACCAAATAACCCTGATAAAAATGGGGTACAGAGCTAAACAAAGAATTTTCACCTGAAGAATTTCGAATGGCTGAGAAGCACCTTGAGAAATGTTCAGCATCATTAGTCATTAGAGAAATGCAAATCAAAACAAGCCTGAGATTTCATCTCACACCAGTCAGAATGGCGAAGTTTAAAAACTCAGGAGACAGCAGGTGTTGGCAAGGATGTGGAGAAAGAAGAACACTCCTTCACTACTGGTGGGATTGCAAGCTGGTACAACCACTCTGGAAATCAGTCTGGCAGTTCCTTAGAAAACTGGGCATGACACTTCCGGAGGACCCTGCTGTACCACCCCTGTGCATATACCCAGAGAATTCCCTGGCATGCAATAAGGACACATGTTCCACTATGTTCATAGCAGCCTTATTTAAAATAGCCAGAAGTTGGAAAGAACCCAGGTGTCCCTCAAAGGAGGAATGGATACAGAAAATGTGGTTTATTTACACAGTGGAATACTACTCAGCAATTAAAAACAATGAATTCATGAAATTCTTAGGCAAATGGTTGGATCTAGAAAATATCATCCTAAGTGAGTTAACCCATTCACAAACGAAGACACATGGAATGCAGTCGCTGATAAGTGGATATCAGCCCAGAAGTTCTGAATACCCAAGACACAATTCACATATCAAATCATTCCCAAGAAGAAGGTAGGAGAGGCCCTGGCCCTGGTCCTTGATGCAGCAATGTAGGGGATTGCCAGGACAGAGAAGTGGGAGGAGGTTGATTGGGGAATGGGCAGAGGAAAGGGGGCTTATGGGATTTATGGAGAGGGGGGAACCAGCAAAGGGCAATTCATTTAGAAGGCAAACAAAGAATATAGAAAATAGAAAAATGTATAAGTGCATAAGCACTTCATTTTAGATCTCCTTTATCATTATGCAAAAATAAATCAATCCATCAAAAACTTTCAGAGAAACAAAGATAGTATTCAGTGTGTATGTTTGTGTGTGTATGTGTATGTGTGTCTGCTTTTCTGAATATGCTTTTATTCTATGTCCTGTCATTGCCTAGCTATGGAATTTGAAATTTAAAATAATTTAGTAATTTCTTTTCTTTCTCTGAAATTGACAGGAATTATCTTTGTACTCATCATATGTAAACATCTGTAAGCTAGGTCATTTTGTCCTTATGTTGTCCCACTGCACTGATACTTGACACATTTATTAAATACAGCTCTGGGGAAAGGCCTTAAATTGTTTTGAAGTTTCTGCTCTACAAATTCGTACTTCTTGTGTTTGGTCTTATTTCCCTATCTTTCAATGCTTTCTCTGCATTTCTGAACTCATTTATAATGTTTTCTCAGATTTGTTTTCTGATTTCTCTAATTTTCAGAAGTAAATTTGCAAACACCACATTTTTAAATATCTAAAAATAATATCCCAAATTGTTTATCTTTCCAAGCATTTTATTTTTTATGAATATAATAATGAATATCATTTTATGAAATGCACTTGACAAAGTTTTGAAACAATTTTTCATCCTATATTTATTTCTGTTTTTCTAATCTCTCTTTGGTCTGAATATTTTTTCTGTCTTTTTAAAATAGTTTTTATCAGTTTTTTAAACAAATATTAGGAAAATATTTTGTTTTTACTTATTTAATCTGATTAGTCTTTGAGAATTTCATATGTGTGTTGTTCATATACAACCGACACACATGTGTCTAACTGCCCTTGCTTCTTCCAATCCATTTCCCTCCCAATTTCTTGCCCTTCATTCTTTATAAATCACTAGGAGTCAAATTTGTGCTGCACATATGGATTTGGTCATGGGGTCATTCACTAGGGCATTGACAGCCTACCAGTGTTGCCCACAAACTAACTCAACTTTCTGTCCTTTAGCAATCATAGTTTTCTATGTTAGTGATATCTCCTCAGTTAGGGATGATGTAATGGGAACCCGTCGCCCATCCATGCTGAAATTTTTTAAATGTTTTCATCTTGTGGAAGTTTTACATTGGAAACTATAGCTATTATTAATTTTTTTGTGTATAATGGTCATTTCAAGTCCATTGTATCCTCTTCTGTGACTTGTGTCTTGGCAAAGATTTTCTCCCATTATGTGGGCTTGATTGATAGTTTTCTTGGCTGTGTAGAAGTTTTTTAGTTTTATGCAATTCTATCAGTTTTCCGTCTTAAATCACTGTGTTATAACAAGCTATACTCCAGTTTTTCTTCTAGTAGTTTTAAAGCAACTGGTCCTGCATTGAGAACTGAAAGCATACAAAGACTTTCAGAATTCTTCAATACGTATATTTTCTTTAATGTTCAAAAAACAGAAAACAACTCAAATGTCTCTCTATACATAGACGAATTGCAGTGTATTCAAACAACCTGATATTGCTTAGAAAATAAAAAGCCAATGATTCAAACACTCTTGATGAGTTTCTTGTGCTGTGTGAAATAAGCTAGACTGAAGAGTCACACCCTTCAACTGTACACAACTCTTGAAAATTCAAATGAAGCTTCATTGATCGGAAGAAGATCTGTGGCTCTCTAGAAAGCAGGGTCTTGAATAACTACAAATAAACTGGGGTAATATTTACAGAGGTTTGATTTTATTATTATGGTCTCTACAAAGGACACACACATGGCACACAATATATTAGTCTTGTAGAGTTGTGACATTTTTATACAAAATATAATATATATCTTCAAAGAATTGTGGGATTTTATATGGTTGATTTAACAACAATAATAACAAAAAAACATTATATGTAGTTTGAGCCCTTACCTTTGATATTATACCTCAATTTCCTGAGAAAATTTGTATGTAGTTGCACCAATATAATAAATACTATTAATTATTGTTACATAAACTTTTAATATCGACTAAGGTAAGGAGAGTACCTTGAGGTAGTTTGAGTGTTCTTGTAGAGAGCTACAAAATTAGATTTTCAAATTACATATATTACAAACATTAAAATTTCTGGGAAAGTGTGTACCAGCATATCCTTACCATAGTAATCTTTCATAAACATAATGAGATTTTTTTCACTTCCATTCATATCTTTCACTAATGTAATTTTATAATCATGTTTTCCATTGGCATCTCAATGATTTTTCTGCTATTGTGAATATTTCTTTAACTATCCTAATTTTTCTGTTTCCTTTTATGTTAAAAGGTACTCAGCACCCAGAATCGTGAGTTTCCATATGTGACTATCATACACAAATGTTATTGTATATTGTTCTTATTTACCTGCTCCCTCTGCCTTTTTTTCTCTCTCTTTTCGCTCATCCTTCTCCTCCTCCCAAACAGCCTTACTTCTGCTCTCTTGCCTGCAAATTCAATTAGACACAACAGCAAATTATTGAAGCTAGTTCAGGCCTGGAAAGATTTTTTAGATAATTCAATCCAAACCCTTTTGTTCTGTTTTATATCTTAGCAAAGGCTCCATGATGAAAAACAGCTTTCAGTGTTTGTTTCTTTGCATCTCAGGTGAATTATATCATGTAACAAAGTTCAATTTAATTTTTTTTTACTTAAATCAGAAAGACTGTAGAAAGAATACAGTGCAGACTTTGTTTATCGACTTCATTGTTCAAGTTTAAAATATCTAAGTACAGTTTGAAAACTAGATGATTAGCAGCCTACCAGTTGATACCAAGGGTTAGGATGACATCAAATTTACACTTGGGCTTTCCCTCCAACTACAAACAAGGCATGAAAGAGTATTATACAGAAAAAGTAAAAGGTTAAGGTAAAGCAAATGAGAAACATGTTCCATAGATCAGGAAAGAGAGAGAGAGAGACAGAGACAGAGACAGAGACAGAGAGACAGAGAAAGAAGGAGGAGAAGTAGGAAGAGGAGGAGGAGGAGATGGAGGAGGAGGAGGAGGAGGAGGAGGAGGAGGAGGAGGAGGAGGAGGAGGAGGAGAGACAGGTAGAGGGAGAGAGTCCCAGGTGTTAATAGAATCAGAGCCTGCAATAGTCTTTGTCTGATGCAGATAGACTTAGTCTCTTAGAGAGTAAAGTAATAGAGGCTTAAATGAATTGTAAATCATTGGGCAGAATTTATTAGTTTAGGAAATGCAGTTAAAAGAAATCATGATTTTTATAGAATTATTGCTTATATAAACACATAGACCAATGATAAAAGTTGCAAAGATATATAATCAGGAGAGGAGATTAAGCTACTCTACATTTACTGACTGCTTCTGTGATTGGACCATGGTCAGGAGAAAACATCTATCTTGAATCATTGCAAAACATGATGCCAAGATGCTGATGGCCTAATGAGGAGACTGCCTCAGAGGGCATGTAGGGTTTCTGTATCAACTGAGAAACGTTATTATCCTGTATAAGGAAGGAAGAACGGGCTAGGCTTGTCACAAACAGTGGGTCTTTGTCCTCACTGCATCCAGAGACACTACTTGTCTGAAGCCCCTTCAGTGACAGCAATGCCAGAAATGTTAATTATGCCTTTCTTGCAAAATCTTCTGTGTTTCCCTAGTGAATCATTTTATCTGCCTTTGTTTACAAGGAAAGCATTTAAGACTGCACTAGTCCATCATCATTTCTGATATAAAAAGCATAGTGTATTTATATACAAGACAGTGCTACTGTGGATACATTACTCAGTATAATAACAATGGTTTATCCCTAAATGTCTATTAATAGGGCAAAATTAACACCCAACTCTTCAAGATTATTCAAGACTCTTCAAGTCTCATATAAAGAATATCCAATATAAAACCCCAAAGCCATGGTGTTTCTGTTCAGACAAGGAACCACTGTAATGCTTGGCAGATATTACAATCCTAACCTGAGTTCACAACATTTTGTTGTTGAAGCCTAAATTTGTACTGGAAAGAGAGCTAGACCCTAGTAACCTTTGGAGAACTTTTGATATTTCTTTGACAAATGCAGTTTAACAATTGAAACAAAACAAAATCAGATAAACACTTAAAAAATAAAATGGGCTCAAAAGAACTCTGTAAGATATTTTTACAAAATGACTCACTTCAAACTTCACATTTCCATTTTTATAAAATTGTGCTCAGATAATTAGAAACAGATTGTTAAAATATGTCAGAAGCTGATACTCTAAGATAAAAGTCATCCGTGCTTCTTCTTTTTCTTGTGATGGTATGCTACAAGGGAAAAATAAATTTTCATTTTAAAGTTGCATATTTTAGAAAAGGTGATACACTCTAGATAAAGCTTAAGCAGGCATGGGTATGTGGGAGAGAGAAATAAACTCAACTGATGGGAAAGGTGAGGATAATAGTTGATTCTTGAAGTTGAGGACTACATTAACATTTCTTGCTTCCTAAAATTCTCAGATAGGCATCTAGGTATTATGTGTTTGCATGGTTCACATATACCTCAGCAAATCAGTAGTAAAAATGGCTTCTTGGAGATTACATCTCCATCTGTAAACATTGCCTGGAGAGAGAGAAGTATTCCCTAATAATGGCTCTTACGGCTTACATCTTAAGAAGCAACACAGAATGAAACAGATGAGTTTAGATTTTGGTTTTACAAGAAACAACATAGAACATATACACTTTCATATCTGAGACAACCAGCACACAGGAATAGGTATACAGATATAATTATCAATAAGTTTTAGTTTTAAAAGAAACAATCTGGCTTTTACAGCTGTATCTTTGATAGCTATGACACTTAGATTTCTCAAATCTAAGATCCTTGGAAAAATCAAAACTCTTTTTTAAATTTAATATTTTATCTGTAGCTTAACCTCTTTTGTAAAATTTACTTTTATTTAGATTTTTGCAGGCACTAAGAGACTCTTAAAAAATCTTTCTTGAAAATCTTTGAAGTCCTCAAAGGGAATACTAAATCACTAAGGGTAGTAGTATGTTCAAAGTACTTTGTATTTTGAAATTTCTAAATTTTGAGTGGTTTAGATGTGAATAATGTTGTAGTCAAGATATGCTCCTTGAAATTTTATAGTAGAGTTTTATCATTAATTTGATAAAGTGAAGAGATGAAAAGTAGGCACATGCTAGACTTCCTGATGATGAAGTCTCATGAATTGGATCAGTGGCTTTGTAATGGAGGAATGAAGGCACTTTTGCCACTTCTGCTACATCGAAGTGCAGCACAGTGTGCCAACACTGAAAGGGAGCATAAGGCTTCTCTAATGCAGATTCTTTATTCATCTTAATTTTTTTTTAAAGAATGAGGTTGCTTTATTTACTAGGTACAGGAGAATAACTAAGTAAGTGGTATGTAACCATACAAGACTTTATTTTACAATTTCTGTGAACCTTTTCAAAATTAAAAACTAATGTAAGGTAATTTGTTAATAGAAATAGTAATCAAATGCAGCTCTGCTTCTTTTTTTTTATTGGTTTTCTTTTTATTTAATTTTTATTTTCTATATTCTATCTTTACATTCCAAAGGCTTTCCCCTTTCCCAGTTCCCCCACACCATATGTCCCATAATTCCTCTCCCCCCAGCTATTCCCCAATCATTCCCCGCCCCCACGATTTCTCTGTACTGGGTCTACAATACTGGATCCAATTTTTACAGGCCCAGGGTCCTCTCCTTTCTTCTTCTTGGGAGTCATTTGACTTGCTAATTGTGCCTTGAGTATTTAGGGCTTCTGGGCTCATTAATATCCACTTATCAGTGATTGCATTTCATGTGTATTCTTTTGTAATTGGGTTAGCTCACTTAGGATGATATTTTCCAGATCTAACCATTTACCTACAAATTGCATGAGTTCATTATTTTTAATTGCTGAGTAGTACTCCATTGTATAAATATACCACATTTTCTGTATCCATTCCTCTTTTGAGGGATATCTGGGCTCCTTCCAATTTCTGGCTATTATAAACAAGGCTGCTATAAACATAGTGGAGCATGTGTCTTTATTGTATGCAGGGGAATTCTCTGGGTATTCATCTTAATTTTTGACTTCACAGCTCATCAGTAATAACCCATGTATTTGTGCTATATATAAATCACCCAGACTAAAACTAGTAAGTTTCTAGTGGCAGGGATGGAATAAGATAGGAAACATAAAAAACTGTTAAACTTCTAAAAGGAAAGGGAAAAGTTTCATGTCATCAGTCTGTCTTTTAATTCTTTGAATATGGCAATAAAATCACAAACAAATGAAAAATGGGTAATTGTGTCTATGTTAATCGAAAAGGTTTCTGTCTAGTAATGGAAATGAGTGATTAAAAAGATAACACATAGAATGAGAGAAGTATTCTCAAATACATATATAAGAGTTCTTAATAAAAGAACTCTTAAAATTTAATATCAGAAAAATAGGAAGGGAAAAGTGCAAAGTAAATGGAAATTTTCTTCAAATGACGAACTGATACTCAATAGTCATATCTAAATCTCTGCAGTATCAGCAAGTTTTTCACACAAATGAAAATCAAACATGCAATGAGTTATCACCCAGTACCTAGTAGTAACAAAGTAAAGGCTTATAAGTGTTGACACACTTGTGGTAAGTTAGAACTGTTTTATACTGTTGGTGGAAAGGCAACATTGTGCCAAAGACTTTCCCTTCAATATTTCTAACAGTATTAGAGCTCATTAAAAAATTTAAAATAAACTTTTTCTTAAGATGACCAGCCTATATATCATCAACTGATGACTGGTATACAACCAAATTCAGACTTTAAATGGGATGAAAATCTAGTTATATGGAACAATATGTAGAAACCTTGAGGATATTATGCTAAATGAAATAAATCTGCCACAGAAAAGCAAATGCTATGTACTTTGGTCTAGGTACAAATGGTAAAACTCAATGATGTGTAGAGCAGAATGATAATAGGCAGTAGCCAGTTAAAGTGCTGAAGGGTTAGCATTAAACCAGTAAAAGTTTAAATGTTGCAAGATGATTTATTCCTAGGAAATCTTTTATTCCATATGTCCATCATACATTAAATAAAATTTGCTGAAGGAAATTTTATATCCAAGGGGTGAAAGGATGTATAAATAGATGAGAAATGAGTATCAAGGAACCTGGAGTATCTAACTACTTTGATGTTTTCGTTAAACTTCTATATAAACTATGTGGAATATGTCTCTCAACAAAGTTCTTTTCTCTAAACAGTTCCATATCCCGTAAGGAAATAGAAGCAGTCTTTAAAACCCTCCTAGCCAAAAAAGCCCAGGGCCAGATTGTTTCAGTGCAGAATTCTTCTAGACCTTCAAAGAAGCGCTAATACCAACACTCCTTAAACTATTCCATAAAATAGAAACAGAAGGAACATAACCTAATTCATTCTGTGAAGCCACAAATACTCTAATACTTAACAACACAAAGACTGAATAAAGAAAGAGAACTTCAGATCAATTTTGTTTATGAATATTGATGCAAAAATACACAACAAAATTCTCACAAACTGAATCCTAGAATACATCAAAACCATCATTCACCCTAGTCAAATAAACCATCCCAGGGATGCTGGGATGGTTCAATATAAGAATATCTATTAACATAATCCATTATATGAACAAACTAAAAGAGAAAATCACATGATCATCTCACTAGATGCTGAAAAATCATTTGACAATATACAACACCTCTTCATATTAAAAATGTATTTGGGAGATCAGGAATTCATTTAAGACCCATACCTAAATATAATAAGAGCAATAGAGAGCAAACCAACCGCCATTATTAAATTAAATGGAGAGATACTTGAAGCAATTCCACTAAAATCAGGTATAGACAAGGCTTCCCACTCTCTCCCTATCTATTCAATATAGTACTCAAAGTTCTAGCAAGAGAGGTAAGACAACACATGGAGACAAAGGGTATGAAATTGGAAAAGAAATCAAGGTATCACTAATTGTGGATGATTTGCAAGCATATACAAGAAACCCTAAAAATTCTACTAGAGAACTTCTACAGCTGATAAACAACTTCTTCAAAGTGGTTGGATTAAAAAAAAAACCTTACCCATCAGTAGACTTCCTTTATACAAATGATAAATAAGCTGAGAAAGAAAACAGGGAAACAATACCCTTCACAATAGTTACAAGTAATATAAAATATCTTGGGGGTAACTCTAACAGAAGAAGTGAGAGATCTGTATGTCAAAACCTTCATGTTTCTATAGAAAGAAATCAAGCAACACCTCAGAAGATAGAAAGAACTCCCATGCTCATAGATTGGTAGGATTGACATAGTAAAAATGGCCACCCATCTGGAAATCAATCTCCAGATTTAACACAATCCCTATCAAAATCCCAACGCAATTCTTCACAGACATGGAAAGAGAAATTCTCAATGTCGTATGGAAAAACAAAAACCCCAGGGTAGCCAATACAATTTTCAACATTAAAAGAACTTCTTAAGGAATCACCATCCCTGACTTCAAGCCTTATTACAGAGCAATAATGATAAAACAAAACAAAGCAAAAACAAAAACAAAAAACATGGTATTGGTACAGAAACAGACAGGTCAATCAAACTGAAGACCCAGAAATAAACCCCAACACTTATGGTCACCTGATCTTTGACAAAGAAGCCATAAACATACAGTGGATAAAAGAAAGCAACGTCAATATATGGGGCTGGTCTAAGTGTCAGTCTGTATGTTGAAAAATGAAAATAGATCCATATCTATCAGCTTGCACAAAGCTCATATTGAAGTGGATCAATGACCTCAACATAAAACCAGATACCCTGAAAGGAATAAAAGAGAAAGTAGGAAAGAGCCTTGAAGTCATTGGCCCAGGGGGAAATTTCCTGAACAGAATACAATGGCTCAGGCTATAAGATCAATAATAGATAAATGGTACCTCTTGAAACTGAAAAGCTTCTAGAAGGCAAAAGACACAGCCAATAGGACAAATAAGCAACCTACAGATTGGGAGAATTATCTTCACTAATCTCTATCAAGTGATAGAGATAAAAGAACTCAAGAAATTGACTTCTAAAAGCCAAATAACCCAATTAAAAAATGTACAGAGTAAAACAGAGAATTCACAACAGAAGAATGTTGAATGGCCAAGAAGCAGTTAAAGAAATGTTCAAAGCCCTTAGTGATCAGGAAAATGCAAATCAAAACGACACTGAGATTCCTTCTTACACCAATCAGAAGGGCTAAGATAAAAAACTCCAGTGACAGAACATGCTGGCAAAGATATGGAGAAAGAAATACTCCTCTACTGCTGGTGGGATTGTAAACTGGTCCAACCACTCTGGAAACCAATCTGGTTGTTCCTCAGAAGATGGCAAATAGATCTACCTGAAGACCCAGCTATACTACTTTTGGGCATATACCCAAAAGATGCCCCACAATACCACAAGGACACATGTTCCATTTTGTTCATAGGAGCCTTTTTTGTAATCACCAGAAGCTGGAAACAACCCTATATGTCCCTCAACTGAAGAATGGATGCAGAAAATGTGGTTCATTTACACAATGGAATACTATTGAGCTATTAAGAATGAGGACATCATGAATTTTGCAGGCAAATACATGGAACTAGAAAATATAATTCTGAGTGAGAAAACCCAGACCCCAAAGGACATGAATGGTATTTACTCACTAGTAAGTGGACATTAGCCAAAAATTACAGTATACCTAGGGTATAACTCACAGACTGTAAGAAGTTTAACAAGCAGAGAGGCCCAAATGAGGATGCTTCAATCACAGGTAGGAGGGATGAAAATCATCACAATCCTGGGAGGCAGAGGAAGAGAGGGACCAGGGTGGCAGATCATATGGAAAGGGGAAAATGGGGAGGGTATCAGGTATGAGGTTGGGGACAGGAGAAAAGCCCAGAGGGGTAGCAGAACGAATAGAAATATGCAGCCTGGGGGTTGAGGTAGGGAGACAAAAGTAGATATGAGACTGAAGGTAAGGCAGCCCAGTGACTGGCCCAAGTTGGGATTCATCAAAGTGTGTGTGTTGGGAGGGGGGTCGTCACCAAGGTGAGACAGTATTACTGTTGCTATAAAGTGCTTACAGATTAGGAGTCTAGCATGGTTGTCCTCTGAGAGGCACAATCAGCAGTTGACTAAAACAGAGACATATACTTACACCCAACCATTGCACTAAAGTCTGGGACTCCTATGATCTAATTAGGGGAAAGATTAAAGAAGCTGAAAAGGAGGGTGACTCCATAGGAAGACCAGCATTCTCAACTAATCTGGACCCTGAGGGAGCTCCCAGAAACTGAGTCATCAAGCAGGCAGCATACACAAGCTGGTCAGAGGTCCCCTAGCACATATACAGGTGAAGTCTGCCTGGTATGGCCTCAGACTTGCCTAACCATGGAGAGACTTGAGGCCCCAGGGAGAGAAGAGGCATGGTGTGTGTGGGAGCATCCTCTCAAAGATAGGGGTGAAGAGGAATGGGATGAGGAACTGTAGGAGGGGGGATCAGGACAAGAGCAATGGCTGGATTCCAATACATACATACACACACACATACATACATACATAATTCATATATATTTACATATATATGTAAATAAAAAAGAAGAAAAGTATTAATGTGAATTTCAGGTTACTGAATTTATTGGCAGGTAGCTGGTGTTTGTTATAGGAGTGGGCACTAAGGTTGAGGGAAGGGTAAGTTCAGAAGATAAGCATTTACCCACATGGTAGACAGATTATCTAGAGTGTAAAATACAGCTCAATGATAGTTTTCACTGCTATCTGATATTCTCACATTTATCTATACAGAATACAGCTTCCTTCTACTATTGATAGTCTGACATGGATGCTGTATTTAATATTTGGTGGTGATTATTTTGTATAAATTTGAGTTTGTAGCCCTTAATTTCAAGTTTATGTGAAATGAAAGGAGCATATCTTGAAATACAAAAGTTTAGAGAACACAGACAGCTTATTCTTTATTTGATCAAAGTAATAAATTGCATTGTCACAACCAGCATAGTTTATTTTTCTATATTAGAGTTTAAGAACAAAATAACATTTCTTCACTGTATTTTAAAGGTGAACATGCATTTGTTAGCTGAATAATATTGTAAATAAGCATAGGAGAATAATCACTATATGCCCTCACTTTTTCTTATCATTTCTACCTCTGTCACAGGACAGTTATTAGCACCTGCAGACCATTACCTCTAATGTGTAAACACAAGTATGATGTATTTTATATTATTATGTATTTCATTTTGTAATTTAATTGTATAATGCATACCATTGACCATATATCAAATCTGCCACATACATGAAGAGCAAGTATGAAAGACCTTTGCACTGCCTTCTGGGTCTCTTAGAGCATGTGTATCCACAGCTTTTAAGCATATAATTGTTAGCAATGTGCAACGTATACCTGTGGCCCACTTTCTAAAACAAATATTAGCCTTTTAAAAAATATACCTTTTAAGCAAGACCTTTGATTTTTTACAATATGATTCTTAATATTCTTATCAAAAGTATTCTTAATCAAAAGTAGTATACTGTTTCTTTTAATTCATTTTTGTCTTCCTAGTATATGTTATGAATTTATTATTTCATGTTTTTTTTCTGGATTCAGTTTTGGCCTATTCTCAGTTACTTGGGTTCAATTTTCAGATTGCTATTTCATACCTCCCTCTGTTTGCTACTGGATTATTTTCTGGCTTGAACTTGTGCAGTGGTCTTTTTTGTGTGTCACAGCAGCTTTGACTTTATATGTGCACAGGCCTGTTAAATCCAAAAAGTCATTTTTACCTTCTAGTCCCCCACTGACTCTGCCTCTTCCTATTTCTACTCTCATCTTGGCATGAAGCTTGAGTGTTAGGAGGAAAGGATATAATATAGTTCTTCCATTTAGAGCTGTGCATTCTACAGGCTGTTGATCTCTGTCTTTGGAACAGTTGTGACTCAGTGGATCAATCATAATCAGTTTAAAACAAAGACTTTTCTAATGATAGTTGGAGATGTACTAATCTATTGTTATAACAATAAGTCATTGAGAGTTAGTGTAATACCATGCTCATATATCATAATCAAAATAGTAATTTCTCACCTAGGACTTGCCTAGCAGGAAGTTCTCTGAAGCAGGCAATAAGGACTAATATCTAAAATATATAAAGAACTCAAGAAGCTAATCACCAAAAAACCCCAAACAACCCAATCAAAAAATGGAATATAGCTCTGAGGGCTGGCAGATGTTTCAGTGGTGAATAGCACTGACTGCTCTTCGAAAGGTCTTTTTTTTCCCTATATTCTTTGTTTACATTCCAAATGATTTTCTTTTTCCCAGTTCCCCCGTCCCCTAAGTCCCATAAGTCCTATTCCCTCTGCCTGTCCTCCAATCAACCCCCTCCCTCTCCTCTGTCCTGGCAATCCCCTACAATACTGCACCAAGCCTTTCCAGGACCTTGGCCTTCTCCTTACTTCTTCTTGGGAATGATTTGATTTGTGGGTTGTGTTTTGGGTATTCTGTGCTTCTGGGCTAATATCCACTTATCAGTGACTGCATTCCATGAGTGTTCTTTTGTGAATGAGTTACCTCACTTAGTATAATATTTTCCAGTTCCAGCTATTTGCCTAAAAATTTCATGAATTCATTGTTTTTAATGAATTCATTAATGCTGAGTAGTATTCCATTCTGTAAATATACCACATTTTCTGTATCAATTCCTCCATTGAGGGACATCTGGGCTCTTTCCAGCTTCTGGCTATTATAAATAAGGTTGCTATGAACATAGTGGAACATGTGTCCTTATTGCATGCTGGGGAATCCTCTGGGTATATGCCCAGGAGTGGTATAGCATGGTTCTACAGCAGTGCCGTGCCCAGTTTTCTGCAGAACTGACAGACTGATATCTAGAGTGGTTGTACCAGCTTGCAATACCACCAGTAGTGGAGGAGTGTTCCTCTTTCTCCACATCCTCGCCAATACCTGCTGTCTCCTGAGTTTTTAATCTTAGCCATTCTGACTGGTGTGAGGTAAAATCTCAGGGTTGTTTTGATTTGCATTTCTCTAATGACTAATGATGCTGAACATTTCTCAAGGTGCTTCTCAGCCATTCGAAATTCTTCAGGTGAAAATTCTTTGTTTAGCTCTGTACCCCATTTTTATTAGGGTTATTTGGTTCTCTGGAGTCTAACTTCTTGAGTTCTTTGTGTATATTGGAGATTAGCCCTCTGTCGAATGTAGGGTTGGTGAAGATCTTTTCCCAATTTGTTGGTTGCTGTTTTGTCCTTTTTGACAGTGTCCTTTGCCTTACAGAAACTTTGTAATTTTATGAGGTCCCATTTGTCAATTCTTTTTTGTTTTTGTTTTTGTTTCTTTAATTTTCAATATTCTTTGCTTACAGTCCAAAGGCGTTCCCCTTTCCCAGTTTCTCCCTCACCATATGTCCCATAAGTCTCCCTTTTCCCCCCAAACCCCACGCATATTCCCCAATCACCCCCTACACACACCATTTCTCTGTTCTGGTACTCTCCTACAAAACTGGATCCAGTCTTTTCAGGACCAGGGTCCTCTCCTTCCTTCTTCTTGGGAATCTTTTCACTTGATAATTGTGCCTTGAGTATTCAGAGCTTTTGACCTCATTAATATCTACTTATCAGTGATTGCATTTCGTGTGTATTCTTTTGTGATTGGGTTAACTCAGGATGATATTTTCCAGATCCAAACATTTGCCTACAAATTGCAAGAATTCATTATTTTTAATTGCTGAGTAGTATTCCATTGTATAAATATACCACATTTTCTATATCCATTCCTCCTTTGAGGGACATTTGGGCTCCTTCCAACTTCTGGCTATTATAAATAAGGCTGCTATGAACATAGTGGAGCATGTGTCTTTACTGTATGCAGGAGATTCCTCGGGGTATATGCCCAGCAGTGGTATGACAGGGTCCTCTGAAAGTATCTTGCCCAATTTTCTGAGGAACCACCAGATTGATTTCCAGAGTGGTTGTACCATTTTGCCATCCCACCAACAGTGGAGGAGTATTCCTCTTTCTCCACATCCTCGCCAGCACCTTTTGCCTCCTGAGCTTTTTTTTTTCCTTCTTTTTGTTTTTGTTTTTGTTTTTTGAGACAGGGTTTCTCTGTGTAGCCCTGGCTGTCCTGGAACTCACTCTGTAGATGAGGCTGGCCTCGAACTCAGAAATCCACCTGCCTCTGCCTCCCAAGTGCTGGGATTACAGGCTTGTGCCACCACACCCGGCATGAGTTTTTAATCTTAGCCATTCTGACTGCTGTGAGGTGGAATCTCAGGGTTGTTTTGATTTGTATTTCCCTGATGACTAATGATGTTGAACATTTCCTTTTTATATACCTTTTTTTAATTGGATATATTCTATATTTACATTTCATTTCCCTTTTTCTGGTTCCCTGCCCCGCAAAGATCCCACATGCCCTTTTCCCTCCCCGTGATGTTGAACATCTCTTAAGGTGCTTCTCAGCCATCTGAATTTCTTCTGGTGAAAATTCTTTGTTTAGCTCTGTACCCCATTTTTAATAGGGTTATTTGGTTCTTTGGGGTCTAACTTCTTGACTTCTTTGTATATATTGGATACTAGCCCTCTGTTGGATGTGAGGTTGGTGAAGATCTTTTCCCACTTTGTTGGTTGCCATTTTGTCCTTTTGACAGTCTCCTTTACCTTGCAGATCCACTTGGAGTTGAGCTTAGTACAAGGAGATAAGAATGGATCGATTTGATGGTATCCTTTTCCTTACAGAAACTTTGTAATTTTATGAGGTCCCATTTGTCAATTCTGGATCTTAGATCATAAGTTATTGGTGTTCTGTTCAGGAACTTTCCCCCTAGGCCAATATCCTCAAGGGTCTTCCGCAGTTTCTTTTCAATTAGTTTCAGTGTGTCTGGCTTTATGTGGAGGTCCTCGATCCACTTGGAGTTGAGCTTAGTACAAAGAGATAAGAATGGATCAATTCCCAATAGCCAAAAGCTGGAAAGAACCCAGATTTCCTTCAATGGAGGAATGGATACAAAAAAAAATGTGGTATATATACACAATGGAGTCCTATTCAGCCATTAGAAACAATGATTTCATGAAATTCTTAGACAAATGGATGGAGCTGGAGAATATCATGCTAAGTGAGGTAACCAAGTCTCAAAAGAACACTCATGGTATGCACTCACTGATAAGCAGATATTAGTCTAGAAACTTGGAATACCCAAGACACAATCCACATATCAAGTGATGTACAAGAAGAAGGAAGCAGTGGCCCCTGGTTCTGGAAAGGCTCTGTGCAGCAGTGTAGGAGAATACCAGGACAGGGAAGTAGGAAGGGGTGAATGGGGGAACAGGGGCAGGGAAGAGGGCTTATGGGACTTTCAGGGAGCAGGGAGCCAGGAAAGGGGAAAACATTTGAAATGTAAATAAAGAATATATTGAATTAAAAAAAAAGAAGAATGGATCGATTTGCATTCTTCTGCATGCTGACCTCCAGTTGAACCAGCACCATTTGTTGAAAAGGCTATCTTTTTTCCACTGGATGGTTTTAGCTCCTTTGTCGAAGATCAAGTGACCATAGGTGTGTGAGTTCATTTCTGGGTCTTCAATTCTATTCCATTGATCTACCTGCCTGTCACTGTACCAATACCATGCAGTTTTTAACACTATTGCTCTGTAGTACTGATTGAGGTTCGGGGTACTGATTCCCCCAGAAGTTCTTTTACCCTTGAGAACAGTTTTAGCTATCCTGGGTTTTTTGTTATTCCAGATGGATTTGGACCTTGAATTCCTGTTCTTTCCAAGACTTTTTAGCATAAAAGGATACTGAATTTTGTCAAAAGCTTTTCAACATCTAATGAAATTGTAGAGAGTGGGTATGGCAGTAGCCTCAAGCCTGGAGGCCTGCCAAGTCGGATGACTAAGCACCTGACTTCTTCCTGCTCCTGAGTAGGCCACACCTTTCTTGGGCATTGCGCAGGCATAGCCAATGACATGTGATCAGACCATTCTATGTGGACCAATCAGAGAAGACTGTGATGTGGACTGATGGGGCAGACTTGGGGAGGATATAAAAGGACTGCTCAAGGGGAGAAGGAGAAGGGGCTTTTTTCCCTGGATGTATGTTCCAAGGTTCCTGATTAAACTTCATTGAGAAGAACTCTGTGGTCTCTCTTTTCTTGCTGGTCAGAGATAGTAGCGACATGAAATGAACATGGATTTTTTTTCTTTGAGTTTGTTTATATAGTGGATTGCATTGATGGATTTCCATATATTGAACCATCCCTGCATCCCTGGGATGAAGCATACTTGATCATGGTGGATGATCGTTTTGATGTGTTCTTGGATTTGATTGGCAAGAATTTTATTGAGTATTTTTGCATTAATATTCATTAGGGAAATTGGTCTGAAGTTCTCTTTCTTTTTTGGATCTTTGTGTGGGTTTGGTATCAGCATAATTGTGGCTTCATATCTTGAGTTGGGTAGTGTTCCTTTGTTTCTATTTTTGTGGAACAAGAGCATTGGTGGAATGTCTTCTTTGAAAGTCTGATAGAATTCTGCACTAAAGCAATCTGGTCCTGTGGTTTCTTTGGTCGGAAGACTTTCTATAACCCCTTCTATTTCTTTAGGGGTTATGGGACTGTTTAGATGATCTATTTGATCCTGATTTAATTTTGGTATTGGTATCTGTCTAGGAAATTGTCCATTCCCTCCAGATTCTCCAGTTGTGTTGAGTATAGGCTTTTTTAGTAGGATCTGATGATTTTTTGAATTTCATCAATTTCTGTTGTTATATCTCCCTTTTCATTTATACTTTTGTTAATTTGGATACAGTCTCTGTGGCCTCTGATTAGTCTGGCAAAGGGTTTATCTATCTTGTTGATTTTCTCAAAGAACCAGGTCCTGGTTTTGTTGATTCTTTGTTTGGTTCTCTTTGTTTCTACTTGATTGATTTCAGCCCTGAGTTTGATGATTTCCTGTCTTCTACTCCTCCTGGGTGAATTAGCTTTTTGTTCCAGGGCTTTAAGGTATGCAGTTAAACTGCTAGTGCATGCTCTCTCCTGTTTCTTTTTGGAGGAACTCAGGGCTATGAGTTTTCCTCTTAGCCCTGCTTTCATTGTGTCCCATAAATTTGTGAATGTTGTGCCTTCATTTTCATTAAATTCTAGAAAGTCTTTAACATTGTTGTAACTTATATATACATACATATATATATATATATATATATATATATATATATATAATTCAATTGGTCCATTGCTTCAATTAGTTTCACTGTGTCCTGTGTCCTGTTTAGTTTCTGTTTTCCTGATTGGTCCAGTGGGGAGAGTGGAGTATTGAAGTCACCCACAATTATTGTGTTAGGTGCAATGAGCACTTGGAGGGTCTCCCCGCTGCCATCTTTCCTCCCAGTTAGACAGAAAAAATATTTTTATAATCTTTTGTTTCTTTTAATTGAGACTTTTAAAATAGCAAAGCATAATTGTTTTGAATCCAACTGATATTTGTACAGAACAAAATTGTTCAATTTACATTGTTCTTTCTATAAGCACTTTGTGGTTTATAGTCACATTTTGTGATTTATTAGTGGTTGATGAATTTTTATTTTCTTCCATGGTAGGCTAAAAATTGTGCTGCTTAGTTTTTATCCACTTGATGAAAGAAGGATTTGCCTATGTAAATGAAAGCTCATTTAATCAAATTCCTCCATTAGATTTGCCTATTGATATGTCTGCAAAGCATTTTCATGATTTATGATCAATGTGGGTGGTACTTCTGGCTGGTTGTCCTAGGTATATGGGATGACAGGGTGAGAAAGCTCCCTGGAAACATTCACTAAGAATGTTCCTCTATGGTCTCTGTTTTATTTACTGCCTCTTGGTTCCTGCCTTAACTATACTCTGTGATAAACTATAACCATAAGCCAAGGAAAACTTTTCTGTCCCATCTTCTTTTGGTGAGTATTTTGTCATCGCAACAGAGAAGCAAACTAAAACATATGCAATGCACATGGAACAAACACACACAGAAGGGGTATTCTGTGCATGTTTAGCTTAATAATAACATAAATTATTCCTTTTAACAAGAAATGCATTTGAAAGACTTTAACTCTATTTTCCTTTACCTTTTCACAGAAATCATGAATCAATTAATCAATTAATGAAATAATTCTTGTTTCTTTGAGAGAGATTCTTATAATAGCAAAGAATGATATCAAACTTGCTATGTAGCTCAGTCCAGTCTCGAATATGTGATTCCCCTGCATCAGTGCTACCAATAAAGGGGTTATAGTGTTCCCAATTAAGTGGTATATTAATATATTTAATATTATTATTGAAGTGGAAATTTCCTTAAGCGAATATTTATATAGATTTCCTCAGAAGATCATCATGTTTTGATTCTCGGCTATGTCTCCACCCTAATTGCTTATCAAATATTTTCTTTCTTTTGTGTCACCTTTGCTGTGTTTATTTCCTTTTAAATGTGTTCATTCATTTTCTACTTTGCAAAGTATGTTTGAGTTGAAAGTCTAGGTGGAGAATTATTTTTTCTAAATACAAATTATATAATTTATTTTTCATTTTAAAGTCATTTTGAGTTTGTGTTGCTGATAATCTTCTGGACTTTCAGATGTATCTTATATGGTTTGGCATTCTGAAATTTCATTGAGAGGGATCTCAGATTATTATTATTATTATTAAATTGTTGATTTGTAGTAAGGAATGTTTATAGTGTTCATTTGACGAGTCAGTTATAGAAAAGTCTAGTTTGTCTGTCACCAACATGTCCTTTGGTACCTGCAGCTCTTTTATTCAGCCTCATGCTGTTCCTCAGGCTCTTCAGGTTTATTTTCATTCGTTTCCTCCTGTGCTCTATGCTGGACTGAAAACGCCATCTTCAGATCTGCCTTACAGAAAACATTTTCTTTATCCACTGACTTTGAGCCATATTATAATTTGATTTGTTCACAGTTGAGAATAATAATCTTTCTGTCTCTTTTTCTTCATTTATCTTGAAGCCCCACCTTCTTTCTTTGTAGGTGTCCTGTGCACTCCTTTACATCTCTATCCTGACCTGGTCTGCTCTATTAGTTTGAGATATACTCATGATGCCATCACTGTGCTGAACTGCTTATTGCCATTCAATAGCAATTTTAGGAGGATAATTTTTGATTCTGGATCATTAGGGGAAATTTTCCAAATAGGCCTTTAAAATTTCATAATATCTAACATAAACTTAACTGTAAAAATATTTACTTTTAATTTTATGTGTCAATTCATACAGCAACAGTATATGTAAAACCCTCTTCTTTTGATTAGGTTCTAGGCATACTGGTAGAGACCATGTGTTTTGCATATAAGTATTATAAAACACTTGTTTCTTAAGTACAAGGTTCTTGATAGCTTAAACATATTTTTTGTATTCAATAATTCATATCTGCATTTTTTGTTTCTTATGTGAAAAAAATCAAGTTTATTTTCTCACATCATTTTTGTAACAAAATTAACCAGTGAATTTTAATTCCTATGATTTATTGCCTGTAGTGAATGTATATCAATATTTTAAACTCACTTTTTAACTTCATTTATAATTTCTGTATTTTTAGAATATAACTATCAAACCATTCATGAACCATTATCACAAATTTAAATTTAAATATACCAGTATTTCATTATTACCGAGAGTATGTCTATCTTTAATATTCTTTAGTTTTTATACTGCTCTTGGATTTAAGGCTCTTTACTTTCCCATGTAAGCCTTAATTTAATTTAATCTCATTTTTAAAAATGGAATTAGATGCTGAAGTGTACTTATTTTTGTTAGATATTATGTATAGAGAATAATAAGCATTTAGAAGATCTTGTAAGTGCCACAGGACATTGATACTGTTTTTCTTGAGATCCAAGACTTTTGGTGCATTTTTCTAGATTCTAAACTGAAAAAAAAATGCATTAAGAAGCAGAGAAATCAAGCATGCAAGATACTAATTTTGTTTCAAGGTAAAGTATGATTGTAGTAAAGAGGACTAAGTCTGCTGTGGTAAGCTTGGTATAGCAGCTGTTGCTTCCCACAGCATAAGAATGAATATGAAGGAGGTAATGCATTTTCTATGAGGAATGTGGAAGCAGAGACTAAGGAGAAACACTGAGAGTACGACTTAGCTTGGGGCAAGGAGTAAAGTACTAAGAGCTTTAAGTTTTATAACTTGTTTACCTTATCTGCTGACTGAAATGTAAAGTTATATTCATTTTATGGGATGCAGCATAGAACAAAGCAAATTTTAATATGTAAAGTAATAATGACAAAACAATAAAAGTAGAAAGCAAGATAATATGTAGTAAAGAAGTATTTAAGCATACACAAACACTGTATAGAAAACAGGTTTATCCAACAGTATTCTGTTTTTTTTTTAAAGCAAACATGAATGCCATCACACTTGTTCTCACAAACCTTCTTTATAAATGGACTGCTAGCATATTCTTTTTATTTATTATGAGTTAAGAAAATTATTGCTTATAGAGATAAATCACATGCTCACCTGCTTAGAGCCATTGATTTAAAAGGAAATCAAATGACAGAACAAGAAGTAATGTGCAGGCCCACACATTGACAACTAGTTCTCTTGAATGTTTTCTTTATTTTTGTGGGTTTTTTTTTGTCTTATATCCTTCACAGTAAGCTAACTGTATTCATCACTAGTCTCTGTCAATTCACAAATAATATTTTTCTGCTTTAGTAAGAATAAAAGAATTGTATAAAGATAGAAAAATATTCAAAATAAGCAGACTTTATTTTCAAGGTCATGTAATTTCAAGGACCCATAACTAATAACAAAAGCAACTGATAGTCACTGACTGCTCAAGAAAACTTCCATAGCTATGTTAAAAACTATGACAAAATTGGTTTTTACCTTCTAATGACATCTACAGATGAATGACCTGCTCACTTTAAAATCAGTATACCAAAGAGATATTTATACTCCATGTTCACTGAAGCAGTGCTCACAATGGCTACACATGGAAACAATAAGTGACTATCCACTCCTGGGTGGATTAAAAACTGTGTTTCATGAACAGCAAAATGCTGTTGAATTGTATGTTCAATATTGTATTGAATTGGGAAATCTGTCCTTTGCAGCAACAGGGTTGGCAATCATGGTGCCAGGCAGGTGAATAAGGCAAAAGCAGATCTACAAGCTCAGGGAACTTTACAGAAGAGGCAGAAAAAATGTAAAACCTAGAAGATGGAGAATAGTGATGTTAAATGCTGTCTTCTGCACATAAGATGATCATCATTCTCACAATTTCATGGTGAGTGTGTTTACTTGCACAAGGCCTGTATAAATCTGATTCAGGCAAAATTTCAGCATATATGCAGTGGATGATCTTCAGGTCCTACACCTTACTGAGAGCCCTTGGCAGAGAATAGTTGCTAAGAGATGGGAGGACTTTTCTTCTTTAAGTGACCATTAGCTTGAGTGGAATCCCTTATGCTCATCTACATATGGGCATCAATAACTAGACTTAATAAGTAAGTTAAAAGGACATGAAATTAAGAGGAGAAGCCTGCTGGGAGGAAAGGAGGAAGTTTTACAGGGACAACTTAGTGGTGGGATATAATATTTCATTGTATGTATGCATGAAATTCTCAAATATGAAGATTTTTAATAGGTAATGCACAGTTTGTCATTAATTCTGTATATATGCTGTATGATAAATGTGTATATTTTTGTTTACCTGTATATGTGCACATGAGTGCTAACATGTGTGCATTACATGTATTTGTAGAGGCCATAAGTTGATATCAGTCTTCACTTTATTTACTGAATTGGGATCTCTCACTAAGACAAGGGCACTCATACTTAATTAGTTCATTTATCCAGCTTGGGAACTTGCAAGGTGTGTGTGGAGGTGAGCAGATGCCTCTCTCCTTATTTGTGTCCCCTGTTTTTACTTCATGAGCTAAAATTACAGCTAGTTGTCTTCACTTTAGGCCATAAACCTCAACATTAACATTACTCTTTTTGTTTGGGCTAATTTGAGTTTTATGAAATCCTTACAATCTGAGAGGTCACTCCTTCAAGAACAATTTCCATGCAATTTTCAACTCACTCCTGCAGAAATTATTTCAGTATAGCTGAGCATCCAAAGTGAATTTGAATTTCATATTTAATAACCTCTTTCTCTGCTTTCAGTAAACATGATGGAAATTAATTTTCAGGCAACTGAGCTATTTAAGGAAACACACCTCTTAAATATAGCAAGTAGAATGATGCTAGGACCGAGATTAAGAATTGTCCTTTGCACATTTACATGAAACAGGACCTTCCAGTCAGCCTTCCAATTAGACCACACTGAAAGCCAGTGCTTTGTTGAGGGCTGTCAGCACAATTAGCATTTATATTTGCAAAGCCATCCAGGCCCCACTAACAGTGCCAGCATCTTTTAAGATAAACCTGGTAGTCAGTTTGTGCTAAAAATAGGTAACTAAAGAAGAGCAATTTCTCTTTCTGACATGCAGTGAAGTACCTTCTAATATAAGGTGATGGGTTTTTGGCAGTGAGAATGGTTAAGAAAAAAATGTTCCATAGTGAGAATCTATTTTACTCAGGGTCAGCAAGTGGGAGAAAATAATAGAGGTTATTACAAAACAGAGGGAGTGAGGCATTCTAGTAGAATTTGACTCTACCAAACAACCTCGGATTTTAGTTCCAGCTCTGTCAATTACTAGGTAAATAAGCACATTAAAACATATATATCAGTTCCCCTTATCAAATGAGGCACAAAAAAAAACCCCTATCTTGTTATGTTATCATAAAGAAATATCAAAGTAGTACTTACACAATGCATTAGTAATCATTGGCTACTGTACTGTTTACATTCTTCTCCCGTAATCTCTCTCTCCCCACTTCTTCCTCTCCCTCTTCTCCATCTCCAACTCCTTCTCTGATACTCTCTCTTTTCCTCTGCCTATGTTTCTCTTTTTTTATTTAACCGTATCTGAACTTTTAAGAAGCCATTTCAATCACATCAAGGCAGCCTTTGTCTTCTACTTTAGATTGGATTTAAGTCTCACATATGCTCTACAAACTCAAATGTTTCATCACTTACTATCCTTGGTCTTTACTGAAATTTCCTCTCATGATTAGCTACCTTTATTTCACATGTTTCAGTGAGACATTTTCTTTTCCAATGAGTTATTTTATAATCATTTATGGAGAGCAGATTTATTTATGATCTCTATGTAGTAGATAATTCACATTTTGATTAACACCACTGCCTTAACTCAAAGGCTCCAGAAATCACCCTTCATCTGCCTTTAAATCCTGAAACTTGGAAGATTTTAAAACTGAAATAAACTGCTTATCTGTTTTCTGTCTGGGTTTCCATATGACAAGAAAGTTTGTGGTTACTGTTCATTCAATGAGTTAGTATATTCCATGTCTGGTGAACGTTGAGGAATATAATGTGGATTATGGAAAGACATGGGATAGCTTTTGGCTTGCAAAAATCAGATCTTACTCTAATCTTGTTTCACTGTGTGACTTCTACATGGCTTTCCCAGTGACAGATTGTAAGAATTTACAAATACAAGCTCTGGACTTGGGGTTGACCTAAGTGATAAAATTGTCTGGCAAGGTCCTGGGTTCAACTTCTAGACCTACAAAGAAATAAATATTATGGATATGTTTACTATTCATGGCAGTATCATAAAGTCAGAAGTTAGATGTTTTCATATTCTGAGTGAACAACTAATGTCTAGAGAAGAATGGTCAAGATTTATATATAGCCTATTGTCATCATCCCTATATCATTTTTAAAAAACTGTAGTTGACTTTGCTTAAAGTCTTTGGGTTTTATGACCCTTTTGATGAATAGATCTGTATTCAGAAGGAACCTATTATTATGTTGAACGAAGAAACATTGTTTATCAGCTCTTTACATTATCTTCTTTGCAAGTACAAGAAACCACCCCAAACCTAGGCAATCAGTACCTCTGAAAGTAAAATCTATGTTCCTCAGTGGTTACTGCCCATTCAAGAGCTTCATTCTTTACTAAAAAGTGGACAAGGGTATAATATTTCAAAGTCATCAGTCATTGACAATGAATGGCTGCTTGGAGAGAGTGTGTCAATGTTCATCAAGAATGTATGTCCTGAGAAGTTACCCAGAAGATGACCCTATATATATGTACATGTAGAGATAGAACTAATTGGATCACACACACACACACACACACACACACACACACACACACACACAGAGAGAGAGAGAGAGAGAGAGAGAGAGAGAGAGAGAACATGAAATTATGAAGTTGGTATGGAAAAGTGTTAGGGTATCTAGGGAAAGAATTGGAGGGAAGGAAATGAGGGGTTGGATTTTAAATACATTATATCAGATTGCCACCATCTTAGCTCCGGGGACAAAGCAGCCAGCTCAGCCAGGTACGCAGAGGACACGAGAGTGAAGGAGTGCTCAGGACACAGCCCGCCAGGGTTCCTTCTACACTAGGGAGCTGGGCAGCAATACAGCTGCCTGGGTACATATTCTGTGGGCGAGCATCTGATTCTCAGGGATTCCCACAGTTAGATGGAGCCCTATGGTCTGAGAATGCCACCATCTTGGCCCCAGAGGACAAGCAGCCAGCTCAGCCAGGTGCACAGGGAACACTGGAGTGGAGATCACTTGAGAGCCAGCCTACTTGGGTTCCTTCTGAGTGTGGGACCTGGGCAGCTCTACAGATGCCTGGGCACATATCCTGTGGGGGAGCATCTGACCTGCAGGGAGTCCCGTGGATAGACAGAGCCCTGCGATCTGAGAATGCCACCATCTTGGCCACTGTGGCCAAGCAGCCATCTCAACCAGGTGCACAGGGAACACAAACAACTAATGCCAGAGATAACCAGATGGCAAAAGGCAAATACAGGAATGTTACTAACAGAAATCAAGGAATTATGGTAGCATCTGAAGCCAATTCTCCAACAACGGCAAGTCCTGGATACCCCAACACACCAGAAAAACAAGATTTGGATTTAAAATAATTGGTCATGGTGCTGTTGAGGAACACAAAAAGGACATAAATATATCTCTTAGAGAAATACAGGAGAGCATGAATATGTTAGAAGTCCTTACAATGGAAATACAAAAATCACTTAAAGAAATTCAGGAGAATATGGGTCAACAGATAGAAGTCAATAAAGAGGAAATGCAAAAATCACTTAAAAAATTGCAGGAGAGCTGGGCGGTGGTGGTGGTGGTGCACGCCTCTAATTCCAGCACTTGGGAGGCAGAGGCAGGTGGATTTCTGAGTTCGAGGCTAGCCTTGTCTACATAGTGAGTTCCAGGACAGCCGGGCCTACACAGAGAAACCTTGTCTCAAAAAACCAAACCAAAAAAAAAAAAATTGCAGGAGAAATTGAGTCAACAGGCAGAAGTCATGAAAGAGGAAACACAAAAATCTATTAAATAAATACAGGAAAACACAAACAAACAAGTGAAGGAACTGAGCAAAACCCTCCAGAATCTAAAAACAGAAGTAGAAACAACTAAGAAATCACAAAGAGAGACAACTTGGGAGATAGAAAACCTTGGGAAGAAATCAGAGGCCATAGATGCAAATATCAACAGAATACAAGAGATAGAAGAAAGAATCTTAGATGCCAAAGGTACCATAGAAACCAAGGGCTCAACAGTCAAAAAAATGCCAAAAGCAAAAAGCATGTAACCCAAAACATCCAAGAAATCCAGGACACAATGAGAAGACCAAACCTAAGGATTATAGTTATAGATGAGAGTGAAGATTTAAAACTTAAAGGGCCAGCAAATATCTTCAACAAAATTCTGGAAGAAAATTTCCCTAACCTAAGAAGAGAGTTGCCCATGAATATACAAGACTATAGAACTCCAAACAGACTGGACCAGAACAGAAATATCTCCTGTCAGATAATAATCAAAACCCCAAATGTACTAAACAAGGAAAGAATATTAAGAGCAGTAAGAGAAAAAGGCCAAGTAACATATAAAGGAAGACCTATCAGAATTGCACCTGACGTCTAACCAGAGACCTTGAAAGATAGAAGATGCTGGGCAGATCTCATACAGACTCTAAGAGAACGCAATTGCCAGCCAAGAGTACTATATCCAGCAAAACTCTCAGGTACCATAAGCGGAGAAACCAAGATATTCCATGATAAAACCAAATTTACACAATATCTTTCCACAAACCCAGCCCTACAAAGGATAATACGAGGAAAACTCCAATACAAGGAGGGAAACTTCACCCTGGAAAAAGCAAGATAGTAACCTTCTTTCATCAAACCCAAAAGAAGTTAACCACTCAAATATAAAAATAACATCAAAAATAACAGGAAGTAATAATCACTATTCCTTAATATCTCTTAATATCAAGACTCAATTCCCCAATAAAAAGAAATAGACTAACAGACTGGATACATAAACAGGATCCTACACTTTGCTGCCTAAAGGAAACACACCTCAGTGTCAAAGAAAAACACTACCTCAGAGTAAAAGACTGGAAAACAATTTTACAAGCAAATGGTCTTAGGAAACAAGCTGGAGTAGCCATTTTAATATCAGATAAAATTGACTTTCAACCTAAAGTCATGAAAAGAGATAAGGAAGGACACATATTTCACTTTCAAGGGAAAAATCCACCAAGAAGAACTCTCCATTCTCATCATCTATGCTCAAAATGCAAGGGAACCCTCATTCATAAAAGAAATTTTACTAAAGCTCAAAGTTCACATTGCAACTAACAAAATAATTGTGGGTGACTTCAACACTCGACTCTCCTCAATGGACAGATCAGGAAAACAGAAACTGGACAGGGACACAGTAAAACTAATTGAAGCTTGGACCAATTGGAATTCACAAATATATATAGAACATTTCATCCTAAAGCAAATATACCTTTTTCTCGGCACCACATTGTACCTTCTCCAAAATCGACCATATAATTGGTCACAAGACAGACCTTAACAAATATAAGAAGATAGAATTAATCCAATGCCGCCTATCAGATCACTATGGAATAAGAGTAGTTTTCAATAGCAACAAAAACAGAAAGCCCACATATACATGGAGGCTGAACAATACTCTACTCAATGATACATTGGTCAAGGAAGAAATAAAGAAAGAAATCAAAGACTTTTTAGAATTTAATGAAAATGAAGGCACAATATACCCAAATCTATGGGACACTATGAAAGCAGTGCTAAGAGGAAAACTCATTGCCCTGAGTGCCTCCAAAAAGAAACTAGAGAGAGCATACACTAGCAGCTTAAGGGCACACCTGAAAGCCCTGGAACAAAAAGAAACTAACCCAGGAGGAGTAGAAGACATGAAATCATAAAACTCAGAGCTGAAATCAATCAAGTAGAAACAAAGAGAACCATACAAAGAATCAACAAAACCAGGTGCTGGTTCTTTGAGAAAATCAAAAAGATAGATAAACCCTTATCCAGACTAACCAAAGGGCACAGAGACAGTATCCAAATTAACAAAATTAGAAATGAAAAGGGAGATATAACAACAGAAATGGAGGAAATAAAAAAAATCATAAGATCCTACTACAAAAGCCCATATGCAACGCAACTGGAAGGAAATGGAGAATTTCCTAGACAGATACCAAATACCAAAATTAAATCTGGACCAAATATATCATCTAAACAGTCCCATAATCCCTAAAGAAATAGAAGGGGTCATAGAAAGTCCTCCAACAACAAAAATATCCCCACAGGACCAGATGGTTTTATTGCAAAATTGTATCAGACCTTCAAAGAAGACCTAACACCAATACTCTTGAAATTCTCTCACGAAATAGAAACAGAAGGAACACTACCCAACTCATTCTATGAAGCCACAATTACACTGACACCAAAACCACACAACGATCCATCAAAGAAAGAAAGCTACAAGTCAATATCCCTTATGAATATCGATGCAAAAATCCTCAATAAAATTTTTGCCCACCTAATCCAAGAACACATCAAAACGATCATTCACCATGATCAAGTAGGCTTCATCCCTGGCATGCAGGGATGGTTCAGATATGGTAATCTATCAGTACAATGTACTACATAAACAATCTTAAAGAAAAAAACCACATGGTCATTTCATTAGATGCTGAAAAAGCATTTGACAAAATTAAACATCCTTTCAAGCTAAAAGTCTTAGAAAGAACAGGAATTCAAGGCCCATACCTAAACATATTAAAAGCAATATACAGCAAACCAGTAGCCAAACATCAAACAAAATGGATAGAAACTTGAAGCAATCCCACTAAAATCCAGGACTAGACAAGGCTGCCTCCTCTCTCCATATCTTTTCAATATAGTATTTGAGGTTCTAGCTGGAGCAATTCGACAATATAAGGAGATCAAAGGGATACAAATCGGAAAAGAAGTCAAACTTTCACTCTTTGCAGATCATATGATAGTATACCTAAGTGACCCAAAAAACTCCACCAGAAAACTCCTAGAGCTGATAAACAGCTTCAGCAAAGTGGCTGGTTATAAAATCAACTCAAGCAAATCACTAGCCTTCCTATACTCAAAGGATAAAAAGGCTGAGAAAGAAATCAGGGAAATGACAATAGTCACAAACAATATAAAGTATCTTGCTGTGACTCTAACCAAACAAGTTAAAATTCTGTATGACGAGAACTTCAGGTCTCTGAAGAAGGAAATCGAAGAAGACCTCAGAAAATGGAAATAAATCTTCCATGCTCGTGGATTGGCAGGATTAATATAGTAAAAATGGCCATCTTGCCAAATGTATTATACAGATTCAATGCAATCCCCATCAAAATTAATTACAACTGTTCTTCATAGACTAAGAAAAGGCAACTATCAAATTCATCTGAAATAACAAAAAACCCATGATAGCTAAAACTATTCTCAACCGTAAAAGAGCTTCTGGGGGAATCAGTAACCTGGACCTCAAGCAATACTACAGAGCAATAGTGTTAAGAACTGCATGGTATTGGTACAGTGACAGGCAGTTAGATCAGTGGAATAGGATTGAAGACCCATGAATCTACACACCTATGGTCACTTGAACTTTGACAAAGGAGCTGAAACCATTCAGTGGAAAAAAGATAGCCTTTTCAACAAATGGTGCTGGCTCATCTGGAGGTCAGCATGCAGAATAATGTGAATTGATCCATTCTTATCTCCTTGTACTAAGCTCAACTCCAAGTGGATCAAGGACCTCCACATAAAACCAGACACACTGAACCTAATAGAAAAGAAACTGGGGAAGACCCTTGAGGACATGGGCACAAGGGAAAAGTTTCGGAACAGAATATCAATAGCTTATGCTCTAAGATCAAGACTTGGGAAAAGATCTTCACCAACTTTATATCAGACAGAGGGCTAATGTCGAAGTCATTAGAGAAATGCAAATCAAAACAACCCTGAGATTTCACCTCACACCAGTCAGAATGGCTAAGATTAAAAACTCAGGAGACAGCAGATGTTGGCGAGGATGTGGAGAAAGAGGAACACTCCTCCACTGTTGGTAGGAATGCAAGTTGGTATAACCACTCTGGAAATCAGTCTGGTGGTTCCTCAGAAAACTGGGCATGACACTTCAGGACGACCCTGCTATACTACTTTTGGGCATATACACAGAGGATTCACTGGTATGCAATAAGGACACATGCTCCATTATGTTTATAGCAGCCTTATTTATAATAGCCAGAAGTTGGAAAGAACACAGATGTCCCTCAGTGGAGGAATGGATACAGAAAATGTGGTATATTTACACAATGGAATACTATTCAGCAATTAAAAACAATGAATTCATGAAATTCTTAGGCAAATGGTTGGATCTGGAAAATATCATCCTAATTGAGGTAACCCTTTCTCAAAAGAAGACTCACGGTATGCACTCACTGATAAGCAGATATTAGCCTAGAAACTTGCAATACCCAAGACATAATTCACATATCAAATCATTCCCAAGAAGAAGGAAGTAGAGGGCCCTGGTCCTGGAAAGGCTTGCTGTAGCATTGTAGGGGATTACCAGGACAGAGAAGTGGGAGGGGGTTGATTGGAGAACAGGCAGAGGGAAGATGGTTTATGTGACTTATGGGGAGTGGGGAACTGGGAAAGGGAGCACTATTTAGAATGTAAACAATGAATATAGAAAATAAAAGAAAATAAATATATTATATGAATGTATAAAATTCTCAATAGCAATTTGCATAATATATTTTTCATCATGTCTTTATAGTCCTTAACATTCTTAAATCTTTAAGATCATCCTTCAGCATGAATTTGGGAAAAGTTTCATATGCTGTATTTCCCAAAGCACTTATAATCAAAATAAGATATTTTCTGAAGTTTTGTCATTAAAAACCATGGGACTAAAAATGTAAAGGAAATGAAATAAATGAACAGCCTTGCTTTTTCACAATCAATGTTCAAAGGTTAATTTGTAGGGTAACCACTAAATAGTTTTATTTTAGAGAGCATAATTATCATAGGAAATAAAGCTCATTCCAGGAGATATTACTTTTTTTAATAGAAGAATGTATGTTACTCTTTTATAGAAACTCTCTTTTGTGTTTCTTCTCCACTCCTACCCTTAATATTTTGCAAGAAGCAGCCATACTGCTTGCTTTTCGAGCTTTGGGAGAGTGCTGTTCAATGTGAGATAATTTTTATTGCCCTATTATAGGAATGCAATGGTTGGCTGTTCATAATTTATTTTTTACTGTTAACTTTAACCTCCGTGGAGAAATCAATAGTGTTCTCAAGCTCTGTTCCTCAGAATATTCTGCTCTTCTTCCTCATACGTGATGTTCTAGAAGACGAAGAATATTACATAATGATCTTTGTCAAATCTTGTCACTTGAAGGTGCTCCCTGTTTTCTTTGCTTACTGGTTTTAAAATTGAGAATAATGATCTCAAAGCTACTCTGATAATTATGATTAGATGTAAATTGCTACATATTTATTCAAAACACAAGTCAATGTTTTAGTACTATTAACTCCTCTCTATTTTTTCTGTTTCAAGGGCTGATGGAGATTTATACATATTTCCTAGAATAATTGAATCCCATGATTTATACAGATTATAGATTTGAAAACTGGATGAGTACATTTATTGAATTTCTTTGTCACCAAGTAAAGTTACAGTTTTATCTGTCACCTACTGTACATTTTACTCTCCTATGCACTGAAGAAAATAATAGCCCTGTGAACTCACATAATAGATACCTAACCTCAAGGAGCTAAGAATATTGTTGAAGTACAGCCCTACTTTTTGCCATCTACTTCCTCTCCTTATATAGAAGAATGTTGAGGAATAAGAGCTGCACAATCAGAATATTTCAAATGCTTGGTATTGATTACAATAATTAGCAGGGTTTGCATGAAAGACAGGATTGATGATTATGGCACTAAATGTTGCATTTAGGTACAAAGGACAGGGAGAGTTCCAGATTGAAAAAAAGGACATCAACTAGAGATATAGACAAAATCCATGATAGATATACAGACACTGAGCAGATTAAAGGTGACCAAACCTTATGATCATTCATGTAGTCAATGAACTGATAAGATTAAACCTTGAAAGTTAAGTTAAATGGTTAAGACTCTACTTAGAGAAATCATATATCCTTCAGCCTTTACATGCTTTTAATTTTGTCATTAATTTTTCTGTCATTTAATATGTCCCAACCACAGCTCACCTGCCGTCCATTATTTTTAGTACACTACCATGACTTTTTAAGCACTTGAACTTCAAATATGGTCCTAAAATAATATGATGAATTTACTAATATACAAAAGCAAAGTATGTCATACTGAGTATGATCTAGATTATTTAAACTCACTTTGATTTTCTCCTGAGGTTTAATGTCAGCCTACATACATACTTAGTTTGGATATCCACTCTTATATTCAAGATTCTTCTTGAAAGAAAGACTAACTCAGGGCATAACATTGCCAACCTTTTAACCTAGTTCAAAAATTGAAACCATGAGTTTAGCAGTATCTGAGAAGATGAGGCAGAAAAGGACAGTTTTTGTTATGGTTATGTACTTCATGTATGTGTGTAGTTCCAGGTTAGACAATGAACTATGGTGAGACTAATCAGTTGTCTTTTTAGTGGACCAAGGAAAGCATTACCTACACTTTCAAGCCCGGATATGTAAGCCTTCCAGCCTGGATATGTGAGCCTTATGCTCTAGAATATTGAATACAAAGTATTTCAAACTAGATGGTTTAAATGAAAGCAATTAATTTTCTCACAGTTTGGAAGGCAATAAGCCTTCCCAGATGTTAGTGGCATCTGGTCTACACCCAGCACTTCCTCTGCAAACTGAAAGCAGATTCCTTTGCTGCCTCTTGCTTGCCACCTTCTGATATTTGTCATTTGTCCTGTTGTTCTTTGGGTTTGTAGATGCATGACATCAACCTGTGCCTCTCTTCATTTTCTTCTGTGATCTACTCTCTCTGTCTCTTCTCTTTTGCAAGAACATGATTCAACAGGCTTAAGGACCCAAGCTCTTCTACAAAGAGTTCATTTTATACATGTTAATAAAGACTTCCTCCAAAAATTATATTTTCAATCACTAACAATAAAATGCCAACAAAACTTTTGAATGACCACAATCCAAATGTGAATTTTCTAAGAAATGTAAATGAGCCCTTTGGGGAATCCATGGACAGATAATAGCACATTTCCTCAGAGTATGAGACAATTTGGAAATGCACTATGGATGCTTCAGAAGTTTTGAGCCTCAGTCTGAGCCTACTGCCAATACTTCTGCTTTTGATAATTGAGCTTTCATAATAAACTGCATGGCTGGAATCAAAGATGCACATGATTCCATGGAGATTTGAATTCATGCATGCTTTATATTCATCATGACATTTGAATCTCATAATTGAACTATAAATCATAGAATACTATTCTTGAAGATTTAAATAAGATTCACTGTAGTCGACAATAATTGAAATTTAAAATAAAATTATAAGCAGATCAGCACGTTCTGACTTTATCCCCTAATTGAAGAACACCCGCAAGCTTCTTATTCCTGACAGGCTTAACCACCAACCAATTAGCTCTTCAGCAGGGCCTTGCCACAGAGAGCCTAGAAGTTTTGCAGCATCTTTTCTGAAGAACAAAAAAAAACTTGAACAGGTCACATTCAGGCTATTGTCTATCAATTTGGATTCTCATTAAACTATAATTTATCTAGAGACAAAGAAGGAAAAGGGGGTAGCAAGAAGCCTGCTTCTTCTATTTTTTTTTTTTTTTTTTGGTTTTTTCGAGACAGGGTTTTTCTGTGTAGCCCTGGCTGTCCTGGAACTCACTCTGTAGACCAGGCTGGCCTCGAACTCAGAAATCCGCCTGCCTCTGCCTCCCAAGTGCTGGGATTACAGGCGTGCGCCACCACGCCAGGCTTGCTTCTTCTATTTTTATATAGAAAATAACCCAAAGTTGGTAGGAAATATTTGCTCCTAATAGAAATCATGTACAGTGTCTTCAAAGAAGAAATATGATTTAGGGATCTGCGAGATGGTTCAGAGAATAAGGTGCTTGCCACAGAAATTTGATTACCTGAGTTTAATACTCAGAACCCACATAAAGCTGGAAGAAGAAGAAGAAAAACAACTCCTGAAGGTTGTGAACTCCTACCATGTGAACTTTAGTATACACACACACACACACACACACACACACACACACATACACACACACACACACACACATACACACACACACACACACACACACAGAGAGAGAGAGAGAGAGAGAGAGAGAGAGAGAGAGACAGAGAGAGACAGAGAGAGACAGAGAGAATGAGAGAGAATTAATTAATGAAATAAGTTAAAGAAAAAAATCCATGACTTTTAAAGAAACAAAGCTATTTAGTTAAGTTTTTTTTATACCATCTCTAAGTCTTTGCCTGCCTTATTGAACACCAGGTGCCTTCTCTTTGCATTAAATATATGTACACTTGATGCCCTTATTCAATATAATCTGTTTTCTTAACTCCTGAGTTGTATGGATTCTATGAAATATGATTTTTATACTAGTGAAACCAGCTGTTTTTGTGTCTTAGAAGATACAATTATCTTTGGGAAATTATTCTTTGCCATGTTTTTCAGTCAAAATGTAATTGGTTGGCATTTTGAACTGCCACTGAACTCTTCGGTGCTCAAAATAACTGACTCTTGGGAAAATAAAGCCTTCCTATTATTTTAAGATCAAAAGTTGAACCATCTCAGTAGAAGACAAGGCTGTCAGGTTGCCTCTTGTAATACTCTAGCTGAGACTAATTCCTCAGCTGTATATATAAAACCAACACATCTTATACCTGAAATCTGCCTTAAAATATAGTATTTAAAACAATTTCAAACTTTAATTCCCTCTTATTCTATAGCTCAAACACAATTCTAAATAGTAAGACATTTGTTATTTGAGTAGGTTATTTTTTTAATCACTCTCCACTTTCTGAAAATTTTCTGTCTCTAATTTTTTTAAAAAAATATCTTCCATAAAAGACAACTAGAACAAAAATCATATTTGTCTCACTGATTCTTCCTATCAGGTGTATTTTCTAGAAATTCAACAAGTTCAGTTGAAGGTGTGCAGGTGGCATTGGCATGTTGCCCGCAGGCGCTTTCTTTGTTTTCTTTCTATTACTGCGATAAACACAATACCCAAAAGCAAATAGGAGAGAAAAAGTCTTATTTTGCTTATAAATCCTTGAGAAAATCCAAGCAGGAACTCAGGAAGAGCAGAAACCTGGAGGCAGAGCCTGAGACACATATCAAGGAGGAGAGTTGCTGAGGTTACTCCCTATGGCTTGCTCAGCTTCCCTTTTCTGTTTTTCCAGGAATTTATTTATATACTTTTAATCCAGATCCCAGCCCCCTCTCCCTCCTCTCCTCCTAGTCCTACTCTTAGAAAATCCCTCCCCTTACTACACCCTTCCCCATTCCTCAGAGAAAAGAAAGCCTCCCTTGGGTAGCACCTGATCCTGGGACATCAAATCTCAGCGGGACTAAGTGCATCCTCTCCCACTGAGGCCACACAAGGCAACCCAGCAAGAGGAAGGTGATTCAATGGCAGGTAACATAGTCATAGTCGGAGACTGGATATCCCAAGGTGCTCATCTGCTACACATGTGTAGAGGACCTACTTACATGCTCTTTGGCTGGTGGTTCAGTCCCTCTGAGCTCGCCCCCAATGGGCATAGGTTAAGTTGGATCTCCAGGTCTCTGTGTTGTGCATTACCCCTACAACTCCGTCCGTCCTTCCCCTGACTCTTTCATATCCTTCATGAACTCTGCCTAATCTTTGGCCGTGGGTTTCTTCATCCGTTTCCATCAGCTGTTGAATGAAGCCTCTCAGATGACAGTTATGCTAGGCTCCTTTCAGAAAGCTTGGCAGAGTATTGTTAATAATGTCACCAGGATTTGCTATCTCCCATGGGTGGGTCTCAAGTTGGGCTTGTCATTGGCTGGCCATCCCCTCAATCGCTAATCTATCTTTATTCCTGAACATGTAGACAGGGAACTTTTGGGGTCAAAGGTCTTTACCCCTCCACTGGAAGTCCTGCTGGGCTACAGAAGGTAGCCATTTAAGCCGGGCGTGGTGGGGCACGCCTGTAATCTCAACACTTGGGAGGCAGAGGCAGGTGGATTTCTGAGTTTGAAGCCAGCCTGGTCTACAGAGTGAGTTCCAGGACAGCCAGGACCACACAGAGAAACCCTGTCTCAAAAAAAAAAAACAAACAAACAAAACAAAAAACAACAACAACAACAACAACAAAAGAAGAAGGTAGCCATTTGAGAACCCATATCTCCCACTGCTAGGAGTCTTAGCTAAGGTCACCCCAATATGCTCCCAGCAGCCTCCCCATATCTGCAGCTTGTCTCAGAGTTGCTCCCCCCCACAGATTTTCCTTATCTCTCCCAGCCTTCTCAACCCTCACCTCTGCTTTCCATATACCTGATTGCCACCCCAGTTCCCTGTCTTACAGTATCTGCCACCCAGTTACCTCTCTTCATCCACTTCTAATGTCTATTTTATTCCCACTTCTGAGTGAGATTCAAGCATCCTTCCTATATAGCTCTTCTATTAATTTCTTTGTGTCTGTGGATTGTAGCATGTTTATCCTATACTTAATAGCTAATATCCACTTATAAGTGAGTACATACCATGCATGTCTTTCTGGTCTGGGTTTCCTCATTCAGGACAATATTTTCTAGTTATATCTGTTACTTGCAAATACCTTCTTTTTAATAGCTGACCAGCATCCCATTGTGTAAATGTACAAATTATCTTTATCCATTCTTCGGTTGAGGGACACACGAGCTGTTTCCAGTTTCTGGCTAATAGGAATAGAGCTGGTATGAACATAGTTGAACAAGTGTCCTTGCAGTATGGTGAAGCATCTTTTGGGTATATACCCAGGAGTGGTAAAGTTCGATCTTGAGGTAGAACTGTTTCCAATTTTCTGAAAAACTGCCAAATTGACATCTAAAGTGATTGTACAGGTGTGCAATCTGGCCAGCAATGGAGAAGTGTTCCCCTTCCTCCACATCCTCACCAGCATGTGCTGTCACTTGAGGTTTTGATCTTAGTTATTCTGATTGGTGTAAGATGGAATCTCAGGATCACTGTGATTTGCAGTTCCTTGATAACTAAGGACAATGGACATTTCTTTAAGTGCTTCTCTGCCGTTAGAGATTGCTAGCTGATAATTCTTTTAACCACTGTACACCATTTTTGATTTCTTTTTGGTTTATTGGGGTCTAATTTCTTGAGTTCTTTATATATTTTGGATATTAGTCCTCTGTCAGATGTAGGGTTGGTGAAGATCTTTTCCCATTCTGTAATCTGTACTTTTGTCCTATTGATGATGACCTTTACCTTACAGAAGCTTTTGAGTTTCATGGGGTCCCATTATTAATTTTTGATCTTAGTGACTCTGCTCTTGGTGTTCTTTTCAGGAATTTGTCTCTTGTACTAATCTGTTCAAGACTAACAGGACTCTCACTTTCTCTTCTATGAGGTTTAGTGTATCTGGTTTTATGTTGAGGTCTTTGATCCCCTTGGACTTGAGGTTTTTGCAGAATGATACATACAGATCTATTTGCATTTTTCTTCTTTTTTATTAAACATTTTATTCGTTTGCATTTCAAATGATATCTCCTTCCTGGTTACCCCTCTACCAACCCCATTCCATCTCCCCTTACCCACCACCCCTTTGCTTCTCTGCAGGTGCTACTTCACCCATTAACCTACTCCCACTTCATCTCTCTAGCATTCCCCTATGCTGAGCATCAAGCCTCCCTCCCCTCCCACTGAGGTTAGATAAGGCCATCCTCTCCTATATAAGTGTCTGGGATCCTGGCTCTTTGGTTGGTGGTTTAGTCCCTGGGAGCTCTGGGTGGTCGAGTTAGTTGATACTGTTCTTCTTATAGGACTGCAATCCTCTTCAGCTCCTTCAGTCCTTCCCCTAGCTCTTCTTTAGGGTTCTCCAGGCTCAGTCTGATGGTTGGCTGTAAGTATCTGCATCTGTGTTGGTCAGGTGCTAGTAGAACGTTTTAGTGAATAGCCGTACCAGGCCTCTGTCAGCAAGTACTTTTTGGCATTAGCAATAGCATGGGGAGTTAGTGTCTGCATATAGGATGGATCCCTAGGTGAAGCAGTCACTAGATGACCTTTATTTCAGTCTCTGTTCAATTTTCTGTCCTGATCTATCCTGGGTTTAAATTTTTTTTTTTTAACTTGGAAACAGTGGCTTTATTGCCTGAATAAATAAATACTGTTATAGAATTTGTACCTGGATTAAAAGCATTTTTAATTGAAGAGTTTAAGGATTGGGCTAATTGATGCTTTTGTATAGCTAAGTAAAAGAAATTAAAATAGAAAAAATCAAAGGCCTGAACGGTGGCTCAGCTGTTAAGAGCCCCGACCTTGGTTCCAAAGGTTAAAATCCCAGCTACTGTTTGATGGCTTACCGCCGTCTGAACTGTAACATCGTGTTTTCTTTTCTTTTTTGTTATTTCATTTTTTATTTAAATTTTTATTTTCTATATTCTATATTTACATTCCAAAGGCTTTCCCCTTTCCCAGTTCCCCCCCACCATACCTCCCAAAATTCCTCTCCCCCCCAACTATTCCCCAATCACCCCCCCAATAGGTGGCCCTATCCCTCATCTGGGGGCAGTGCCTCTCCACTGGAGGTGGTCTCTATATGCTGTATCTCCCATTTGTTGGATATTTTAGCTAAAATCATCACCATTGGTTCCTGGGAGCCTCTTGCTTCCTTGGAGTCTGGGACTTTTTAGTGGCTACCCTAGTTCCTCTGCTACATGTTTCTATTCTGTTTCCTTTTTTTATTTGATATATTCTTTACCTTTCAAACGATTTCCCCTTTCCAGGATCCCCCTTCCCTGAAAGTCCCATAAGCCCTCTTCCCTACTCATGTTCCCCAATCAACCCCTTCCTGCTTCCCTATCCTGGTATTCCCCTACACTGTTGCACTGAGCCTTTCTAGGACCAGGGGCCTCTCCTTCCTTTTTCTTGGGCATCATTTGATATGCGTATTGTTTCATGGGTATTCTAAGCTTCTGGGCTCATATGCGTTATCAGTAACTGCATACCATGTGTGTTCTTTTGTGGTTGAGTCACCTCACTCAGGATGACATTCTCCAGTTTCATTCATTTGCCTAAGAGTTTCATGAATTCATTGTTTTTAATAGCTGAGTAGTAGTCCATAATGTAAATATACCACATTTTCTGTATCCATTCCTCTGTTGAGGGATATCTGACTTCTTTCCAGATCCTAGCTATTATAAATAGGACTGCTATGAAAATAGTGGAGCAAGTATCCTTATTACATGCTGGGAAATCTCCTGGGTATATGCCCAGAAGTTGAGTAGCTGGGTCCTCCAGTAGTATAATGCCCAGTTTTCTGAGGAACCACCAGACTGATTTCCAGAGTGGTTGTACCAGCTTGCAACCCCACCAGCAGTGGAGGCGTGTTCCTCATTCTCTACATCCTTGCCAATACCTGTTTTCTCCTGAATTTTTGATCTTAGTCATTCTGACTGGTGTGAGGTGAAATCTCAGGTTCGTTTTGATTTGCATTTCCCTGATATCTAAGGATGTTGAACATTTCTTTAGGTGTTTCTTAGACATTCAATATTCCTCAGGTGAAAATTCTTTGTTTAGCTCTGTACTATTCAGTTCACTGTTCCTCTGTACTTCTCTCCTGTCCTTTTCAATACCCGTTCCTGCCTACCTTTCCCCCCTCCCCTTCCCTCTCCTTCCCGGGTCTCTTCTTCCCTCTTGCTCCTGAGAATATTTTGTCCCCCATTCTATATAGATTGAAGCATCTACACTTTGGTATTTCTTCTTAAGCTATATATGGTTTGTGGACTATATCATTGGTATTCTGAGTTTTGGGTTAAAATATGCTTACCAGTGAGTACTTAGCTTGTGTGGGTTAACTCACTCAAGATGATATTTTATAGTTCGATCCATTTGCCTGACAATTTCCATGAAAAATCTCTAACCAGCACAGTGAAAAATTAAGACCGATTACTTCTAATTTAAGAAGTAACTAATTATCTCAAGAAGTCTGATGGTAATTAAAAAGGCTTAAGTTTCTAATGTCCTCTCTTGGACATTACCCAGAAAAACAGCACTAAACATGATGTACTGCAGAGATATGTGCTGCTCATTCAATCTAAGACCAAGTTTACATTGCTGTGAGATTTTTTTGTTGTTTCCAAATGTGCCTGGTGCCTGTGCAATTTTACATTCATTCATTCATTCTTTCATCCATCCATCCATCCATCCATCCATCCACCCATTTGGGATCACTTGATTCAATTAGTAAGGCTTATTATATTATTACAGCACATCCAGACACTTGAAAGAAAATTCTCTGTTAGCATTTACAAAATAGTAAGCATATAAATAAGCTACATGGCCTTTATTATGAAATTTTTCTATATATATATATATACTAGATATAATACTAGTTATTATACATATACATATATATATATATAGGTATACAACATTTTGCTTTGCATTTACAGGAGAATATCAGCATTTTGTGGGCTCTGTCTGAAAACTATTGGTACTATACAGCAAATAAAGCCACCGTCAGATGCACTACTGTTATTGTTTTGTAATAATTTATATTCTCCCCACATGTATAGTTTCCACTGTACATTCTGCTATTCACTATACATATAGAGATTCTACTTACTCCCATTTCTGTTGAACTTTCCCCTGTCAACACCTGTGAATCTGACCCTTTTCCTTCCTGCTTCAGTTAGTCAGCAACAATCATTTGGTTATAAGACTTTCTGCAGCTGTTATATACTTGAATGGCCTTTCGTACCTTTGTCCTTGACAATATATAAAACCAAACTATCAGCCAAGCTTTCATCTGAAGACAACAATAGCCCTACCCACCAGACACACATTCATAATAAAATACCTCCCGGTATTTTATAGTTTCTGGTTCTTTCTAAAATTTCTAGTATTATTCCAGTGAAAAATGAATACCATAGAATAACCAATATGTGTTCAAATATTTTACTGATCAGTAAGAGCATATTACCTGTGAATCTGGCCCTTCTCCTTCCTGCTTCAGTTCTGCAGCTGTTATAAACTTGAATGGCCTTTCATGCCTTTGTCCTTGACAATATATAAAACCAAACTATCAGCCAAGCTTTTATCTGAAGACAACAACAGCCCTACCCACCAGACACACACTCATAATAAAATACCTTCTGGAAAAGAAGCATATTTTATAGTTTCTGGTTCTTTTTCAAATTTCTAGTATTATTTCAGTGAAAAATGAATACCATAGAATAACCAATATGTCTTCAAATATTTTACTGATCAGTAAGAGAGTATTACGTCAGTGATTATATGAGCCATAACACCTAATTAAATGATCACTATTCTCCAAGGTCTAAAACATACCAATGAATAAACAGAAGTGGATTTCCTACATTTTGAGTCTTGGAACAAAACACAGAACTTCATTTTCTGAAACTCTTGCATAATTTGAACTTTAGCCATTGTTTTTGTCTCAGATAGATAAATCAACAAAGTATTGCAAAATCTGTCAAAGCTGATTCTGAACAGACAGGCACAAGTTACAATACTAGCTCAGGGGACATGATCATACTACTTTAAATTTAATTTCTCTTTGATTGACATGTACATACACACACATACATATTCACAAAGAGTGTGAATCTTGGGGATTGATATATATATATATGAATGAATGATATATATATCAATATATCAATATATATATATATATGTATATATAATGGATAAAATGGATATGAATCAACTAAGGATAATCAGGATAAAGTTTTACCAGTTTTATGGTAAGTATACAAAAAACTCTTTATATACATATGCATATAAAATTGTGGTTTAAATATATGCATATATATTTATGTACATGTGACATTAGTAATGATTTTATTATACCTGCCAGCCAATAAAATATATGAATTAATTCTTACTCAGTTGTATCTTTAAAATACTTATTTTGTATTTTTTTTCAAAAAAAATTTTTTATTGGATATATTCTATAATTACATTTCATTTCCCTTTTTTTGTTTCCCCACCCCCCCAAGGTCCCACATGTCCTTTTCCCTCCCCCTGCTCCCTCATCCACCCCTTCCCACTTCCCTGTTCTGGTATTCCCCTACACTGATGCTTTGGGCTCATTGGATTGTGTGGCAGTGGTAGCATTTTTCTTCCCCAAGGTAATAGGCTTATTTTGTGTTTGTTTTTGGAATGTTTAAGTTTAGTCAACATGATTTGTGACTGAGCCCTCTTTGATGCATTCCTGGCATAGTGGGTGGAATCACAGAAGCAGTGCAAGATCAAGCATTCAGGCAGAATCTTCAAGCAGAAAACTCAGTGGTCAGTCTCACTTCTCCATAACTCCTTTTATGAGAACATGGATTTCACAAAAATGGCTTCATCTTTGCTGAGGGCCATATCTCTCTTAGCCTCCTACTAAGCTCAACTTTTTACAGCTAATGCAAGGAAGTTTGAGGTCTTTTTTCGGCTTTTGAATCTCATTAGCAAACCAAGTTAAAAATGGACTCACTCAAAAGAGAGCACAAGTAAAGGTTTATTTATTTATTTATTTATTTATTTATTTACTTTGTCTTTCATTAATGGCTTTCTATCTTTTTTATTTAAATTATTTTTCTATCATTTTTATTTACATTCTAGTTGTTGCCCCCCTCAATTTCCCCTCCCAAAGTTCCTCATCCTATTTCTCATTTGACCTCATTTAAAATGAGTTCGAGGCCAGTCTGGTCTACAGAGTGTGATCTAGGACAGCCAGGGCTACACAGAGAAACCCTGTCTCCAAAAATTTAAAAAAAAAAAGAAAGAAAAAAGAAGAGAAAGAAAGAAAGAAAGAAAGAAAGAAAGAAAGAAAGAAAGAAAAGAAAGAAAGAGAGCTTAAAATGTTAGTGTGAGGGAAAGCCCAAATAATAGGAAAGCAGTTGAAATCCTGGAGGCAGTTTTGCTACCTCCTCAATGCTTTAGGTTCCAGAATGAAAGACACACACACACTCAGCCTTTATATTTTAATATGCCTTAAGCAGCTCAATAGCTGGGTCATTGCCTAACCTCTACGTGGTTAATCTAACCCCACCAGTAATCCCGAGTTATTATTTAATAAACTGTATATTCTCCCTTGTCTGCCCTGGACCCTGTTGGGCAGCCCTCTGGCTGGGCTCTCACAGCTCCTTCACATGACATGGTGGCTATCCCTTCTTGTCCTGCATTCTTCTCAGGCATGGCGGATCTCCCCCTTTATCTTCCCAGTCCCAAGTCTGGGAATCCTAAAATCCCCAATCTATCTGCTCCAGCAGGCTTTTGGCATCCTTACTTACAATTCAGAATCAACTGGAGGCAGGTTCCCAGAAGCTACCTGCCAACAATCTCCTGCAAACAATCTCCTGCAAATAGATTTTTTGGGTAACACAATTAGCAATAGAATACAAGCAGCTACTGAAAGCTGGTTTACAAAAGAGATAGAGAAGTAAGGGGAAGGCACACTTTCCTGAATAATCCAGAAAAGCAGACCAGCTTGCAATTCTGCATTGCTGAGGTCTGTAAGCTTTCTTTCTTTTTTTTTTTCAAATTATTGTGCATTCTTTATTTACATTTCAAATGTTGTCCCCTTTCCTCGTCCCCCCCACCCCCAAAAAACCCTAACCCATCTCCTGCCCCTGCTCACCAATCCACCCACTCCAGCTTCCCTGACCTGGTATTCCCCTACATTGCAGCATCAAGCCTTCTCAGGACCAATGGCCTCCCCTCCCTTTGATGTCCAACAAGACCATCCTCAAAGGCATTTTTTTTTAGTTATTTTTATTTTCTATATTCTATGTTTACATTTCAAAGGCTTTCCCCTTTCCCAGTTCCCACCCACCATAGTTCCCATAGTTCTTCTCCCCCCCAACTATTCCCCAATCATTCCCCCTCCCCCCTCGGTTTCTTTACTAAACTGGATGCAATCTTTACATGCCCAGGGTCCTCTCCTTTCTTCTTCTTGGGAATCATTTGACTTGCTATTTGTGTCTTGAGTATTTAGTGCTTCTGGGCTCATTAATATCCACTTATCAGTGATTGCATTTCATGTGCATTCTTTTGTGATTGGGTTAGCTCACTCAGGATGATATTTTCCAGGTCTAACCATTTACCTACAAATTGCATGAATTCATTATTTTTAATTGCTGAGTACTATTCCATTGTATAAATATACCACATTTTCTGTATCCATTCCTCCTTTGAGGGATATTTGGGCTCCTTCCAATTTCTGGCTATTATAAACAAGGCTGCTATAAACATAGTGGAGCATGTGTCTTTATTGCATGTAGGGGAATCCTCTGGGTATATGCCCAGGAGTGGTATGCCAGGGTCCTCTGGAAGTGCCATGCCCAATTTTCTGAGGAACCGCCAAACTGATTTCCAGAGTGGTTTTACCATTTTGCAATCCCACCAACAGTGGAGGAGTGTTCCTCTTTCTCCACATCCTCGCCAGCACTTGTTGTCTCTTGAGTTTTTAATCTTAGCCATTCTGACTGGTGTGAGGTGGAATCTCAGGGTTGTTTTGATTTGCATTTCCCTGATGACTAATGATGTTGAACATCTCTTAAGGTGTTTCTCGGCCATCCGAATTTCTTCTGGTGAAAATTCTTTGTTTAGCTCTGTGCCCCATTTTTTGATAGGGTTATTTGGTTCTTTGCGGTCTAACTTCTTGAGTTCTTTGTATATATTGGATATTAGCCCTCTGTCGGATGTGGGGTTGGTAAAGATCTTTTCCCACTTTGTTGGTTGCCGTTTTGTCCTTCGGACAGTGTCCTTTGCTTTGCAGAAACTTTGTCATTTTATGAGGTCCCATTTGTCGATTCTTGATCTTAGTGCATAAGCTATTGGTGTTCTGTTCAGGAACTTTTCCCCTGTGCCCAAGTCCTCCAGGGTCTTCCCAAGTTTCTTTTCTAATAGTTTCAGTGTGTCTGGTTTTATGTGGAGGTCCTTGATCCACTTGGAGTTGATCTTAGAGCAAAGAGATAAGAGTGGGTCAATTCGCATTCTTCTGCATGTTGACCTCCAGTTGAACCAGCACCATTTGTTGAAAAGGCTATCTTTATTCCATCGGATGGTTGTGGCTCCTTTATGAAAGATCAAGTGACCATAAGTCTGTGGGTTAATTTCAGGGTCTTCAATCCTGTTCCATTGATCTGTTTGCCTGTTGCTATCACAATACCATGCAGTTTTTAACACAATTGCTCTGTAGTACTGCTTGAAGTCAGGGATATTGATTCCCCCAGAAGTCCTTTTATTGTTGAGAATAGTTTTAGCTATCCTGGGTTTTTTGTTGCTCCAGATGAATTTGAGAATTGCTCTTTCTAGATCTATGAAGAATTGAGTTGGGATTTTGATGGGTATTGCATTGAATCTGTATATTGCTTTTGGCAAGATGGCCATTTTTACTATATTGATCCTGCCAATCCAGGAGCAAGAAATATTTTTCCATCTTCTGAGGTCTTCTTCGATTTCTTTCTTCAAGGACTTGAAGTTCCTGTTGTACAGATCTTTCGCTTGTTTGGTTAGAGTTACGCCAAGATACTTTATGTTGTTTGTGGCTATTGTGAAGGGTGTTATTTCCCTAATTTCTTTCTCAGCCTGCTTGTCCTTTGAGTACAGGAAGGCCACTGACTTGCTTGAGTTAATTTTATAACCTGCCACTTTGCTGAAGTTGTTTATCAGCTGTAGAAGTTCTCTGGTGGAGTTTTTTGGGTATCTTAGGTAAACTATCATATCGTCTGCAAATAATGATAGTTTCACTTCTTCCTTTCCAATTTGTATCCCTTTGACTTCCTTATGTTGTCTAATTGCTCTTGCTAGAACTTCAAGTACTATATTGAAAAGATATGGAGAGAGAGGGCAGCCTTGTCTAGTCCCTGATTTTGAATCGGAGCCATGGGTCCCTCCATGTGTACTCTTTGATTGATGGCTTAATGCCTAGGGGGTCTGGGGTACTGGGTGGCTCATATTGTTATTCATCCTATGGTGCTACAAACAAACCCCTTCAGCTCCTTGGATCCTTTCTCTAGCTCTTCCATTGGAGACCCTGTGCTCACTTCAGTGGCTTGCTAAGCGTGTCCCCCTCTGTATTTGTCATGCAATAGCAGAGCCTCCTAGGTGACAGCTATATCAGCTTCCAAGTCCAAGTGGATCAAAGAGCTCCACATAAAATCAGACATGCTGAAATTAAAAGAAAAGAAAGTGGGGAAGAGCCTCGAGCGCATGGGTCGCCAAGGGGGAAATTTCCTGAACAGAATACCAACAACTTATGCTCTAAGATCAAGAATTGACAAATGGGACCTCATAAAATTACTAAGTTTCTGTAAATACTGTCAAGAGGAAAAAAACCACAACCAACAAATTGGGGAAAAGATCTTTTTTTTATTGGATATATTCTATATTTACATTTCATTTCCCTGTATCTTTACCAACCCTACATCAGACAGAGGGCTAATATCCAATATATACAAAGAACTCAAGAAGTTAGACACCAGAGAATCAAATAACCCTATTAAAAATGAGGTACAGAGCTAAACAAAGAATTTTCACCTGAGGAATATGAAAAGGCTGAGAAGCACCTAAAGAAATGTTCAACATCCTGTCATTAGGGAAATGCAAATCAAAACAACCCTGAGACTTCACATCACACCAGTCAGAATGACTAAGATCAAAAACTCAGGAGACAGCAGGTGCTAGTGAGGATGTGGAGACAGAAGAACACTCCTCCACTGCTGGTGGGGTTGCAAGCTGGTACAACTACTCTGGAAATCAGTTTGGCGGTTCCTCAGAAAACTGGGCATAATACTACTGGAAAACTGTACTGTAGCACTCCTGGGCATATACCCAGGGCATTTTCCAGCATGTAATAAGGACACATGCTCCACTATGTTCATACCAGCCTTATTTATAATAGACAGACACTGGAAAGAGCCCAGATGTCCCTCAACAGAGGAATGGATACAGAAAATGTATATTTACATAAAGGAGTGCCATTAAAAAACAATGAATTCATGAAATTCTAAGGCAAATGGATGGATCTAAAAAATATGATCCTGAGTGAGGTAACCCAATCACAAAAGAACACACATGGTATGCACTCACTAATAAGTGGATTTTAGCCCAGAAGCTTGATATACCCAAGATACCATTCATAGACCAAATAAAGCTCAAGAAGAAGAAAGAAGAAAGTATGAATACTCTGGTCCTTCCTAGAAGGGGAAACAAAACACCCATAGGAGGAGATACAGAGACAAAATGTGGAGCAGAGACTGAGGGAAAGACCATCCAGAGACTACCCCACCTAGAGATCCATCCCAAACACAGTTACATTACCTAGGCACCATTCCGGATGCCAACAAGTGCTTATCCATAAGCTTTCTTATACAGTTGTACTTTTGCTGGTATTGAGAAGTCTCCATGTTGCTCTCCAAAATTGGCTGTTATAGTTTGCATTTACATGAAGGTTTCTTGTTCTCTCACCTCTGCCAGTATAGTTTGTCTTTTATAATAGATGTTCTCATTGGGTGAGACGTTAGCTCATTGTGGACTGATTTGTGCTTCTATTATCACTAAGAAAATTGATCAGGTTTATCATGTACTCACTGGTTCATTGTATATCTCTTAGGTAAAATATCTTGCCCAGTGGTTTATACATTCTTAATATTAATCATTTCTTAGATGTATAGTTTATGAATATTCTGTAATTTTCTGCCTCCTAATGGCACAGGAATCATAGAAAATTTAACAAGGAGTATCTGATCATAAATTGGATCATGTCTGGCTAAATCTGAATAAAATTTGGTTATACAGTAGATTCTGCTACTTCTGGTTGGATTGTCTAGATGAATATATAGTGGTTATACAAGTTGGTATTCTTGTTACTACAAAACACAAGCCCAATGTTAATAGTAGAGGGTCATTATGAATGATATTTTGTTCAGCAAAAACTGCATAATCTGCAAGGATAAACAAAAACAATGATAAAGTAAATGTCTCACAAAGGCAAGAACTGCAGAATTAAACAAATTAAGTTTATTTGAAAATTAATTGTTCAAACAACAAGAATAAAGACAGAATTGAAATTTTTCTGAGTAACATTTCTCTTATATATTTGGTTTCTAAAACCGGAGGTTTGTACTCACTGCACATCTGTGAGTACTGAAATATGGTACCCAGAAGTGAAAGAGAGACACCAAGGTCGGGTGTGAGAAGGGTGAGATAACTACCCAACCCCCTTAATAACTGCCTTTCTTGGGATACTATTTATATTAGACAGCAATAGCAGGGACCAAGTCTTAGATAATGGTCTATTAAAAGCAGAATGGTTCTAAAAATCAAATTCTCTTCACTTTGCTACATCAAGGTAGTACATGCTAGAGCTGGAAGGTATACCACCTGTAAGAGAATGCAGGTTTCCTAAATACTTCACAAGGAAGTATTTATGCATGCTGTTTGGATTCTGTCTTTGGAAGATACCCTTTTATAATTATACTGTACAGTTTAGGGAAGGTTGAGTCACGACAGACTTTCTATCTGAAGTCTCAGCATGCTGTGTATTCAGAGGACTATGTGTCTGAAGGCCTGTTTGCTTTGTATAACACCAGAGTCCTCATAATTGTAATATTCATAAACCAATAAATAGATTCTGTTGTAGTCTCCCTCAGGGTGAAAATCTAAGCCATAAGATAACTGTAAGTAAGGCAGGGTCTTTACTGAACAATAACTATTTGCTAAAGCTTTAGATTATTTTGTAAATTATCAACATTAGATATTTATCTTCATCTCTGCATATTTTGCCTATCTCTTCATATTTTGCCTAACCTTATTCGAGGTTTGTGTAGGGTTATATATAGGGTTAGTTTTCCTGTATTTGATATAGTATTGTCCAGCATGCAAACATTTCCCAAAGCATTCAGATGGAGGAAGCCATGGCACTTATCTCCCTAGCACATATCTCAATTATTTGGAAAGTTGTGTGAAGCCACTTATATCTTTTTGAGTCCCTGATATGCATGTGCAAGGTAAGTAACACAATCTCAATAAACAGGGACTTCAATTCTAGAGGTACAGTTTCCACACCCCAGGAAAGGTGTACTCCTCCAAAATGTGCATAAGCACCGACTTACCCAAAATTGAGTCTAGGCACAGCTCAATCTGGACTATAGGAGGATTTCCTTTCTGGTTGTTAGACAAAAGCTAGCATTCCTGGAGAACTTGTGAAGCTGGATCTGGTCTACAAAACGGAGTAGACCTTACCTCCGAGCAAAAAGAAAATTTGGCTTTCTAATCAGCACATACCTGTGCTTGTCATAAAAGTCCCTGTTAGCATCCTACTTATTCTTAACTCCTCCTCTACCCACAACTTCCTCTTGCTCATGGATATGTCTTGCCCCAAGCTACTCATCCTTTTTTTAACCTAGTCATTCTACTGTTCCTGCTTCTGACATTCTCACTGTTCTTTCTCTATTCTCTATCAGTTGCTATTCTCTCCTGTCTCCTAGATAGCCCTGGTCCTGTCAGGTCTCTTAGCCATGTTCAGCACCACCCCCTCTTTGTGTGTGTGTGTGTGTGGGGTGTGTGGGTGTTTAGTCTGGAGTCTTCCAGATGCCTCTGGCTATTCTTTCCTATTTACAATGAAAACCATCCCCTTAACTATAATCATGGAACAACCGTGTCCTCAGTTATACAAATGGATGTCAATGGGCAAGATTCATAAGAATTTTAAGGCGTATTCTTTTAAAGTCACCTTTCTAATTGCCAAGAACTCATGCTAAATTCTTTTAAAATGATTTCTTATGAGAACTCCAATGCAACCTGAAAGCAAGTGGCATTGATACTGACTGAACACAAAAAGCTAATAGAAAGAAAGAGATATATGGAAAGGATTAGAGGGAGGAAGCAAATGAGGAAATGTTGTTACCTATATAACAGTCTCAATAATGGGGCATTAGGACTCAAGGTATTTGAAAATGGAGTAGTTTACTAAACTATTAGTGATAAAAACTTCCTTTAATTTATTTTCATCTCTGGGTCTTTTGATGATAACAAGTAACTTTAGCATCAATTTTCACTCATGATGCTGAATAATTTACTGAAGTTTTTATTTTCTTTGTTTTGTTTTCTGGCATTAGTTCTCTACCTCATAGTAAAGCCATCAAAACACCTATAGATTTTTCTTTCCTCAAGGCAACTTTCTGTGTTTGTTGCCTCACTTAATAGAGGAAAACAGATGATTTTCTGCCTAAGAAAGACATAAAAGTTTACAAAAAGGAGGACTAGACAGGCCAGAAATTGAACCATATTTGGATCAGTTTATCTTTAATGGATTTTACATATTTACAATCAATTATGGTCTTGTTTGGAGTTTTATTTGCTCAGTTAGTTCTTTTTGAAATCCTAATAACAACATTTAATATATCTCTAAAATTTACATTAACTTCTTGACACATTTGGAAATATTTTTAACAATGTGAGTATTTCTCATCTGTCATACATGCTAGAATCTTCATATTTGTGGAGAATGCAAGAAAGGATATAACCAACTAAAAATCAAAGTTGTTTTGGGAAACAAATTTTATCTACATGAGGACATACTCATTTTTATGGTAGTTGTTCTACAATAACACATCAACTATTTTATTGCAGCAAATATTTCAGTAATCAAGTGTCTATTAGATCCATGTGCACATGCTGTATATATATATGGGAAGTCCTCCCATTTTGGTGTTGTGGTCTTCCTGAACCACTCCCTCATTAACTTCTAATGACACCTGTACTTTCTACATAGGAATTTCAAGCAGATAGCATTCTATCAATACAAATACATATAGATGTAGACACATTCTTCAACTTTTGGAGAAACTTTTTTAAGAGAATATTTCTATGGATAAATTTCATCTAAGCATCATATTGTAGTTCACAGTCTTTCTAAAGTTATTTATTTTTATTTATACATGTGTCCATATGGGCAAGTAAGTGCAACTGGAAACCTATAGATCACTCGTGAGTTGCAGGCAGTTATGAGTCCTGTGACATGGATGCTTGGAACTTGCTTCCTCTGAATGAGAGACAGGTGTTTTTATTTTATGAATCATCTCTCCAGCCCCAAATACACCAGACTTTCGAGAACACGAAGACCAGTGGCTTACAAATCTTGAAGTGTACTGCATGGGCATATAAAACTTTACACCATTTTCTATTTGTCCCATTTGACTCACTTTCAAGGCTTCACTCAAACTCCATGTTCCACCTTTCTTATGAAATATCATCTACCAAACTCAACAGAGGTGCCCTGCTTCCATTATGCGAGTCACTCCCATTCTGTTCAGTAATAAAGTCACAAGTACTTGAATCAGACTCACTTTAATGAATCAATTTATGTTCTGCAAGGTACCCTATGTTCTTGGACTCTGAATTGGGGTAAGAATTTACCATGGGAGAAATACTTGTACATATAAAAATAAAGTAGTAGCTTTTTCTTCCTTCAGCACCAACCTCATACTTGAGAAGAAAGTGCTATTTTCTACTCTGAAGAACATATAGTAGATTGCATGCTCATAAATCAATGGTTTTGGAAAGGATACATTTTAATCCTATGGCATTCACCATAGAAGGAAGCTCAATTAAAACCTAAACAAATACACACACACACACACACACACACACACACAAACACACAAATACAAACACACACACACACAGAGGCATACATACATGAGTCTTATTTTTTAATTAAACCACCATACAGTTTATACCTGATGACATAAAGACTTTAAATTTTAATTTGCAAAAGAGAAATGGTAAAAAGGGAGAAGGAGGGGAGCGAAGAAGGGAGAGAAAGAAGGAGGGTGGAAGGAGAGAGGGAGGATTAAAAAGACTCTTTGGCAGCCTAATTTTTTTCTGCAAAGTCAAAAAGCTTAATTCAAATTTTTCCTGGAATTGATAGAGCCAGAGGCTAAGCTAAAAATAATTTTGCCTCATTAGATCTTGTAGTTTAACCTCTGAAGTGGAAGGTTCTTGACAGACACATTGAAACGCCGACTCACAAAGCAACAGCACAAAAAAGGAGAAAGAATAAAGAGGACTCATTCTTATGAAATGACCCAGAGAGCATCAAAGAGACAAAGAGGGCTATTTCTGTAACTTTCTGGGTCCAAGCATAAGGTTACTGGGCTCTTCCAAGTGGATCACTCCTGGCAGCTCCAAATGTATCACATGCTAAATGAGCATGGAATTCTGTACAGGAGCAAAGCTTTGGGAGTAAAACTTTAATAGACAATGACAGGAGTCTTAGGGGGAAAAAATCAAGGTTTACTCATAACCCAGTGAAAATTAATAATCTGTTACTGTTGCCCCTTTCCTCACTATGGATAAAGATTTGGTGCCTTGCTCTTTGAGGAAAAAGAAGCCATAAAGATCTGTTCTTCAAGCTATTTCTGAAAAATTTAAAATCGATTCAAGCAGGGTCAGCTTAATTCTTGAAGACTTTTGAACTTTTTTCTTTTTTTCTTAGATATTTTCTTTATTTACATTACAAATGTTATCCACTTTCCTGGTTCCGCCCCAAAAAACACACTATCCCATCCCCTCTCCCCAACTTTTATGACGTTATTCCTATCTTCATGATCTGCCAAGGTGAAAATACATATTATATGCATCAGGAGTCTGTTCATATAACATATTCTTAATATGTTAATCCATGCTCCCATTGTTAGGAGTCCCAAAAGAAGACTGAGCTAACAACTGTAATGCATGCATAAGAGCCTAGGTCATCCCATCAAATATTCAGGCTCTGTGAGCCACTGTGAGACCAGGTTAGTTGATTGTGTGAATTCTCTTATGTTGTCCTTGATCCCTTTGGTTCCTACAATCATGCCTCCCATCCTCAGGATTCACTAAGCTATGTCTAATGTTTGGCTGTGGGTGTCTCTGCATCAGTTTCCATCAGTTTATGGATAAAGCCTCTCAGATGGTAAATAGGCCAGGGTATGAGTATAACAGAACATCATTAGGAATCATTTAACTGACTTTGTTTGCCAGTTTTGCTTGATTCTCTCCTAGATCTCTGAGCCATTCAGCCTCTCGGTCCTGGCCCTCCAGAGAGGCAGTCAGGAATGGGATCCCTCTCATGGCACAGATCTCAAGCTGGACCAGTCATTGGTGGACCACTCCCACAATTTCTGCCACCTTTACTCCAGAACATCTCCTAGAGAGAGGACAAAATTCAGGTTGAAGGTTTTGTGGCCAGGTTTGTGTCCCAATCTCTCTATTGCAAATCACCCACAGTTACAGAGATGCCAAGTTCAGGCTTAGTAGCCCCATTGCTAGTCATAGCTAGGGCCACTCTCATCAGTAGTTGCAGTTTCCCTTGCACTAGGATTTTAGATCATCCATCCCATAGCTGCTAGTTGCCTCTCCCAGTACTCTTTCCCCTCATTTGATTCCTTCTGTCCCTATCTTCACCCATCCACCCAGTCCTCTCACCTGTCCACCCATGACACCTATATTATTTCCACTTCACTGTGAGATTCATGCCTCCATCAAAGGTACAAAATGGCAGGCTACAGAACGGGAAAAGGTTTTTTACTAACCTCACATCTGACAGATGGTTGATATCCGAAATATATAAAGAACTAAAGAAACTAGACATCAACAAACCAAATTATCCATTTAAAAATGAGGTACAGATATAAGCAGAGAATTATCAGCAGAGGAATCTCAGATGGCTGAGAAACACTTAAAGAAGTGTTCAATATTCTTAGCAATCAGGGAAATGCAAATTAAAGCAATGTTAAGATTCCATCTTACACCTGTTAGAATGGCTAAGATTAAAAAAAACATGAGTGACATTTCATGCTGGAGAGAGTAAGGAAAATATTCATCTACTGCTGGTGGGAGTGAAAAGTTGTGTAGCCACTTTGCAAATCAACTTGGTAGTTTCTCAGAAAACTTGGAATCATTTTTCCTCAAGAATCATCTATATCACTCCTTAGGCATATACCCAAAGCATTTTACCATACCACAATGTCACTTTTTCAACTATCTTCATAATATCCTTATTTGTAATATTCAAAAACAGGAAACAACTTAGATGTCTCTCAACTGAAGAATGGATAATGAAAATGTGGTACATTACAGAGTAGAGTATTATTCTGCTGTTAAAAATAATGTCAACATGAATATAGCAAGTAGCCAACTAACAGATGGAACTAGGAAAGATCATTCTAAGTGAGGTTACCCAGACCCAGAAAGATGATGGTATGTACTCATAAGTGTATATTAGCTCTAGAGTAAAGGATAAACCATGTTATGATTCACAGACCAGAAAAGTTACATAACAAGGAGGGCTCAAGGTAGGACACATGAATCTGACTAAAGATTTTTATGGAAATATTTTTCATATACTCATGAATGTCTCCTAGAAGTAGTTTTCAAAATGATCTTTCTACTTTTGTAACTAACAGTGCTTTTCCTATACTTCATTAAAGACTACTTTTTAAATTTTCGGTATGTGATGAGTTCTTTAAAAAAAAAAAGTCAATTTCAGGCCAATGGATTACCAAAGTTTCAGCTTTTAGTGAGGACATTTGGCAAGGGATAGGGGAGGCTGACTAGCAGAGAAACCATCTTTAGGCCCGCTAGGGGATCATCAAAGCTTTCCCTGCCTTAATAAAACATCAAAGGCTATGCATGCTGCAGGGTGTTCCTAAGATTAAAACTAAGGTGAACTATAAATTATCCACAGTGGAACCAGGCCAGGAAGTATTTTGTGAATCTTTTGAAATCTTCCGGATGAAACTTTCCTATTTGTTAATTTAGTATCTATTGTCAGGGTTTGTATAGTTTATGAAGACAATGCTGAACTTTAGAAGGTTTGATTTACTTACCTGTTCCTTTACAGAAATGAGGTGTATATTTGCTTATGAGCTCAAGAATACTATTATAGTGCTTGTAGTAAATATTGGTTACAGGTGTCAACCTTCCCTTTGAGCTAAATCAAGGTTACCTTTAGGTGATTGTAAGGAAGAGGATAGATATATCTAGCAACTATGGAAACAAATCCCAGTTCAGAGCTTCCCTAAGGCCAGACGGTGGTGGCACACGCCTGTGATCTTAGCACTTGGGAGGCAGAGGCAGGTGGATTTCTGAGTTCGAGGCCAGCCTGGTATACAGAGTGAGTTCCAGGACAGTCAGGACTGCACAGAGAAACCCTGTCTCAAAAAACCAAAAAAAAAAAAAAAAAAAAAAAAAAAAAAAAGAGCGTCCCTAAGTCCTGTCCCAAACTAAAATGGCATCTGTGTTACATTTAATCACCTCTACAACATAAATCCACACTACATAAATGGAAGCAAATGGAGAAACTAAAGTATTGGTTGAAGTCCAGCAGATTTAGCAACGTAATTTTGGGAAAACTAGTGAATTCCTTAATACCCTTGTTTCAATATATCCAAGCCCAGAAAATTAATGGTATTTTATTGTTTATTGTAATTAGTGGAAGAATATTAAAACATCATAATTTACACAAAAGCAGCTAGAAAATTCTGAAAATATAGTGGATTCAGCATTTTAGAATGTCCTGAGAAATGCCAAATTTGGGAGATGGACAGATGTCTCAGCAGTTAACAGGATGTGTTCCTATGGATGTCCCAGGGTCAATTCTCAGCAACCTAAAGACATCTCTACTCCAGTCCTCTCCAGTGTAACTGACCTTCTGATTTTCATCAGGTATGCATTTGGTATATAGACATGTATGAAGGCGAAATATACATCACAGTATTAACATTTTTCCTTTTTGAAAAAATTCACTTTATATCCATCCGGATTGATATCCCCAACCAGTCACCCCCTCAGACAATCCTTCCTACATCTCCCCTCCCCTTCTCCTCTGAAAGGGAGGATGTATGCCCCCTCCCACACCCCCACATCAAATCTTTGTAGGGTGAGGCATAACCTCCCACTATGGACAGACAAGGCAGTCCAGCTAGAAGAACATATTTCACAGACAGGCAACAGCTTTTGTATAGCCCAGCTTCATTTGTTCAGGAACGAAAAGAAGACCAGACTGCATGTCTGGAACATATGTTCAGGGAGCCTAGGCCCAGCCCATGTATGCTCTTTGGTAGGTGGTTCAGTCTCTGAGAGCCTCAAGGGTCCAGGTAAGTTGATTTTGTTGGTCTTCCTGTGGAATTCCCTTCCATTACAGTGCCCTCAATTCTTCCATCAACCTTCCCTTAAGAGTTCTCAAGTCCCATCCACTGTTTGGCTGTGGATCACTGTATTCTTTTGAGTCAGCTGCTAGGTGGAGCCTCTCAGAAGACAGCCATACTCTAATTTTGTCTTCAAGCATAACAGTTTTGTTCATAATGTCAGAGATTGGTGCTTGCCCAAGGAGTCAGTCTCTAGTTGAGTCAGTTATTGCTTGGCTGTTCCCTCAGTCTCTGCTCCATCTGCAGCCCTTGCATTTATAGTAGACAAGATAAATTTTGGGTTGAATGTTTTGTGGGTGGGTTGGTGTCCCTATCACTCCACTGGAGTTCCTATCTGGCTACAGGAGGTGGCCTCTTCTATTTCCATATACCCAATGTTGTGACTCTCAGGTAATGTTACTCCCCATTGATTCTTGGGTGATTCCCCATCCCAGGTCTCTGGCATATTCTAAAGATGCTTCCCAACCTATCCACCTCCCCCAGTTGAAGATTTCTACTCATTCTCATGGATATTTGGCCTTCTATCTGGTCCCTCCCACACCAATTCTGAACCTTCCATTTTCCTCCCCATCCTTTCTCCCACTCAGTTCCCTCCCTCTATCTGCCTCCTATAACTATTTTATCTCCCCTTTTAAGTGAGATTCAAGCATCCTTGCTTGTGCCTTCCTTCTTGTTTAGCTTCTTTGGGTCTGTGAGTATCCTATATTTTATGGCTAATATCCATTTATAAGTGAGTACATACCATCCATGTCCTTTTAGGTCTGGGTTACCTCACTCAGGAAGATATTCTCAAGTTGCATCCATTTGTCTGAAAATTAATGATGTCTTTGTTTTTAATAGCTGAATAGTGTTCCAATGTGTAGATGTACCAAATTTTCATTTTTCATTCTTCAGTGGAGGGGTACCTACATTGCTTTCAGTTCCTGACCATTATGAATAAAGCTGCTATAAACATAGTTGAGCAAGTGTCTTTGGGGTTTGTTGGAGCATCTTTTGGGTATATGCCCAGCAATGGTATAGCTCCAACTTGAGAAGGAACTAGTCCCAGTTTTCTGAGAAACCGCCAAATTGATTTCCAATTTTTTTTTATAAGTTTTCACTCCCACCAACAATGAAGAAGTGTTCTTCTTCCTCCATATACCTGTCAGCATATACTATCTCTTGAGGGTTTTTATTTTTTATCTTAGTCATTCTGATTGGTGTAAGATGGAACCTCAGAAATGTTTTGATTTGCACTTCTCTGATGACTAATGATTTTGAATTCTTTCTTAAGTGCTTCTTAGCCACTTAAAATTCCTCTGTTGAGAATTCTCTGTTTTGTACTCTGTTTTTAAATTGGGTTATTTGGATTGCTGGTGTCTAACTTCCTGAGGTTTTTTTTTTTTTTTTTTTTTTTTTGTAAATTTTGTATATTAGCCTTCTGTCAGATATAGAGTTGATAAAGATTCTTTCCCAATCTGTAAGCTGATGTTTTGTCCTATTGACAGTGTTCTTTCCCTTACAGAAGCTTTTCAGTTACATGAGATCCTATTTATTAATTGTTTATCTTAGAGCCTAAGCCTTTGGTGTTCTGTTCAGTAAGTTGTCTCTTGTATCAATGCATACAAGGCTATTTTCCACCTTCTGTTCTATTCAATTTAATTCATCAGCTTTCTCCTTGAGGTCTTTGATCCACTTGGACTTGAATTTTGTTCATTTACATTTTTGGAAGAGAAATATGAATTGATTTAATTTCTCACTTTTACAGCTCAAAAGTTTCTAGGGCAGACAAGAAGTCCAATAAAAGGTGTAGATGATTGCCCCATTATTCTATTACAGTTCAGGATAAAAAATGATGCAAGTAAACAGCTCATCCATCTCTTCTGTTCATCTTCTTTCTTTTCTTTTTTATTTTTATTATTATTGTTATTATTTACCATTACCCCCTCTTTTTACTCCTCCTCCTTTTGTCTCTGCTGTCCCCTCTTTCATGTAGAAAAGTCTGTGAATAATAAGAGTCTAAAAAAGTAAAACTGTGAAACATTTACTTGAGGAGATTTATTTACTATTATGGAAAAAGTAAGACTGTCCTCAACAGTGACCTTAGTGGTCTTTAGAATCATTGATGTCACCTCCCTATGTAGGTATAATCTTTGCTTTGAAGGCTTAGAGTACAATTCCATCAACATGCCATTCAAATTCCATTATTCCATGGAATCTCACAGTCAGTCTATCTCCCTTCTTTCTCTCTGTGAGATGTCCATCTGTCATTGTATGTGGCTTTCTTTCTTCCTGCAAGTAACAAGCCTACTTTTAAATAGTTTTAGTTTCAGGAAAGTGGCTGGTGACTTACAGAGTAAGGATAAAGCTAAGGAAATACTTCCTTTTATTGTTGAGAATAGTTTTAGCTATCCTGGGGTTTTTGTTATTCCAGATGAATTTGAGAATTGCTCTTTCTAGATCTATGAAGAATTGATTTGGGACTTTGATGGGGATTGCATTGAATCTGTAGACTGCTTTTGGCAAGATGATAATTTTTACTATATTGATCCTCCCAATCCAAGAGCATGAAATATTTTTCCATTTTCTGAGGTCTTCTTCGATTTCTTTCTTCAAGGACTTGAAGTTCCTGTCATACAGATCTTTTCCTTGTTTGGTTAGAGTCATGCCAAGATACTTTATATTGTTTGTGGCTATTGTGAAGGGTGTTATTTCCCTAACTTCTTTCTCAGCCTGCTTGTCCTTTGAGTACAGGAAGGCTACAGATTTGCTTGAGTTGACTTATATCCAGCTACTTTGCTGAAGTTGTTTATCAGCTGTAGGAGTCCTCTGGTGGAGGTTTTTGGGTTGCTTAAGTATACTATCATGTCATCTACAAATAGTGATAGTTTGACTTCTTCCTTTCCAATTTGTATCCCTTTGACTTCCTTATGTTGTCTAATTGCTCTCACTAGAACTTCAAGTACTATATTGAAAATATATGGAGAGAGAGGGTAGCCTTGTCTAGTCCCTGATTTTAGTGGGATTGCTTCAAGTTTCTCCGTTTTGATGTTAGCTACTGGTTTGCTGTATATTGCTTTTACTATATTTAGGTATGGGCCTTGAATTCCTGATCTTTCCAGGACTTTTAGCATATTCTCAACAATAAAAGGACTTCTGGGGGAATCAATATCCCGGACCTCAAGCAATACTACAGAGCAGAAGTGTTAAAAATGGCATGGTATTGGTACAGTGACAGGGAAGTGGATCAATGGAATAGGATTGAAGACCCAGAATTAAACCCACACATATATGGCCAATTGATCTTCGACAAAGGAGCTGAAAACATCCAGTGGGAAAAAAAAGATAGTCTTTTTCAACAAATGGTGCTGGCTCAATTGGAGTTCAGCATTCAGAAGAATGAGAATTGATCTACTCTTATCTCCTTGCACTAAGCTCAACTCCAAGTGGATCAAGGACCTCCACATAAAACCAGACACACTAAAACTAATAGAAAAGAAACTTGGGAAGTCCCTTGAAGACATTGGCTCAGGGGGAAAATTCCTGAACAGAACACCAATAGCTTATGCTCTAAGATCAAGAATAGACAAATGGGACCTCATAAAATTATAAGATCTTCACCAAACCTACATCTGACAAGGGGCTAAGATCCAATATATACAAAGAACTCAAGAAGTTAGACCCCAAAGAATCAAATAGCCCTATCAAAAAATGGGGTACAGAGCTAAACAAAGAATTTTGACCAGAAGAAATTCAGATGGCCGAGAAACACCTTAAGAGATGTTCAACATCATTAGTCATCAGGGAAATGCAAATCAAAACAACCCTGGGATTCCACCTCACACCAGTCAGAATGGCTAAGATTAAAAACTCAAGAGACAACAGGTGCTGGCGAGGATGTGGAGAAAGAGGAACACTCCTCCACTGTTGGTGGGACTGCAAGATGGAACAACTGCTCTGGAAATCAGTCTGGCGGTTCCTCAGAAAAGTAGGCATGATACTTCCAGAGGACCCTGTCATACCACCCTAACCCTAACCCTGACCCTGACCCTGACCCTGACCCTGACCCTGACCCTAACCCTGACCCTGACCCTGACCCTGACCCTGACCCTAACCCTAACCCTAACCCTAACCCTAACCCTAACCCTAACCCTAACCCTAACCCTAACCCTAACCCGTTCCTGGAGGTACTGCAATATCAGGCATACCACTCCTGGGCATATTGTATGCAGAGGATTCCCCTGCATACAATAAAGACACATGCTCCACTATGTTCATAGCAGCCTTATTTATAATAGCCAGAAGTTGGAAGGAGCCCAAATATCCCTCAAAGGAAGAATGGATACAGAGAGGCTGCCATCTTGCCTCGGGACATAGCAGACTGATGGCGACTGAGGTCAGGTGCATAGACAGAGACCTAGCTTAGCTTAGCATAGACAACCAGATCAGGCCCTTGCCAGAGCCCAGAACCAGGGGACCTCAGCAGGAGATCTGTGCACCTACAGCTCAGCAGCTGTTTGCAGACCGCTGGAGACTGGCTCGCCGGCTAGCAGGGCTGCCATCTTGCCTAGGGGCACCTCGGACTGCTGGTATATTTATACAATGGAATACTACTCAGCAATTAAAAACAATGAATTTATGCAATTTGTAGGCAAATGGTTGTTGGATCTGGACAATATCATCCTAAGTGAGTTAACCCAATCACAAAAGAATACACATGAAATGCAATCACTGATAAGTAGATATTAATGAGCCCAGAAGCTCAGAATACTCAAGGCACAATTAGCAAGTCAAAAGATTCCCAAGAAGAAGGAAGGAGAGGACCCTGGTCCTGAAAGGACTGGATCCAGTTTTGTAGGAGAGTACCAGAATAGAGCAGAGAAATGATGGGGTGGTGATTGGGGAATGGGGGGGAGGGGACAGAAGAGAAGAGGACATATGGGGCATATGGTGAGGGGGGAAAGGGCAAAGCCTTCGGAATGTAAACAAAGAATATAGAAAAAAAAAACAACTACAACAAAAAAAGGAAATACTTCTCCCTGGTACCTCATGATTTGGCTTGTGCTCAATATGTATCGTCAATGTTATTTCTTCTACAATTAAGTTTATTCATTCTGTACCTTATTCCAGAAGCTATTGTGTCACCTAAGTCTTACAAAGTAATCTAAAAATGGCAACCTTTATAAAAACAAGCTGCACAATGAGGAGAATAGGCTACCCCACATTACACAATGATCACAGAGTATACATTAAACAATTAAGTAAAATATAGCCAATTTCATAATATTCTCTGGGAATAAGATTTGATTCAAAAATATTTTGGAAATTAAAACAGCTAAAATCTAAAAATAAAATAATAAGTACTGTGACTCTAGTTGGTCCTAATGACTTGTACCCATAGATTAATGTATCTCTCAGATGTCAATGGAGAAGGTTCTACTTTTAGTAGGTGGTGATTCACTCAGAGATTCACAACTGGAAAAGGTTCAAAAAAGAAAATACTACACAATATTCAAATCTTTATGTGACCTCTATATCATGCCCTTCCTCCCAAGGGTCATAGATTATTGTGGAACAGAAAACAGGAAGCCCTAGAGCCAGGAGTGGATATATACAATGAAATACTGTCTTTTGGGTAAGGCAGAACAGCTAGACATATGAACTCCCAGTAATATGACAACATGCACAAGACCTGTGAATCTCAACCCAGAACAAATAGGAAGGCAAACAGGAAGTCCCGTCCTTGCCATGGAACTTTTGGGAGTTGTTATCTGCTGAGCAAGGGAATGACACTTTTGTCTAAGATTATAGAGTCTGGTGATATAACCATGATCCAGTGGAAGTCCACTCATCCAAGAATCTAAGAAAGTACTAATTGGATGTTATGGGGAAAAGTACAAAATTTGGAAGGGAAGGATAGGTGAATCGGGGGAGTGATGGGGCGTATGAATGTGAATAGAACACATTGTATAGAATTTTCAAAGAACTAAGAAAACATCTCAAGATAAAAAAAATGAAATAAAACAAACAAAAGAATAGTAGTGGTGCAGAAGATCCTGAGGTATGTCAAACTGTGCAGTTAAGTATAAGTGTAAAATACTTCCAAGTAAATTTAATGATGGAAATTATGGAGGTAAAGAGAAAAGTTGCATATCACAAATATGTAGAAAGTTGGAAAACTAGTAAAATTTAACTTTCCTGCCAAATGAAAAATGATTTATTTGTGGCTAAAATTGTTCTTGGACATATTTTGTTATTTCTAAGTCCTAAGGAGGTACAGTTTAGGAATATAATAGCTTTAATATGCCAACAAAAGGTTTCCTAGTTAGAAAAGCAATGACCAATAACATGTCTCCTGAAATCATGGGAGCTAAATATCATTAGTACACATTGGTCTGCTGCACAGTAAGGATTTGATCTAATGACAGAACATCCAGCCAAAATGTACTTTATTTACCAGGCTAACTGACAGATATATAAGAACTTTGAGGAAGGAAGAATGTATCACATGTATTTCCAATTTGAGAGTCCTTCGGGGGAATAATGTGCAATATATCAGAATATGAAAGCAGTGAGTGCTCTCTAGAAAAAGGAGAATACAAAAAATCTGTGATGAAAATCAATGTCACTGGATTTATTAGTTAGGGTCTACATTGTTGTGAAGAGACACCATGAAGACAGCAACCTTTATAAAGGAAAACATTTAATTGGGGCTTGATTACAGTTGAAAGGTTTAGTCCATTGTCTTCATGGAAGGAAGCATGAGGGAAAACAGGTAGACATGGTACTGGAGCAGAAGCTAAGAGTTCTACATAGAGGCTAACAGGTAGCAGGAAGAGACAGATACACTGGGCTTGGCTTGAACATCTGAACCTCAAAACTGAGCCCCAGTGGCAATTCTTCTAAAAAGGCCATGCCTTCAACAAAGTCAAAATTTTGCCACTATAAGCCTATAGGGAAAATTTACATTCAAACCACCACTCTGGGTTAGAGAGCCTTGTGTTAAGGGCTGGCTCACTGTTCATGGAAGGAGTCTTGCTCAGCTCCCTGCACTCACACAGTGGCTTGTATGCATCAAGGATTCTGCACACATGCTGCACACAGAGGCACGCAAAAATAAATAATTTTATAAACCTTAAAGAATTAACCACATGTATAAGTGTATGCAGACCAGAGGAGTAATATGAAGTGGGTTCTAAAGAAACAGTCATATAACAGAAGAACTTATACTAAAGAAATTCTAACAGTAAAAAAGGATAATTTAGGAATTTGAGACTCAGATGGGGAAGATTAGATATTAAATTAAAAACATAAATGCCACCTTATCAAAGTTAAATTAAGGATTAGCTTATTTTAGATTATATATTTTTAAAACATATAGAACTGCAGATTTTAAAATTATTTACTTATGTATTCCCCTCTCTCTCGTTCTCTCTCTCTCTCTCTCTCTCTCTCTCTCTCTCTCTCTCTGTGTGTGTGTGTGTATGTGTGTGTGTATGTGTGTGTATGTGTGTGTATGTGTGTGTGCGTGTGTGTGTGTGTGTGTGTGTGTGTGTGTGTGTGTGTCTTTGTGCATGCATAGAAGCTAAAAATAAAGTATAAGTAAAAGAAAATAGAGATATGTGTGGAGCAAGAGTAGAACAAGTCTGTGGACGATCCCATGTGATGAAGGCCTTAAGAAAAACAAAAAGATAACATGTTCTTGTCAGAATAAAGAGGGAAAAGAGAAAAAGGCAACAAACGTAACAATGTAAAACATACAATGCACATAGACTGCTTATTTTAGGCCGTGTGCTGCCTGCCTACAACTAACCACCCTTAGCCCCAGCATATCCATTAACCTGGATATGCACTATCTCACATTGTGATCACTCAGAATTTAAGAAGCAAATGAGCTGATGAGTGTGCTAGCACATCCCCTTGCTAGGACAGAGACTATCTGATGATTTGGAAATAGACACAAGCAAAGTACCTGGATTAACACAATGTTCTCCAGTGTGAAAGCTTAAAAACTAAGTTCGATATTTCTAAAAACTAACATTTTTTTCCACATGGAACAGTTTTAGAGTATAATACGATCTTCAAACAGCAGCATAATCATGGAATGCAGATCCATTTATATGTGCCTTAATCCAGAAAAAATTTGGATTTTCACAAAAAGAGAGTATAACAGAAAGGACCTCTATGCCATATAGAAGTTGCTGCTTACTGGGAAGATACTACATTGTTATAGTTCTCTATCTGCAGAACAACATATTAGGTAAATGTACAGTACAAAATCAACAATTTATGAAAAATGACAGAGTGCAATTATGGTATGATCCAGTCATCGCACTGCCCGCTGGATATCCACGGGAGAAAGAACTCAAGGTCAGTTCAATGTGGCAGCACTGTTCATAATAGCCAAGCAATAAAAACTATCTCCATATCCATTGATGGATGTATAATGAAAAGTGGCAGATGCTTGATGCAGGGATATTGTATCCACATGGATGAAACAGGAGGACTGTATGTAAAGTTAGACAAACCAGGCATGGAGGCAGGTACCACACTATCTCACTCATGTGAATCTAAAGGTGGTCTCACAGAAGGAGCTGGTAAGGTAGGTGAAGAGGATGGTAGGAGGAAGAAGTAGTGAAAAGTTTTAGTCCCAAATGAGGAATTCACTCGTGTTTTATCGAACAACTCGATGAGTATGAATAAAAGTATTATATAAATATTTCAAAGTAGCCAAAAGAGGGAATTTTCAATATTTCCATGACAAAAGCATAATAAAATATAAGGTGATAGATATGCATTGGATGCCTTTCTTTGAAAGCATTGGAAATTGAATCCAAGGCTACTGGCTCCTACTGCTGAGCAACTCACCTAGTTTCCCAATAAAATGACACCATGTGCATGCATATAGTATTATATTATATGTCATAAACATGCAGTTATCTCATGTCAATTAAACCATGGCTAGGACAAAGCATTAAGAATATTGTACATGTTTACAAATATGTAAAGTTCACATATTTGGGAGTTGTCATAATATGAAATGTATCAAAGCATTTGGATCTCCAATAAAATGCAAGTATTGTTAAAATGTAGAGCTTATTAAACACTGAAATTCCTAAGTTGTTAAACATGAAACGTACAAATGGTCAGTGCTCTCCTAAAAATAATTAGTAAGACAAGTTTAGATAAAACAAAATTACTTCGAAAAAGAAAAATCTAAAATAAATGAAGAGAGGAATGCTGACTCTTTCTTCTTGGCCAGTTGTTCAGATTGCAGGATTTGACCATGACTTTAAAGTTATGAGCAAACTTAAGCCCTTCCACCCCAGTTTTCTGTTAGGCATTTGGCAACAGCAAAGTAAAATATAAGGTTATACAAACCATGGAGAGAGAGGTATATTTTGTTCTACCTGTTTCATAGATTGTACTGCAGGAGATGACATATTATAAAAACCTAGAAGGATTCTTTTGGTGAACATCTGCTCCAGAAACCCAAGGGAAACTGAAAAATATAACTCCAGAAATGCAAGGAAAACTGAAAAATATAACAACACACTGAGCACACTGTGGGCTCTGTTATGTTTGAAAGGAATGGAACAATCTGAAAAAAAAAACCTACATCCTCCAGACTGATGCTCAACTTCTCTGAAAACAAAATAGATGCCACTCTTGCCAAAAGGACAAAATGAGGCTAATGCTGCTTGTAGCTCATAGTTTGTTAGGATGAGACGATCAGGAGACTATCCTTACAGACACATTACTGATGTATTATTCCTCAATAAATGATGGAAAATTGATTTCAGGAAAACATGGACTTGGGATCTAAAATTTGTGTCATTTGTGGAGTTGAATCAGAGGGAAGATAATAGCCAGACATCCCTCAGGGTTTGTGTGACAGGCCTAACCAATCCATATGATCAGAGTCCTGGACACTTCCATAGCCAGGAAGCAGACTGTCTTCAAGGATGCTGTATGTCAGTCAGGATCCACTGTGTTCTGCTGCCTAACAAATCACTCCTGCATCTCTGCACCGAGAGCAGCTGTTCCCAAACTGTGGGTCACATCTTTGGGGTCACATGCTCCTGAATATCAGATATTTACATTACATTGATTCATTACAGTATCAAAGTTACAGTTACAATAATGTTATTTTTGGAGTTCCCCACAATATGAGGAGTGGTATTAAAGGGTTGCGGAGAGGAAGGTTGAGAAGCACTGACAGCAAGCAGAGAACTCCTGCTCTGTTCTGACATAGTGGAAGTGTGGGAAGCCAGTGATCCTGTAACATTCAAGGATACGCGAGTTACATGCCACTGCCCATTGTCCCAGGATTGCATAAAATCCGCACCTAGTGGCTAATTTTCAGGTTGGTACAGCAAAATAATCAATAAGAAGCAAATTAAAGAAAGAAGGATTTATTTTGGCTCACGATTTGAAAGTACAGTTCATTCTCTTAATGAACTGTACTTTGCAATGTAGCAGGTCAACTGCATTTGTGCCTAGAAAGCAAGATGGTCAGTGTTCTTGACCAACTCTCTTCTTCCTCATACTAAAGCCCAGGAATCCAGCCCAAGGGATGGCGCTGCCTCTGTTCAATGGGACTCTGTGACTCTTTCTACCTCAAGCTGATCTAGATAATCCTTCCCAGACAAACTCAGCAGCTTATCTCCTGAGTGACTCTAAACATGTCAAGTTTTCTCTTTGCCCAGAGAAGATTAGCAATTTTGAATCTCTAAAAAAGTAGATAACATTTTTCATAATTACCAGATTCATCCCATATTAAATGTAGCATTCATGAACCACAGTGACACAATTCCAAAGGAATAAAAGTGAAGAAGATAAAGAAGTTACAAGTGACCCGAGGGTGATAAAACGTAAGTCAGTTATTATTCCTGGGCTGTCAGGATTGCTCCTCAGTTGCTGCACAAACTTGACACATGAGATCAGTCTCAGAATTTCACAGAAAGCTAAAGAAATAGAGTTGATTCCACATACACATGCATTTACTCTCAGTACTCTCTCTGTCCCTCTCCCTCTCCCCCTCCCCCTCTCCCCCTCCCCCTCCTCCCATCTCCCTCCCCCCCTCACATACACACACTCTGATAACAAACCAACAAAACATTGTAGTAATGTGTTATCCTGTAATGAAATTTCTATTATTGCAAAAATCAAATTCCAGTCTCTGAAAAACAAAAACAAAAAACCAAAAGCAAAAACAAACAAACAAAAAAAAAAACAATAAAAAAATAAGACAAAAGAAGCATCGGCAGATAAAACCCTTCTATACAACAACTAAAGGGTAAATATTTTCTGCCCTATTACCTGGTTCAATAATTTCGTTCTCTCAGGTTACTGGCTCTATCATAGAAAACAGGTGTCGGGAAGAGATAAAATCAAATTCAGCCCTCTCTTCTCTATTCTCCACTTACTGGTAATGAATCACAATTACAGCCTTTAACAATTGAAGGAATGGCCTTCAAAAGTTTAATTTTGTCTGAGACTGGAAATTGATTCATTTAAAACCTTTATTGCTATAGGATTAGTGCTGACACCAGTCAGTGAACTGTAGGCTCTTTAACAAATGAGACCATTAAGGATTTTAATTTGTACTAATCCAGTTTGGATTTTTTGAAATAAGTATAAATTTCCAGTAATATTCACTCACATTATGGCTTCTGAAAAATAATAAGTCTTTCTAGGCAAATGCAATGCCATTTTACCTGCAATGATTAAGCAGAACAAATTTGATATAATGTTGCATTTAAGACTTCAGTTAAAAAAAACAGGATATTGCTAAACATGATCATCAAAATTTCTAAGCTATGATACTTTAAATAAGAAAAAAGAATTTTGTCAGTAATACTTAAGAGAAGTGCTTTCATAACAACATGTGAAGTGAATTAGATTGGGAAATTAGTTTCCTATTAGTTGTATTACTGTAGATCACTTGTTTAAGATGGCGAATTCCCAAATTTGTCCATTATAAAACCAAAAAATTCACATTATCATTATCAAGTCATTCTTGGAAATGTTATATTTGGAAATATACAAATATCTTGTCTATATGAATTTTTGCCTTTTTAAAAAGATCTATTGATTATTTTCTTGCCAGGCACAATATTTAATGTCAAAGTGGAGCTTAAAATTTATTATACATAATTGAATAATTATTATACTTCTAATAAGAATGCTTTAAACTCTTAATGAAATGCATGTTCTCCTGAAAGGCAGTGAAGGCATTGCTTTGTTCTTTTTCTGAAAGTAATTGGTGTGACAACCACCTTTAATATTGGGTACACACACACACACACACACACACACACACCTCTTTGCTTTTATTTTTGGTGTTTATTCCCACAAGTCTTTCTGTAGTTATTCATTTGTTTCATTGATATTTTTCTTAAACCAGTAAATTACTATTTTGTAATTAGCCTGTTTTTTACAATGTTGTTCATGTATATGTGCATGTATGTGATCATGTGTAGTTTGCATGGCACGGGTATGTGTTTGGAGCTCAAAGAACATGTTGGTCACTGTCCACTTTCTGCTTAGTTGAGACAGGGTATCAGTGCAGCTTGTCAATGTGTATGACAGCCTAGGTAGCCCATAAGTTCCAGAGCATTCTCCTGTCTCTTCTTCCCATCTCCCGGTAGGAGTGCTAGAAGTGTAGACTTGTGTTACTTACCCTGGCTTCTGTGAGAGTACTGGGCATTATAAAATGATCCTTACACTTGTGAGACAAGTTGTTTAACCACAGTGCAATATTTCCAGACCTACTGTAAGTATTTATTACAACAAGCATGGTGATACACTCTGTAATTAAAGTCTGCCTGGAGGCTGAAGCAGGAGGAAACGAATATCTAAAGTAGCTGGAGGAATATTTAGCAAGACACCTTTTCTTTAGCTAAAAACATGTATGAATGCTGTGAATTATTATATGTAGCATATAATAATTGTGTATACAAATGCTCGTGTTGATATTTTGATATATGAATACAAGCTAACAGTATTATGTTGTGGTTTCTATGAATCAAAATTTGCTATCATTCTTCATTTACTCTCTTCTCTCCCAAGATTTCTCAGACTCTTAATCACTATTGTACATTCTAGCAAGCTGTTTCTCAACTAGAGAATATTGGAGCTAAAGATTGTTCTCATCTATGTCTTCGGGCAAGCTTTTAGATAGACATCTATGTTAGTTCTTCTGTATGATGTTATAACGTCTTCATTATGCTCATTCAATTATTGACCCATTTTAAACTAAAAGTATATGTTAAAAATTATTTAAATCAGTATATTTCTAATATTCCCTTCTGTTCTATAATTTGTTCTTTTTGAAGTTACTACAATTTTACTTAGTGGAAGAACATTCATAGCTCTGTTATTTATACTTTCACAGTAAATTGTAGCCTTTGCATTAGGGAGTGAATATTTGATATTGTTCCATGTCTTTTTTGTTTGAAACCTACCTTAATAACTATCAAAATAGGAAAGTACTTCTTTTAATTTTATTGACAGAGTTTATCTTTGCTCATCTCTTTTATTCTTGGATCACCATATTTCATGCCAAACTCTTATCAACAGTTAGAGATATGTTTTATGAACAAGTTGTTTGTACAAACATGAAGATCTTAGTTCATAGGAATAATACTGTTCACGTCAATCAATTAAATATAGAGATACATATCAATTAAATATATACTCATTTATCAAAAACTATCACTTATCATCAACATACCATAAAACCATCTATCTATCTATCTATCTATCTATCTATCTTTCGATCTATCTTTTGATCTATCTATCTATCAGCTATCTATCTACATATATTTCCATTTAACCATCTACCTATGTATCCTTTATCTATGTGTTTACCTAATAATTATTTGACTCCAAAATATCACTTTTAAGTCATAGCCTAACATTTCTTGTTGCTATAGGCTCATGGTCATTTCATAATGCACAGTACATTGAATGTTACTGTAAAAGTCTGCATAGTCTTTAGAAATTTCAATATTGTCTAAAACCACAAAATCTACCTATAATGTGACACAAGGTAACCTCTTGGCTGCAATAAATTTCCAATATGGAATAAAAGAATAAACAATGTTATTTCCAAAAAGAATAGGGGCATAACAAGAAAGTATTCAATTAAAGATTAAATTTTAAGCAGGGAAACATGAATCTTACATTCCCGTGTCTAGCAACTAGAGATTCTTTTATCATCTTCAATCAAAGACACAAATTAAGCCAATCCTCTAAGTTCATGCTACTACATACCTTCAACCTTCTTTGGAAGATGCTTTTTAATTGTTCCTGAGAGTATGAGTTTGTCACATTTATGTATGTGTATAATAACCTGCATGCATATATAATAGATTTAATGTTTAGAAGTATGTGTTGAACCAACTGAAATTTCCTGGACACATAATCTCTAGAAGATAGATTGCCCAAAGGTCAATAAAAAGCAATTATTCTTGAAATCTCACTATTCTCGGAGAATTAATACACATGTGTTTGACAGCTTGCTTCCCTCTGCTGAGCTCCATCAGAAATTTCTGTTTTCTTCACTTTCCAACTATGCATCTCTTTACTTTGGATCTTTTCTCATACGTTTGATTTTTCTTTACTTTTACAAATCTTGAATGAAATATATTTAAAAACCGTACTTTATTTTAGATGTAAAAGAGACCCATAACATTGAATTACAATTAGGAACTTAAACTTGAAACAAATTATTGTACTGATAAAAATAAAATACACTTTAGAACATTGCTTATATGTAAATAGTCCTTTCAGAGTCCATTTCTTTGTTTTCTTCAGCACATAACCAAGATTTAGAATTTGCAGTGTTTATGTATTCCTTGTCTAGATGTCTTTACTGTGTTAGCCTCTCTTCCTGACTCTGACTCTGCTCCTCAGAGAGCCATTGTACCTTGGGTGATGGTTGGGTGGCAAGATTTTAAATGGTTTACTGAAGCCTAATATTTCACAGAGGAAAAGGAATATATGCTGTGTGATGAAGGAAAACTAAAATTTGAAAAATAAGTCAAAGCAAATAAACAAGTTCCTTTTGGGAGGGAGAGTAGCAGAAAGCTATCAGGGGTCACCTTTAAAACCTACCTTCTGATAAACTACAATTAAATCCTCAACAGAATACAATAAAGAATTTTTAATGCAGATATATATGCTTTAAAATTATATATAATTTTATATATTATATATCTATATATAATTATATCTAATATATATCTAATATATATCTATATATTAGAACCATGATCTCAGCTTCTTATTTTCCATTTCAGTATAGCTACATTGTACTAAAGGTCACTTTAATCATATTACAACAGATCTGCATCCTATTCAATTAGAAAATTCACTGTGTGAAACAAATTAGAGCCAGTAATTTACAGTGAACCAATGTCTGATTGATTTGAAATTCTCCCTAAGAAGATGGAAGAAGGAGGGGAAAGGGGAATGTTAAAACAATTTGCTATGTTGATAGGGGTGTGCATCAATATATGGCTTGTGTATGTTTTCTGAGACCCTTTAGAATCTGATAATTTGATGACCAAGACATTGGATTATTCATCTATGAAAGTCACAAGTGTGCATAAGAGAAATAGAAATGGAGCAGCATTCTTAGACTCTGTGCTTGTTGTCCCATAGTTGTTACTTGAATACAACTTTTTAGAGATTATACAATGAATTCTATATTAAGCCAAACAACTTAGTTCAGCATAGTTCAGCAATACAAAGACATCAAGACAGAACTTGTGGATAACCTCTGTTCCAAAAGGTAAATGCTCTTTGATTTAATTTTATCCAAATTTAATTTTCACCAAAGTGTCATAATATAATTGTTTTAATGGAAATTAATTGTAATGTCCACCAACTCAAACTTTGTTTCTATCTACTAAATCACAACTTCCTAAAATAAATGCTATCATTGGAAAAATTGTATTATAATATTTGTTGTCACTGCAGAGAAAATAGAAGCTAATGAACCATCTATTTCCCAGTGAATTAAATTTTAGTTCTGAGAGTAACAAATGATAAACAATGAAAGTTAAACCAAAGGAGAATGAGCTACATGTAAACCAACTCCATTATGGTACTGAAACAACTGAACATGTTCTGCCCCCTTCCTTGCCTGGCTCCAGAAAGGGCTAGTGTTATGTGGGTCCAGTATAGGTAAACACAGTTGTGAGTACATGATTACAGTGGCTGTATGACATCTAGAAGATGATATTTTACCGCTTATACCCTAGTTTCTGGTGTGTATATCCTATCCCCTCTTTGGCAATGTTTCATGTGCTTTAGAGGAAGGTCTAGATACTATCTGAACTGGGTACACAAAGCCAAGAAGACAAAAGGTGATGCTTGATTGAACACTGACCATATCTAATTACACATAATTTTCTAGAATAAAATGCTTTAAACTTGTAACCATTTTCAGAAATGGACATAGATATGGTTATTGTCTTGCTTACTTCAGATCTAGATTGATTTAATTGAAATATTAAGTGTATCTATTTCATAAAATGCAGGAAGAATAATTAGTCATCAAGCTTCCCCACTTTTAGTTGTATGTTTTGTTTTAACTGACTGTATTTTTGAAACCAAAATGCCCTGTCTTTGAATTCTAAGTTGAGATATTCTTAGTGTGTAAATGGGCAACAGACTATGACTAAGAGATACAAACCGGCATGTAAACTTAGTAAACAGTTTTCAGAAATCTAGTGTTCTTCAATCAGAAGTATCGAATTATTTAACAGTTACTAGTACTTGGAACTCCTTTCTATAAATCTTTACAAAGTACTAATTGATGCTTTAATGGTTCTTAACACAGAAGGCATGAAGCTCATTCATAGGTATGTGTACTTATACAAGTGCCACCAAAATTTATATCAAAGAGTGTATTATGATGGGCACTCACCAATTATTGGTTTGTAAATTATTGCAATTAAACCTTTAAAAAATCCTAAAACATGTAGAGAAAACCACATGAAATTCTTAGGCAAATGAATAGAACTAGAAAATATCATCCAGAATGAGGTAACCCACTCACAAAAGAACACACATGGTATGCACTCACTGATAAGTGGATATTAGTCCAGAAGCTTGGAATACCCAAGATACAATTCACAGACCATGTGAAGCTCAAGCAGAGGTTGGCCTTATTGGTCATCAAAGAGAGGAGAGGCCCTTGGTCCTGAGAAGGCTGGATGCCCCAGTGTAGGGGAATGCCAGGACAGAGAAGAGGGAGTGGGTGGGTTGGTGAGTAGGGTGAGCGGGGGATGGGATAGGGTGGTTTTAGAGGGGAAACCAGGAAAGGAGATATTTGAAATGTAAATAAAAATATCTAATAAAAATGTTTCAATGTAACAAAACAAAATGCGTCTTATATAAGTATTGTCAAGGTGACTATTTGTTATTGGAAAACAAATTGGTGTGCTCTTCCCTGGGGAAATGCATTCCACCCATTCTCAGCATTCCTTAGCTGCCCAGTTCTTTGTGTACTGCTAAGGCCTCTGGGCCTTCTCCACCCTACATTAGCATGTATATTGGTAATGTTCTTATTGCAGCTTGTGTTTAGGCAGCCATGCTCATGAAACCTTATACACATAGCTCCTGATATTCTTAGGAGACACAAACGCATTAGAAAGTCCCTGTTCTGCCACTCAATTTTTTTTTTTCACTTTTTCTCCAATGATCCCTGGCCTTAGGTGCACTAGTTATATTGTAGATGTATCAGTTGTTATCTATAGAATAATATGTGTATACATACATACATACATATATGTAATAACAACAACAACTAAAGAAAAAAGTGAGTATGAATTTAAGAGGACAAGGAGAACTATGTAGTAGGGTTTGGCGGGAGTAAAAGTAATGGGAATTAGGTAATTATATTCTCAATAAAAGATAAACAGTTTTATAAGTAAAGCAACAGGGCTATCACCATTGCTTATTCACTACATCCTATAAAGCCACAGATTTCAACATTCACTGCCATTCATAGTAAGGAGAAGCTTTTCAAATTAATGTTGGAAGGGATTTTGCCTATAAGAATCAGTGTAGTTATTGGCATCCTGCCCCATCATCTCCCAACACCTTTTCCTCTCTCCCTGCTTAAAACTTTCCATACCATATCCCCATTCTTTTATTTCCTTTTACCTGTATTCTACTGTCCCCTCTAATTTAAGGCACTCTTATGACTCTTAATTGACTTCCACAAGTGCGGCCACAAATAGAGCTGAAAATCTAACTATGACAACAAGTAGAGGTAGCTTCTGCTGCTTAGGTCCACTCATTCACTCTTGGAATGGAGCACTATAAAAGGCCAACCTATGGTTCCCAGGAATGTTGATACAAACCAGCACATAAGGTCTCCCACACCAAGTAGGAAGAAGTTTGGCTTCTACTACCTAGGTATGCTTACATATCTGGAAAACTTGCTCTAAGTTCCTAACCTCTATCCAAAGTAAACAACTATATTATATATATTATGTAATTATTTAATTATTGTATATATTATATATGGTATATAATTAAAATACATATTACATAAAATATAATATATATATTATGAGGGGATACTGAAAATAATAAGTGCATAATACTGTGATGTCGGTCGCATCTATCTCACCAGCAAGAATGACACGAGACAATCAGGATCCTTCCACAGACGTTTATTGCAGGGTTGATTGCAGAGGCGAAAGACCCAGAAAGAAGGAATGGTGCTACTTAAATAGGCCTAGGCTGGACGTGTTTCTACCTGATTGGTGCATGCCATGATGCCTCATTAGCATGCTCCGGGACTGAGCTGCGGCCTGCCAAACCTCTGCCCGCGCATGCATAGTAGGGTGTGGAGTGGAGTAACAGCACATCGCTGATTCATCACAGGAAATGGGCGCCATCTTGTAATGGCGAATGTGGCTTCCTACACTGGGAGATTTCTTAGGAGGGTGTAGATTTGGACTGGGGAAGTTTTAATCAATGCTAAGGATTCATGAAGAAGCATTACAGAGCTTCATTTTTTTTATAAGCTAATATAAAATATGCATTTAAGTAGATATTAAAGGGACCTATTATTACTGATTTGGATTTAATCTTTATCTTAAAGTCTAGAAGAACACTTTTAAGAAATTGGATGCATTATAATTTGGTACATTTATGCTTATGGCAACAATGTCTTCTTGTTTACTTGTTTCGTTAGTCAGAGTGAAGTAGCCTAATTGTATCCTGAATTTAGTTTAGAGTCTACTTTTACATCTACTCATTTTCTTCTCCCATTTTATTTAAAAAAATCCATTTTTTCCTCTTAAGATAATGCCTATTCTTAAAGGTAACATAAGTTTCTTGTAGCAAACAAAATGGTTGCTTGTATTTCTACTCCATTAAACTAATTTCTCTCTTGACAGGAGAGGGAAGGTCAATAATTTAAAGCATCACTAAAAGATGTGTGTCAATTGCTGTCTCTGTTTTTGCTATTTGTGTTCTTTGTCATATTTTGTATTTCAGAAATTATAGCTTTATTTGTATGTTGCTTATAACCTCATGTATATGCATATTATTATTTTAAGTCTAATGCACTGATTTTAGAGCTGGTTTGGTGGACATGCATTATTTTAGCCTATTCATATTATAGAAGGATTTTCTTTGTATGGCAACTATGACACATAGTTTTGCCAAGTCCAAACATTTGAGTTATCCTTTGTGATCATTTTGATGACTTGTACTACGTTTCTCCTGGATCTTAAGGGCTTTAAAGTATTTATTGAAAACTCAGGTGTTTTGTGATAGGTTTTGCTTTATATGTGACTGTATATTTCTTTCAACTTTGAATACCCTTTCTTTATTCTGTATATTTATTATTCTAACAAAATTATGTCCTGGAAATTTTTTTTCTGACCCTATCTATTTGCTGCTCTGCATATTTCTTCTTAATAGATATGTTTATGCTTAATTTAGGAAATGTATTTTTTCTATGATCCTGTTGAAAATATGGTCAATGCCATTGATGTGGGATTCTTCTCCTCATTGCCTGTAATTTATGTATTTGCTATTTCCATGGTATCCCAAAATTCTTGCATGTCTATTTTGTGTGTTTTTGAAATATTTTCATATTCTCTGGTTGAGTAGTTTGATCCCTCTATTTTAGTCTTGATGTTCTGTGCTCTATCTGAGACATTCTGTTGGTAAGCTTTATGCTGAGTTTTCTAATGAGTTTATTGTGGTTTTCAGTTACATTTTTATTTCAGTTGGAGTTTAGCGTTTTTACCTCTTCAATAAATTAAGCTTTTCAAATGCTGAATTGTCTTTATCATTCTGTTAAGACTTATCTTTTCTTAGACTTCATTCTTGACTTTATTCCTATTCTACATACATATGTATGTAGCTGATGCCATGGACCAGACCATGTATACTCTTTGGTTGGTAGTTTAGTCCCTGGGAGCTCTGAGCTACAGTTTCAAATAGTTGAAACTGTAGTTCTTCATATGGGGTTATAGTCTCCTTCATCTCCTTCCCTTAACTCTTCTGTTCAGATCCCTGGACTCAGTCCAATTGTTGGCTGTGAGTATCTATTCTCTTTAATTTTGTTAAGGTTTTTGTTCATGTCTCTTTTAACATTCTTGAGTTATTTGGCCAGGTTTATGGTTTATTTGTTTTGTTTTTTAAATTCTATGTCTGAGGTACACCCAGGACATTATCCCTTGGAGAACATTTCCATAAGAGAAGGGACTTTGAGGGGTATATTTTCTTGCCTTTTATATTGTTTATATTTGGCTATGTAATTTGAAATGTAGAACACTTTCATCAGTTACATGTTTGATGTGAGATTCTAGCTTGCCTTGTGCTAAGCAAATGCAGAAACTGTGTGCTCTAGCTAATACTAGCAATGTGAAATGGCCACGTTCTTGTGGTATTTTCATCAGGCTCAGCCAATTCAGGGGCTGAGGGACTGAATCTTTGCCTGGAAGTTTAGGACGTTGCTGGCAGGAGAGGTTCTGGGAAAATCCATAAGTCCATGACACTACTGGAGACCAATATTAAGATTTGAGTCCTGGCGCACTCTCTGGTAGCTCCCAGAAGTCCAGGTTAGTTGACACTGTTGGTCTTCCCATGGGGTTACCACCCCTTCAGTTCCTTTGTCTTTCTCCTAACTCTTGAATTGGAATCCTCAATCTCTGTGCAATGTTTAGCTGTATCTGCATTTGTTTCAGTCACCTGCTAGCAGAGCCTTTCGGAGGACAGCCATGTTAAGATCCTGCCATGCATGCTCGTTTGGATCTGGGTTAATTAACTCAGGACAATATTTTCTAGGTATATTCATTAGTTTACAAAATTCATGATGTCCTTGTTTTTAAATCCTCAACAGTATTTCACTGTATAAGTGAACCTTGTTTTCTGTATCAGTTCTTCAATTGAGGGACATCTGAATAGCTTCAGTTTCTGGCTATTGTGAATAAGGCCACTATGAGTATTGTAGAGCATGTTTCCTTGCGATGTTGCAGAGCATCTTTTGGGTATATGCCTAGGAGTGGTACAGCTCGGTCTTCAGGTAGAATTATTTCTAATTTTCTAAGGAACTGTCAGATTGATTTCCAGAGAGGTTGTATAAGTTTGCAATCCCACCAACAGTGGAGGAGTGCTCCCCTTTCTCTACAACCTTGTCGGTACAGTATATGTTGTCACTTGAGTTTTTGAGCTTAGCCATTCTGATTGAATTAAGGTGGATTCTCAAGGTTATTTTGATAAATAAATATGAATAAATGAAATATAAATAAATATAAAACTATTACTGTATATTGATAAAAAAGATCCAAGTCATGGAATGTGATAATGACACATACATTAAGTTCCTTCTTTGCTTCATCAGATTTCTACTGTCATTTCTTACAGATAATTCCACTAAGTACTGCTTATATACTTCTGGTATACTCTATCAGAAATCTTCAGTATTTAACAAAATTATTTACTTGCTATTTAACTGAGATTGCATGTGATATGAGTCATTAAATAAATTTTCTTTTCCCTGTCCTTTTTCTTCTCCTCACTCTTCCCAGCTGCCTACCTTACAACCCTTCCTATGCCTCCACTCTCAAGTTGGTGTAATATATGAACATATATCCTGCTATATATAAACATATATCCTGGTGGCTCTATTTTTATTGATGCTGTGGAACGATTTCAAGGTTGAACAGCTGAGCACGTCATTGGACAAACAATAAGGAGTCCCATCACTAGGAGAAGCTAATTCTATTTGTCCTAGCAGCTTATTTTTCTTAATACATATTTAATATATTAAATATATAAAACTTTAATCTTTAAAAACAGCCATTTGGAGCTGGAGAGATGGCTCAGCGGTTAAGAGCACTGACTGCTTTTCTAAAGGTCCTAAGTTCATGTCAAAGCAACCACATGGTGGCTCACAATCATCCATAATGAAATCTTACGCCCTCTTCTGGTGTGTCTGAAAACAGATACAGTGTACTCACATATAATCAATCAATCAATCAATCAATCAATCTTAAAAAATAAATAAAATGGCCATTTGATGTAGGTTCAATTTTATTATAGTTTGTAATCAGACAAATAGTGGTTTAAAAAAGAGGAAATATGCTCAAGAATCAATCACAAAGCTAACTGACATTTCAAGTCAGGACATAGAGAAAATGTTTTATGAACCACTCATAGATTTTTCACTGATTCTATTGAAAGGACTCAGTTAATCTGGAAAAAGGCAGACAGACAGTCAAGCACACACAAACACACATACATTGTATTTTGATGAAACAAATTTGTGTTTTGACATTATAAGAAACATAGAGATATGTGTGCATATGTACTAATTTAAGGCATTGTAAATTATTATTATTATTATCATCATAATTGTTATTCATTTTCACTTTACATGCTTCTCACTGCCGCACTTCTGGTCACTCTCTCCCAAAATCCTTCCCCTAAACCTTATTCCCCTTCTCCTCTGAGAGGGTGGGACTCCCCCCACCTCTCCCCGGCTGGGTATTCCCCTACCCTGACACGTCAAGTCTCTATGGGACTAGGAACATTCTCTCCACTGAGGCCATACAAGGCTGCCCAGCTAGAAAATATTTTCTGGGCCTTTGATCTGGGACTCTTTTTTTTAAGTATAGAATAGAGGTTATTCAGGGCACAGGGAGGGAGTTAAAAGGGTAGTAGAGGCAGAGAAAGGCAGGGGGAGGGAGAGAGTAGAGAAATAGAATCTGGCAATGAACATATGGATGGAGAGAGAGGGAAAGGAATGGGGAAGGAAGGAGGGAAGGAAAGAGCCCAAGAGGGTAAGAGAAGAGCAAGAGAACAAGTGATCAAGAGTGAGCTGGGACTCTTTACCTTCTTCTATTCCTATTATTCTTAGATTAGGAGTTTTTTCTTTTCTTTCCTTAAAGTGGTTGATTTAGGGCAAAAGCAAATAATATTTTTAATGTCTTGTCTTTTCTATTTTTTTGCTTTTTTTGCTTTTTTATTATAATTTTTTCTTTATTCTTTGTTCACATTCCAAAGGTTTTCCCCTTCCCAGTCCCCCCCTCACCATATATCCCATAAGTCCTCTCCCCCCACTCCACCCCTGCCTATTCCCCAATCACCTCCCCCCCCACCACCACCATTTCTCTGTTCTGGTACTCTCCTACAAAACTGGATCTAGTCTTTTCAGGACCAGGGTCCTCTCCTTCCTTCTTCTTGAGAATCTTTTGACTTGCTAATTGTGCCTTGAGTATTCAGAGCTTCTGGGCTTATTAATATCCACTTATCAGTAATTGCATTTCATGTGTATTCTTTGTGATTGGGTTAACTCACTTAGGATGATATTTTCCAGATCCAAACATTTGCCTACAAATTGCATGAATTCATTATTTATAATTGCTGAGTAGTATTCCTTTGTATAAATATACCACATTTTCTGTATCCATTCCTCCTTTGAGGGACATCGGGCTCCTTCCAGCTTCTGGCTATTATAAATAAGGCTGCTATGAATATAGTGGAGCTTGTGTCTTTATTGTATGCAGGGGAATCTGGCGGTTCCTCAGAAAATTGGGCATGACACTTCCTGAGGACCCTGTCATACCACTCCTGGGCATATACCTAGAGGATTCCCCTGCATACAATAAAGATTAGGAGTTTTATGATATCCTTGATTTCCTAGATATTTTATGTGAAGAAATATTTTAGCTGCAATTTTTTGACTAATGTATTAATTTTTTCTATTGTAACTTCTATGCCTAAGATTCTTTCTTCCATTACTCATCCTGTTGGTGAGGTTTGCATCTGTTCTTCCCATTTTCTTCCCTTGGTATTCAATCCTGGGTATTCGCTCAATTTGTGTTTTCTGTATTGTTTATATTTCAACTTTCAGGTTTACACAGTTTTATTTATTTCCTTCACCCATTTAATTATATTTTCCTGTATATCATTGAAGGATTTATTTCCTCTTTAAAGACCTCTACATGTCTGATTGCATTTTTCTGTATTTCTTTAGGGGATTTGTTTATTTCCTTTTGAAAGGCCTCTATTAGCTTTATAAGGTTGGATTTAAGGTAATGTTCTTGTGCTTTGGTTGTTTTACAATATCCAGGCTTGCTGTAGTACCTGTGCTCTGAAGGTGTCATATCGCCTCAGATTTTTTTTGATTGTGATCGTTCGAGAAGCTTCAGCTATCTGTAGGTCTTTGATCCCAGGATATGCCTGTTATAGTAGGTATTAGCTATTATAAATAAGGCTGCTTCTGGCTGTGATAAATAAGTCTGCTATGAACATAGTGAAGCATGTGTCCTTATTACATGTTGTAGGATCTTCTGGATATATGCCCAGGAGTGGTATAGCGGGGTCTTCTAGTAGTACTATATCCAGTTTTCTGAGGAGTCGCCAAACTGATTTCCAGAGTGGTTTTACCAGCTTGCAAACCCACCAGCAATGGAGGAGTGTTCCCCTTTCTTTACATCCTCACCAGTATCTGCTGTCCCTGGATTTTTTTATCATAGCCATTCTGATTGGTATGAGTTGGAATCTCAGGTTTGTTTTGATTTACATTTCCCTGATGAATAAGGATATTGAACATTTCTTTAGGTGTTTCTCAGTCATCCGGTATTTCTCAGTTGAGAATTCTTTGTTTAGCTCTTTACCCCATTTTTAATAGGGTTATTTGCTTCTCTGGAGTCTAACTTCTTGAGTTCTTTGTATATATTGGATATTAGCCCTCTATCGGATGTAGGATTGGTAAAGAACTCAATGATCCTGGTTTGGGAGACCTCTGACAGGTATCCATGGGCTTTAAGTTTCTGATCTGTAGGCCTTTAAGGTTTAGGAGCTGCAGATCTGATGAAGGTGCATAGAGAGGTGGCAGGAAAATTGAGGTCTGACTGAGCTAGAGAGCTGCTCAGGATCGCTTGGTGTGCCCCTAGGACTCACCGAGCAGGGAAGATGGGTTGGGGAAGGAAGGATTATCTGTATGGTTTAGACTTAGAAGGTCTGATGAAGGTGAGCAGAGAGGTGGGTAGAGAATGGAGTTCCCCCTGGGATAGCAAGCTGCTATATGCCCTGCTATCTCTGCTTGCTCCAGAGGATGCAGCTAGCAGGGAAAATGGATAGAGAAAGGGAAGCTTACCTTTATGGTTCAGGATGCATAAGTCTGATGAAATTGTCCAGATATGTCAGGGGAGAATGCAAGTATTGTAGTTTTTTAGTCAAAACAATATGCAAGACAGGTGTGGTGGCATGCACACCACAAGTAGGAGTAGGGACATTTCTGATAGTTTGAGGTCAGCTTGGTCTATGTAACATGTTACAGACCAATCATGGCTAAATAGTAAGATTCTATCTCAAATAATTATTTACCCAAAATAAAAAAAGTGCAAAACATAGTCATTGTATCCACACACATACATTTCATGTGTACAACTAAGTTATGTATATAAAGTATAAATATATCTGTGTAATTTATATATACACAAGTGTCTTCATAGTTAGCACTCATGAGGAGAATATTTTCTATTATCAACAACATTTAGATATAGCTTTGAAATGTTTGTATTCTGATAAATTAGAATAGACTTTTGCTTTCTAATCCATTTATTTGTCTTTCAGTAGAGGCAAGGTAAACTTCTAGTCTATATGCTGCATGATGTAAGATGTTAAATAAGACACCACTGTGCCATTTAATGTAGTCATACTTCCAGAGCTAAGTGAGCCCTTGACAGCAATGTAGTATGCTCAAACAGCTTTGGAGGTTATTTCACAGATGTCTGCTAGTGTTCTTCTCTGTGATGATTAGTAAATATTTTCTTTGAAATATTCTCTACAGTAAAATGCAATTGCATCTTCTTAAGAAAAAGTCATTTTTTACCTTGGACATAATAGTCTGCTAAGCACTGCTATGTTTTGCCTGTCCTTTCACCTTCACCATTTTAACCCTAAAGCAGATGAAGATTGCTTGCTTGTACTGTAGGGTCATGATATATTGTGTCTGAATGAAACAGAATGATGTCAGTCCATTATAACAAAGATCAATTCTCCAGATGATTCAGAGCAACTAAAGCTGTAAAGCAGAGAAAAAATAAAGAGTTCAATCTTTGAAAAAATAAATTGCTAACACTCTGGCCCAACCTAATACTATCAGCAACATTAAGTAGTTGGTGATCACTATAACTTAAGGTTGAGGTCTAGATCAAAGTAATTCTGCTAGTGATACTTAGGTTGAAAATCAGAAGAGGCTTTAGTAACTTGGCTCTTCCATTCTCTCCCTTGTAGAAAGGGACTTGATAGCCTTGACCCATACACCACACACACACACACACACACACACACACACACACACACACACACCTTCAAACAATGCATCTAGCAATCTCACCACTGTTTTCTGCATCAGGATATCCACATCCCTATCTTTGAAGAACAGCATGAGTTTCACTGCCTCTAGTAGCAAACAGATTCAGATGGTTTCTATTTAAGTATATTCATCTTGTGTCTAGTATGAAGAACTGAATTGTCAATCTGTACTAAATGAGGTTCTGGTGCATGATCAGTAAGCAAAACCATATTCTCTAGTAATTTTTATGGATTCTTTTCTACTTACCATATCATGCCAACATATAATTGGGCATACATATGATTAAAATTAAATGTGTTATGGGAAGACACATGCAAAGTAGAGGAATAATTATATGACTTAATCTATTAATCAAAATAGATAACCAACTAAATTATGTTCTTTAGTCAACAAACTCTCTTTCTCTGAGACTGTATGAAGAGATAAGAATATGGCTTCACTCTGGTGGCCCACTATCTGTATTAATAGTGTATTTATCTTTAATTGCTATATCTCTGCTCCAGATAAAATTATCTTTTCTTTTGATAGTCTTCTTGCAAATTCTTATTTTTAGTTTTCTTTGTTAAGAGGCCTAGAATGAGGAAATGCCTGTCTGGCAACAGTGCCACTCAGCATGCCATGTCTGACATGGGAAAACTACTGAGAGTGGTACTGAGCTTGACACATGTGCTTCTAAGTCAGAATAATAGTTTTCTCATTTACATTTTTATACACATGTTATGGCTTGTATATGCTTTTCCCATGGAGTGGCACTTTTAGGAGGTGTGGCCTTGTTGGAGTAGGTGTGTCACTGTGGGTGTGGGCTTAAGACCTTCACCCTAGTTGCCTGGAAGTCAGTCTTCTGCTAGCAGCCTTCAGATGAAGATGTAGAACTCTCAGCTCCTCCTGTACCATGCCTGCCTGGATGCTGCCATGTTTCTGCCTTGATGACAATGGACTGAACCTCTGAGTCTGTAAGCCAACCCCAATTAAATGTTGTCTTTTATAAAACTTGCATTGGTCATGGTGTCTGTTCACAGCAGTAAAACCCTAACTAAGACAACACAAATAAGTACACTAGCGTACTGTCTATCCTGTCCCTTTCCCAGAAACCTGACTCTTGATTTTCTCCTATGAACCATTCCAATTAACCTGGGCCACATGTATTATCACCAGACTCACTGTGACATTTTATCTTCTGGCTAATATACAACCATTTACATCATAGACTCTCAAGATCTGTGAGTGTTCTAATTCTATGTAAGAATTGTCCATTAAGAATAGATTGTTTAAAAAAAGATTGGTAAACATTTTGCCTGGGACTTCTGTGGAGACATGGGCTGAGGTGCAGGCTTTTCACATGTGCTTCACTTTCCTCTCTATTTGCATCATACTAACTACACTAGTTGCTTTCTAAGTGACAAAGCCATAGCTGCTTACTTCTCATAATAAATAGTTTTTTGGTTTAAACTCATGTCTTGTTTTGGCCTCTCCTGTTTCATGAAGCATGTCATAAACAAACGGCTCATTATAAGCATTTACATAACTAAGAAATATTTTAAGTTCCAAACTATTAAGCCTTCCAACCAGGCTTGGTCTAAGAAAGATTGCTTAATAATTCTTGCTGTGCTTCTGATGGAATTATTGAATAATTCAACTAAGATATTATTTAAAGCAACACTCCTGGAAGGAGACTGTGTATGTGACTTGTTGATTCATTGGTCTATAGTTTCTTATTGCTGCATATGAAAATAGTATGGCAAGAACAATGGCTTTTTCTAATTTCTACAGGGAGATCCTTATTCAAGAGATGTCACCTAAGGCATTAACAACCAGAGCTCTGTCTTCTTATGATGTTAGATTGCCTTGTGATAATTTCATTTCTACAGAAGCAATAATCACTCAAGACTTTTTTCTCTGAGAAACTATGTGGAAGTCTGTAGAATTTATCACTTCACAACCAACAAAAGGCCTCACTGTGAATTATTCAGAACCCCTGTTTTCTAGAAAGCTATAATGTTTTCCCTAAAGAAATAATAATTATCCTATTTATAACCAGTGGATTTTATATATTAAACTATCATTTATAAACATTATGCTATATGCTATGTGTATATATTTTTTCCTACTGAGAAGTAACTGAGAAGAAATGACTTAATGGAGGAAAGGCTTATTTTGGCTAATGATTGAAGAGGTTATAGTCCACCATAACAGGGAAGAAATGATGTTATAGCAGCAAGCATAGGAGATCAACTGTTTACAATACATTTATAGGCAGAAAGCAGAGAGTAATGAATGACCATCCTTACCTACTTCGCTTTCTTTTTATGCAGTTCATAATTCCAACTTCTGGAATGATACTCCCTACATTTAGAGTTTATTTTCCCATATCAATTAACTCTATTTAGATGAGTCATACCTCTGGCATAACTAGTTATTCTAGAGCAGTGACTCTTAACCTGTGAGTCACAATACTTTGGAAGTTAAATGACCCTTTCACAGAGGTCACCTAAGATCATCAGAACACACAGATATTTACAACATAAGTTTGTGGCTGAGGGTCACCTTAACACGAGGAACTGTATTAAATGGCAGCATTATGAAGGTCAAGGTTTTCTGGTGTACATGCTGTTAAGTTGACAAATAATGCAAGTGATCAGAGTCGGCCTGACTCCTCTTCAAAATATGCATCTAATGCTCCAAGCTCAGGTACCCTTATAAAATACAGGACAGAAGTTTCTACTCAACCTCTTGATATGGTTATCCTGAAGGTGACTTTCACCATACACTTGATTGTGTGTGTCTTATTCAATATATAGAGTACTTTGTATCCATTATAAAATTCTTGCTATGACAGAGTTCTCTATTAATCACAATAGCAAACTAGAAATTATGTTGTCAAATTGTAGCTGTTAAAATCATTAACTACATATGTCTTATTCAGTTAGATGACTAAGGCACTAAAGAATACAATTGCCTTTAAAATATCAGAGAGGCACTGTTATCTCTATTTTTAAATGATGGATATAAGGTCCAAGACCAAGTACCTTCCTCTGCTGGAGGTGAGTATAGTTGAAGCCAAAGTGTATCTCACAGGTTACTGTTTTGAGGATGCTGATTCCTCTGCTGAAGTGCTGTTTGGGAGGCTGCTGAAGCTTTAGAAAATTATGTTTAGCTGGAGGAAGTGGGTACCACAGATTGTCTTCAAGCATTTTCCCCAGCCCCAGCTCCTAGCCTAACATTTACCTTCCTGTTGTACTATGCTTGAATATAATCCAAAGCACTTTCCCACTGCTGTGATTCTTCCCTCCATGAAGGGTTGAAATCTTGGAAACATTACCCAAAAGATGTATTTTCCCTGGTTAAATGTCACTGTTTGTTGGCCACAGAGATGTCAAAGTAACTCCTATAGAGGTGACCCAAGGATTGTGGGGATAGTGAAGTGAATTTATCTTTTTGACATTTTTTTACATTAAAATCAACAGAGAGCTGAGATACAAAAATATATTGTTAGGAGAGCTTTCAACTGTCAGTTTTCTTGTTTCCTATTTTGTTTTTTCCTTGTGTGATGTTATCTCAAGTCATAGGAACCAAATATAGAGACTTACACTGGGATAAATTCCCTACATGATGAAACTACTACAATAAAAAATATCAAATTTGCCGAAGGAAATACGCATGATGTTACATGTCTAGAATCATAGAATTTGTGGGGTTGAGTTAGGGGAATTGCACACTTGAGGCTAATTTGAACTATCTAGTAGTTGTAAGGCTAGACAGGCACACAAACTGATGTGGAAAAACAAAGAAATGGAATTACAAACAAAAAAGTATGTATCCTGGGAAGTTGATTATAGAACATTTGTGATTTTAGAAACTAAACAAGATATCCTTCCAACCACCATTCTTAGAAAAGCAAGTTACATAGAGGAATTTAAATATTTCATCATGCATACAAATACCAAATATCCATATCGTTAAACTCATGAACATGGGGGTAACTGAAGCTCCATTCATCTCTTGCTCCTGTTGAGGTCCATACAGTACTCTAAGGATTGTGTGGTTTTCAAGAGATAAAATGATGAAGTCTCACATCCTAAAAACTGATTAACAATTATGTTTCAGACACTAAATTTGAAAATGAGAACTCTGATTTTCCACTTCAGTAATAAATGTTTGTTTAGTAAAAATTTTCTGCAAGAAACTTATCCGCTAAGTTTGGTTTATTGACTTTGCATGCTATAGAGGAATTATTGCTATAGGACAGCTTACATATGTGTTTAATTGATAACCACATCATAAAATTCCCACCAAAAAGGGAAAATCTTCCCAAAATTGTAGTACACTTTCTCAATATTTTTACATAATATAAGTACCTAATAGGCTTTATGCAAAATGCTAAAATGGTACTCATTTAAGTTTTATGTGAATCTTGGCAGAAAAGTGCTGTGATACCCACGTGGTAAATTAAGGAAACAAACATCAGATAAATTGGAAGGCAAATATATTGTAGGTTAATATATATTTTTTCAGTCTCATCAGTGTTAACTTTTGAGTTCCCTACATTTCGACTACTTCAGTACCCTTGTATTCTGCTTCTTCAAACAAAGGTATTTTTAAATACAGGTGTTTTTTTTAAAACCTATTTTTTCTACTAGTTTATGATTGATCTTCCTTGCTATCTCAGAAGTTTCCATGCCAGTACTAACAGTGTTTAAAGAATAAGTCAGTAAGCCTTGAAATTATCATATAATCCTCAGTTTTAGAATTAAATACATTAGCAAATAGTTACCATTGATGATTGGAATGTAAATTTCTGTGAGGAGAGTTGAAGAGTTCATTTGCAATGTTATTGCTGTGATGGTGAAGATAGATTCTTGTGCAGTGTTTGGTTGTCCTCAATTATCAATCTCTTTGTAAGTGTGTACTACCTTAGAGTACTAACAATAGCTAGTCAATGAATCACTTCTTAGTTCTCAGTACAAATTACACATTATCAAATATGTGATCACCGCTCTGTTTCAAGATACAATAACTTCAAAATTTAGGTATATTTTCTACCCCTACTTATCTTTAATTTAATAGATTGCAAGGAGTTAGGAAACAGTAAATTTTTATTTCTTTAGTTATATCTCAAGGATTATTTTTGAGCAAACATTACATTTTCATTCTTAAACTTTACTAGAAAGATGAATATTGGTAATTGAATTTTTAATGGTTTTACATTAAACACGTGAAAAATAGGATTAAAACTTTGATATAGATGGTAGCTATGGCAAAGTACCGTATATTATTTGAAGGTAAGAATTTTTTTATTCAGCACAAGAATATTTGATATTCCTAGAGCAAGTCAAATTTTAAAGTATGACACTGGAACATGCCATAGAATTTGGATATGCTTCCAAGGTGACACGTAACTGTAAACACAATAAAGATGACCAAACAGATATTTTACACTCAGTGATGGTCTACATAACTAAATATGGGTCTCAGGCTTTGCCTACCACATGTACAATGTTCCAGGTTTAATTTCCCTCACAACCATTTTTTAATAAAGTAAAATCAATGAAAGGAGCTCTTATATTTAAGAGACTCATCTCACTGTGCCTACTCAGTGGTAATTTAGGAAATGTTCTGACCTCTATTATTCTCATATTACCTTATATTTACTGCTGTTGATATTGATTATATACTGATTTTCAAAACCATGTGTTCCTAATCTTAAAAAGTTATTATTGTCCTGTTACTGAGAGAAGAATGTTTTTGCATATGCAATTCCAAGTCTTGAGGAGATATTAACTTATATTATTGAGGTGAGTCTCAAATTTAATGACAACTGTTCTGAGATGCAAATAAGACAGATGGAAATGACAAGATTGGTTATAATTCCTATGATCATGCTAATCACCAGCTGGAAAGTGGAAAGCACCCAATCTTCTCTCTTTTCTCAAACAGGAGTATAACACTGTCGATACCTTATGGAATGAAGATCAAAGAAAATCAATTCTTATTACTTCAAATCAGATAGTTGATGATTAAACTTTTATTCATCCCCTAGAAACTAACAGTAAAGTACTCAGAGAATTTTCTAGTGTATGGTAATGCCTCAAGATTATGATTGTATTATGATTCAATAATTCATATGTAGGATGATGAGGGTGGTTATTAAGATGATTATAAAGATTCTCGTGCATAAATGAACAGATTTAGTTCTCATTAAACATGCAGGATTCTATGGGAAATCTGTTTTAGACTGTTTTGACAGGCTCATACTATACATTTTAAGTCATTTCCATTCGTGTTCCTTCTTATTCTTCTGGCAACTTGATCTGTCATGTGTTTTATTTATACATACACATTATTTTTTCTTCTAAATCTAAAATTTTGAATTTTAGCAAAAAATCAAGAGAAAAAAGATAGAGGATGGTGGTTAAACGTATTTAGTAATGTTAAATGCATCACAAGACTAATTTTGAATGTGAATAGTAGTATATGGATAGAGACAAGGACAATCACAACGTTGGCATGTGTAATCCAATCAGTCAGAGAGCATGGATTGATTTGTTCAAAGCCAAGAGTTAATTTTAAATGCAATTAATCTTATTTTCTATGGACTCATGGAAAGTCTTCAAGGTTGACATTCATTCAATTTGCAGTGAGTAATAAGACAGATGCTATGGTATCCAGACCATTGATGATTTACATTTTGATTGGTTTATTTATATTTAAAAGATGCACAAACTTTGTAGATGAAAATTTTCAAAGCTGCCATTAAATCTTTTAACTTTAAGTCTTGCACAATTATGACATTTTGCTAGTCCAAGTCTCAAATAACAGGGTGATTGAAGTAAATTATTCATTAATTATTTGTATTTTAATAGATCTTTATTTATTATTTATTCTTCTCTCATGTAATGTATCTTTACCACAGTTCTCCTCTCTTCACTCCTCCAAACAGCCCCCCAGCTCCTCTCACATCTACATCCACTGCTCTTCTGTTTTCCTTTAGAAAAAAAGCAGACCTTCCAAACATATTGATCAAACATGTCATTACAATATGCAATAAGACCTTCATTGCAAAGATGAGTGAGACAAACAAGTAGAAAGAAAAGGATCCCAAGAACAGTCAAAACAGTCAAACGTATCCCCACTCTTATGGTTAGGAGTCCAACAATAAAGACAAAGAACATACTAAACAACCACCTCATGTATGCACAGGACCTAGAGCAGATCAATGTGGGCTCTGTGGTTGCCTTTTCAGTTTTTGTGAGTCTCTAAGAGACCTGCTTAGTTGACTCTGTGTGCTATGTTCTCCTGGTGTCCTTAGCCCATACACAACTATAATCCCTCCTCTCCCTCTTCCGCAAGTCCCTGAGCTCTGCCTAATCTTTGGCTGTGAGTCTCTAAATCTATTCTCAGCATCAGTCAGAGGAAGCCTCTCTGATAATGATTTGCTGAGCACCAATCTATGAGTAGAGCAGAGTATGTATTATTAGAAATCATTTCACAGATTTTTTTTTTCATTTTGGTTAGTCATGTTTGGTTCTATCCTAGCTCTCTGTGTTATCCAGATTCCAGTTCCTGGATACCTAGGCAGTCTCTGATTCAGGCAACCTCTTAGGATTGGGCCTCAAGTTAAAACAATTATTGTTTGGCCACTTCCAAAAGCTCTGAGCCACCATCATTCCAGTACATCTTGCAGGCAGAACAGATTATAGGTCAAAGGTTTTATGGCTGGGTTGGTGTCCCAGTCCCATCATTGGAATCCTAGCCTGGTTACAGAAGATGGCCAAATTTACCTCTCAGTCCTCCATTACTAGGAGTCATTGCTACATCTTTGCTTGTAATAATACATTAAGTAATGAGGGTGAGGTTTCAAATATACTATAACAGTGGACAACAATAGTCCTGAATAATAATTTATAGAGAGATACCTCTTAATATTCAAGTCCTTACTATAAATGGTAACTGTCATATTTGCAGTTATTAGCAATAATTCAATTTTGTACTTTTATACTGAAAGCATTGGTTTATAATTGAGTTGCTTTGCTTAAGACAATTGTATGCATTTTGTAATAGGCTGAATGACAAGCAAGGATCAAATCACACAAGTCACTGTACAAACAATAAAATAGGGAATAAAATATGACTAGTCACAATGTAAAAAATTTTATAGCTTAAAATAATTATAATTATAAAACATTATTATAAATTTGATGAACAGTTTCTATAAAGAGATTTTGATGGTTGATAATTGTCATAACTAGTGTTGGATAACAATACAAGTCTGTAGTATAGTGAAAGGTTTCAAAATTATATATCTCAATCATATTGTTACTATACTTTAATAAAAAGAATAGTAATAAAGATTAAAATATTTTAGATGAAGAGATTTTTTTCTCTTATGTTGGATGTAGTCAATAGAATTAGAGTATTCTACTCCACATAACCATTGATAAACATATACAAACTTTGCCAGCTTGTAATGGATCACTGATGGACTAAGACTGGGCTTCCGGAGAAAACATGCAGTGCTTCAGGTAAGCCTTTGTTTGCCTCAGCATGAAGAAAACTTCATAACTATAATGCAGCACTCATGCACAGCTGAATCTAGAGGTGCACAATGCATAAGTTAGGATACAAAGATTTAATGATTAACCATATCCACAGCTTAAGAAAAATAAATAAACAAACAAAACAAATAAACAACAAAAACAAACAAACAAAAATCCTCTTGAGTATTGTGGGTGAGAATATCAATTAGAGCAGCCATTGTGAAAAACACTTTGGAGCATGCTCCAAACCTTGGTAAAGTTTGGATCACTTGAGAAATGTTTTCCAGTTTCAGTCTTGCCAAGCAAGATTTGCACATTAGTTTATAAGCAAATAGTAGCAATGTTTAAGACAAAATAAGACATTCACAAACAATGCTAGAAGGTCATCCTTACTGCTTGTCAAGAGCATTCTGTCTGTTCTAGCCTAAATACAAAGTATTTTATCTTTCTATATGGATATAGTGCTATTTCTAATATTTTCTCTATATTATCATCATCATCATCATCATTAATTTGCTGATTGTTCTTCTAATTTAGTTTACAATCAAATTCTCATTAAGGATATGGGAAGTCAAAATATTTAATTTTAATATCTGAAAGGAATATGAGTTTATCGGTTGACATACATAGCTTGAATTAAAAGTCATCAAGGAGGTTTTATTTTATTGTAGTTTTCCATGTCATCGTTTAACTTAATAGGATATATAATCACATCATCAAATGATTGATGTTGACTTATTTCATTTCACCTAAAAGTGATAGGAGAGCAAAGTTTCTGTAAAACTCGCCAAGGTAGTATGCAAATGGCCATGAATCTTCAACACCTGATAGGCACAAATCAGGAGGAAACTCAGTTACTGTAGCTGGTGTTGTGAGAGAATCACCTGTTTACAAGCTCCTTTCATTGCAATGGCAGTTTATGACATATATTAAGAGCCACTACTATGGGATTAAAATTAAGCTGAAATTCACATAGCTTAAATTATAAAATGTTAGGATTCTGTAAATTCACTAGTCAAAGTTTCTGGGATCATTTTTTCTGGAATTTGTATCAATAAAGCATTGAATAAAGAGTGGATATAGTCTAAGTCTTTCTTAAGGGTGTGGAGAGATGTGTCACCATAAGAATTTCAAAAAAGCTCTCACTTCTTTGATAAATATTTCACCATTTCTGTTTGAATTTTAATACTAGCATGTCAGTAAAACTATTATGTAATTCTTTTCAGCAGAAAAATCTTGGACTTGCTAACAAGGGAGACAAAGACACATTCTGTAGGCTTTGACCTGATCAAATACAGTGAGAGAGATGCCAGGATAATAATACTCAAAGAATACAAGTTATGGGCTTGACTGTAGAACAAAGGATAACAAAACAAAGGATAGCTTGACTTCCTTGCCCTCGAATTAGAGCCTTCAGTTCCTTGGAGGTTTCTGTACATTTTTCCAACTTACTCCTTGATAATCTGATTGTAAGCATTTGCACAAATATCTAACATGCTATGAACAATGTTGTATATGTTTATTTTAAATATCATTTTCTACCTCATTTGTCTTGATCATACTCACTTTTATTTCCTCCCAAATCTACCCACCTCTTGGTATATTCCTTTTAGAATTTTTTGAAACAATACTGCAGCAGTCATCTTGGTCTCAGGCTCTTGCTTTCTTTCTACCTGACCTTCCATGCAGATCTTAGAGCCTTGGATAAAGAGCCTGTACTGTACTTGTATTAACTGGGAACAGATATCTCAAGAAGAGTTCATCTCTGCAATTTGGCAAGTTGTGAATTTTAATAATGATCTCTGTTTACTTCAAGAAGAAGCTTCTTTGATGGTGGTAAGACCAACACTTAACTGTGATATAAGAACAAATATAAGAACAAATATTTAGAATACAGTTAGAGATTATGCTTGTACAGAAAAATGGCACTAGCAAGTTCTGCACTAAGTTCTGTCACCTTACCAACTGAAGTAGTTAACTAAATTTATAATGTTGGGCATAAAGTCCTTATTATTTAATGAGGCTTAAGGACAACTAACTGGACTTTTGAGTACTGCTATTGAACTTTTCTGAATATCTTGCTGTGCTTGTCATTGTTGCTATCCATTACAAATGAAGAGGACTATTGCTTTTTCTCCAATGATAGCTTGCAGTTTAGAAACTATGAGAGATAGTCAGTGAGGAGGCTTCCAATTCAGGAGTACAGAGTAACTCTTTCAAATCCTGTGTCTCAAGTATGTGGTATCTTTTAAATGGGTCATACTTTATTTTCCTAAAAGGCACCAAGAGCAAAAGCAATGCTGTATACTGTTTTAGAGGTCTCTAGTAATCTGCTGATCTGTTACTTTTACAATCTTGGGTGCTCTTGTGTTTGGGACTTAGGTGTTAAGAATTGAGATGCCACCTTGGTGGAATTTTTCCTTGATGACTATGCAGTGTCCTTCCCTATCCATTCTGATTACTTTGTTTTGAAGTTCCATCTTTAACATATGTTAAAATGGCTATAAGAAATTGTTTATTGGAACCATTTTATTGGAATATCCTTTTCTAACCCTTTGCTCTTATGTCTATCTTTGATGTTGAGGTACCTTAGATGCAGAAAAGGCTGCGTACTATTTTGACATCCATACTGTTATGTGTGTTTTGATTGGGAAATTGAGAGCATTGATATTAAGATATATCAATATAAATTCCCACAGGCAGACATTATACAGGGAGGGAGAGAGAGAGAGAAAGACAGAGAGAGAGAGAGAGAGAGAGAGAGAGAGAGAGAGAGAGAGAACCTTAGAACACATAGCTGTAAACTCTAAAAAAATCCTTCCTCTCAGAGCACAGAGAACTCTGAGGAAGTGGAGACTAGAGTAAAGGAAACAGAGGAGATGGAGGATACCAGAAGAACAATGACCTCTAAAACAACTAAGAAAAGGTAAGTTGAAATCATATAAAGTGAAGGAGCATTAACAAGGTCTGTGAAGTTCTGTATCATATCCTAAGTTCATATATTATAGCTTTCAGTTTAGTGCCTTTATGAGATTCCCAAATATGTGAACAAGTGGGCTCCTAATTATTTTTTTTAAATTACTATAGTTATTTACATTCTAAATGTTACCTTCCTTCTTGGTTACCCCTCCACAAGTTCTTCATCCCATTGCCCCTCCCATTTGCTTCTGAGAGGGTGCTCCTCTACACACCCATCCATTCCCACCTCACCCCACTAGCGTCACCCTTCCCTGGGCCATCAAGTTTCTACAAGATTAAAAGCATCCTTTCACACTGAGGCCAGAAAAGGAAGTCCTCTGCTACATATGAAGCAAGGGGTAATGGCCCAGCCCATGTATGCTCTTTGGTTGGTGACTTAGCCTGTGGGAACTCTGATGAGTCCAGGTTAGTTGATACTGTTGTTCTTTCTATGGAATTGCAATTGCCTTCAGCTCTTTCAGTCCTTCCTCTAACTCTTCTATTGGTTTCCACAGCCTCAGTCTAATGGTTGTCTGTGAGTATCATCATCTCAGTCAGGTACTGGTAGAGTCTCTCAGAGGACAGCCATTCTAGGCTCTTGTCTAGAAGAACAACATGGCTTGAGTAAGTGTTAGTGTTTGGTGCCTGCATGTGAGATGTATCCCAAGTTGGGCAGGTCTTTGGTTGGCTTTTTGTCAGTCTCTGCTACATTAATGTATTTATTTTAGATAGGAACAATTCCGGGTCAAGAATTCTAAGGCAATCTCATGGGGCTCATTACGTTTTCTGTTGGCTTGCCTTATCCAACTTAGTTAGGACGGCTTTTGTTTTATCTTCTTGTGTTTTATTTCACTATGTTTTGTTATCACTTAGAAGCCTATTCTTTGATAATGAAAGATGGAAATGGAGGGAATCCAGATGAGAGCAGAACTGAGAGGAATAGAGGAATGATAATGTGTTCATATTATACTGATCAGAAAAGAATCTTTAATAAAAGTGGGGAAAAGTAAAACAATCCACTAATTTGAGAAGAGGTTGGAAGGACAAAAAGAAGGGGGATAATATAATTTTATATTAATGAAAAATAAATTCATTAAAAAAATATGATCAATTGTTTCTTCTGCAAAGAACACAGTATTGAGTTGATAGTAAAACCCGAGTTAATGTAATACAGTATTTAAAGAACCACTTTTAAATATATTCTGATCACATTCTTATATTCTGATACATAACACTTTTTGAAAAAATATTTTTTATCAGTTCCTAAAACATATCAAACAAGTAAACATTGCATTTTGAGTTTTTATTTCCAATTGGGCCTACTACTTGCTCCCAACATGAAGAAAAACATTTTTATAATTTTAATTATATTCTATCCTTTATTTTTAAATTCTTAACATAGGATTGGATAATTGATTGATTATTTTGCTGTAGGCTAATCCATGAGTATCTCAAAACAAGAGTCAATGTCATTATATTCAATATTGAAAATACCAGACAAAAGATGACCCTGTGCCACAGATCTCCATACCCAAATCCTGCTCAGAGAGAGCTGGTCTCCTAGGAGAGCAGACACACCAGGTGAGCCCACAACTTCTGCTCAAATTCCTTGCCCAAGAGGGACCTCCAAGTGCCATAATGAAAAAGGAACCAAGGAACAACTGGAAACAGAGTGTTTCTGGTTTTCATTTGCACCCTGGAGCTGACCCTATGCCACAGCTCTTCAGATCCAAATTATTCTACCCAAATTCTACCCAGAGAGAACTGTTCTCCCAGGCATGCTGATGGGCAGGCTTACAGGAGGGATAAGTCACAGTCATAGACAGCAAGACCAGCTAACAACATAGCTAACCCGATGGCAAGAGGCACAAGCAAGAGCATAAGCAACAGAAACCAAGATTACTTGGCATCATCAGAACCCAGTTCTCCCACCACAGCAAACTTTGGATATCCCAACACACTGAAAAAGCAAGATTTTGATTTATAATTACATTCTATGATGATGATAGAGCACTTTGAAAAGAACATAAATAATTTCTTTAAAGAAATACAGGAGAATACAGGTGAACAGATGGAAGCTCTTAAAGAAGAAGCAAAAACCACTTAAAATTTTATAGGAAAACACAACCAAACAGGTAAAGGAATTGAGCAAATCCCTCCAGGATCTAAGAATTGAAATAGAAACAATAAAGAAATCACAAAGAATTCTTCTCAGCATTTTGACTAAGATCAAGTATAAAGAAATCATAAAGAAAAAAAAAATCCCTGGAGATAGAAAACTAGGAAAGAGGTCAGGAGTTATAGATGCAAGCACACCAACAGAATACAATAGATAGAAGAGAGAATCTAGGGTGCAGAAAATACCATAGAAAACATTGACACAACAGCAAAGGAAATGTAAAATGCAAAAATCTCCTTACCTAAAACATCCAGGAAGTACAGGGCACAATGAGAAGACCAAATTTAAGCATAATAGGTATAGAAGAGAGTGAAGATTCCCAACTTAAAGGGCCAGTACGTATCATCAACAAAATTATAAAAGAAACGTTCCCTAAAGAAAGAGATGTCCATGCCATGAACATGCAAGAAACATACAGAACTCCAACTAGATTGGAGCAGAAAAGAAATTCCTCCCATCATATAAGAGTCAAAATCCCAAGTGTGCAAAACAAAACAAATAAAAAGAATATTAAAAGCAGTAAGGGAAAAAGGTCAAGTAACATATAAAGGCAGACCTATCAGAATTACACCAGACTTCTCAACAGAGACTATGAAAGCTAGAAGATTCTGGGCAGATGTCATACAGATGCTAAGAGAACACAGATCCCATCCCAGGCTACTATACCCAGCAAAACTCTCAATTACCATAGATTGAACCAAGATATTCCATGAGAAATCCAAAATTCACACAATATTTATCCACAAAATCAGGCCTACAAAGGATAATAGATAGAAAACTCCAATACAGGGAAGGAAACTACACCCTAGAAAAAGCAAGAAAATAATCTTCCAAGAAACTCCAAAGAAGATAGCCACACAAACATAATTATACCTTTAACAACAACAACAACAACAAAAACAGGAAGCAACAATCACTATTCCTTAATATGTCTTTACATCAATAGACTCAGTCTCCCGCCACACCTCTCTCCGCCCCCAAAGTCAGACTATCAGTCTGGATAGCCCTATCAGAAAAATGAGAAACAGAGCTAAACAGAGAATTCTTAACTGAGGAAGCTCAAATGGCCAAGAAGCACCTACAAAAATGTTCAGTATCAGGGAAATGCAAATCAAAACAACCCTGTGATTTCACTGCACACCAGTCAGAATGGCTAATATCAAAAACTCAGGTGACAGCAGATGCTGGCAAGGACATGGAGAAGGAACACTCCTCCATGGCTGGTGGGATTGCAAGCTGGTACAATCACTCTGGAAATCAATCTGGTGGTTCCTCAGAAAGTTGGACGTAGTACTACCTTAGGATCCAGCTTTACCAGTCCTGGGGATATATATCCAGATGATGTTCCAACATATATTAAGGATACATGTTGCACTATGTTCATAGAAGCCATATTTATAATACCCAGAAGCTGAGAACGACCCAGTTGTCTCTCAACAGAGGAATGGATACAGAAAATGTGGTATATTTGTACAAAGAAGTAATACTCAGCTATTAAAAACAATAAATTTATGAAATATTCAGGCAAATTGATGTATTTAGAAAATATCCTGAGTGAGGTAACTCAGTCACAAAAGAACACACATGATATGTACTCACAGATAAGTGGATATTAGGCAAAGAGTGTGGAATTCCTACAATACAACTCATGGACCACATGAAACACAAGAGGAAGGAAGACCAAAGAGTGGATGCTTCACTCCTACTTAGAAGGGGGAACAGTATAATGAAGGAAAATAGAAGGTGGGAGGGACTTGGGAGAAAGAGAGCGGGAGGGTAAAAAGAGAGCAGAATCACGTATGGGAGGAAATGAAGGAGGTGTACAAGGGGCCAGGAATTTAAAGAGAGGTGTGTAGCAATGGGGAATGGGGAACTCATGGTAGCATCCAGAAAGTCCCAGATGCCAGGAAAGCAAGAGCCTCTCAGGACCCCATGGAGATGACATTAGCTGAAATATCCCACAAAGGGTCAGGAGAACCTGTTGAGAGCATATCCACAGGTTAGGCATGGGTCTCTGGTTGAGGGTTAGAGCCACCCACCATCTCCAAAATTTTAACCACGAATTGCTGCTATCTAAAGGAATTAGGAAATAAATACAGGGACAGAAAGTAGAGCAGAGACTGAAGGAAAGGCCATTCAGAGACTGACCCACCTGGGCATCAGTGGGAGGGGAGGCCCTTGGTCATGTGAAGGCTGGATGCTCCAGTGTAGAGGAATGCTAGGGCAGTGAGGTGGGTGGTTGGGTGGAGGAGCACCCTCAAAGAAGCAGGGTAAGAGGGGATAGGATAGGGGGTTTGCAGAGGGAGAAGCTGGAACCCGGGAAGGGGATATGGTATGCACTCACTGATAAGTGGATATTAGCCAAGAATCTTGGTACACCAAAGACAATCCACATACCAAATGATGTCCAACAAGAAAGAAGGAGTAGGCCCTGGTTCTGGAAAGGCTCAAAGCATCAGTGTAGGGGAATACCAGAACAGGGAAGTGGGAAGGGGTGGATGGGGGAACAGGAGGAGGGAAAAGGACATGTGGGACATTTGGGGGGGCAAGGAACCAGAAAAAGGGAAATGAAATGTAAATATGGAATATATCCAAAAAAGAAATGCAAACAAATAAAATATTCAATTTAAAAAAAAAGGAAAACAAAATGAGAAAATACCAGACATGGGATCCTAGTGAGCATGCTGCTCCCTCTGCTAAGTATATCATGTAAAACTATATTAGGATATTCACCAACAAATACGAGCATACATGTATTGAAAAATAAAGGAATGGGCAAGAAGGTAACAAAAATCATTATCTTTACATAAAATGATTATAAATCCATTTGTAGAAAAACAACATGAGAAAGGACTTTATATGCCTCTTTCTATTCACTGTTTCTTCCTCTCAATTTGAAAAATGTTCACAGTTGTACATACAAGAATTACCTAATAGAGGGTACAGCTATAAAGCCAGTTTTCTTCTTTCCTTGCTGTCTTTGGTTTTATTTTATTTTACTTTTGTGTATGTGTGCTGTATGTCACAGAACGTGTTGTGCCTTTGCATGTGTGTGGTGGTCCACAGTTGTGCACACGCATTTGAAGGAGAGAGGTTGACTACAAATATCTTCCTCTGTTGCTCTCAACCTTTTTTTTTTTTGATAGGTGAATTCAAAACTCAAAGCTGGACAGAAATTTCCAGATATCATCCTATAATATAATAATTATATTATAAGCATGATCCCTGTTTTTATATAGGTGTTAGAGTTCAAATTGAGGTCATTGTGTTTGTGTGGGAAATACTTTCCTGAGTCATCATCCCTTCCTCTATAGAGAAATTCTTTTAAAACACCAACATACAGTGTTTGACAAGCACTTCTTTCTTCTCTCTGAGCATATCTCTTGTCTAAATGTTGGATATTTATATATTGATTTGTTTGTGCTAACAACACCTTTTGATGAACTCACTACCATTAGTCTTAAGATAAAAATGACTGCTCTAAGTAGGGGAAATGAACATACTGGCAAAGCAGTTGAAGAACACAAATACACTCAGTCCAGTATCTCAGCTGGAATTCAAAATATTTTCATTTTTTGTTTAATCAGTTACATAAGCAAAATGATTGAGATGTTTCCTTAGATAAATCTAATAGAACCAAGACATTTTTCTAAAACAAAATCGTTTAGCTATTCATGAAATACTGCATAATTCCTATACCATTGCCAAAGCTAAAAAAGAAGAACCAGTCTAGAACAACAGAGGAAAGGAATAAGATAATGGGATTTTATAATAAACCTACATATATACACAATACATGCATAAAATAAACCTACATATTAGTTCAGGAAAACTGTGGAATAGCCTAAGGCAAAGTTATGTAATAACAATATAGATTATTTGTTTACTCTGCACAAGGGGAAAGCCTACTGGAATAAAATATATTTGCATGAGTTAAAGTTTAAACAGTTTGGGGAAAGATTAATGGGTCATTCTAGTTTTGTTTCATTGACAAATATCACAATCAAAAGCGAGTTAGGGGAGGAAAGTATTTATTTGTTTGGTTTATATTCCCAGGTAAGAGTCTATCATTAGGGAAGTCATAGCAGAGACTCCAGCAGGAACCAGAAGCAGAAATCAAGGAAAAAATGTTGCTTGCTGCCTAAATATACAGCCTATTCTTAACATAATAATTGTAAATCATAATAAATATTAATGATGATTATAATTATTATTATCATTATTAAATAGTGTGTACCTATATAAGTGTGTCTATATGAATGTATATGCACATGAGTGCAGGTGGTCACAGAACTTGAGAAACTAGATCTCCTAATGCTGGACTTAAAGGTGATTAAGACTCATTTAATGTGAGTACTAAGAATCAAGTCAAGGTCTTTCACAACAATAAATACATTATTAAACACTGAGCTAACTCTGAAGTCTGTTGACTAGCTTTCTTCTACAGGCCAGGTTTTCTGCCCAGGTAATGATACCACATTGGGTTTCATCCTCCTACATCAATTAACCATTTAAATAAACACTCATAGACAGGTTTGCAAGCCAAATGATTAGGTTCATCCCTCAAATGAAACTCCCTTCTCACACGACTCTTTATGCCAAATTGACAGAGTAAGCTAGAATGTGGGGAGAATTCATCGAATGCTAATTTGTGAGTCCTTTTTTATTCTGAATGGTTCTTATGAATATGTCTGAAATTTGCTCACAAGAACTAAAATCACAGCACTTTAAAACCTCAAAATATAAATGTATTTTTGGATTAAATATATTTTCAAAGATAGCTTGAAAAGGAAACCACAGTGGCTTTGTAGAAAATGATCAAGAAATCCTTTTTTACTCTGATTTTTTTTTCACATTTACATTCAAGTCAGACATGCGGCAAGCAATCCCTGCTCTCCTCTTTTTCCAATTTATTTGTGAGTCTGTTTTTTTATTTAAAAAAATGGAACAAAAACACCACACAATTCATATCGATGTATAATTAAAAGAGCTAAAATAGTCTGTGGATAAAATGATCCTAGACACATCTGAGATTGTTTAGACATTTTAGATATTTTCTGGTTCTTTGCTTCCTGACTATCCATGGAAACTCTCCATCTCAGAGAGGCGGGGCAATTGGTCCTTAGCGATGAACACCAATATCTTTTAAAAGTTCTCAAATGGCTGAGAAAAACCTAAAGAAATGTTCAAAATCCTTAGTCACCAGGGAAATGCAAATCAAAACAAACCTGAGATTTCACCTCACACCAGTCAAAATGGCTAAGATAAAAAACTCAGGAGAAAACAGGTGTTGGCAAGGATGCGGAGAATGAAGAACACTACTCCACTGCTGGTGGGGTTGAAAGCTGGTATTACCACTCTGGGAATCAGTCTGGCCGTTCCTCAGAAAACTGGGAATGATTCTTCCAGAGGACCCTGCTATACCACTACTTGGCATATACCCTGAGGATTCCCCAGCATGTAATAAGGATACATGTTCCACTATGTTCATATGTTCATAGCAGCCTTATTTATAATATCCAGAAGCTGGAAAGAACCCATATGTTCCTCAACGGAGGAATGGATACAGAAAATGTGGTATATATACACAATGGAATTCTATTTAGCCATTAGAAACAATGAATTCATGAAATTCTTAGACAAATGAATGGAACTGGAGAACATCATCCTAAGTGAGGTAACCCAGTCTCAAAAGAAGATTCATGATATGCACTCACTGATAAGCAGCTCGGAATACCCAAGACACAATTCACATATCAAATGATGCCCAAGAAGAAGGAAGGAGTGGTCCCTGGTTCTGGAAAGGTTCAGTCAGCAGTGTAAGGGAATACCAGAACAGGGAAGTGGGAAGGGGTGGATTGGGGGAACAGGAAGAGGGCTTATGAGACTTTCAAGGAGGGGCAATTCAGGAAAGGGGAAATCGTTTGAAATGTAAATAAAGAATATCTTGAATAAAAAAAAAAGTTCTTCCAGAAATTCAAATGTATAATAAGGACTAAAAAACTCAAAAGATTCTAAAATGTTTACCATATTTCTCTAACAAAATCTCTAGGTTGGTTAGTGTTTAAAATTATAAAGCACTGTGGTTGGGATTTAATATATGAGAGAAAAATAAGCTAATTAAAAATATAGAGCACATTTATTAGTTGATTTCACATGGATGAAAACATCAAACTATAAATACTAATATGTTTGCTTCAAAGTGCAAAAGCAGTAGACAATAGTAGATCAGAACAGGAATGCTGAATGTATTAACGACTCTTCTTTATAAAATGAAAGGAATCAGATGCAAAATATTGTATTATTACTGATTTGCTATAATAAGTAAAAGAATGAAGAGATAAGCAAGAACACAGAGGGACTAGAGAGAAGGTTCAGTGGTTAAGGGTGTTTACTACTCATCCAGAGGACCTGAATTTGGTTCCCGTACACAGATCTGGTAGCACTCAAGTGCCTGTAACTCTAGCTTCAGGGGGCCTATGTCTTCTGTGAAGACCTGTACTCATGTGACTTATACATATATACATACAGAGAGACACATAGTACATGTAATGTTACTTTAAGACTGAAGATGCATAATATACATAACATACCTGTAAGAATGAAAGAAGAGAAAAAGCAGAGAAAGAGAGAGGCAGGGACAGAGAGACAGAGATGGAGACAGAAAGGGACAGTGATACAGAGAAAGAGATAGACAGAGAGGCAGAAAGACAGAGAAAGAAAGTGAGTGATCTAGCAAAGTAATGGAATGTAACTCTATGTTAAATATTTCTAGATGACTCAAAATTGCTAGGTGTAGCACATCTGTAGGTGGCAGCTTTTTTTTTAGACATCAAATTAAAGATTCTGACAGTATGACATGTTATGACATGATAAGGTCTGTCATTCTGATTTTCTTTTCTTCCTTCTCTATCGGTTTTATTTAATAGCAAATATGAATTGTCTTGGATGCTATTGTAGCAATTTTCCTTCAACCGATCAGTGTACAACGGAAAAGACAGAATGGCAAAATAAGTAAATTCAATTAAAGTTCCAGTGTAAGATGGGAACATTTTATTTAGTTTAATTTAAATAAAAATAGAAAGTGTCAATTTAGATAGTTTTTGTGATTCCATTTAGCTGCAGAGCTGGCAAATGCTGAATACTAAAATGGTATCTACAGATATCAAAGTAAGTCAAGAGTTTTGAAATGACCTACTTCAGTTATTTTCTTTCTTTGTTTATTTTTCTTTTTGTTTTAGCCACAGAACCCTTCCCTGTAGCAAAATCTTACTAAAAGCCTGTGTGGAGAAATATAGAAACAGAAATAGCAAAACTGGTCTGTGTGAGGAGGAAGATGGAAAGGCTCAGGTTAAACATGTCATGGTCTGGTACAGAAGTGATTTTTTTCTCAGACTTTTGGAAACCTTGTACAGCATTAGAGCAGAGGGATTCGAAAACAAAAAAATAAGGCCACTAATACTGGAACTTGTATCCTATATTTTGCTACTAAGAAAATAGATTTTGTTTTCCATTTTATTTTTACAAGGTGGTATATCCACTGGTATTTTCTAAGAAAATATTTCTTTGTTCTCTATCTTTATAATGTTCAAATTCTTCCTCTAAAAGAAGTCCTTGAAATAGGAAACCTAACAAAACTCCTCTACATATACTGCCTACCTACATGCAAAGACTTTCACTAGAATCTACAGGAATCAACCACTAAATAAAATCAAAAGATACATGTGAATGGAACAAGAATGACCTTTTGGCCAATTTTATTCTTTAATCATCAATTCGATCATCTGCCATGCCTTAAATACATTTATGAACATAGGGAGCATTAGTATGAAAAGAGAAAAAATACATAATTCTTCTAAAGATCTTATATTCCATGAGGCATATCTAGTTTATAATTAATATGGAAATGTGACTCAACCTGAGAATGGGGTACGAGGAGGTAGGTGTACATGTGATTTTAGTTAGGTGAATACCGACAGGTTTCAGTATCAAAGTAAAGGTTACAACAGCTTAATGTAAATGGAAGAATGAATGGTGGGACTGTCAGGAGAACACTATAGCAGGCAGTGGACATGGACAGTACATGGGTTCTTTGATTAAAAAGGCATTTCTGTTTTGGAGGATTTCAAGGGAGTTAGTATGGCTTAAGAGAGATAACAGAACCTGGGTGCTGAATTAAGAACATGGAGTTGTGGCATGGTAAATTGAACAGACCTGGTGGGCCATTATATGGCATCCAAATCTTTCTCAGGGTGCATTTTTGATGTAATGGAAAGACTTAAAGCATGAAGGTATACGCTTACTTTCACACTAAGAATTTTATTATCTGTTGTGGTTAGATTAGACTGAGAGGTTAGAAGGGAGCAAGCAGAGAATCAATATAAACATTTAAAAGGCTATTTGCAATTTAATAAGTATTGGTAATTAGGACCAAGGAAGTAATAACAATTGGAAATTCTGTGTATTTTGAAAATAGAAATATCAGAATTTCTTCTCTTTAATTAATTTCGTTATTCATTTACATTTCAAATGATATCCATCTTCCTAATTACCCCTCTATCAACCCCCATCTCATCTCCCCTCACCATTTTCCTTCTATGAGAGTGCTCCTCCACCCATTCACCCACTCCTGCCTTACCCCTCTCACATCCTCTACTCTGGGGCATCAAGCATCCCTCCCTTCCCATTGATGTCAGATAAGGCTAGCCTCTGCTACCTTTATATCTGGAGTCCTGGTTGCCTTCATTCATACTGTTAGGTTGGTGGTTTAGTCTCTGGGAGCTCAGGGAGGTCCAGTGAGTTGATACAGTTTGCATTGCTTAAATGGCATGAGAGAAAGAGTGCAGCTAGGGTTCTCTGCATTTGAGGATGGGTACCAGAAATCAGAATAATGGACTTGGAATGAGCTATGGTATGGCAAGAAACTACTGGGAAGAACCTCATGTTAGCATATAGCAGGCTCTGATGTCCCTGAATCACCAAGAGGCAATTCAACATGAGAGACCAGATCATTTGGGTTCAGATTCCATCTTAGAGAACTTTACCCAAGGTTGAACTCAAGTTAACTAACAGGCTGTTCTCTACCACCAGTTTCCAGGTTACCTGCCCCCAACAAAACCTATATCTAGTATCATTTTCCAGGTTATTCTTCCCCCCCCACAAACCTGACTCTGACACTTCACTTCCTAACAACCACCAATCAAGAGGAAAACAGAAGTTAAGATTATGGTTTGACTCCCAGCACCATCCAATTATGTTAAAGGGCATTATGGTCCCCCAATCAAATGTAGACCAAGTTAGAGATACCCCTTTCTGTTCACTTTAAATACCTGCTTGAAATTGTGCTATCCCCTCCCATTCTGCTGTGTCAGAAATGATAGTGTGCCCCAAGCTTGAGTTTGTAAATAAAGACTCTAATGGGATTACATTGATATTGGCTCCTGGGTGGTTTTTTGGGGGCTTATGGATACTTCCTGGCACAAAAAAAGCCTCATTAATTGGAATACTGCATTGAACATGGCTCTAGAGTGGTGGCAGTTCTAGATGTAACTGTCAGAAATGGATGGTTCTAGGCCTATCAGGGAAGCAAAAACATCACGAAGAGTGAATATAAGTGTAGAGAATGAAAAGAAGAGAAACAGCCCCTACTCTGGAGAAAAGCTCAACAGAAGAAATGAGGTTTTAGATGGACTTTAATTGTGAATATTTAAAAAAAAAATTCACCAGCAAACACAAGACAAAAGCCTATTTTTGACAATTTTCTTTCAAATAATTGCTCTCAAATTGATATGGTAGAACACTAATGTGTTCATGTCATTTCTGTGTTTTTTTTTATGGGAATGATCACAAGATGATACTGATTTAGTATTCATTCTACTTGACTGGGTTATCTAATTATGGGATCTGTCTCTGTCTCTGTCTCTATCTGTCTCTGTCTCTCTCTCTCCATATATATATTCAAAGTTTAACCATGGTTACATCTCAAAGCCTGAATATACTGTTTTCTGACAGATTTCTAAATATACTGTTTTCTGACAGATTTTCTTTCTCTGTCTCTGTCTCTCTCTGTATCTCTCTGTCTCTGTCTCTCTCTATCTCTCTCTGTCTCTCTATCTCTCTATATATATGTATATATATATATATATATATATATATATATATATATATATATCAAGGTTTTAAGTCTTCAAAGTTTAACCATGGTTACATCTCAAAGCCTGAATATATTGTTTTCTGACAGATTTTTCTTTCTCTGTCTCTGTCTCTGTCTGTCTCTGTCTCTGTCTGTCTCTGTCTGTCTCTGTTTCTGTCTGTCTTTGTCTCTGTCTGTCTCTGTTTCTGTCTGTCTTTGTCTCTGTCTCTGTCTCTGTCTCTCTGTCTCTGTCTCTCTGTCTCTCTCTCTCTCTCTCTCTCTCTCTCTATCTATATATATATATATATATATATATATATGATTTGACTCCCAGCACCATCCAATTATGTTAAAGGGCATTATGGTCCCTCAATCAAATGTAGACCAAGTTAGATACCCCTTGATATATATATCAAGGTTTTACGTCTTCAAGGTTTAACCATGGTTACATCTCAAAGCCTGAATATACTGTTTTCTGACAGATTTCTTAACTTTAAGTGAAATAAAATAAATCAGAATATTTCTCTGTACCTTAACACACATAATTTTCTAAAGACCCAGAAATTAACCCACATACCTATAATAGTCACTTGGCAAAGGAGCTAAAACCATGCAGTGGAAAGAAGATAGCCTTTTCAACAAATGGTGCTGATTCAACTGGTGGTTAGCATGGAGAAGAATGCAAATTGATCCAGTTTTATCCCCTTGTACAAAGCTTAAATCCAAGTTGATCAAGGATCTCCACATAAAACCAGACACACTGAAACTAATAGAAAAGAAAGTGGAGAAGAGCCTCGAGCACGTGGGCACAGGGGAAAATTTCCTGAACAGAACACCAATAGCTTGTGCTCTAAGATCAAGAACTGACAAGTAGGACTTCATAAAATTACAAAGTTTCTGTAAGGCAAAGGACACTGTCAAGAGGACAAAATGGCAACCAATAAATTGGGAAAAGATCTTTATCAATCTTACATCTCACCAAGGGCTAATATATATACAATTAACTCAAGAAGTTAGACTCTAGAAAACCAAATAACCCTATTAAAAATGTGGTACAAGCCAGTCAGTGGTGTAATATGCCTTTAATCCCAGTACTTGGGAGGCAGAGGCAGGTGGATTCTGAATTTGAGGCCAGCCTGGTCTACAGAGTGAATTCCAGGACAGCCAGGGCTACACAGAGAAACCCTTTCTCGAAAAGCCAAAAAAAAAGGGGGGGTGCAGAGCTAAACAAAGAATTTTCAACTGCAGAAAATGGAATGGCTGAGAGGTACCTAAAGAAAAGCACATCATCCTTAGTCATAAGGGAAATGCAAATCAAAACAACCCTGAGATTCCACCTCACATCCTTCAGAATGATTAGGATCAAAAACTCATGTGACAGCAGGTGCTGGTGAGGATGTGGAGAAAGAGGAACACTCCTTCACTGCTGCTGGGATTGCAAGCTGGTACAACCACTCTGGAAATCAGTTTAGTGTTTCCTCAGAAAATTGGACATAGTACGACTGACCCCACTATACCACTCCTGGGCATATACCCAGAAGATTCAAAAATTTTATTACATATATGAGACGAGTTCTCTCTGAGTGAACTCTTTTCCTGAATAAATTCTTATTTTTCCAATACATCTATTGCTTGTTTATTCTTACTATTAGTCACCCACATTCTTCTTTCTCTAATTATCAATCTTGCTAATCCACTGTCCCAGATCTAATATTCTACCAACTCTCAGCATTCTTATTGATCTCACAAGAGGGAACCTGTACTTCCATTTGAATGGCTATAGAATTTGTCTCTGCCTCTGTTAAAGTATACTTACCATTTCACCTTCTTAGTGAACTTCAACTAGATTATCAGCAGGAAAGATTAATGAAAATGATCATAGGCACCAGCATTGAAAACTTAAAATTTTTAAATCATGCAGACATTTGCACAATGTTTTCAGTTAAAATTTGTCCCTCTCTCATAATACACCTGATCTTACTCAAAAGCTGAGAAGCGATTTGCCCATCTCTCACTTGTTAGTATTTTTGCATTGCTTATGAGTTGTTCCCTTTTCACTACAATCTCAAGAAGTTAGATGACTGGAGGTTGAAGACTGACTCATAGGGAATTACTTCCGAAAGAAGAAGTTGCTAGCAAGGCTGTTTTAATTATGTGGGAAAGTGTGACCCTCAGAAAAAAATTAAACCCAAAGCTTACTGCAATGCACCAATTGTGGTTTTGCTGATTTCTTTAATCTTCCAAAGGATGTGTGTGGTAAATATTTTGAGGGGACAGAGAAAATCTTCAGAGGTGAAATAGTTCTCTCAAAGTCATCCAACTTATGAGTGCCTGGACTCAAGTATTTCAGTGTCCAAATCCACATCTTTCCTTTATGTATCATAAAGAATCCTCACTTCTTTGGCTGTTATTTCTGCACTATGACATTTATTGATATTTTACAAATTTTTATTTTATTTAAATGCAAATACATAGCAACTTCTAAGTCAAGTACACACCTATGTTCTCTAGAGTCTGGAGCATTGAAGGTGACCTAAGACCTGTTGTAAGGGGCACCAACCATCAGGGCAGGTTCCCTGGCACCTGGAACTCATGAGGGAATAGTCATTAAGTCCCACTGCTCTGGTGAGGAAGTCACTCTAACTTAGGAATAAGACTACTTTTGATTTCATGTAATAAAATGGTTCCTGAGTGAGTAACTTGTTTCTATACTCCTTTCTAGGAAAGATCTCTAGAAGTAGCAAATTAATTCTAGATGACTATTTTAATACATCACTTTCAATGGCCTTGCAGAACAGTGAGTTCTGAAAGGAAGAATTTGTTCTGTCAGATCTCTAAAACACAAAACAAAACCAAGCAGCAAATTGACAATTCAGGGAAAATATAAAAATAGAACATTGCAACTCTCCTGAGCTTTAATACCACATTTTCCCCAATTAAAAACAAAAACCTTCTGTTACCTCAGAGTCTCTCCATCAGATGCTGAGATTAAAAATGAAATAAAAAACATTTTTTTAAAAAGCTGGCTTTGGTTTAGAGTCAGAGTTGACTATTATATCATTTTTAATTGGTTTAAGTTTGGTGCTAAGTTTTAGATATTGAGATTCATGAAAATCTGTTTTTTCCTCAAAATTCAAATAAGATGTTTAAGTGAGGTTGTATTATATGCTGAGTCCCCTGTTATATGATTGGGGTACAGGAGTAAAGGAAACGAACCTATCCATTACAATCTTAGTCTATTAGGTATGATATAGTGAGAAGTAGAGCTTCAGTGTAGACCCAGCAACCCAAGGGGAGTAAACTCCACTGTCATCTATTATACAAGGCCAGAACACTGTAAGAGGAGTCCTATTTTATTTTTATTCATTTCTCACATATTACATTCTGGCCACAGTTTTCCTCTCTTCCCTCCCTTCCTGACCCCCAGTTTCCCCAGGACCTCTTCCTCTCTATCAAATCAACTCCCCTCAGAAAAGACCAGATCTCCCAGGAACATCAACCAAATGCTGTATAATAAACTACAATAAGACAAGGCATACAATATCACATTAAGACTAGAAGGTGGAACCCTATAGGGGAAAGGGGCCCACAGTAGGCAAAAGAGTCACAGGCAGCTCCCACTATGACTATTCGGATTTCCACAAGAATACCAAGCTACCCAGCCATAACTTTCATGCAGAGTACCTCGATTAGTCTTCAGAAGTCAGGGGAGGGATGATCAGAGGATCCAGAGAGGGTTCAGGGACACTTGGAGAACATGGCACACAGAATCAACGGACCTGGACTCAGGGAGGATGGGGAAGGATCTATGAAATCAGGGAGCCTGTAGGAGGAGTACTTAATCCAATCTCAGAGTGCAAAGGAAACAATAAACCCGTACCACATTTGCCATTTATATTCTTAGCCCTTAAGATTTGACATTTGAAGGAGTTGAGTCTGCTATTGCATCCCGCAGTGCTGGAGTTTACCAGGATGTGATGCTGATCTGCAGATGCTGGAACAATTTCCACAAGAACACCCAAGGCATCTATGTTGTTAACATTCCTTCTGGCGATTGCAGGGCTGGTCAGTTGAAGAGAACACTGTGATTTCTATGGAGAAAGAGGCGTAGACATGTAAGAGCGCAAAGAAAGAGAAGCACAAAGGTCTGAATAAATTCTTGTTTTAGAAACTGTGGCAACATTGCAACAGTCATTTGTTTGTTTGTTTCTGGCTTTTGTGTATTCCTTTCATCAAGCAAATACACACACAAACACACACGCACGCACACACACACACACACACACACACAAGTGAAAGCGAAGTCATGACTAAAGAGTGAGTCTGGGAACAAAGAAAGAGTTGGCAGGAGGAGAGTGGGGTAGAAATGATACAAATATGGTGCTCATTTGTAAAAATTTCAAAAATAAAAAAAGTAAAAATAAATAAAAATTAGCTGTTTTTCTAGATGAGTTTGGATACAAATTTCTTCCCATTTGCTCTTACCTGTTTGTATCCAGAAAAGGAAAAAGAAAGTTTATTAGATAGTATTACTTAACATTCTAATTTAAAATTAGTTATTAGAAAGGTAAATTACTGATTCAATAAGTAAACATAAAACAAAAAAAACCTCATAAGTGTGGTTTAAAAATATCACGTAGTCCCAATCCCCAGTATCTATGAAGATGGCCATATTTGGAAGTAGTGCCTTTAGAGTCATAATGAAAATTCAGTTAAAGACATTCTAGGGAGCTCTAATATTAATGTGGCCAGCATCTTTATAAGAAATTAAAAAAGGCAAGTTCAAGAAGGGTGCTTGGCAACTATAGACATGGACACTGGTACTCTGGCTTCAAGTCATGGAATATCTGGGCTATAAGAAGCTCCAAAGGGTACAGAAGGATCCTTTTCTTTAAGAGTTCAAGAGAAACACATCTCTGTGCACAGCTTTGATTCAGACTTTTAGTGTGTAAGTGATTTTTTTTATGGTTTTTAAATCAGCAGGTTTGCTAGTGAAGTTATAGCAAAGGAATATCCTCTATGTTATGAACAAAATAAAAGACATGGAGAGTTGTACTAGAAGGGAGGAAAATAGATCCAGAAAACAGAGACAAAATAAACAAACATACACAGGAGATATATGATCACTGGGAAAGAACTTAGGATCATAGGAACTCTAATTTAAAGGAACTTGGTACAAAAGCCAAAGAAAGATTTCTTCAAAGAAGAAGTTCCCTGAAGGTAGATAAGGACTCAGCTAGACAGGGCTGAGAAAAGAATGCTTCAGGACAGAGAAGGCATTTGCTGGGCAGAAATGTGAGGTATACTCAGTATGCTGGAGGAGCTCCTGTGACCCATGACTAAGCTTCCTTGGCAGGAGACTAGAATCCACTCCTGCTAAAAGGTGCCACTCACCATGGCTTTGGCCAGTTTTCTTCCTCTCTTGAACTGTCCTTGGAATTCCTGTAGCACTTTCCATGAATACACTGAGCCCTTTGTCGTTAGTGCTTCTTTTGCAAACTCTGAACCAGTATCCAATATTTGTGAATGGATTTCCCAGTACTCTGGTATTAGAGATAATTGTCGGTAGAAGGGGAAATGAAGCCGTGTGAACTGAGCTTCTGGTTTTCTCATCTGAGCTTATAACAGAAGCTAAGAAAGGCAGAGGTATGAGGTCTGTAGAAGGTCTGAGAAGCAGCTCTCATACTGAAGGGGAAGTCTGAGATATATTTAATATTTGATAGAGGTATCAGCAAATTTAGGAAATGTTGAATGATAAACTTGACAATTTATTTTGTTTGCTTGTTTGGTTTGTTGTGAGAATTCTTAGAAACATTGATACATAACAGAATTACATGAATCTCCAAAGTATTATAAGCTACAGATCCTTCCTTCCTGATTGCCTCTCTTCCTTCCACTCTGCCTTTCTTCCTTCCTGCCTTCCTTCCTCATTTCTTCCTGTTTTGATTAAAAACAGTAATATTACAGATGCCCACAAGAAATTGGATAACATACAAGGGAGAAAATACTGAATCTCCTGTCAACTTTAAACATACATACACACACACACACACACACACACACACACACACACACACACAACTGAAGAAGAGGTCATGACTTGAGAGTGAGTATGGAAAGAGTTGGGGGAGGAGCATAGAGTAGAAATGATGTAAATACAGTGCCCATTGGTGAAAATTTCAAAAAGAAAAAAGAAAAAGAAAAATTAGCTCTATTTCTGGGTGGCCTTGGACCCACATTTCTTGCTTGATTGATCATTCATTTAATGTTAAAAGAATGTGATTCTAGGTCACATTTTCTGTGCATTAGGGAAATACCTTGTAAGCCAGGAACCAAAACTTTCAGAAGAGCTTCTTTGCAAAATGAATCTGGATTTTAATGAAATGTCCTAAGCTTGGTCATGGACATTCTCCTACCTGGGGCTTTGGATGTGGAACTCATAGTGTGAGAAAGAAAAACAATTTATGTTTAGACCCTAGGGTAATTGTAACATCTGTTGGCCAGTAGGTGAATGTTCGGACTTATCTTCCATAGCAGAATGTAGGTTCCTTTGACCTTTTGTATACAGTGTTCTTTAGTGAGTTTCTAGTTGCCATTGGATCCTGGCAGGAGCTAAGCTAGATGCTTAGTCTACTCTCAATCTGGGAGCTAAACAGTGTTCTTTTGAAGCATTCCCTTTCAGCAGACACAATTTAAGAGACTTCATTTACATTCCTTTAGGCTTTCTGGCCCTGAGAGTGAGTTGAACAAATAATGGGAACTTGGATGGTCACAGTTCAGATCTGAAACAAGGAAAAGAACTAAGGCCTCTGGATTGCTTTGTCTGAACATAGAACTTACCATAAAGCCTACTTACCAAACAAAAATTTTGCTTCCAGGAGGACCTGAAAGACGCGCATAGGCACGGTAGTCCTCTCAGGCTGCCACACAGAGTACACAGAGTACCACAGACTAGGTGAATTCCTTTTCTCACCATTTAAAACGTTTGAAGTAAAAGATCAAAGTTCAAGGAGGATTTATTTCAGGTGAGGCTTCCAGATTTGGAGATGGCTACCTACCTACAGTATACTCCTCGAGACTTTACTCTGTTCACCACGATGGAACAAGAAAGCAATGTAATCTGTTCTTGTTCGAGATAACTGTCCAGACCATCATTATTCTCTGCTTACGGGAGGGATGACTATTAAAACAGTTAAATCTGGAGCAAAAATTTGAACAATTAATTTTGATGTAGGTAATCTTTTTTTCATAATAGTGATTGATAATGATGCTGCTCAAATCTCTCACAGTTAAAATCATCCATCTGACCTTGTCCCTTCCCAGACTTCTTCCCCTCCTTGGTTCTGTTCTTCCTTCCTCTTCCATGGCCTGCAGAAGAACACGAGACTTTTGCCTATGCTAGGTAAGTGCACTTCCACTCAGTTACACGTTAGTCCTTCATACAAAATGTGTTGTGAGGCAGGTCTCACTAACATGCTCAGGCTGTTCTCAGAGTTTTCGTGTCCGTGGACAGCCTCCCATTTTCAGCCCTTCTTCTTCCATCATCCGGTACCTGGCAATAATGTCTATTGCTATGTCGAACCCTTGGCTTTTCTTTGCAGAAATGAGATCACTGAACAAAACTTAAAAAAAAAAAGGAAAACAAGTGGGAGGAGTGGACCTTGGTAAGGGGAAGGCTCAATAGAGGCTCGAACAAAAGGAAATTGAGGGGAGGAGGTGGGAGTTGGTCAGGAGGAGGGGCATATAAAGTGGAGGCAGGGGGTAGGAGGAGGGTTTAGGGGTCTTTGGGGAGGGGGAAAATTGGGAAAGATTTACCATTGGCAATGTAAATGAGGATGATATTCAATTAAAAAATAAAAAGAAAACAAAATATTCTAAAGTAACAGAATGGGGAATGGGTTGTCTCTTTGCATATGTGTTGCCATGAAATTCCCCCAGAAAAGGAGTTTTATAAGTTGGCAGTTAGTATACTTTTTACAGAATTCCTACTCAACAGTCACTTAAAATTTTTTTCTAAGAGCCCAAAGCCAGGGTCAGTGTCAGCATAGCTATGAGATGCTTTCACATTTGCCTTCTGACTGGAGTATACAGCTAATCCTCTAAGTAATACAACTTCTTACTCTCCTGTCCTCCCTTTCTCTCTCCCCTCCTTCTGTCTGCTTCACATAGCCATATTTTTCTCTTACTAATTTAAAAGCAAACACTTTCTAAATTAATTCTTCCCTGTTTCATTTTAATTGGATAATCACTTTTACTTTTGGATTAACTAAATTGTTTGTAGATGCAATTTGAAAGCTGTGTTTAATTTAGGGCTGGCTACTGCCTGGGCGGCTTCAGCAGATCACCTTAAAGGCTAGCCAGTCTCTTCAGTGTGCCATCATCGTCTAGAACATGCTGTGAGTTTGTAACAATGAAAGTGCCTCTGTTCTTAAAATGTGATCAAAATTCAACACATCATGAAAATATGTGACATGCCTTCACAGGGTTATTCACTATGATTCTAATAAAAGAAGGTCTTTTCATTACATTTATTTTATTAGATTTTTTATTTACTCTTTCCTTGTTTCCTCTCCGAAAATCCCCTATCCTATACCCCCTCCCCCTCCTCACTAACCCACCCACTCCCTCTTCCCTGTCCTGGCATTCCCCTACACTTGGGCATCTAGTCTTCACAGGACCAAGGGTCTCTACTCTCACTGATGTTCAAAAAGGCCATCCTATGCTACAATATATGCAGCTGGAGCCATTGGTCTCTCTATGTGTACTCTTTGGTTGGTAGTTTAGACACTAGGAGCGCTGCGTCTCCTTCTGTATCTGTCAGGCACTGGCATAGCCTCTCAGGAGACAGCTATATCAGGCTCCTGTCAACAAACAATTTTTGGAATCCACAATTTTGTCTGGGTTTGGTAAGTGTATATGTGATATATCTCCAGGTGGAGCAGTCTCTAGACAGTCTTTCCTTTAGTCTCTGCTCCACAATTTGTATCTCCTCCCATGGGTATTTTTCTCCCCCTTTTAAGAAGGACTGAAGCACCCACAATTTGGTCTTCCTTCTTCTTGAGCTTCATGCACTCTGTGAATTATTTCTTGGGTATTTCGAGCTTCTGGGCTAATATCAACTTATCAGTGAATGTATACCATCTGTGTTCTTTCATGATTGGGATACCTCACTCAGAATGATATTTTCTAGATTTTGCTTTTATTTTTTGCTTTTTGAGATACTATTACATGACAGACCTTGTGGCAAAATAAAATACTACCATAGCACAAAGTATAATCCCTGATGAGAAAATTATAGTCTAGCAGGGAAAATGAACACAAATGTTTTCTGCCTAATATCAGACAGAATAAAACCAGATAGGAGTCCAGAGTATCTCATTAAAGACAGCAGGAGAAGCAGGATAGAGGGAAACTTCCTTAAGGATATTAATTTCATGGAGGCAAGAAACAAACTGGGAGTCCAATGAATGTTGAGTTAATAATGACTTAGAGTAGATTTAGTTATTAAATTGAATATAACTGAAATATTAAAGATAATCTTAATACTTGAACACAAAAGGATTAGAAAACATTCATTAGTGCATTTGTGTGTGTGCATGTGCATGCATTTAAAAATATAACTTTTAAATATTTTTCAACTATCATTAAATAAAATATATCTTTAAAATAATCTTGTTCCATGTAAGACAAATATGAATATGCTGCTTTAATATTTTATTAGGCATCTTTTAATCCTGCATTAGTTAATCTACCAAAATATGATTGAACTTTATTGCACATGCCATTATATACAGTAACTTGGAACTAACATGATGTTTTCTCAGTGTCATTTACTGATGAAATTTCCAAGATAAAAATATAGATAACTTTCTAAGATAGGTCAGTAAATGATGAGATCAAGGCAAATGCTAAGACTATTTATTTGCCTTTTACAAAGTGTCTGTTCCTTTGTATGATATCATTCATTCATTAATCCACTCATTCATTTATTTAGAGACAATCTTCTGTAGTCCAGGTTGTTTTGAAATTGCTGCTGGGCAGTGGTGGCACACGCCTATAATCCCACCACTTGGGAAGCAGTGGCATGTGGATTTCTGAGTTTGAGGCCAGCCTGGTCTACAGAGTGAGTCCCAGGACAGACAGGGATACACAGAGAAACCCTATCTCAAAAACCAAACAAACAAACAAACAGAAATTGCTATATAGCCAATAATGATTTAGGCTTCTGCCCATCCTGATTCCATCTCTCCAGAGTGTGTTAGCATAACAGGTGTGAGCTACCATGCCCATATCTGGATATGGGGTGCTGTTAATCTTCCCAGGACTTCAAGCATGCTAAGCAAGCATACTGATAACTGAGATACAGCCCAGCTTAAACTCTCTGTCTTTTACTTGAGACATAAAAGTATGCTTGTCTGCTTCCTATTGCATTTTCTCTCATGGCTTTAGGTATACTAGGTTTCCTTCACTTTAAAAGTAAGTAAAGGCTATGGGATGTGTGATCCATTCACCTGGCTTTGAACCATGTCTTGTCTTTTCCTGTCGCTATCACCTTGGATAAGTCTCTTTATTTTCTACACTTGAAGAGTAAGGATAATAACTCACTATTCTTGAGTTATGAGATTTAAACAGATTTATTCATATTACATTCTGGCTGCACAACAAATTGCCAAATGTTATTAGCACCCAGTTTTTACCTCACAGCCTTGTTGATGTTTAGGTCAGCAATATAGTCTGGGATGACTTGTCATTTTGCTCTGGAAAACATAAGACTGAAATAAAATTATAAATCAGACTGAGTTCTGAATAAGATGGAGACAAATATACTGGTAATCTTTTGAGATTAGTTTAAGGGCACCTAATTCAGTTGACTGCCAGTTTGGGCTGGTCTCACCTCTGGAGGACTTTCAGACCACTGACACATTACTGGTCTACTCCATCTTTTTGTCAGTTATGAGGTTTAAGAATTTTTCCTGCTTCAACTCTTTGGCTTTCTTTGGTAATTAGAAGAAGATTTTGCTCTTTGAATGTTTGCTATTTTGTCAGACCTAGGAAATAATGGATCCTATATTAATGTCAGCCAGAGCCCTATGATATAACCGAATCACAGAAGTAAGATCCATCAAGGTCACAATCTCTGTCACTATGTGGCATGCAAATGACAACATATCAAGGTAGCAAGCATGCAGGAAATTTACCACAAGCAAGCTCATGATAAAAAGTCTTTGGCAATTGTGGTGAATAAATATGTAACATTCCCCATTATTTAAAATCATCAGTATGGAGTCAAGAAGAAAGGAACACACAGATGTTTATTATTCAGTTAAGAAAATTCTGAATGAAGAATGAAATGCTCAATTGGGGTGCAGCAAAGCACAAGTAAGATATTGGCCAAGAAGCAACTTTACATAACAGAATCCAGAGCTGCCTAGGTATGCCCAACAGTGTGCATAGCCTGCCTTCTTCTGGTGCTTTAGAGAATGGCATGAAGAAAAATAAAACCCTGTTTTTTTATATGACTATCAGAGAATATTTGTTGATTTTAGATTTTTATTTTTAGTAGTTCATTTTTTTTGGCATCACTAGTTGCAACATCTATGTTATGTGATATTTTCAATAACTTGGAAGAGAATGTTCATTGTTCATTATGCTTGGTATTGCCCAATCTTCCCTCAGTGATAGTGTCCATCTAATTAATTATATAACTTACAGCTGCTCCTAGGCCTCATGTGAGAACACTGGTTTGGATAAGCAAACCAGCATGGTATAGTGCATTCTACATAGTTCTGGCAAAATATAGCAACCGTCTTATGAAATTAAATATTTCTTAGAAACTTCCTGATGACATCTTATCCTATGTGTTCACTCCTATAACTGGTTGGCTATGTTCTTAGATGAAATTGTTGGACTTTAGCAAATTCAGAAATTTTTTTTTTTGGTAATAGCCTGAGTAGGTCCTTGCGATATTCATTGTTCATTTTACAGGATGAAGAATCACATCTTATACAAGCCCTTGTTACTGCTTTTCTAGGTTTATTGAGGTTTGTTTAATCAAAATAGGAAGATCCACCTTCACCGTTGGTAGTCCCACCCTATGAGTTGGGGTCCTGGAATATATGAAATGGATAAAGCCAGCTGCACATAAGCCTCCTGGCGTGTGTGCCTCCTGGGTGATGATGTAGTGGAGCCAGTCAGCCTCTCACTTGTGCTGCCATGCCTTCCCCACCATGGTAGAATATATCTTCTCCAAGTGTCAGCCAGAAAATGCCTTTTCTCATTTAAATTTCTTCTTGCCCAGTATTTTCTCACAACAACAAAACAACTGATTATATTCCAACAGGAGCCTTCAATTTAGTACATTTTAAATTATGGAAGTTAGCATGTGCTTTTTGCCTCTGCTATTTTTTTCTAATTGAGAATATTGAGGGCTGGATTAGTAAATTCTATCAATGTAAAATACAATCTTTCTTTTAAATAGAATACTGACTATCTAGTCCTGAGCCAATTTTTAGTAATCATGCTTCAGGGATATAGATTTGTGTTGCCTCAAACTACATATTCTGTAATGAAGGTAATTGCCTGAACATTTATCTGCACAGAGTTAGAAAAGCAATCACATATCATGGAATTTACCAAATGCATTGGTAGGAACAGCAAGAAGTTAGGTTAAAGCAATACAAAGAAAAATTGGCCACAACTGGTTTCAGTCCATATCTAATGAAACTTAGTGTTCAATTGCGAGATGTTAGAGGTCCCCTAAGAATAACTTCCAAATGTTTTACTCAACAGTCAAGCATATTAATTCAGACATACTAAATAGTTGGTAAATATCTATTAAGAGGAAAAATAGCTCATGATAATTTTGGGTTTTGGTTGGTAGTATTTCTGCTGTTCACAGTCACAAAGTTCTGATCAGTCAATCAGCCTATTGGAATCTTTCACTCATCATGAACACTGAATGTAGAAAGACCTACTTAATTCTATTTCAGTCCCTTAATTTAATGTTTTAAGATTAAAACTCTACTGTAAGGGTTCTGTGAGTATATCATAATCATAGCAAGAAGATATAAGAACTACAAAATTAAGTTATCAGGCATGAGAAGACACATTGCAGAAAAATAGGACACTAGCCTCAGATTACCTGGCAAACCTCCCACTCCATTTCCTTAATTTCTCCAAATTATAGTAGGTGTTTTTTTTCACTGTTGGTAATCAAGTTTGTACTGGTGCTATCTCTGTATTGGTTCCAGTTTATTAGATGGTCTTATTTGAATTTTGGAGCATTTATTGCTGATAATTAATTTAAGAAATTCGAAGTAGAGAAAGTTAGTTTGTAGACAAGAACCGACACTGAAAAGTTAACCATTCATACAAGGAATCCAGTGAATTTAAAGCTCAGAGAAAGGGAGAATAGCCGTTCCAAGAAGTAATCTTTAGAACAATCCTTTCATGAGAGTTGAGTTTCAGATAAATATTTCCTACTTTATTTATGGACCTTAGTTTCATTTCTTTTGAAGAAAGAGAGATTTTTTTTAAGGTAAACTCTATTTTATACCATTTCTTCCTTTCTTCAGTCAATAATTGCCTCTCAATAATAATTAAATGATAAGTGTTAAAGAAAAAAAAACTGTGTGCAGTCAATATAATTCAAGCACTTTTTATGTAAACTAGGGTTCTAGATATTAAATGCCAGGGAAGTGTCATTGAGAAGTTACAATTTATTGTCTTTAGTGTTTAATTTTCTGATGTTGTGCCTATTAGTGTAGGTTTACTGTATGTAAAAAGAGAAGATATTAAAGTTGCTAATCTTAGAGAGGGCATTTATCTGTCATTATCAAGTTGGTTCCAATGTAGTCAAGTGGACCCTTAAAAACAAGGAAGGCAAAGAAGTATAGAATAGGAAGAAGAGGAGGAAGGAGTAGGATTAGAGAAGGGAAAATGAGAGACAGGAGGAGGGAGAACACGAGAGAGACAGAAAAGAAAAAATCAGAAGAGAATTTAGAAGAAGGGAAATTGATCAGAATATGTACATGTCTTGGCTCACCTGTACTGGCTTTACAAAGATGTCAAGAATCCAGGGAGGACTTCTGTTTTCAGAGACTAGGAATGATCCCAAGAAGGCATTGTCAAAGAATCAGGGACCTTGTTTGGTACTATAACTACATCGAACTGTTTTTTGCCAACAACATGAAGGATTATGAAAATCTCTGACCTAGACTGCAAGGTGTGAAACTGGAAATCTGAAGCTTTTGGTAAATGTATTCTAACTCAGTACACAGCCTTGGAGAACTCATCCAATAGGCTTTTTAATGACTTTTCATAAGAGGATTAGTTGGAACACTTCTTTGCCAGTCTCACAGATCCTGAGAGCTTGAGCTGTTGCAATACCAAACAGTGCTGTACATAGCTGTTCCTAAGGAGAAAACATGAGTTGATCTCTGAAAAAACAGACTACAATAGTCTTTCACAATTCATGAGTGCACCACTCTGCTGCTCAAAACACTGATTTTCCTCACCAAGATGGAGACAAAGAACATGTTTTCTATGTTGACTAACAGGCTGTCTGCTTTCTTCCACTGCGCCCTGCTCTGTCAACTGTCCAACTGCTTCCTGGATTTTATTCTTGCAGACCATTCTCAAGCTTGGCTAAGGATCTTTTTTCTTTTTTTTTCTCACTCCAAGAGGATCAAAGATGAGGAAAAGATCTTGGGCACCCATTTGGTGAGAAATTAAAATGTGCAGTTGTGTAAAGCATGAAAATATTGATGACTGTTTGAATCCAGGAAGAAGTTAGTATATTTTTCATGAATTGGAAAGACACCGCATGTTTACTAGTGTAAAGGGTACCTCTAGAATTTATATCCCTTCAATCATTTGAGCCTACATTCAAGTTATGTGTAGACATAGTCAAGATTTGTATTTTGAAAATATCACTTATTTTCATTTTCGTGCTTCTTAGGCTTCATTTACTATCTGATTAAATTTATAGAAAATGAGGCATTGTAGGAAGTTGCATTACTGACCTGACCCCCATTTCCAACCTCTTTCCCAGTAATTCCTTTATTAATATCTTACATTAATGTAATATGTTCCTTACAATACACCAATATCAGTACATTATCATTAAGTTCCATAGTTTAAGTCTTATTTTTGTAATGCACAATCCTACTTATTTTGACAATATATTATATCATAGGTCCTCCACTGAATGCCATCAAGGACACAATATCATATTCAATATGGGATTCACATGTAATCATATTATAGAACAACTCATGTCTCCTCACATCTTCATATCCCATTCTTGTCATTAAGTCCTTTAATAGTGACTATGGTTTTATTGTCAGGTCTTTGTTTTGATTTTTACATTATCTCTTGCTCTTTTTCTAAAATAGCATAAATAGTGAATGGCCTTTTTATATTATTTTACTAAATGTTATTTGAATTCTCATAGATAAAGAGTTAATTCGTCATGATTGTTAAGGACCTTACTCTGTGGGATTATTTGCTCACTCTTTTCTGCTACATTCTGACCACTTAGCTGGTCTGGTTCTCACTAGCACTAGCTGGCCTCGTATGTGCTGTAGTAAATACTTTCAGCCAACATCATTTTGCGTGAGATTTCTTTTCACTTTTCAGGAATAGAAACACAAAGCTGTACAAAACACCGAGGAAAAACACTATTTGAATATCAAAGGGATTTAACTAGTGGAGCTCCCAGCTCTTACTCAGCCCACAGAGCATTCAGACTTTGAAGAGAAGAAAATTATCTGGCTAGGGGTGCACACTCTGCCACTCCACTCAGCCTTCCTCCTCTGTGAAGAGGATGCCTTGTGGCACACAATTGGAATTGACCAGAGTAAACAGGCTTCCAGCCATGTCCTAAGATCCATCTCTGTCTCTGTCACTCTGTCTCTCTCTGATTCTCTGTCTCTCTGTCTCTGTATCTGTCTCTGTCTCTCTCTCTCTCTCTGTGTGTGTGTATGTGTGTGTGTATGTGTGTGTGTGTGTGTGTGTGTGTGTGTCTACTTACATGTGTCCAGGTGTGTGTGAGAGAATTCATATAGACACCAGAGATCTCTATCTGATTTCCTTGAAATGGTCTTTCACTCAATCTGGACCTCAGAAATTTTCAGTTAGGCTGGCTGTCTAGCAATACCCAGAAATCCTATTTGTCTCTACAGAGCTAAGGCTGTTGGTGAATATGCTAAGGCCTGCATTTTCAAATAAGTGATATGGATCGAACTCAGAGCCTTCCGTGGTATAGCAAGCAGTCAGACCCACTCTGCCATCTCCTCAACACCTCTACTGTGTTTTTCACTGAGCACAGAGCTCACTAGCTGGCTAGCAGTCCTCAAAGACCATCCTGTCTCAGCCTTCTTAGTACTGAGACTTCAGATGTACACCAGAGAGTTTGGCTTCCTTGTCAGTGCTGAGGATCTGACTAACTTTGTTCTCCAGATTGCTCAGCAGATGCTTTCCCAATGAGCCACAACCCCAGCCCCTAACTCTACTCCCTAATAATTATTAAGGTTATTACCCTGACATTTATGTTTAGATCTTTGAAAAACTTTACACAACAGTGGGAGAAAACAGTATATCATATTCTGTAGGACCCTCAGAAATGCTAACATAAAAATGCAAATAAACCAGAAATGCCAAAAGCAGAGCCTGCAGATTAGATCTCAAGTGGTGAGTGTTTAAAACCTTAAGCTTTCAACAATACAACTGTTTCCCACAAAGATCACCTTAACAACTGTCTCTGGGTATTCATCATGATGAATAAGGGAACATGGGCACAGTCATCCAAACCACGTTGGATTCAACAATGAAAGCTTGTTGTTTGCTCACAACAGAACACACAGTGTAGAATGTTGGGAAACACACATGGAGAAAAATTAAGGAGGTTCGCTTATTACAGGATTTCTCAAAGTCTTTGATAAGTTATTCTATTCTAATTTCCTAAGGGATAAAACATTTCTCAATAATGTCTTCAACAGGCTTCTGCCTCCTTTCCTCTCCTTACAAAATGATCTCACTGCCTGTCAGAAACAATTTAGAGAATGCTGCTTCATAGTGAAATTACCATTTCTCTGGATGGTGCCATATATTTTCATCTCCCATCAAAAGAGAAACGACTTGAAACTCTTAGTCATGGTGACTTTTGCCAATGAGACAGACAATTTGACCTGGATTGTCCATGCCCTGTGCTTACCATAAACCCTTCACTGACATCCTGTGGACTCAGATCATTGTTGTATCTCTGAGAATGTGATAAGCAGAACATGGCAAAGACTGTTCCATTATCAGGCAGCACAGTGTAGCAGTTTGGTGGGAGACACTGGAACACAAGCCCACTTTTGATAAGCCTTTGTAAATGAGGGGTCATAGTCAAGTAGGAGTGAAGGCATCCTTTGCAGCCCATTCTCCATTGTAGCTTCCTTCCTAAGTGAATTGCAAATTCATTTATAGAAGCTAGTGGGGCATTTTATAGGGCATTTTATTGCTTGCTGATATCAATGTCTATTTTCTATGTCTACAATCTAAAAGCTTGTCTGATAAAGTCCAGCATCAATTATCTTGGAAGTTAAGTTATTTAAGTCATATCTATACTGAGCAAGGGTTTTTTTAATTTTGTAAAGGAATTTTTTAAGATAAAAATTATCCAGATGATATCTGAAGGGGTCTTAAATGAGAAGCCCATTTTGAAGCAGATAAAAGGCAGACAGAGTATGCATCAGGGATTACACTTTGAAGGTCTGTGTTTAATACTTTACAAACACATTTACTGTTGATATATATTATCAGCTATGCTGTCAGTATCAGTTAAATGTGAGTAATATTAAAGGTCCATGGACTCTCAATTATGTGAACAAATTCTTCCTTTCTATCCATATATCTACCGATTCATGCCTATAACTTTGAAATATCCATATATGGCTAAGATAAATTTGAAGCGTTTCTTTTTTAAGGATAAGCAACTCGTAGAGAGATGTTCCTGGTTGGGATCTCTTAGAGAGATTATCTGTTTGGGTCCAGTGCAAAACAAAGGTTCCTCTTAAGAAAGAAACTGGATGAGTCAGGTTTAGAGATGGTGAGTCAGCTCTGAAACTGGAAGTAATAGACTGATGGATCCTCTGTAGAGTCTCAACCAAAAATATAAATGGTTGCTAAAACCCCAAAATAATGAAACAAATATATGTGACTCCATGAATTTGGAGTCACTCAGCTTTTACAGCACCTCCAATTATTTGAACTGAATCTATACTTCTGATATCTAGAACTTGTTACAAAATCCACAAGAATCTAATATAGGTTTCAAGGCTAAAAGTCACTTTAGTAGACAGTCTCTAGGTACACAAGGCTAGACATGAAGACCTGTCTCAGAACAAGTAGCATCTGAAGACTTTGCCATTAGCCTTCATGATCCCTTGCTCTATTGTCTATGGTATTGCAGAAAATATCAGTGAGACCTTAGTTGCACACCTATTTAAAGATTTAATATAATATAAAGTTTATAATACCTGGTTTAACAGTCAAATATTGTTTATTTTCCATGGGAAGGAATCATAAAATCTCTATAAGGAGACTTCACAAGTCACTTGGTTAGACTGTGACTCCAACAGTTCATATTCCATACATTTGCTATTGTATTTAGAATGTATCTACATGAGGCCATTCTTTGTTTTAACACTCTACAGGTGGTCCCTTCTGCCCTTCAAATTAGTTCAGTGGGTAGCCTGTGCCAGTCCTTAAGTATGGAGAGCATGTTTTGTTCTTGATTAGTGAACTAAAAAAAAAAAAGACGAAATATCATTAGCAATATTTTGTTTATCAGGGAGATGTTGTGATTCCTTTCAATGATTGAAGGAAGGTGCAATCTTATCCATGCTTCAAAAAAATTACCCAAGACATATAATTTCTTTAATAAATAGCTGACATACTCTTAGACCACTTGACATAGTCTAGTGAGGAAAGACAATAGCAGGTAAATAAATAAATGAACAAGATATGCTGTAGTGGTAAAACTGAAACATAGAACATTGACATGATAGGAAGTAGCCATTGAATGGTAGATTCTCTGACAGGTTAGGGTTTTGATGAACTGATAAAGGGTAAGAAGGGTCAGTTATAGGTAGAAATAGAGCATTGTGGACAGAGAAGGAGATTAATCCAAAATACAAGTGATTGGCATATTGCTGTGAAAAGCATGAGGTCTTCAGTTCTGCTGAAGCAGAGGAAGGGAAGAAGGTATGATTTATTAGAGAAGCTGGTCACCTGTGGTTATGAATACATTGGGCATGAACAGATTGTTTAATGATTTTAAATTCTTTATGAGCCATAATGATGTTTTGGAGGATTTTAAACAAATAAGTTATGTTGAATGAATGTGTTTTAGAGGTGAAGTCAAAGTACTTCTATAGGATATGTTTATATCAAAAGGAAAGTAATAGAAATAGTGTTTCCTAGATATTTGTAGTGTGCAATAAGAAAAATTTGTCTGTTCTAAAGATGCCAATACCTTTTGAATCATAAGGTTTGGAAAAGGAAATTGAGTTCTGTTTTGGTTTGTTTAAGTCAAAAATATTTATTAGTTATTCAAGTGGACATAGAGAGATGTAAATTCAGTTTCTGTATCTGGTATTCACAGAATTAATAGATTTTGTGACTAAATAATTTTAGACATTTTGATTAAGTATTTAACTGGAAGAAATGGTAATAAAATTTACTCTCACTTTATAATTTGCAAGAATAGTAATATACAATATGAGCTTTAGCTTATTCCATTATTGTGATCTTCAGACAGAGTGCTGGTGGGGTTTGTTTGTTTGTTAGTTTGGTTGGTTGGTTGGTTGGTTGGTTGGTTTGGTTTGTGTGCTAATAATATAGAAATATTCTCCACAATGATATGTATTATGTTTTATTAATTATTCTATTTATTTACTTCCTGAGTGTTGCCCCTAATCTTCCCTCTCAGAGTTCTTTTCCCCATTCTGCCTCTGCTTTGCCGCTAAGATACCCAGTGAAGCTGCAATAACAGATATCATTTTGTTCTACTGCCACCTAGTGGCATCATTCAAACTTAGAAAGTGAAAATAAGTTCACATTGGAGCTAAGTGTCATTAGAATACCAGAGAGCAGTGAAGTCCCTGTCCCTTCCTTATTTCCCCTGGACAACATAGTATTTGCAGTAAAACAGCGACTCAGGTCTGTGGCTACTCCAGAGTCGTTTGCTTGTTTAGCAATGTCTACACTTAGACATCAATTGAGTTTTCTTCAAATTATGCTTGACTATTCAGTCCATTGTGTGTGTACACACACATATGTCTATTTATGTGTGAACATATGAGTGTAAAAGTACATTTGCATGAGTATAAGTGCTTTCAGATTCTGAGGTTGATGTCAAGTGTCTTTCTCGGTTGCTATTCAGCTAATATTTTGAGATAGAGTCTGTCATTAAACCTGAATGAAGTTCTTCTATCCAGCTAGTCTTGCTGGCCTATGAGTATCAAAGAGACTCCTGATTTACCTTGTAAGAGAGAGGTAGGGTTACAGACAAGCACTACTCAATCTGGCATTACCTCCATGTGCAGGGAATCCAAAGTCTTTTACTCATGTTTGCATAGTAGATGCTTAACAACTGAGCCAACATCTGAGGTTAGAAATTTACTTCTCTTAAACCACCACTTAGAAATATACATAGGCTATTTTGTAATACTCCGATAATATTTTTCATAATGTTTCTCAGCTCTTGAACCCAAAGGGGGAATGAATTTTGTTAGTATTTTGAGGAAATATTGAAAAATGGATAAAATCCAGGCAATACCTTACTGAGCAGGTCTCCTGGGGGTTGGAGGAGTTCTTATTGAGAAAAATCGTAGAGGATGTGAAGATTATTAGCTAAGAACACATTTTTTTGCAGGCAATGCACCTGTCATTTGATTTATAGCTGCTGTTTAATAATCATGTAACCTTGAATATGTTCCTATACTGCTGAGTGCAGTTTTTGCTACAGAAATCATACTATAAATGGTTACTGTTAGGGGGATTTTGCAATTTTTAAAATGTATCAAAGAATGAATAATATCCAAGTATGACAAAAACAACAGACTTAAGAACCACATGGCACTGGGAAGATGGTCTACAAATATATTGAGGAGGGATGTGGCTTTACATAGAGCAGACCACATAGGATAGCAGGGAGAGGTAATCCGTCAGCAGACATAGGTAGAGGAAAATATGATCTTGATTCTTTATTCTGGATTCCATTGGAAAGGACAGACAAGGCAAAGAAGCAGGTACAAGACTGTCCAGTTTGAGTACTGTCAATAGTCTCTGAAGAATAGAAGCCACCCAGATTTGTTTGGTTCCTGGTTTGCAGGTGGAGAAAAATAGTGGCTAGGTAGACACCATACAGAGTGGGTCTGGAGGTGAAGCCTTGTAGTAAAGGCATGTGATCCCAACTAGACAGGTTTAAGGGTCCCAAGATGCATAGTGAGTTCAAGACCAGATTTAACAATGTACTGAAATTTCCTTAAGATATAAAAAAGATGCAAAGGATACCACAGCTCTCAGAAGGCATATTTATGAAAGCCAATAATGTTGAAATAGAAAAAGAAACTCACAGCCTTGTTTGATCCTTAGAGGGTGAAAAAAAAACCAAAAAAACAAGGGCCTCATCTGGTGCACTTAGATGGTTAATTCAAGTCAATGACATGTTCCTTTCCATCTAGGTTTGCTTTGCTGTGAATTAGAGAGAAGCTCTACTTCCCTATGTGAAACTATGGAAATTGAAGTCTTGACTGATTAGCCATCAATAGAGGTTTATGGCACAGATTTTAGCTTTGGTGTTTATGTATATTTCTCCTGCTAAATTCAGTTATACTAAATTATATTAGTTATACTGATGGAAATTTTGAAGAGATGAAGTTGCTTTTGGCCAAGACTGTGATTATAATAGTGGAATGGAATGAATATAGAGAAAGGGTCAAGAGGTTGAAACATATACAATGCTGTGAGCATGCGATGAAACTGTAATTTAAACTGGGCTAAGGGGAGGACAAATACATGCGGTGAGTGAAGCAAAGACTGAAGCATCAGTAAGCAGTGAACCAGTAACCAGGGTTCTTCCATGGCTTCTCTTTCAGTATCTACTTCTTGCTTCCTGCCTCCAGCCTTTTTTCCTCAATTCCCTTCATGAAAATTAAAGTAACCCTCTTCCTCTCCAAGTCACTTTTGATTATGGTATCTGTCATAGTGACAGAAAGGAAACCAGATCATCCCCCACACCCAATCCGAAACTCAGTTTCCCATGGATCTAATGGTCTGAGGCAGTGCCAGTGAGCTCTGGTTTGGTCAGAAGCCTGAGAGTCTAACCATACCACACCACTCTGCCTGCCACATGCCTTGTTACAAACCTATCTGAAATCGCTTTAGCACTCAGGAAACACCAACAATGAAGGTGATTCAAGCCCAGATTCTTACCTAAGGTCCTAGAGTGTGGTCATCTGCTGTGTCTGCAGATTTTCTTTTTGGTCTTTTGCAGCTGCCACACAGTGCAAGGCAAATTGTTTGTCTCTTTCATACTATTAGTCTCCTTAATATGTATAGGAATTTAGAAATGCATGTGGAGGAAGTTCAAGAACAAGTTTGTGAAGTTTGAAAGAAAAAGAAGAGGACAGGCAAGGTGCAATGTTGGTAGCTGCCAGAAGAAGGAAGATGGAAAAGAGGCAGAGAAGAGAGACAAACATACTATTTGAAAGATTAGAAGATCAGCAATGGAGGTTATCAGCCAGCCACCAATAGATGATCAGCCATATGGGGGCAAACAGCAGACAGAAGAGCATCAGACCGTGCTTGCGAAAGCCCAGAGAGTCAAGAAAAGCATGCTGAGGAATGGAGAAATGTTTGAAAGAAAATAAGACAGAAAATGAAGAAAAGGAAAATGACAAGTTATATTACACAAAGATAGCACTCCAAGTGCCTGCACCAGAGGAGGGGTTTGGGTAAGATAACATTCTATCTCCTTGAGTGTTTATTTAGTCCTCTCCTTTCATTGGGATCTCTTCTGAAAATTAACATTTGCTAACACAGGTGAAGCAGTGGACTCCTGGACTCATGAGTGGCCCATCTGAATTAACTCTTAAGAGAAAACAGAATAGCATGCAATGGTTTGGTTAATTTAAAATATCAGATCTCAACCTGAAACAAATACAACTTAGGTTGTATTCTTTTGAACAGAAGGTAGTGTCTGGGCTTTGATGGACTTCAACAAGATATCCATCCATCCCCCTTTTTCACATAATTGAAATCCTAACTGAGAATGACTTAGAGAAGCATAGGTAGACAAAATAGTAAAAGCAGGCTCCTAGATGGCTGCTGATTTTTCCTCAGAAGATAGTGAGGAGAAACTACTGGAAGGTATGGGACAGTTTTATAGATAGGACTGAGAACATTTATAAAACACCACTGTCAGAGTCCAGTTAGTGCACATGAAGTCACAGGGATTCTCCATTCCTGAAAATATAAAGCTGCTACCCCCCTCTCTTCTGAGGCTCCATTTTTGCCTTACCCCTACATTCAGTTCTTTGTCCATGTCAGAGCATGAGCTTAGCAATTCCCTAGATGACGAACACTGCACTCATTACATAAGGATGGACAAAGATTATGACTACCTTTCTGGTATTACCAAAGAAAACACAGCTGGGGCTCAAAGTTACCCACAAGGAAGAGTACATCTAAAATGGCCTGCAAGGCTATTGAGATAGTATGCTGTATTACAGTTGTAGAAGATGTTCTGGTAGAATTTGATTAAAGGGAAAGTGTGGTCTCTAGTTTTGCAATTTCCTTTAGTATGAAATCTTCATTTGCAATGTTATTGAAATAATACAAAGAAACTGCAGATAATTCCATGCCAGTGCACATGACAAAGATTAAGTAGTAAATTCTTTAAAAGGCTCTAACAATTGAAGCTCAGTTAAAAAATAAATATCTAAATCATTTTTATAGTTAGAGTAGTCATCATGACCAATTGGTCTTTGTATAAGAAATACAAGGTTACTGTAGCTATCAAAGTTAATCAATGCAATTTACTGTATTAGAAAATATTGGGAAAAATCTTATTCTCAATTGGCATAAAAGTATTCAACAAATGCAATATCTTTTCTTTTGTGAAATTATTCACAAAGTGGCACAGAAAATAACTTCTTTGGCATAAAAAGGCCACTCACAAAAGACTTATGAACCTTATGTTGAGAGACAAAATTCTTTCCTCTTTTGGATAGGAATAATAGACAGACCTCCTTTGGTGAATTCTACTCAACATTGAATTGTAAATTCTTCCTGAAATAAGAAAAATATAAAAAGACTTTTGTTATGCAAAAGTTTCATTTGTATGATTGCCTGTGTAGAAAATTAGGTGTAACCTATAATAAAATCATTAAAACTAACAAATGAGTTAAACAAGGACAGAGGGCACAAGATGAGCTGTTTTGTAAAGATTAATTGGATTTCTTTATACTAACAATACACATACATAAATGAAAGAAATCACCAATTATTATAGAAACAAAACTAGAATAGTTAGGCATAAATGTACAAAAAAAAATCACATAAAGCATCCTTGAAAGAAATTTAGAAAACTAAAAATGATTCATGGGTTGAAAAGTTCAGAATTGTTAACTTATACATAGCTCCAGTACTATCTCAATCTAACTCATAGCCATTTTTCTAGAATGAGCAAACAAAGGACCTGGAATAATTAACAAACATGAGGGGGAACAAGAAGTTGCAGCACTGGTATTACCTTGCATCAGTAAGGAAGTCAAGTTTTAATTATAAAGGCAGGTTGGTAGTGCTGTACCAAAATTTCAAAAGCAAATAAATGAAAGTAAAATCAATTTACAAAATATAGAATATATGTTTTTCTTATCTTTTATAGGTTCTTTGTGAATTTTATATTATGCAACCTAATCCCATTGATCTCCCCCTTCCCTTGTACCTGCCCTATATCCTTGCAACCTTCCCCTCAACAGAGAAAAAGAGTTTCCTTGTGGAAGCTGTTGCATGTTGCAGTGTAGCCCACAGTATTCCCTTTTGTTCACATTTCCTTGATTACAAAAATTTACTGCAATGACTTGTTGATCTGGTCCGAGGCCTCTGGCTTCTGCTACTCCATCAATACTGAAGCATAACTGGAACTCCCCTTGGATATCCTGTTTTTACCCTGTGTCATAGAGATCTTTTAGTTTTGGATCTGTAGGACTGGTCCCTTTATATACTCCATTAGGTCATTGATGACGTACAAGTTGGGATGGGCCAATTTAAAACCCTGGATGTAGGCCTGAGAGGAATCTGAACTGGTCAGTCTACTGGCTCTCTGGCATTCCTGCCCTCAGGATCAGATCAGCAGTGACCCCCGACAACCAGGGCCAACAGTTGCCTGCTGCCCAGGTGAGGGGCAGAATCTTCCCTCACAAATGTTGCAGCTGGTGAGGGACATGGCCAGTTCTCCCAATCTTATGACGTTGATCACTTTTCCTCCCTGCCATAGATGGAACGGGACAAGGGAGGTGAGGATATTATCTCTCCTTTGTCCACCCCACTGAATGTCAAACAGGAGGCAGGGCAGACTTTCCTGAGCTCACACCCTCGGGGCCAGCTGTACTGTGCTGCCCCAGGCAAGGTGCAGGGCCAGCTTTTCCCAAGTACTTGAGCAGGTGAAGGACATGGCCAGCTCTTCTGCTCTCATGATGCCAATGCCAGCTTTCTGCCTGCTGTAGGTGGCAAGGGGGCTTGGGTGAGGGAAGGCATCTCTCTTTACACATGCAGAGAAATTTCAGGACCAGCTTCACCATGCTCACACCCATGTGGCCCACTCCCTAGCACTCGCCCTCAGAGTCAGTTCTACTGTACTGCCAGCTGAGGTGCAGGTCCTGCTCTCTTGAGTCCTGAAGCAGGCAAGGGAAAGCCTAGTTCTGCTCTCATGACCTTATGGGGCCAACTCCACTGCCTACTGCCAGTAGCTAGGGCAAACGGGATGATGGGAGGGAATGAAGTGAACATTACCTTACAGCAGTTCAAGAGGCAGGGCTGACTCTCTCACACACTCATGCCCTCAGGGTGGAACCACCCTTACCTTTCACATTCAGGGTCAGTACTGTGCTCCCTAGTACTGCAGGAGTTGAGGGGCAAGATCTGCTTTCCCATTTTAATGACTTAGATTCAGCTCCCCTGCCTGCTGTAGGTGGCAAGAGGTGAGGTGAGGCATCTCTTCCTCCCCTATATCCCTGCACAGCAGACAAGTGGTAGGCCCATCTCTTCCATGGCCATGCCCTCAGGGCTGGCTCACCCATGCCTCCACCACCAGGGTCAGTTCTATTGTGCTGCCCAGGTAAGGTGCAGAGCCTGCTCTTCTGAGTGCTGCAGATAAGGAGGAGTAGGGACAGCTCTCCTGCTCTATTGATTCCAGAGTCACGCGTACCAGAGATAGTGAGGCACAAGGGAGAGGCTATCTCTCCCTGGGGTCTGCTCTCAGGAGTACGGCAGCTGGCTAGTGCCAGAGTCAGCTTCCCTGCTCTCATGCCCCCAGGACCATCTCTTCCACAATGCTCAGGTGAGGGGTGGAGCCAGTTCTGTACAGCCCACAGATATTACCATATCCTCACAGGGCAGTGGAGACCAAGAATGTCTGCCTGGCCTTAGCCAATAATAGACTCCTGCTGCTATAGGGCCACAGAGCCAGATCTGTCCCCAGGTGGCAGCGCAGGTCAGGACCACACACCATAGTCACAAGTGGAATCACAACAAAATCACTTCAGGCTTTTCTGACTACCAGGATCTTCAATTCTACATCTCCTTATTGTGACCTCATCCTTCTCTTTCTCTTCCATTTTTCTACCATTTCTTTTCTCCTTTTAGTGGTGCCTGTGGTCTCCGAGTGTCTGGGATCATCATAGGAGTGCTATTCCATCCTCAGGCTTTATGGTGCCAAGTAGTGGTCATTTGAGGCAGGCCCCCAAGACTGAATGGTGGTCATCTCATGTTAGCTTCCTGTTTGTGCCCCCATGGTGCCAGTCCGTTCATTGTTTTAGGCTGACCCCTCTCTCCTAGCCTGCCCATGTGGCCTCTTGCAAGGGTCACCTGTCTTAACCTTACTCCCACCTGGGGTTCTGGTCTCTCTCTAGCTTGCTCCCCATGCTGGGAACTCATCTGGTCCTGCCTGGAGTGTTGATGGTTTTGGCCTGGCTTTTTTCCAGGGAATGTCTTCTAATCATTCAGGTGTTTATACAGTAGACAATTTATAGACTAGGCATAGCCTTTCTCCTCTCTGCCACCTACGACACATATTAGACACAGCAACCACATATACAATGCCTCTAGGGTCAGAAGAATTTATTTTTATAGATATAGTTCACCGACATGTTATCTAAAATATTAAACTATTTTTTTCATTTTATTTTTGATATATAACTGATCTAGAATAATTTCACATAGTTAACTGGGTAATGTGCTAGGTTTGATATAGTTATATATTTGGTGAAGTATGTTTGTTTACCATATTGTCTTAGGTTTCCTATTTCTGCACAAACATCATGACCAAAATCAAGTTGGAGAAGAAAGTGTTTATTCAGCTTACACTTCCACAATGCTGTTCATCATCACTATAGGAAGTCAGGACTAGAACTCAAGCAGGTCAGGAAGCAGGAGCTGATGCAGAGGTCATGGAGGGATGTTTCTTACTGGCTTGCTTGCCTGTCTTGCTCAGCTTGCTTTCTTATAGAACCCAAGACTACCAGCCAAGGGATGGCACCACCCACAAGGGTCCCTCCCCCCTTGATCATTAACCAAGAACATGCCCCACAGCTGGATCTCCTAGAGGCACTTCTCCAACTGAAGTTACTTTCTCTGTGATAACTCCAGCCTGTGTCAAGTTGATACACCAAACCAGCCAGTACACATATCTATCTATCAGTTATATATCTTCCTATAAACCCACTCATCTACTTATATTTACTAGATGACATTAAAATGAAAATATATCACTAAAATGATGTGTTTGAAAGGGTTTGGAAATTGTGAATATGCACATACCGATGGAGGAAAATGAGATTGCATAAAACATTTTTTTCAAAAATTAAATAGCCGCTTCCCATCAGGTCAACAGATATTTATCCTATGATTTATTCATTCTAATTAATTGTGTTTATAGAAAGTAAATTGAAAGTTATACCTACAGAGACTCCTATATATAAACATTAATAGTCACTTTACTTTTACATAAAGAGAATATTCCAAATATTCATTAACACATAAATAATTTTTAAGTGAGCAAGGAATCAAGGTTTGTTTTGGCAAGCAAAACAATACTTTATCATATCTGGAGGGTGGGGAGCAGAGTGGATAGTAAGACTGAACCAAGTGGCAACTGTTATAAATTATTTTTCAAAAATTATTTTAAGTTTACCTGGTATTCTTTGACAGTTGTATGCATACACATAGTTAATTGCTCACTTATGTCACTTTTAGGCCACTTTCTATGACTCTTTCCCATCCTACTTCTCTTACTGATAGCCTCTGCCTTCTTAATGAGGTACTCTTCTACTATGGTTTTGAGTGTGTGTGTGTGTGTGTGTGTGTGTGTGTGTGTTGACCTGGAGTTTAATTAGGGTTGCTTGCATATACAAGGAAGGGAAATATTTACAGGCACACAGACAGTTTGGTAAGTGATGACAATATTGAATAAATGATATCTATTCATTTGGCCACCATTAACTGTCAATAGTCCCTCATTGAGGGAAGGCCCCCATGAATTTTCCCACTTCCATGATAAATTTTTGCTGGGCGCAGTCTTGTGTAGGTCTTGTGCATGTATATACAACTGTGGCAAGTTTGTGAATGCAATGGCTATATCATGTTCTTTTCTCTCTGTTTATCAAGACAGTCCCTATGCCTTGGACTGGTGTCAGATATATGAACCTTTTAAGGCCAATCACTCCCATCATTCTTTTCTCTGAGTGTCTTTGACCAGTAATGAGGCAGCTTTACCTAATGCTCATTAAGTAAGCCATGGTATCTATGTAATCACCCAGATACCGTCTCTTGGTTTATATTACCATGCTAGCTGGACAGTAATTAAATGAGAAACTAATTGACTACTGCCATAACATCTTTGTCTCTATTGCTACAATATGTGTATCTTATAAGCTGGTCATTATTAGAGCACATATTGTTCATAGCTATGTAAAACTTATTTATACTCTATAGACTACCTGCAGTCTTATGGAGCTTATGCTTCATTATAGTCAAAGAATGAACTGTTCAATTATGTTAACATGATAATGAATCTCAAAATAATTTATTTTGAGTGAAAGAAGTTAAACTACTCCAAAGCATTTGTTTAAACATATGGAAAATAAAAACTAGTATTAACAGTATACCAAATTAGATCAATCATTACCAAAAGTCAAGAAGACATGCATAAACGTAAAAGAAAAATATTGCAAAGAGGCACAAAAAAACTTTGCCTTGTGATTGATACACTCATTATCTTGGTTATGGTGATGGCTTCCCAGGTGCATACTCATATCATTTAATGAAAGGCTGTGTTATGGGAAATGCATCATCAGGTAATTATGTCTGTTTGTTCATGTTGCAGCCTATTGCTTCTGGGCAACATGACTGTGTAATGTGTTTCTGCAGTAAGAGTGCTGTAGACATTTGTAATATGATGGTAATCATTTTCAGATCCAACGAAATGTAAACAAGTTAATGATATGCTAAAGACATGACATATTTTATAAAGTGGTCCACATATACCATGCAAACAACATACCTGGAGCTCATGGGACTGGGGTTGGCATTGTGTAGGTAGCAAGCATGGTACTTAAAGGGAGAAGGGCTTTATGGTGCACCACTATAAGGTTCAAGCACTGTGGTCTGAGGCTAAACATTTGTACCAAGATATTTTTTCTTCAGTAAATCAAGTTTAGATCATTACAATTTTTATTTTGAAGAGTTTTTATTAAGCTTTTGGAGTCTTTTTTTTATAACAATACAGCTTAAAACACAAACATTGTACAATTTTACAAAATAATGTTTTCCTGATTTGCATGTATATGCATACATGTGCGTGTGAAAGTCATATGGCAACCTCAGGAGCATTTTTTTCTTTTTTTTTGAACGAGGGTCTGTCACTAGTCTCAGAAGACTAGAGTAGCTGGACAGTTATCCCCAAGAATCATGGCTCTGCCTCTCCCGTAGTAGGAATGGAGACAGGTGTTACCACTCCTAACCTTTTATGACTGTTGAGAATCAAATACTGGGCCTCTTACTCACAAGGGACTATGTCCCTTACTGGACCATCTCCTCGGTCCTCAGCTTGAAATTTGTTAAGCTTTATTTCTACCTTTTAACTTTTGTTAAAGTTAATGCTCTAATATATACATGCCAAAGACTGTATAGAGCCAGGGGAAATCTTTTCAGTGCCTTCCAACTCCCATCTTGGAAGGGCTTTGGGCATAATAATATATCTGGGGTTGTCATCTACTAGAACAACAAGACTTCTTTCTGGAATCCTTCCTGAAGAATCTGTCTCATACAATTTCACAGTTAAGCTCATTAAATCAAATAAAGATAGAAGTGCATTCTAAAATAATGCTTAAGGTAGTATAGTAAATGTGCAAATTGGCAAGTCTCTTCTTCTCATTAGCAAGTGATACTCCATGCACATTAATTGTGTGCTTGAATTTATATGACTAGAAAACAGATTTGTTTCACCAACATCACCATGAACACATGAATATTTTTTTCCCAAATGACATTATGACAGTTCCATTACTACTCTGTTGGGAGACCTTTGTGTACATATGGCTGTTTCTAAATAAAACATCCTTATGTGGACAGGACCTATATTTACTTAAAGATGATAGATTTGTCTGCTTTCATTGTGTTCAGTTTATTGTCTGTTGATAATTCCTAATAAGGAGACAAACAAAAGTGAGTGTATTTTAGAGAGAGTAGTATGGTATAAGAACATCTGCAATCCCAGAGTGGCATGAGCACATCTGTGCTTGTAGAGTGGCAATGGCACATGTGTGATCTTACAGTAGCATTGGCACATGTGCAATCATACTGTGGCATTAGCACATGTGTGGTCATAGAGTGTAATTAGCACATGTGTGATCATAGGGTGCCATTAGCACATGAGTGACCATTATGTTGCATTAGAAAATAAGTTATAGTATGGCATTATCACATGTGTTATCATAATATGGCATTATCACAAGAGTTATCATAATGTGGCATTAGCACATGTGTGATCATAGAGTTGCATTAGCACATCTGTGATTATAGAGTGCCAATAGCACATGAGTGATCATAATGTAGCATTATTATTAAGTGAGTAATTGTAGAGCAATACTAGCACATGTTAAATTGTCTCAAGGCATTTAAACCAATTTGAGTATCTTCACTACAACAGACTGTTTAGACCCTCACTGCCTTATAAAATGAATTTTAAAAAGTGTAAGTTTTTTTTCTAACTTGGCTAGCTCCAAAATAATTGAGATGGAGATTTACAGATTTATTCAACATCTTTAAGCACAATAACCGAGCAGATATTTCTAACCCTCTATGCTCAGCCACATTTCCAATTTATTTGCAATCAGCCCCTGCTTTATCACCCATAATGATCAAACATACTCACACAGGGATCTTCATTTTTGCTCCCCATGACATCAGCCTCCACCTATTTTCATATTTGTATGGCACCACAGCAAAGAGCAATTCATTATCATACAGTTCCCCCAGTCTTGTTAGCTTTGATCAGGCAGTTCTTCAGGGTTTGAATGCAGCGTGTCCCTCATTTTTTATGAAGATTCTATAACCAGACTTCCAACTAAGGTAATCTAGACAGGGTGAAAAGAAATCATTGAGCTGATAAACAACTTCAGCAAAGTGGCAGGTTATAAAATTAACTCAAGCAAGTCAGTGGCCTTCTTGTACTCAAAGGACAAGCAGGCTGAGAAAGAAATTAGGGAAATAACACCCTTCACAATAGCCACAAACAACATAAAGTATCTTGGCGTAACTCTAACCAAACAAGCGAAAGATCTGTACAACAGGAACTTCAAGTCCCTGAAGAAAGAAATCCAAGAAGACCTCAGAAGATGGAAAAATATTTCTTGCTCCTGGATTGGCAGGATCAATATAGTAAAAATGGCCATCTTGCCAAAAGCAATATACAGATTCAATGCAATCCCCATCAAAATCCCAACTCAATTCTTCATAGATCTAGAAAGAGCAATTCTCAAATTCATCTGGAGCAACAAAAAACCCAGGATAGCTAAAACTATTCTCAACAATAAAAGGACTTCTGGGGGAATCAATATCCCTGACTTCAAGCAGTACTACAGAGCAATTGTGTTAAAAACTGCATGGTATTGGTATAGCAACAGGCAAACAGATCAATGGAACAGGATTGAAGACCCTGAAATTAACCCACAGACTTATGGTCACTTGATCTTTGATAAAGGAGCCACAACCATCCGATGGAATAAAGATAGCCTTTTCAACAAATGGTGCTGGTTCAACTGGAGGTCAACATGCAGAAGAATGCGAATTGACCCACTCTTATCTCTTTGCTCTAAGATCAACTCCAAGTGGATCAAGGACCTCCACATAAAACCAGACACACTGAAACTATTAGAAAAGAAACTTGGGAAGACCCTGGAGGACTTGGGCACAGGGGAAAAGTTCCTGAACAGAACACCAATAGCGTACGCACTAAGATCAAGAATCGACAAATGGGACCTCATAAAATTACAAAGTTTCTGCAAAGCAAAGGACACTGTCCGAAGGACAAAACGGCAACCAACAAAGTGGGAAAAGATCTTTACCAACCCCACATCAGACAGAGGGCTAATATCCAATATATACAAAGAACTCAAGAAGTTAGACCGCAAAGAAACAAATAACCCTATCAAAAAATGGGGTACAGAGCTAAACAAAGAATTTTCACCAGAAGAAATTCGGATGGCCGCGAAACACCTTAAGAGATGTTCAACATCATTAGTCATCAGGGAAATGCAAATCAAAACAACCCTGAGATTCCACCTCACACCAGTCAGAATGGCTAAGATTAAAAACTCAAGAGACAACAAGTGCTGGCGAGGATGTGGAGAAAGAGGAACACTCCTCCACTGTTGGTGGGATTGCAAAATGGTAAAACCGCTCTGGAAATCAGTTTGGCGGTTCCTCAGAAAATTGGGCATGTCACTTCCAGAGGACCCTGCCATACCACTCCTGGGCATATACCCAGAGGATTCCCCTACATGCAATAAAGACACATGCTCCACTATGTTTATAGCAGCCTTGTTTATAATAGCCAGAAATTGGAAGGAGCCCAAATATCCCTCAAAGGAGGAATGGATACAGAAAATGTGGTATATTTATACAATGGAATACTACTCAGCAATTAAAAATAATGAATTCATGCAATTTGTAGGTAAATGGTTAGACCTGGAAAATATCATCCTGAGTGAGCTAACCCAATCACAAAAGAATGCACATGAAATGCAATCACTGATAAGTGGATATTAATGAGCCCAGAAGCACTAAATACTCAAGACACAAATAGCAAGTCAAATGATTCCCAAGAAGAAGAAAGGAGAGGACCCTGGGCATGTAAAGATTGCATCCAGTTTAGTAAAGAAACCGAGGGGGGAGGGGGAATGATTGGGGAATAGTTGGGGGGGAGAAGAACTATGGGAACTATGGTGGGTGGGAACTGGGAAAGGGGAAAGCCCTTGAAATGTAAACATAAAATATAGAAAATAAAAAAAAAGATATTAAAAAAAAAAGAAATCATTGAGCAATATTCTATGAGGGGTTTAGTCTGCTGTAGTTGGTTAAACTTACTGCAAGTTTCAAAAAGTACATTGTATTGTATCATGTTGTGCACAGTGGTTTCAAAGGCTTCCAAATTATGGCAATTAAAAAAGCAAATTAAAGCAACTTCAATAATTTATTGTGAGCTGTCAATATGAATGATAATATCTGGTAACTACAGAATGAGGATTTCAAGAAGTGGATATGGATAGAAATTTAAGTTGTCTGTGCTGTGTGGACCACAATTCTAATGAGTCTAGGTTTTGGGCCAGTAAGTCCTTCCTAGAAGCTACTCATCCAACCATGCTCTGTAACCTGACTTTCCTGTCACAGCTTTCTGCTCTCCTAATGATAGTTATGTGACTGTTTGAAATTTCTTTGCTGTCTGGCTCTACTTCTAGATAAGGTTGTGGATATAAGAATTCCTTAAGGGCTTACTCACTAATAGAAATGACATAAAAAGAGCCCTGCTCTTCTTGCTCAGTCCAAACAACTAATAGGACCTCATACCTGTGAGCATTCCCTTCTAGTCTTCAAAAATTCTATTAGAAACATTGTAGGGAGTGGGTCTGATGCTAAGGTCCTGTTCCACTATTGGTTCTTGATCTATTAATAAAGATGCTGGCAGCTAATGAGCTGTATGGAATAGGAAGAACTTCCTGGTTCCATGCAGGCAAGCTGGCAGATACCTGGGAGAGAGGATCAGGATAACTGGGGAGGAGGAGGTTGTAGCTGCAGGAAATAAAACTAACTAGCCATGTGAGTATTTAGTTAGAGTGGCCAATGACCACTCTATCCAATTATGCCTGGGATGGCAGGGGAGGTTCAAGAGTGATCAGTCATGAAGTTAACAAAGACATTTTATGATTAATTGGTGTGCATGTTCACGCACGTGTGTGTGTGTGTGTGTGTGTGTGTGTGTGTGTGTGTGTGTGTGTGTGTGTGTGTGATTTTTCATCTGCAAATCTAGATCTGAGGGAACCTGGGAATGGGCTCATAGTGCAGCCCTTCCTGGAGCTTAAGGTGGGGTAGCAAAAACCACAAGCAACAAAAACAATGAAAAATAATTATATTTTTTAAATTAAAGATATGGAGATAGAAACACACCTCAATGTTACTATTCAGAAAGATAGTCTTACTGAAATTTGGAATATATTACTTCCCATGTATGTTTTACAGTTTGGATCATGATATAACTTTTGCTCAACTTCAACTTGCAACTTTTTTCTCTCCATTGGAACTTGAGCTGAAAGCTTTACAAAGATCATGTTGGCTGGCCTCAAACCTGTATCATCCTGCTTTACTTATCGAGTATCATCTAATGCCAAACATTGTGCATAATCGACCTTTTGTCATGTGTTAAACACATTTTTTGTTTTAGTCTGCAAAATTTCTATCAAATTCACAGAAAAATAAAAACAAAATTCAAAAACGAAGTAAGGTTTAATAGCTCCTATATGTAATCTCAGCCCCTGGGAGACTGAGTTAGGTTGATTGCCTGAGTTTGGGAGGAGCTTGGATTACAGAATGAGACCCTTTCTCAAAAAAGAAGGAAAGAACAAAGTAATGAATGAAGAAAGGAAGGAATAAAGGAACAAAGGGAGGAAGGAAGGGAGGGAGGAAAGTAGGCAGACATGAAGAGGAGCCCAAGATACGGATAATCTAACAATGTACAAATCAGAATCACCTTTCAACAAGCAGAGTATCTTCTGAATACTTCATCAAAGAAACCTATCTGCAGAGTCAATGTGCTCTCTGATCAGTGCACTATTTGAAAGAGTAACATCTGTAAAAAAAAAAAACTGTAACATAGAATTAAGACATACAAATGCCCCACTATGCAATGTAGAACCAAATCAAGGTCATGGGCTAATTATGTGTACTGTCTCAAAGTACATAATAAGTAAGTTGTGTTGTTGAAGTCTACACTAATGCTGGCAAAGCTGAATGAGGAAGAAACATGGGAAAGAATGAAGGGGATAAAAATATAAAAACAAAAAAAAATCCCTTTTCATGTTATGGGAGAAGAACACCATAGTAAGAACAGTGTCTTCTTTGGTACCAGGAGAAATGGATTGAAATCCCAAATCTGCTGTTATTGAGCTTGTGTGTACTCAACTATAAACTAAGCATAGCAGTGCTATGAACCATTCACAGTGCTCCTCAAGACTGTATGACACAAGACACAGTAGGACTGCTTCTCTCATTCCCTCTTCATTCTAGGCATAAGAGAGCAGTGTTCTAGTGTTCTCATAGACACAGAAGAGTATGTGACAAATTGGATGTAGAACAAGAGAAGAATCAGTGTGTGTTGCTTCCAAGTCTAAGATAATGTATTTTATATTCCCCTGAAGTAATTGTCATCTCCAAGGTTTACTGCCTCAGTTGGCTAACCTAGGCCTAGCCTCAGAAGGGTCTAGCTTCCATCTAATCAAATGTTGGCCTACAATACATTCAGCTTCTAAGACTTATTGCTGAATAATCTTTCTGTACTTAATTTTCTTTCTGTATGTTGGCTTGGATGTCAACTCTGGCTCAAACTCTTCTCCACACAAACTGATTCAATCTGGCTTCTTTCCACCTCTCCTGAATTTTTCTGCTTGGTCTCATACCATTTTTGGCAATATATTTTAATCTTTTATCTTCTCATTCTCTCTAATTCTGTCTTCATCTTTATCTAGCTTGTTCTCTCTTTTTTTTATTGGATATATTCTATATTTACAACTCATTTCCCCTTTTCTGGTTCCCCACCCCCAAAGGTCCCACATGCCCGTTTCCCTCACCCTGCTCCCTCATCCACTCCCTCCCACCTTACTGTTCTTGTACTCCCCCACAATGATGTTTTGGTCCATTCTAGCACCAGTGTCCACTCCTTTCTTCTTGTGAGACATCACTTGATATGTGATTTATGTCTTTGGTGTTCCAAGCTTCTAGGCTAATATCCACTTATCAGTGACTGTATACCATGGGTATTTTTTTGAGACTGGGTCACCTCACTTAGTATGATGTTCTCCAGCTCTAGCTTGTTCTCTCTTAAACATATCTCCTTAAAACTCTCCTGGTAAAGCTTGTTTCCTCTCCTCCCCCCTCCCTCCCCCAGTCTGTGCTCTTTAATTCCTCTCTCTTCCTTTAAGAGTTGCTTATATCCCATTCTATCAAGTCTTTTGTTCTGATCCATCACTTTTTCTGCTGCTCAATTAACATCATTTTCAAGTATGGGTGCTTCCTTCTACAAAATAATTTTGGCTTCATATGTACTAAGAACTAAACCACATGTATCTTTATTGCATGCTGGGGAATCTTCTGGGTATATGCTAAGGAGTATAGTATGGCTGGGTCTGCCGGAAGTATCATGTCCATTTTTCTGAGGAACTGCCAGACTGATTTCCAGAGTGGTTGTACTAGCTTGCAGTCCCACCAGCAATGGAGGAGTGTTCCTCTTTCTTCACATCCTCACCAACACCTGATGTCTCCTGAGTTTTTAATCTTAGCCATTCTGACTGGTGTGAGGTGAAATCTCAGGGTTGTTTTGATTTGCATTTCTCTAATTACTAATAATGTTGAACATTTTTTAAGGTGTTTCTCAGCCATCCGAATTTCTTCCCAGCATGCAATAAGGATACATGCTCCACTATGTTCATAGCAGCCTTATTTATAATAGCCAGAAGCTGGAAAGAACCCAGATGTCTCTCAACAGAGGAATGGATACAAAAAATGTGGTATATATACACAATGGAGTACTATTCAGCCATTAGAAACAATGGATTCATGAAATTCTTAGAGAAATGGATGGAGCTGGAGAACATCATATTAAGTGAGGTAACCCAGTCTCAAAAGAATACCCATGGTATGCACTCACTGATAAGTGGATATTAGCCTAGACTCTTGGGACACCAAAGACAGAATCCACATATCAAATGATATCCGACAATAAGGAAGGAGTTGACACTGGTGCTGGAAAGGATCAAAACATCAGTGTAGGAGAATACCAGAACAGGTAAGTGGGAAGGGGTGGATGGGGGAACAGGGAGAGGGAAAAGGGCATGTGAGACCTTTGGGGGATGGGGAACCAGAAAAAGGGAAATGAAATGTAAATATAGAAAATATCCAATAAGAAATATGCATACTGGAAAAAAAAAGAACTAAACCACAATAACTATCAATGGTTTTTTCCCAGTAAATAACACAATATCAGGGTTCACAATGTGATCAAATATCCTACAGCAATTCCCAGTTGTCCTAAGGTTGTTGGGCCTATGAGTCTCATAAGTACAATGATTTGGAAGCTTCACCTTAAGGAAAGCATGACCATAACTGAGAAGAAACCATGACTTTAAATACTTTCTTGATAGAAAGTTATCTGCAAGAAAGAAATGTCCCCTTTTATTTTTCTGGAAACAACAAACTATCTCACAGGTGCACTGAGATGGGGGAACAGAGGTCCGCTCCATATGTTACATTGATCTCAGCTAATGTGCAGTTGCTTAGGTTACACAGCAGGCCCTGAGCCCATGGATACTATTGCTCCTCATCTTCTTTCTCAGCACATTGTAATATGGCTTTCAGACATGTTTGCAGATGAAGCTGCGTTTAAGTCAAGACTTGCTGTTGTGGGAGAGAGGAACATATTCACAGATTACTAATCACACCAGCCCCCAATGTGTGTGTGTGTGTGTGTGTGTGTGTATGCGTGTATGTGTGCATATGTGCATGTATTTATATTGATGGAGGCTCTCAGATATTGGATGCCATTCCCCTTTCAGAGACCATACGGTAAGTAAATAAGTACCCTTTGTGACTTTAGGAAGCACTTTTTCTTTTTCTTTTTCTTTTTCTTTCTCTTTTTCATTTTCTTTTTCTTTTTCCTTTTCTTTTTCTTTTTCTTTTTTTCATTTTTCTTTCTGTCTTTCTTTCTTTCTCTCCTTCCTTCCTTCCTTCCTTCCTTCCTTCCTTCCTTTCTTTCTTTCTTTCTTTCTTTCTTTCTTTCTTTCTTTCTTTTTTCTTTCCACTCTAGATTTTATCCACCCCTCCCACAGTCTACCCTATGACTGTTTCACAGTCCATACTTCCTCTCCATAGCCCTGTATCCAAGAGGATGTCCCTAATACCCATCCCCCACCCAACCACACCTCTAAACTCCCTGGGGCATCCAGTCTCTTTAGGGTTAGGTGCATCTTCTCTGACTGAACCCAGACCCAGCAGCAGTCCTCTGCTGCATATGTTAGGGGCCTCATATCAGCTGGTATATGCTGCCTGGTTCAGACTCTAGCATCCTGGAATGGGTTGAGTTTTGTGAGTTTTGCACCAGCAAAACTCTTAGAATGGCTATTATGCAAGCATTTCAAACATCTGTCAGGGTTCAAAGCATATCCTAACCACACAGACCATAAAGGGGATTAAAATACATTTTCATGTCCCCCAAGGTGACCTGGGAAGAACTGAGCAATTATTTTATTTTCTTTATTTTGAAAAACTGAGAAAAATCAGTCACATCCTTCTATAAACAGGAATTCTAAGGATACAGTTGCAGATATTCAGTGGCCCAGGCTTTTGTGGAACACAGGCCTCAACTCCCATTCTTCTACCTTTCTGAGTTCATCCATCCAGGACCTTCTTTTCTATTCTGCCCTTTGCCCTTCTCTTCTCTGGTCTCTTTATTCCTCGGCAGTGCCACACAGGAATGCACCAGTGCTATGCTAAGCTCAATAGCATTCCAGGCAGAGGAAGGAAACAGAGCTCACAGACTTCCCCATGGTCCAAAATGAAAACTAATTTGTGGCAAGCAACTTTCTTGACATTTAAAGCCCACAAGATAGTCTTTACCTCCTTAAAACAAATGAAAAAAAATGGAAGGAATTATAATGAAATCCCAGGAAAACCCTGCTATTCACTAAGAATAATCTCCATTGTTTATTCAAGAGAATAGACAGTATTTAGCAATATGGTTCCTGATATTTCTCTTCCTTGATGCAAGTTCCTTGCAGCTATTTTCTTCTTAATTAGCACCACTTCCTGCTCCACATAGAAAAATCTATAAGTGTTGTTGACTGACTAACATTAATCTGATCATTAGGTGCTAAAATCCAGGAAAGCAGCCTTTGTAGGCAGGCATTTCAAAGGTAAGTTAGTTTTTGTTTCACAAGTGGTTCACAGGCAGGCATCTGGAGAGAAAAGGAATTTGAATGTGAAGTTCAGAACAGTATTCAGCTTCAGATCATTAGTTTTATGTATACATCTTTGAAAGTACACATCTACACGCCACATACTGATCTCTCGATCTCCGTCCATGGGCATTCCACAAAATCACAAGAAAGCTCAAATTCAGTACACTCTTTTACTTCCAAAATCCTACATACACCATAAAATGGTGTTGTAAATCAAATAACTTATTAATTAAAATATAAAGTTTATAAGTATAATACAATTAATAAAATTAAAAATACATAAGATATAAATACTAATGTAAATTACATCACAACTTGTTATCCTCTGACTTGGAGCTTGAGCATGTGACACCATTTTTTACTCATAAGCCACCTCCAACTGACCTTTCTGCTTTTCTTAGTGAGTATAGCATCCACATGAAGAACATGCTTTTACTATAAGAATAAAGAGAAAATAAGAGTACTAGAGGACCCACTCAGGGAGATAAACAAAACTTTTTAAATTGAGTGAACTCCATTTTTTATCCTAGAACAAGCTTTCACAGTTGGTGACTTCTAGGCAAACAGGTCAAATGGAGGACCCTAAAGAGAATGAAGAGCCTCTAAAGGGAACAAACCAATGTTCCTGAAAACTATGTGATTTACTCCTGAATACACATACATACATACACACAAAGATAATACTGAGACCCATGTTCAATTATCATTCATGAATTTAAAAGCTAATAATAAAATCTGACTCTTGAAAATTCAGGAAACATAGCTAATCCTACACAGATGATAATTTCAGTGACATTCATGTATCTCATTAAATTTCCTTCATAGTATATTTATAAGTATATTCTTATAAAATATTTATAAAAATGTCTGCTGCATATCTTTGCTTAATATTTTATGAATATTTTCATATACAAAATAATAGTTTTATTACTATCAAACCACCTTCTCCTAGAACCCCTGGATTAAAGTATTATACTTCAATGGCAATTTGAATGGTATCAATGACCTCAGGTAACTCATTCATTACTGGAATTGTTTCAAATGCATTGACTGGTATCATGGAGTATGACTGTCAATACATTGGACTCCTGATCTGGATTATAAACAGCCCTAGTGTCAGGCATTAAAACTTGACTCTTAGTTTTACAACCAAACAAGTTCTGTTTATTTGCATTTCTGACTTATAGTTCTCCCTTCAAATTCAGGCAGTTTTTGGAAGTAATCTCATGTTTTTGAAATTACTCTTTATGTTTCTCATGATATCAGTGTTATTTCAAATTAAGTTTTTGTATTGAAGTCTCATTTTTCTCTCTTGGTCAGGCCACATAGGCAAGTTCTCTCTACATCATGCATGTTATTCTCCCACTTGATCTTGCTTTCTCTTTTTAAAATTTTTATTTTTTCAATATATTCTTTATTTACATTTCAAATGATTTCCCCTTTCCTGTCTCCCCACTCCCCAAAGGTCCCATATGCCATTTTCCCTCCCCCTGTTCCCCATCCACCCCTTCCCACTTCCCTGTTCTGGTATTCCCCTACACTGATGCACTGAGCATTTACAGAACCAGGGGCCACTTCTTCCTTCTTCTTGGACTTCATTTGATATGTGGATTGTGTCTTGGGTATTCCAAGATTCTAGGCTAATATCAACTTATAAGTGAGTGCATACCATGAGTGTTCTTTTGAGACTGGGTTACCTCACTTAGTATGATGTTCTCTAGCTCCATCCATTTGTCTAAGAATTTCATGAACTCATTGTTTCTAATGGCTGAATAGTACTCCATTGTGTATATATACCACACATTTTTGTATATATTACTCCGTTGAGGGACATCTGGGATCTTTCCAGGTTCTGGCTATTATAAATAGGGCTGCTATGAACATAGGGGAGCTTGTATACTTATTACATGCTGGGGAACCCTCTGGGTATATGCCCAGGAGTGGTATAGCAGGGTCCTCCAGAAGTTTCATGCCCAGTTTTCTGAGAAACCACCAGATTGATTTCCAGAGTGGTTGTACCAGCTTGTAATCCCACCCATTGGGTCAATAATCCCAAGTTATAGATCTACAACACAACCCTTATATCTGAGACTCAGGAAACACTGCAGAAAAGTGGACACAAATATTCTTAAGAGCCAGAGAACCAGATTATCTTTATAAGAAAGTGTTTTCTATGAATAACAGGGAAAATGCACACATGAAATTTTGAGAGTATGAGTTCCTAAAACAAGACCAGTATAATGACATCAGTTGACACCCAAACATTTATGGGAGAATCTCATAAGGCTTCATCCTTAGATGAATAACTACAGTCAATTAATCGCTGTTGGGGGAGGAAGAATGGGTGTTCTCCATGGTTGGAGCCCCACGATAGGTTACCTAATCCAAATGGAAAGAATTCAACAAATAGAATTAATACTAAATGTGCCCTCCTACTCCATCACAGATTCATGATCTCTCCATTCCCTTTATTATTGTTATTACATAAATAATATGTAGCATATATAATCCTTTGTATGTATACCAACAAATATATGTATATACATATACATGTAAATGCATATATATATGTATGTTACATATTGCTATATATCTGAAAACAATAATAAAGACAAGAAAATGCTATGAGTTTTTGAGGAAGTTGGGGTGCACAAGAAGAGTTGGACTGGAAGGTCAAGGAAAACAAATTATATATAGTACTCATTAAATAATTCTAAAAGTTATTTTTAAAAGTTCTAGTGTAGTTTAGCCTAACTGGTGAACTGCAGATCAGATAATAGACCATGTTGAAAAAGAAAAACAAACAAACAAACAAACAAATAACAACTCAGAAAATAGGAAAACAAAAAAAAATCCAATTGATTAATAGTAATTAAGGAAGAAACCCAATGTTAACCTCTGGCCTCTATGTGAACATACCACACATAGAAGTGGTCATGTACTTTTACATAAAAATACACATAAAGAAAAAAAAGAATAAAATCTTTTTCAGTTTTTTAATTACCTAGAAGTCTCTTTCTCAGATTGTAAAGCCATAGGCCTTAAAAATTCAGGGTTATGCTGGGCCTGGTGGCGCACACCTTTAATCCCAGCACCTGGGAGGCAGAGGCAGGCGGATTTCTGAGTTCGAGGCCAGCCTGGTCTACCGAGTGAGTTCCAGGACAGCCAGGACTACACAGAGAAACCCTGTCTCGAAAACAAACAAACAAAAATTCAGGGTTACATACACGGCATTCACTCATGTGACTTTGAGACAGTGTCAACAAAAGACAGCTTCCATACATCATACTTTAATGATCATCTGGTGATTTCAAGGTGACATTATGAAATAAATGAATCTGTGCTTAATAAGAATGATACTGAAAACAATATTTTCTTATCTGTGTTGAGTTGCCTCTCCAAAGAAAATCTTTCAGGACACTAAAGCATGTCCTTATTGGCCAACAAGGACTTTAAAAGTATTATGAGTAAAAATGGGTATCTGATGGGGTGTAGAATTTCTCATCCAGTATGAATAATAGCCTATATGAAATCAGTATGTCCTTCTGGTCTAAATCTGCACCCAGGAGCTAAGGCTGTTCCACAGCCTTCTACACACATATCCTTCCAGGAAAAAGCTGGTCTCCAGTAGTGATCTCACTCCAAAGCCCAGAGATGAAATCACTTTTGCTCCAATAACTGTCCAAAGCAGGACCTGCCAAGAGCACACAGGGCACAGGAACAGTGGAGCAGCTTGGGACAGGAGTCTTCAAGTCTCCAGCTGTGCCCTGGAGCTAAGGCAGTCCCATAGGCTTCCTCACCCAAATCTTGCCCTAGAGAGGCCTGGTCTCCCTAGGAATGTTGACACACCAAGATTACAGGTTCACAGGCCACAGAAAGGACAAGCTCCAGCAAAAGATAGCAAAACCAACTGACAACAGAGGTAACCAGATGGTGAGAGGCAAGCACAAGAACCTAAGCAACAGAAACCAAGGCTACTTGGCATCAAGAGAACCCAGTTCATACACCAGAGCAAATCCTGGATACCCCAATACAGTGGAAAGCAATATTTGGCTTTAAAATCACGTCTCATGATGATGATAGAGGACTTTAAGAAGGACATGAATAACTCCATTAAAGAAATACAGGAGAAAGGAGAGGACCCTGGGCCTGAAAAGATTGGATCCAGTTTTGTAGATCTAGAACAGAGAAATGGTGGTGGAGGGGGGGGATGATTGGGGAATAGTTGGGGGGGAGGACTTATGGGACTTATGGTGGGGGGGGACTGGGAAAGGGGAAAGCCTTTGGAATGTAAACAAAGAATATAGAAAATAAAAAAATAAATATATAAATAAAAAGAAAGAAATACAGGAGAGCCGGGTGCATGCCTGCAATCCCAGCACTCTGGGAGGCAGAGGCAGGTGGATTTCTGAGTTCGAGGCCAGCCTGGTCTGCAAAGTGAGTTCCAGGACAGCCAGGGCTATACAGAGAAACCCTGTCTTGAAAAAACAGAGAAAACAAAAAACAAAACAAAACAAAACAAAACAAAGAAGTACAGGAGAATAGAGGTAAACAGGCAGAAGCTCTTAAAGAGGAAACACAAATCCCTTAAAGAATTACAGGAAAACACAACAAAACAGATGAAGGAATTGAACAAAACCAACCAGGATCTAAAAATTGAAATAGAAACAATAAAAAATACATAGAGGGAGATAGCTCTGGAGATAGAAAACCTAGGAAAGAAATTAGGAGTCATAGATGCAAGCATCACCAACAGCCTACAAGAGGTACAAGAGAGGATCTAACGTGCAGAAGAAAGAATAGAAAACATTGACACAACAGCCAAAGAAAATGCAAAATGCAGAAATCTCCTAACCTAACAGGTCCAGAAAATCCAGGACACAAGGAAAAGACCAAATCTAAGGATAATAGGTATAGATGGGAGTGAATATTCCCAACTTGAAGGGTCAGTAAAAATATCTTCAAAAAATTATAGATGAAAACTACCTGAACCTAAAGAAAGGGATGCCCATAAATATATATGAAGCCTAAAGTACTTCAAACAGATTGGACCAGAAAACAAATTCCTCCCATCAAACAATAATCCAAATACCAAATGCAAAAAACAAAGAAAGAATATTAAAAGCAGTAAGGGAAAGATGTCATGTAGCATATAAAGGCAGATCTATCATAATTACACCAGACTTCTCAGCAGAGACTCAAAAAGCCAGAAGATCCAGGGAAGATGTCATTCAGACCCTAAGAGAACACAAATGCCAGCCCAAACTAATATACCCAGAAAAACTCTCAATTAACATAGATGAAGAAACCAAGATATTCCATGACTAAACCAAATTTACACAATATCTTTCCACAAATCTAGCCCTAGAAAGGATAATAGAAAACTCCAGTACATGTAGGGAAACTACATCCTAGAAAAAACAAGAAAATAATCTTCTTTTAACAAACCAAAAAGTAGATAGCCGCATGAACATAATTCCAACTCTAAAAACAACAATAACAGGTAGCAACAGTCACTTTTCTTTAATATCTCTTAATTTCAATGGACATAATTCCTAATAAAAAGGCATAGAATAACAGACTGGATATGTAAACACGACCCAACATTTCCCTGCATACAGAAAACATACCTTAGTGACAAGGACAGTCACTAAAAGGGGTAAAATGTAAAATGGGTAAAGGGCTGGAAAACAATTTTCCAAGCAAATGGTCCCAAGAAACCAGCTGAAGTAGCCATTCTAATATCAAATGAAATTGGCTTTCAACCAAAAGTTATCAAAAACGATGAGGAAGGACGCTTCATACTCATCAAAGAAAAAAAATCTACCAAGATGAACTCTCAGTTCTGAACATCTATGCTCCAAATGTGAGGGCACCCACACTCATAAAAGAAACTTTGTAAAGCTCAAAGCACACATTGCACCTCACACAATACGAGTGGAAAACTTCAATATCCCACTCTCTGCAATGGGCAGATCATGGAAATGGAAGCAAAACAAACAAACAAAAAAAAAAAAACAGTGAAATTAACAGAAATTATGAACCAAATGGATTTAACAGATATCTATAGAACATTTCATCCTAAAACAAAAGAATATACCTTCTTCTCAGCACCTCACAGTACCTTCTCCAAAACTGACCATATAATCAGTTACAAAGCAGGCCTCAACAGATAGAAGGAAATTGAAATCATCCCATGTATTCTATCAGATCACCATGAACTAAGGCTGGTCTTCAACAATAACCATAACAACAGAAAGCCCACATATTCCTGGAAGGTAAACAATGCTCTGCTCAATGATAACTTGATCAAGGAAGAAATAAAAATAAAAAGAAATTAAAGACTTTTTCAAATTCAATGAAAATGAAGGCAAAACATACCCAAACTAATAGGATACAATGAAAGCAGTGCCAAGAGGAAAACTCATAGCTCTGAGTGCCTCGTAAAAGAAACTGATCTGAAAGGTCTAGGAAAAAAAGAAACAAAACACCCAAGAGAAGTAGATGGCAGGAAATAACCAAACTCAGGACTTTAATCAACCCAGTAGAAACAAAAATAATTATACAAAAAATCAACAAAAACAGGAGCTGGTTCTTTGAGAAAATCAAGATAGATAAACCCTTAGCCAGACTAACAACAAGGATCAGAGATAATATTCAAATTAACAAAATCAGAAAAGAAAAGAGAGATATAACAACAGAAAGTGAAGAAATTAAAAAAAAATCATCAGATTCCACTACAAAAGCCTATACTCAACACAACTGGAAAATGTGGATGAAATAGCAAATTTTCTAGACAGATACCAAATACCAAATTAAACCAGGAGCAGATAAATCATCTCAGTCTCATAACCCCTAAAGAATAGAAGCAGTCATTTAAAAAAAAATCTACCAACCAACCAAAAAAAGAAAAAAAAAAAAAAAAGCAGAGGACCAGAAGGTTTAGTGCAGAATTTTATCAGACCTTCAAAAAAGACCTAATACCAATGCTCTTCAAACTATTCCACAAAATGGAAACAGAAGGAAAGCTATCCAATTCGTTCTATGAAGCCACAGTTATGCTCACACCAAAACCACACAAAGACCCAACAAAGAGATCGAATTAATTTCCCTTATGAATATCGATGCAAAAATATTCAATATAATTCTCAAAACCTGAATCTAAGAACACATCAAAACAATGTCCTTCTGCATGCTGACCTCCAGTAGAACCAGCACTATTTGACTCCAGAGAGCCAAATTACCCTATTAAAATGGAGCTAATTTTTAATAAATTACTAAACAAAGAATTTCAAATGGCTGAGAAGCACCTTAAGAAATGTTCAACATCATTAATCAGGGAAATGCAAATCAAAACAACCTTGAGATTTCACTTCACACCAGGAACACTCCTCCAATGTTGGTGGAATTGCAGGATGGTTAACCTCTCTGGAAATCAGTCTGGCAGTTCCTCAGAAAATTGGGCATGACACTTCCAGAGAACTCTGTCATACCACTCCTGGGCATATACCCAGAGGATTCCCCTGCATGCAATAAAGACACATCCTCCACTATGTTCATAGCAGCCTTATTTATAATAGCCAGAAGTTGGAAAGAGCCCAGATATTCCTCAAAGGAGGAATGGATACAGAAAATGTGGTATATTTATACAATGGAATACTACTCAGCAATTAAAAATAATGAATTCATGCAATTTGTAGGCAAATGGTTGGATCTGGAAAATATCCTAACTGAGGTAATCCAATCACAAAAGAATACACATGAAATGCAATCACTGATAAGTGGATATTAATGAGCCCAGAAGCTCTGAATACTCAAGGCACAATTAGCAAATCAAACGATTTCCAAGAAGATGGAAGGAGAGGACCCTGGTCCTGAAAAGACTGGATCCAGATTTGTAAGAAAGTATCAGAACAGAGAAATGGTGTGTGTGTGTGTGGGGGGGGTCATTGGGGAATGGGCAGGGTGAAGAGGACTTATGGGACATATGGTAAGGGGGGAACTGGGAAAAGGGAAAGCCTTTGGAATATAAACAAAGAATATAGAAAATAAGGCGGTTCCTCGGAAAATTGGTCATAGCATTACCTGAAGCGCCAGCTATACCACTCCTAGGCATATACCCAAACAATGCTACAACTTGTATGCTCTACTATGTTTACAGCATCCTTATTTATAATAGTCAGCAGCTAGAAAAAATCCAGATGTCCTTCAACTGAGGAATGGATATAGAAAATGTGGTATATTTACACAATGGAGTACACAGCTATTAAAAACAATGATGTCATGAAATTCTTAGGCAAATGGATGGAATAGAAAATATCCTGAGTGAGGTAACCCAATCACAAAAGAAAGCACATGGTATGCACTTGCTGGATATTAGTCCAAAACATTGGAATACACAAGATACAGTTCATAGACCCCATGAAGTTCAAGAATAAGGAAAATCAAAGTGTGGATACTTTGGTCCTTAGACAGGGGAACAAAATAAACACGTGAGGAGATACAGAAAGAAAATGTGGAGCAGTGTTAGGCATTGGTGAGCTAAGCTCAAAGCCCCCAGCTGAGCTGTTTGCACAGGTTTCCAGAGAATGGAACTTCCTGTGGCTTAGCTTGATTCCTGTTTTTCTGCCTAGTGTGGTAGGGACTTCCCAGGTGGCTGACCTATGGCTATAACTATTTTTTCCTGTTGTTTTTCCTGGCCTCTAGTATATATTGCTGGTCCCTCAGTAAAGCTTTGGCATTCTCTTTATTGAGTGACTCGTCAGTGTTTTCTGTCAATCCCCCAGGCCAGCGCCCAATACTTGGTACAGTGGCAGTGCAGGCGCTATCAGAGCAGAGCCTGAGAGAAAGGCCAAGCAGAGACTGCCCCACTTGGGGATCCATCCCAAACCCAGACACTATTGTGGATGCCAAGAAGTAAGTGCTTGCTGACAGGAGCCTTATATAGCTGTCTTCTGAGAGGCTCTGCCAGAGCCTGACAAATACAGAGGTGGCAGCTTGCTGCCAACTCTTGGACTGAAGTCTCCAATGGAGGAGTAAGAGAAAGGACACCTTCAGTTCCTTCTGTCCTTTCTCTGTTTGCTTCCCCATAGGAGGAACAACAATATCAACCAACCAGACTCCCCGAGCTCCCAGGGACTAAACTACAATCTGATGTGACCCGTGGCTTCAGCAGCATATGCAACAGAGAATGGCCTTGTTGTCCATCAATTGGAGGAGAGGCGCTTGGTCCGGTGATGGCTTGATGCCCCAGTCTAGGGAATTCCCAGGAGGGGGAAGCAGGAGTAGGTGGGTGTGTGGAGGAGCACCCTCATAGAAGCAGTGGGACAGGATGGGATTGGGGATTTTCAGAGGTAAAACCACTAAAGGGGATAACATTTGAAATGTAAATAAAAATATCTCCTAAAAAGTTTAAAGGAAAAAGTTGTCTCTAAAATACTCAGACTCTCTTGCAGAATCAAAAATGAAGGAACAAGCCACAGTTATAGTCACATGAAAGCAAAGTGTAAACCAAATAATGTAGCTTAGCAGAAAAAAAAAACATTATGTGAGGGAGAAGGCCACACAAGGAAACCCCATGGTGAGAATGAGGTAGAAGTGGAGTAGGCCTCTGCAACCTAGGAAAGCCTGGGTGACACACTTGCCAAGAGCAAAGAGGCAGGGAGGCTCCTTCTTGTGTGATGTAGTGGCCTTTCCTGGTTGTCACGTTGACTATATCTGGAATGAACTACAATCCAGAATTGGAAGGCTCACCTGTTATCCTAATCTGGAGGCTGAGAGATATACATTTCCGATTTAGATCTTGGAATGGAGATCTTGAGGCATAGTGGCTATGAATTCCAGAAGATTAAGACATGTTGATCTCTGAGTTCAAGGTCATCTAGGATTACAGGTGTGGTAGCACCCACAATGTCTGCTTGCCTTGTGGGACTGAGCAACTGCTAGATCCTTGGACTTCCATCCGCAGCTGCTGCTGACCATTTTTGGGGAGTTGGACTAAGGACTTTAGTTGGACTAAAGTCAACAACAAATTCCGTTACTATACAGAGACTACCCATATGTTCCGTGACTCTAGAGAACCCTAACTAACACAGGAGGCTTCTGAATGATCTGTCCTTTTCAACACAACTTTCAGAACTCCAGCCTCGATAACTGTGAGCAATGAATTCCGCATATTTGAAAAGAGTCTGGTTTGGAGAGTTTCATTCTAATATCCCTAAACTCTCCACCCCTCGCAATTTTTCCACTGGGTTGTTTTTGTTCTTTTCTCTACTTTGTGAAAACACTTTGTATAATATAGATTCTAGCTGTTTCTCTTCATGTTTTGTGTTTTCATAATTCAGATGTTACTATATCTCCAGGACTTAAATATCATCCATTAGGCAACAAAGTATAGACATGCCATATGAAACCTATGTTTTTTTTCTTTTTTCTTTTATTTTCTATATTCTTTGTTTATATTCCAAAGGCTTTCCCTTTCACAGTTCACCCCTCACCATATGTCCCATAAGTCCTCCCCTGCCCATTCCCCATTCACCCCCCCCCCCGACCCTTTCTCTGTTCTGGTACACTCCTGCAAAACTGGAACCAGTCTTTTCAGGACCAGTGTCCTCTCCTTTCTTCTTCTTGGGAATCTTTTGATTTGCTAATTGTGACTTGAGTAGTCAGAGCTTCTGGGCTCATTAATATCCACTTATCAGTGACTGCAATTCATGTGTATTCTTTTGTGATTGGGTTAACTCACTTAGGATGATATTTTCCAGATCCAACCATTTGCCTACAAGTTGCATGAATTCATTATTTTTAATTGCTGAGTAGCTTTCCATTGTATAAATATACCACATTTTCTGTATCCATTCCTCCTTTGAGGAACATCTGGGCTCCTTCCAGCTTCTGGCTATTATAAATAAGGCTGCTATGAACATAGTGGAGGATGTGTCTTTATTGCATGCAGGGGAATCCTCTGGGTATATGCCCAGGAGTGGTATGCCAGGGTCCTCTGGAAGTGTCATGTCCAATTTTCTGAGGAACTGCCAGACTGATTTCCTGAGCGGTTGTACCATCTTGCAATCCCACCAACAGAGGAGGAGTGTTCCTCTTTCTCCACATCCTCGCCAGCACCTGTTGTCTCTTGAGTTTTTAATCTTAGCCATTCTGACTGGTGTGAGATGGAATCTCAGAGTTGTTTTGATTTGCATTTCCCTGATGACTAATGATGTTGAACATCTCTTAAGGTGCTTCTCAGCCATCCGAATTTCTTCTGGTGAAAATTCTTTGTTTAGCTCTGTACCCCATTTTTAATAGGGTTCTTTGGTTCTTTGGGGTCTACCTTCTTGAGTTCTTTGTATATATTGGATATTAGCCCTCTGTCAGATGTGGAAAAGCTATGTTTTAATCCAGAAAATAGTACATTGTTTCTTGTCAAATTATACTCTGAATTTCTGTTTCTTTACCTTGGTAAACAGCTATAGTTCTGATCTGTACATATTAAATAAGCCTAGTTTTGTTTTCAATTTAGTTTACTATCTGGTGCTTGAGTTTAGGTATGAAGGTTACACACAGGTTCATTTCATTGTAATTTGATAACTGTTTATGTCAACACCAATTTTTGTGCTTGTGCATATGTGTTTAGTGTGTGTGTGTGTGTGTGTTTGTGTGTATGTGTGTGTATTTGTGTGTGTGTGTGTGTGTGTGTGTATGTGTGTGGGAATGGAAGCACATGCTTGCAGAATCCAGAGGCTAATTTTGAATGTACTTCCTTAATACTGCCCATCCTGACTTTTTTGAGTCAGAGTCTCTTGCTAACGCACATGTGAGTGATTCAGCTAGGGTCAGTGGCCAAGTTGCAACAAGTGTCAGTCAATATTTACATTCTCGAGCTGAGATTACAAGCAAGTTGCATGTGTGCTCCACCACACCTGTTTTTCTTGTTTATTTTATATGGGATTTAGGTCTCAGTACTTTATACCTACCCTGGGTGCTCTTCAAACACTTTATTGTCTGAATACCTTTATTGCCTGCAAGCAACAACTGAGTAAATCATGCTTCATCTCCAAAACCAAAAAGCCAATGTTTATGCATGACAACCCTTATCATATTGTTGTAAATAGTGTGCATTTTGTTTATAATGCATACAGGTATATTTATGCCAATACAAATATTGTGGGATGGTAATCAATCATCATAACTTCTTCTATCAGATATGGTGTCTCTCACTATGTCTGAAACTTATCTGGCTCTTCCCAAATATTTTTCAGCATGTAGGGAAGCAAAAACGCCACTTTTTTTCTAATTTTAAATTTAAGAATGTGTTTTCCTAGTTTTCAAGACATTTTTGTGATTTCTAGAAATTAGAGTATTTTTCAGATAGGTCATAGGCTTTAAAAATATTTTAACAGGTTTGAAATTTTCATGTTCTTACTATAATAAATTAAAATTTTAATCTAATTGGTTTTAATATATTTATAGATAAGTGCAGCCATCATTACCATCAATTTTATAATATTATTATTATCACTTCTGAAATAACTGTATAGGCTTTAGTCCTCTCTCCCATGTCTTCTATCTTTGCCCTTCTCCTAAGGAACAATTTCTCTCCTTCTATATGAATTCCTACAGTTTTGGTTTTAATATAGAATTGCAGTTTGTGACCTGTGTGGTTGGCCTCTTTTACTTAGTTTATCATATTTTAATAGAGCATCCATATTTTATCATGTTCTATTAATTTTCATAGTCAAATGCTATCCTATCACAGGGCTATACTTCATTTCCTGTTCCCATACCTTTATTGAATTTTTTTCTGCCTATTTTTGAGAACACTGAAATGTACAAGTTCCTTTGAGCATACGTGTTTTTGTTTTTTGTTTTTTGTTTTTTGTTTTTTGTTTTTTTGTTTGGAGTGACTGTTTCACTTCAGAATGCAATAGCTAGAATATCCACTATTCCTCTGCTTAATAAATGAAGGAAAAACTGAACTTCTTTCCCAAAGGGCCTCACCATTTACGTCATTACCAGCTATCTGTGAGCGTCGGTTCTCCTGCACTCTTACTATACTTGATATTGACTCTGTCTGTACTGGTAATTATAAAGTGCTATCTAATGAGACTGCAGATCTTCTAAGGACTAGTGAAGTAGATAATATCTTCATGTACTTTGAGCCATTTGTGTGTCCTTTTTGAAAAATCATATCTATTCAGAGCTTTTTTTTTTTTTTTGCCTCAAAAGGAGTTTCATTATTGATGTGCATGTGGTCATTATGTATCCTAAATGCAAGTCATTTATCAAATTTATTCTCTGAAAATGCTTATTTAATCATCAAACTCAATCTCAGATTGACCTGTAGGCATCCTTCCAAGACTTTTTTCCCACCAATTTTGCGTCATTCTGTGGAAAGCAGTTCAGATTCATTGATATTACAGGTATATGAACGGAGTGGCCTACAATTAGTTTTTGTAGCCTCCATACCCAAGTAAGACTTCTAATATATCTTACAATGTACTCTGGTTATCCAGGCCCAAATAATAGTGTTACAGATCTTTTGGCTTCCTCAAGAAGCTGCCTAATGCACTCATGGCACCAGAAGTTAGCTTTTCTGTCTTTCTGAAGAAAGAGAGACAGTTACTTTTCAACATAAATCAGGAAGGATGCATCCTAGATACATGATAATATGATACATTGAATGAGTATGATTTAATTGTTCCCAAAATAGACGTTTAAGTAGACTTATACTAGAGTCATCTACATACACTCTTTAAATATTTTAAAATATTCATTCTGTTATCTATAATTTTTTCTCTTCTAATATTCATATTGATGCTCATACCATTAGAAGATATAAAAACTTAGAAATGATTAGTTAAACACAGAGCACAGGCTTGCAAAATATTATCAACAGTCTTATAAAAATGTGTTGCAACTGAACACCTGTTTAAAAATTTGGTACAATCAGTCCTGGCTTAGATGGCAAAAGTGACGTAATCCTTTAATGATTTTTTCACTGTGTATATTTAGAAAAGTGGAGGAGGATGTCTGAGTCAGACCACCCATCTGGCTCCTGTTTCCAACCTCTGGATAAGTCCCAATTACTTTCTTCTGCAGTGTAAGTTACAGGAGGAATGTAAGATACTACAGAAGTAATTAGAGGGAACATAACATTGGGAGATGCAGTTGTCCATTTGGCTACCACATCTGCTCTCTGATTTCCTAATTCTTCCATGTGTGTTCACATTTTGTGGGCCCTGCAATAGACTATGCTTTTTAGCCATCAAATATACTGCTTCCAGTACTGCTAGATCTGAAACCCAAAGTTAATTTAGTGTTTTCAGCATAAGTTAGTATCTTTTTTCAGATTCCAACTGGAACACGGACTATCAAGAAGGCATACTTAAAGTTACTACATATATAATTGCCTGTTGGCCATAAATAAGGTACAAAGCAATAATTAAACTATTAACTCAACCAAGTGTGCCACAATTACAGGAAGGTAGAGACCAGGAATCAGTGGAATCTATAATGGAAATGATAACATCATTTTTCTCATATAATGTGCCATCAGTAAGTCACATTAAATCAAAAAAGTTATCTCTTATGCTTCAAGTATTAGAATTAACTAACGTAATAATACCACAACAATCACAAATTGGCTCACTGAAAGTAGCTATAAAGCAGGCAAACTATACTTGGAGTAGGAAGCAAAATGGCATGTGAAAGAGTGGGCTATTATTTTAATAATCTTATAGTGACTTCAAGCAGTAAAACCTAATAACATAAAAGATGAGCACCTGTAAGCCAAAAATAGGTCCTTTGGAATCTAGGAACAAGCTTATTTGATGTGAAGTATAAACACTCAAAGGAGAGTTCAGAATAACTTTAAGGGGGTTGTCCCATTAAGTTACAAGTGTCAGCTAACATCCTAATATATCCCAGCCACTCCCGAGATTCTAGGCCCATCTGTTTGAGAAATGTGTGATAGGCAGATGGATTTGATTCAGTCCTTGAGTAAACATCATCAGATATTTACCCTGGCACTTGGTAAGATACAGTTGTAAAGGTCTATCAGGGTACAGTTTCCCAATATCTGGAGGCCTAAGCAAAAGAGATTTTAATAATTAAGTCTGTTGTTGTTCCCAAAGCTTGGTAACTTAGTTATTATTTTTCTTTATGGATACATGTAGCAGCTTACCTATGAGACTATATCTAGCAAACCAAAGTCAATAAACCTGAGCCCCCAAAAAATACTCCAACAAATTTTCTAGTGTTAGGTGTTGGAAGAGCATGAGTAGCTTGGAGATGAAGAGCTGAGAGCGCCATTCCCTGAGGTCAAGAAGTATCCAAGAGGAGTTCCTTTGGGGACAACCTTTAGGGATTGGACTAGGGAATACAACGTTCTATTAGGTGATATCATACCTCATTAATCTCTCTACAGCAAAACCCCCTCTGTACTTTATGTTTAAGCCATTTAGATCCCTACTCTGAAGCCCTGGGGAGGAAGAATGCAGGTGATGCCTTATATATCAGTCCATTAGAAAGCAAAGCAAAACAAACAAACAAAACCTAAGATTATGGAGAAACAAGGAACGTGTCTTTAAGATCCAGGCCACAAACCATTGATTATTAGAGGATATTAAATTAGTAGAGCGTAAGGTAATGGGGCCTCCAGCTATGAGGGAATACTAATTTCATGTATGGTATGCAGGACTGTGAGTCATCTGATAGTCTTCATTATGCTTTTGAACCTGTAGTAGGATGTTTAAGGTGAACATCATTATACTCAAAGACTATAACAATGTAATTTACCAGTTAGGGTTGAAGTCCTACCCAATCTTCAAGCAAATAAAATTATATTTATGGTTTAGAAAAAGCATGAAAGACTTTTAATCTAAAGGGAATGATGGAACCTGCCATTTCCCTACCTGACATGCTGATGGTTTATTTTCAGTGTTTAGTAAAGAGTCTTGCAAAGATAGAATCACTAGCTGACTATTTAGGATGAATGACAATTGCCATTTTGTGGGATGTTTTTAGATTACAGGAAAGTGTAGCCCACAGTTTATGGTTTAGAAGGTAAGTTATGACTTTATTTTTGTCAATTGGTTTCTGTCCAATAAAAAGAGTAGGCATTTATCCATTAACAGAAGAGTGTTAGTAAAAGTCATTTTTTTATTCACAAGCAAAATGAAGCAGGAACAAATCATTTGGTTACTGAAGTCACATTTATTCCCATAACACAACATGAGTCAGGGACTGGTTGACTAGAATATTAAGTGAGGTATTCTATATAGGCCATTAGGATAAATTTATGTCCCCATATGAAGCTTCCAGAATTACTATATACCCTATTCCATTAATGGTGAAGATGAGTCAGAACCCAATTGGAGCTGAGGCTTTCTTCACTCTGGGAACATTTAAGGCTCTGGTCTGAGGGTTCTTTGATCCTGGGGCAAAACAGTGTAGTTTTGCCCCATTTAAAACAAGGCATGTTTAAAGGATGCCCAACATGTAGGTAATCTGTCTTCCAGTGATCCGTCTGTAGACAGACATGATATTTATTAGCCAGTTCATTTCCTAGAGAAAAATGTCAACAGCAGACCTCGAGTCACTATGGTGCAAGATGGTCTATATGTGTATTTTCTTCTCTCAGTCTGATAACTTTAGCTTCCTTTCATCTCCTTGCTTCTTTTTGTATGTCCCATTTACAGAAACACAGTACTATATTTATTAGGTCATATGTGGGAGTATTGTGCTCCGAAGACAAGTTTTCCAATTTTTGCAGCATAAATAATGTTACCTTTTTTGCAGGATAATCTTACCTTCAGAATTGAGTTTAGATAGAGCATGCTCTCCATAGGCTCTTTAAGACATTTTGAAAAGTCAGCAATATATTTATTAGGCCTCTGATTAGCCTTTTCCTTTGGACATGCCTTCATAGTTTAATTTCATTGATATTTTTAGGCCTCTAGCACATAGAGAATAAGAATGTCATCATAGAGACATGTCCTAAGTGTTATAATCCCACATGAGTAGAGTGGGATCTATAGGTATTGCTTAATGTCCTATGGAATATTCAATATCTATAATATGTGTGTAAATTTTCTTACTATCATTTAGCACCCCTGGTCTATCTAGTTCTCTCAGACTCAGTATTTATCCAATAATAACACTGACATTTTCTTAGAAAGCTCATAATTTTGGGAGAGAAGTCAAAAATCCCTTCAAATATTTCTTGGGTCTTGCATAGAAAAAAGCTGTTGGGCTCTAGTGAACTTAGATTTTAGTAAGTCCTTGTGTGAAGCGAACTCATCCAAGCAAAAATACCTGCAGAATAGTTACTAGGTTCTGGATATATTGGCTAAAGAGGGCTTTCTGTTTGATGACATGGCACCCATACTGGGTAGCGCATAGTGCTACCACCTGCAACTTCAGCTTCAGCATATCCAACACCTTCTTCTGCCTTCTGCTGGCTCATGCAACTGCATGTGTGTGTGTGTGTGTGTGTGTGTGTGTGTGTGTGTGTATGTGTGTGTGTGTGTGTGTGTGTGTGTGTGTAAGGATTGGACTTGTTTGTCTGATAGGTAGTAATGTAATGTTATTGCCAACAGTTTTAGTCCTCTTGATATCTTAGAAGACTAAGAATGGGGTGTCTCTAAATTGTGAGGCTAAATATTTGTAAGAGATATTATTCTTCAATCCAATTTTCATTGATTGAATAATTGTAAGATTTGTCAAAAAGAAAGAAAGTTTGTGCATAAATTTTCTCTAATTATTGGTGTAGTTTATAAAAATAATACAATATAGTATTAGAATAAGTATGAGAACAAAGACTTCCATGTTTTTTATTCACATTCATAATTCAGGTATGTGGGTTTACAGAAGAAAAGGAGAAGGAAGAGGAGAAGGAGAAAGAGAAAGAGGAGGAGAAGGAGGAGGGACAAGAGCAACTAAAACAATAAAACAGAATACACACAAATATCAACAAAACAATAACAACAACAAAACAAACAAAACCAATAACAGCAACAAAAACAAAATCATAATTTAAAAAAATGATTGGGGTCTAAATTACAAAGAATGTGTCAGAAAACCAGATCAAAGAGATCTACCTGTCTGAAAAAAAGAAATTACTATCCAGATCTTGGAAAGGGTGCCTTATGTGTGAAATCATATTAAAGCAGCAGTAAATAATGGAGACACTCCATTTATAAAGGAGCCTGTGGATCAGGTGTGTCACACCTTGCGTGTTTTAAGCAATATCTGGATGGTGGAGTCATGTTTCAAATCTTTTCTTTCATCTTATCTCTGGTACGGATATGGTTGACTTTCTCAAATATAACACAGGGTTCCTTTCTACAAGAACCTAGAGAAATGGAGAAGACATACATAAAGTATGCCTGAAGGTATCAGAGGCTCTCGATGGCTGTAGGAGCAATTTGTAGGCCATTGAAACACAGAGAGTACCATGAGACATAAGAAAAAGAGATTGCCAGCAAATATGCGTTCCTTCATATGGGAACATAAGACAATGCTTGTGTTTGACTCACACACTTTTTCCCTATGACTGCATCAGATCCCCTTGTGTCAAGTGATCTCTTGTCAAGAAGAATAATGCTACATCTGAGAGGAAAAGTATGGCTTGTTCAAATTCCTATACTGTAGAACTTTAAGGGCTGGGCTAGATCTCCAACCATAACCTGTTGATTTAGTTCAGTGCTTTCCATAGCAGTCTCTCAAAGTGCCAAATTTAACTATACCTGCCATTAAATATGCTTGACATTTTCCTTTCTAATATTTATTAAATGCTTAGACATTTGCTAAGTGTGCAGCTATGTCTGTGCTGTGTTTGTGGTGCCATGCCTGTGCTGTGTCCCTGAAATGACAAAACTTTCTTTGTGTGTCAAATGAATTTAATGGTTTCTCACAATCAAAATAAATAGTATGGGAAAGGCTAAGCATGCTAATTTTATCTTTCCTTTATTTAAAGTGACACAAAGAGGTATCTGTCGTCAGAATCAATACTTCCCCCAAAAAGATTGCCAGAGAAATGGTGTGTTTCCCTCCAGGCAGTTTGTAAAACAGAGCTACATTTACTCCAACTTAAGCCATTTGTTCAAAAACAATGGAATACTAAGGTCATCTACACACAATGTTCTTACCAACAGCGATTCTGTCCTGAGAACCTAGTCAAAACATAGTGTTCTTTATAACTTGGGATGTTAACAAGGATTGATTTAAATAATTCATGCCAAGGACTAAGCCATCATATGATATTTTTAAACCTCAAAGTAAAGATGACAACCAGTGGAGAAAATGGGAAAGGGTAGTATTAACACTGGCCTTCAAGTGTAGGAGTCATGAATTAAGTTCCACACTCAGTCAAGAAACTGCAGATTCTAAACATGCAAGCATGTTCATCAATGTTGAGTTATCCTTCATGTGAAATTGAACTACACACATATATATGTGTGTGTATATGTATAATGCATAAGTTATATAGTTATAGTAAATATAAAATATTATATATACTTATATTTACCAATACTAATTGATTTAGACTCTTTTCATCTTATTTGCAATAATGTGTATTATTTAAATACAATAAAGAATTAAATCATGTTTTTTCCGTGAAATTTAATAGGATAAAACATAATATTGAGTGGAATCCATGGGTATCAGAAAAAGAAACAATATAGATTTACTGTCAAGTGTGGATTTGAAACAACAAAACTTGGGAAAGTAGAAAGGTATCTACTTTGAAAAAGTGATGGTCCAGCAGAAGAGAAGGGGAGAGATGATATAAGAGAGTAAAGTAAAGATAATCAAAGTTCATTATATATATATATATATATATATATATATGAACATGCCATCATGAAAATAATTACTTTTTCAAATTAATATATACTAATAAACTTAAAAAGACAATTTTTTGTTAGTCATACATGCAGGTATGTTTGTGCATATTTGTGTGTGCGTGTGTGTGTCTGTGTTTGTGTGTGTGTGCCTGCCTGTTATAGTGTTCTTTGTGCTCCTGCAACCTTGGTTCTCCTATCATGGTTCTTTTCATGAATCATAGAGTCTGAGACAATTCAAATTATTTACATGAAAGCTAACTCAACGTTGCTGAATATGTTTTCATATTTAGGATCTGCAGATTCTTGATTGAGTGTGGTACTTATATCATGGCTCCCATGACTCTAAGGCCGGTATCAACACTACCATTACCTCACTTCTGCCATTATTTCTTGTCTTAACTTTGAGGTTTAAAAACATCATATGACAGCTTAGTTCTTGGCATGGTTAACTTTCCTAACTGGCTCTATGTCTTTCATCAGTTAATGGTTTATTTTTCTATTTATAAAATGAAGCCTAGTTTTTTCCTGTTGTGTGGACCTTAAATATAATTAGAAATCATCTGGTTATCCTTAAAATATTAGTCACTATTTCATCAGTGAACAGTTATTGCCATTCTAAACATTATGTCACTCCCAAACTTAGCTGAAAAATACTATTGATGACTTGGCAGTGAAAACTCATGCTGCCAAGGGGATTCGTGTGGGGTTTTCTCAAAAAGCTGGAAAATGGGCCTTGTATTCTACCACAGCAATAATGATCATTCATATTCATCTATCCCATCTTTTTTTTTCTTGTATTTTTATTATTTATATTCCATTTTCCAATGCTCAAATATTTACTCCTATCAGTAACTTAGAATCTTTTTTTTTTAGTTATTTTTATTTTCTATACATAGAATATCCCATCTTTTTATGCTCAGAAATTTAAGAAAGTTCTGAAAGGACAAAGCCATGCTACTCTACATTCACAGAATATGAAAATCTGAGAAACAAAGCTGCTCGTTCTAAGTACCAACAACAGAGATACCTTGCAAAAATTTTTAAAGAATAGTTGAAAGATCTCTCATAATTTAATTTAATCCTGAAGGCCCATCACGTAATACTATAATATTGGACTATAATGTTCGAGCATAGGAAATTAGGGAAGACTCAAGCATAGTGACCAGGAATCTATGATCACCTTACTTTTACATAAATGATGCTCAGAATTTTCCTCACACTGTAACACAGTTCCCCAGAATGTCACTGTTTTGTGTCTCAAACTCACTTAATTCCATCAACAATGCCCTGGAGAAAAACATTGTGCTGAGTAAAACAGATGCATGTGTTCTGCTGACTGGCTCTATTAAGAACTTGATATGCAGGAATTTCCCAGGCTGGAGACCAAAACAATGACTACCTTGAGGTTATACCATGCTTCTATTGTAAGTTCTAGTTTGGGTCTGCCTGTGCTCATATGCATCTGTATTAGTTTGCCTGAAGCCACCTCAAGTTACCTGGATGCAAAGATCAAAATAAAGATGTGATGGGCAATGCAGACTGTCATGAAAACAAAAGTATATAAGGGGCTCCATTAATTTCATTTTAAAGTAAGCATGTGTATGTGTGCTTATAGGAGTGTGTGTGTGTTAGGTATGTGACTGTGTTTATATATGTATATGCATGAGTGAAGTCTGTATTAGACTGTTTTTAATGTATGTGAGTATATACATATAAATCAATATGTATATATTATTTTAGAGGCGACTAGGAAAAAATGAAAGTCCAAACACCATTTAAATTTCTCATAAAGTAATTTTACTTTTCAACTGATAATGGATTATGTCAGTTCCCCTTCCTTTTCTTTCCTTTAACTCCTCCCATGCACTCTCTCACACCTTCTCAAGTTTACCATTTTTTAAAATTCTTAATATATAATATATCCATTAAATATGATATATAAACACACATGTATTCATAAATACACAAATATAACCTTCTCTGTATATATAATGTAGTAAATGTGTGTGTGTGTGTGTGTGTGTGTGTGTGTGTGTGTGTGTGTGTGTTTGCTCATGTATGCACTTGATTGATAACAAGGCTGGGCATTTTGGTATTGGATAACCAAGTTGGAGGCATTTCCTTTGGTAAAGGTAATTTCTTCTGCTTTCAACATTCTCTAGTTGTCCATAGGTTTTTGTCTAGGGTTGAACCCCACAAGCATTCACCTTCCCAAGTCAGCATATCTATTGGTTCCTCAGGTCTTTTGAAAGCAGGAATGCTGGTATGACTATATGGTCCTAGCCTCTCTGATATTTCTACCACTCATAATGTGACAACAAATTTTATATTTGGCTCTTACAGTGTCACTGCCTCCTATTCTGCAGTGATCCCTGAGCCGTAACAGTATGAATACTGTTGCTTTTTAACGGATTTAGGAGAATTTTTATCATATCTGTCTCTTTAACAGGATATATTTGCTTTAAAATGTCTTAGTTTTGCAGATATTCCCTTTCATAGACAGATATGAGGCAGATATTGTCAATGCAGGATCAGAGACAAGAGTTTGCCATATACCCTCACTGCAAAAAGCAGTCAGTCCCTCAAATCCATCTTGATATAACACCTGGGAAAAAACCTTGAGTCTTGCATGAAAGAAGAAAACAGTGATGGGTCTAAAATAAACTCTACCTCTTGCCCCCCAAATATAAATTGGAAACATTAGGCTAAGCACTAACTGAGATGTTTGTGTTAGAAAAAATGACCCCCCAGACTTAAAACTGGGTAGTTGAGATGGTTGTAAAATTCTGTTACTAATTACTAATTCTGTCACTAATTACTTAAAAGAAAGACCACGGAACACTTCTTCATGTGTGTCTTTGAGTGTTTTTCAGTAACAGCCATTTTTCTTTCCCCTGCCAGAGATACCCAAATGGCCAAATTCCTTATCTTCTGTTCTCATACCATGTTCTCCATGAGCTTTACTATGACAGCTGTACTGTTAAACTGATACCCAGCATCATCTCCTTATTGGAGCAACACCTATCATCTTTAAAATATCATAAAACTTCAAAAAGTGTTCAATGTTGACTGTTTCTCCAAGTTATTAAAAAGAATCCCACAAGGATATAAATTTTGAGTTGTTTTATAATGAATGTAATCTAGGGGATTTGAGAATTTCCTAGTCAACACTAGGTATAAAATAATATTTGTTGAGAGGAAATTTGTTTCCAGATTCAAGGCCTTTTCTATGATTCACCAGCTGTCTGGGATAATAATGAGGATAATTGAAATATTAATAATTGCAAGTCATGCCTAATCACTTTACTTTTTAATGACGGTTAATAGTTTCACATCACTATTCTAAGTAGGTCAGAAATTGTGTGCTGTTTCTCTGCCTAGTTTATTTTTAAAATTCAAGCTTTCTTGACTGGAATGTTAAGTGTTAATGGAACAGTGTTATAAACAGCCACACACTGTAAACTGTGAAGCTACAAAATTAGTAGCAACGCTCTCCTTCTCTGGGAATTTTAAATACATTAGGAACCTGTAATTACTGACTCCATCTGCCTACTCTGTCTTCAGCTTAATTATGCATTTCAGAAAGAACGTTTCTCGTGTTTTCATTTTTTGTATATATAAATATTTAGCTATATTTCTTACCATTTTATGTCTCCCCTTCTCTATGCTTTTGCCATTTACAATCTCTGGAGCTATTTTTACTTCCCTATCATGCTGCCTTTCCTCAGAGCCAACATGAGAGAGATTGGAACAGAGATACTCAGTTCTGCCCATGTTTCACTGTATCTCGGCAGAGAGGCTTCTATGCCTGAAGTGTATTTGAAACAGATATGGAGCTCATATCAGTGGCCCTAGTCTCTTTTACTAGTTGAAAAAAACAACGAGTCAATGAGTGAATTTGTCTTGATGAACTTGTCTTGAAACATGAGTATATCTCCCTAGGCGAGGAATGTGCATGGTTCCCAAGAATTATTTGAAACGAGGAAACAAACTGATTTGGAGAAGAACACATAGCTAATAGCATTTCTACAAGCAATATTTTTTTTTGTTATTGGGAAAGGGTGATCATAAGACATCAGACAGCAGAACCTGCCTAAACTCCCTGCTCTCTAGAGGAGGAAGTCATAGTGGTGTCATGTTCACATAAAGAAGGAATTGCCCATCCTTTGTCCCAAGTAATAATAAAAATGATAGTTTTTACCCTATATACTTGTTCAAGCATATGGAAGTGCCATTAAACCTGGCTTATCCAAATAAACAGTTTTCTTTCTACAATTATGACTAGACATTGCATATTTCATATGATGAAGGTGATTTCTGTTTAGTTTTTACTATTAGCAAGCAATGACGCCATCCACACAGGTGATAAAAGTCTACTACTTATGCTATTCCTTCTATGAATTGCTTAACTTAGAACCCTGGCGTTCTGCGACAGGCTCTAACAACTGCTTCTGTGGCAGGAGTTGATACCCATTGACTCTCATGCTTAGAGTATAGGTTAACCCATCCTTGGGATTCCAGTGAATTAGATCAACTTAATTGCAGGTCTCAGTCAATCCATCGAAGAGGTCAGGACATTCACTGTATTCTGCAGAAGGAGTATCAAGGAGGTAGAGGTAAGAGAAGCAAGGAAAGGAGATTGCAGAAAGAATGGGAATGGTATATTTACATAGTCCTGGATCAAAGGATGATTAAAAGTAAGATGATAAAGATCCAGATTAAAAATCTCTGGCTTAATTTCACTGTCTCTGCAAAGGGTGAATGAACTTTATTTAGAGACAAAACAGGGAAGAAAAGAAATAATAACATCAAAACACAAAACAAAAGCAAGCAAACAAAATAATGAGCAATCAAAAGCAAAGCAGTCAGGCTCTACCCAGGGTCATGAGGCAGTTTAGGCAAAGACTGTAATGCCCAAGAAGACAGGTATAGGCAGCAGTCAGTCCAAGGCAAAGAGCCAAGGACAGAGGGAAATTGGTACTATAACCAGTAGATGACTTGGAATGGGAAGGTATCCAGAACGTAGTGAAAGATTATCAAAACAGAGAGTAGAGAAAGAGCTTGATTGGTTGGAATAACTCTTCTCCAACAGAAAGGATTGTGCCATTTGCTTATCCCTTATTCAGTTCAGAGACCCTTTGATTCCAAAAATATTAATTGAGCACCTAGTACACATTAGTACTCTGCCAGAAGATGCTACAAAACTCAAAACAGATGTGACAGCTAATTGGCAGAAGGGACAATAAGCTGGAGGTGACTATCAGTAAATAACAACTAATTGATATCCTTGGTAAGTACAGTACAGTCCTTGAACTGGAAGTAGGGATGGGAGGTGATGAGTTAAAGACAAAGATAATGAGGGCAGGGAAAGTGTCGTAGACAAGCATATTTTAGCTGTAACTGCAAAAGCAGACAGATCTCTCTCTCTCTCTCTCTCTCTCTCTCTCTCTCTCTCTCTCTGACAGATCTGTCTTTCTCTCTCTTTCTCTCTCTTTCTCTCTCTTTCTCTCTCTTTCTCTCTCTTTCTCTCTCTTTCTCTCTCTTTCTCTCTCTTTCTCTCTCTCAAACATGCAAAAGCCTGGTGCTAACCTATAAGTAATATCTTCTTTACAAAAGAATTAGGAGACTAGACTCTCAAAAGGGAAACTGTTTAAGTTTTTTACACAAAACAACTATTTTTCATGTAAATTAGGACATAAACTGTCAGTGAACGATCATTGTAATTTATACTCCCAGGAGGGCTTCTGCTCTCCTATAGCTTTGTGTGAGTGTCTTGGAGGAAGTTTTAACCCTGAAGCTTATGGATTGGACACCATAGTGAAAGCTGGAGGTAGAAATAAAAAATCATGATGGAATCAAATAATTTCTGTGAAGTCTTCCTCTGAACTCAGGTCTTGTGAAGTTCTGGGAAGTCAAATGCAAGTCATTTAGTGATGCTAAGCCAGATTCACTTCAGTTGCCAATTCTCAAATGATGTCATGTCCTGAGGTGATGTGCTGCAGCCCTAACTGTGCTCAGCAGGAAAGAACAAGGGCATTATGGGAAGCAATGACAGTAAAGACAAAGCATTGCTAATAATTATTTTACATTGCTTGCAAAGAAGTGGGGAGATCCAGAGGGAAAGGCTTGAGGCCATTCAGAGGAAGCTTATGAATTCATACACCTCAGCCCGCGGCATTTCTGTTTTGGTATTTTGCACACTGAAACTCAGAGTTTCCTCCATTGTAAAGAAGCCCAGTGGCCTGCCTCACTGACTGGGTAAATAGTGAAATGAGACACCTAAGAAGATTGCCTTTTGAGGATTCCAACAGTTAACCAAAATTAGACTAATTTAACAGCTAAACTCAATGTACCAGTTCATGGTAAGAACAAAATTGGCCTTTTCTATATTCTCCAAAAATCAAATACTCCAAGATTTATTGATGTTCTGAGATAATAATAAAAATAACCTCCCTTTTCTATCTGGCTCAGAATTCTGGCTTGTACACCTTACATCTGTTCCTCTGTTTGTGCTTTGACACTGACATGCATGGTGAAGACATAACCAACTTTTCGAGCTTTTTGCCCATAAATTCGTATCCTGTGAGGTAGGCGTGTACAGATATTCTCCCAGACATTAAGGATTAAACCTAGGAGTCTGTAATCATGACAATCAGAGAACTATTTGCATCTTAGGGTCAATAGGTCTTGACAATCCCCTTATTTATTCCCCATCAATTCACTTTCTATATCATCTATCCATACAAACTCTGATCCTTTTACACCATTTTCCCAACTTCTAAATTTTTCTTCAATGATAGAGTATGATATAAAAGTTCGAAGACTGGTCCTGGTGTTTATCGCAGCAACAGAATTGTTAAGTAGCATAGATACCTAGAGAGTACTACACTCTTTAGCTAACTTGGCTCTAGAAAACTGTATGGAAGAAGCAGCTTTTATATGTATTGTGTTATTTCTAAAAGGAAAACTTGTAACTATTTTACTACTCACAAACAAGTGTTTTATCCAAAAAATGTAAATGCTATAGTAATACAGAATGCTCTTCAACTTCAGAAAAACATTATATAACTGTGTAACAGAGAAACCAAAGCATGCAAACATACACTGTACGGGCAAGCTAAGCTTAATGCAGTAAATGTAAGGCTGATATGCAAGTGTTTGTATATATAAAAAGGGGAAAATGGAATATGGCTTTAATAAACTCGGAATAAAATCTGCTTTAGTGAATGATTACTTTGGAGGGGAATTTGTTTTGAATTATTGGCTTTATTTTGTAAGAGAAACTTTACTGTGTATCTGTAATTGCGTATACAGAAAGAGTTATCACTTGATCAATGACATATAGGTTAATGACTAAAGAGCAATTCACTAGCTGTCCATAGGCCCTGAGGTCTACTAGACATTAGAAGAATATATAACAATTATGTGTTACATTAGCCTTGGTGATTCAACTTGACCTCTTGAATATTGATAACATTCAATAAAAATGATGGTGTTGGTGATAGAAATTCCAGGAGGAGAATGAGATTCACAGATTCTGTGAGTTTTATTTACCAGAGTCTTTTAAGGAATTAGCAGAGTTCAGCATAGTCCCTGTGCAAGGGAGGGATTGTGAGGTAGAGAGCATCACACAGGGAACATATTTTTGTGAATATTTACTGCTGCCTTAGGAATGAAGGGTAGATTTTTCCAATTCTATTAGGTATACTGTTCCCATCGTGGGCCCCTCCTGAAACTTAATTTTACTTCTGGTACTCTCCAAATCACATAGTAATAACACACTTTATCAGTTAAGAACAGTGAATGACTCATGCTATTTTCTGGAGAGTGAAAACATAACACTTTAAGATTAAAATGTAATTGTTGGCTCACATTTCATCAACTGAGAGGTAATTCTTTGTTCCCTACTTACAGCAATTCTCACCGGTAATACTATGGCACTTATACATGATTTCTGCTTCCTTTCTTAACTATTTCAAAAAAATATTAAGTGCACAAGAATTTCATCATTACTAATATATATTAAATCCATACATTAAAGCAATTTAATTAAAAAACATTTCAATCATTTTTATGTCTGGAGAATGCTCCATTGTGTGTATTTATATTTATCTATTGTTGGACACTGAGACTGGATTCCTGTTTTAGCTTTTTGTAATGCACCCACAATCAACCATATGGGCATGCAACTATTTCTTCTATATTCTGAATTCTCTTCCTCTGTATGTGCCCCTCGGGGTGGGATTGCTGGATCACATGTCAGTTCTGCCTTCAGAAGAGGGAGATCACATCATACCATGTTGCATGGTGCTTTCCTCAGTTACATCTGCCAGCAGTATGTAAGAGTTCCTTTGCTCCTAGCTGCTTTGCAGCCTTTCTTCTTTTGTTTTTGGATAGGAGTCATTCTAAATGACATAAGGAGGTGGTGTTCATTGGAGTTTTGATTTACATATGTCTGATGGCTAAGGATATTGGGCACTAACTACATGCCTGGGGCCTACCGAAGGGGGGAAAATGGAGTCTGATGCCATGGAACTGGAGTGATGGAAGCTATGCACCACCATATGAGTTTTAAAAACCAAACTTTGGTCCTCTGTAAAAGCAGCACATGTTCTTAACTTCTGAGCCATATCTCAATTCTTTGCATGAGCTTTATTCTGATCCTATCTCACCTATATTTGCTCTTGTATTGTGTACTTTAGGAGGCCAAGGAAAAATGTTATGGACTTTATCAGTATTTTAAGAATGTTTCCTCTATATTTTCTCCAGGAATTTCAGTACCAGACCTTATACCTTTAAGTTTGTTTGCACAGGCTGATATACAGGGGTTAAGTTTCACTTTTTAAAACGTGTGTATACAACTTTTTCAGCACCTTAGTTAAAGGTGTATGTTTGTGTAGGTACCACATTAAATAAGGAAAAGTAAGCAGAGCTTCTTTCTTTGGGGCTTAAATATGTTAATTGCTAGAGAAATTGCATTGCTAGCATTGGACAAAGTCTGTGCTCTTTCTTTTCTTTCCAAATTCATGGCCTTTTTAGCTTAATTGCTATTACACACACAAAATCATACAAATATAAATACAACATAAGTCCTCTTGATATTATTTTATGAATATGATGTTGTTAAGTAGCAGGAATTACAACGAGGAAACTTCTACACCATTGTTTTAAAGTTAAACTTTGAAACACAAAGTGACTTGTGAATCACAAGTAAAATAGAATGTGTCAGAAAGCAACATAAGACCCCATTGAGTAACTAGAAGTTGTTGAAGACATTTTTTACTTCTAATTTTGAAAACTATACCTTAGTGTAAACTTTGAATCCTCAAACCTCCCCTCATCACATGTTTATTCCACTTTACTTTTCATTTTCATTGCATCACAGTGAAAAAGGAAACTTGTCTGCATGTATGCAACAAGTCCTCACATGTAAAGTAATACTCCAAAGGTACTCTGTCATTTTACTTTTGATGGATAGGCACTAAATAAAGTGTAGGCTCTGCAACATTAGAGCAACAAGTGTTTGCTTCAAGTTTCTTAGAATGTGGACTGAGGACTTGTCCTACAGGAAATTGTACTGGAAGTAGAAGAAAAGAAATCCCTTGGAGGCCCAGGGAAACTCCCTTAGAAAGATATATATGCCTCTTCTAGATAAAGTAAAACACAGCATCTTCCTTCTGTGTTATTTGGAGTCAGGTGTCTTCCTCTTCTAGAAAAAGTAAAACCCAGTAACTTCCTTCTTCTGGGTTATTTAGAGTCTGGTGTATGCCTCTTCTCAATAGAGTAAAACCCAGAACCTTCCTTCTTCTGGGTTTTTTGGAGTTTGTTGTTTCCACATAGAAGGCTATATAAACTAAATGGGTTTAAACCAGTATAGCGTGTACACTAAGTGAGGGTGACTCTGTCATTGAAGCAACACATCAGGGGAAATTCCTGAATACTATTTCAAGAGTATTAGTATTCATGAGGTATTAAACACATGCTTGAAATTATGACAAATCAACTCACACATCACAGATTTTCTAAGTTATATAACAATCCATCTGTCTATCAGAGCAAGGATCCACCAAATTCCTGATCGTAAGGATGAGCTCATGACTCTTTCCAAATTTATACAAAGTTACTTCTGCTACACACAGACTGTGGGATGAAGAAAGGGCTCTACATTTAAGAGAAGATATTTATCCTGGGAGCTAACAGCTAATAAACACAATTTTTAGGGGGATGATAATATTGCCTACAGCTGACAATGGTGGTGGTTGCATGCAGCTGTTCATGTGCTAAGAACTAAAGAATCAGTACTTTAGTTTAATAGTTAGATAGGGTTTTAATAGTTCTAAAACCCTATAACTTGTGAATGTTCTCAGCAAAGTTGTTAATGAAGCAAGGAGATACACTCAAGTCCAATGAATGAAATTGCCATTTCTAGTCTGTAAAGTTAAGTTACAAAACACATGGGAAGTAGAGTCAAGCAAAGTAATTTTATTTGCAGTCTCCACTAAGCTTTGTGATATGAAATCATTGTCTTAAGTCTTCTATCCTTTATTTTCTTCACTGACAAACTAACAGGATAAAATAACTTGAAATCATATCATTGTGTTCTATCAATATTAACTGGTTAACACCATTATTTACATAATTCCTATTAGAAGGTATTTTGCATGATCTACTGCAGACATGGGTGGATTCATTGAAGACTAGGGCATACATCTCTGCATGATTTAAAAGATCTAAGAATATCTCTGCTAACAGTCAAAATGTTTCATAGACATCTAGAAGAGTTCAGTTTTTCAGGCTGTTAGAAATTAACCACTGGCTATAGCCAGAGAGCAACACAGGCATCAGGTTTGCTTCTTCCTCTAGGAGGTAAGGATAGCAAGAAGATGGAATCTGCAGAAGATAGTCATAGGCATATAAATGCAGCCAGAGTAAATTAAAAGGACAAAAGGTGGTGAGAATGTGGGTGCACAGAGGAACTCTATCTTGTAGATGTTGGTGAAATTCATAGAATCAGCAATTTTGTGTGAATGAATATGTGAGGAAGGCACACCATAGCAAAGGCAAGGATGTACAAGGGAGGTTGTTTGGAGAAGTCTGTGCACTTCAGAGCTTAGTGTAGGTGGCAGGCCATAGAAGATAAAGACAGAAGAGAAAGCTGGGTTAGACCATGGTTGTTTTATATGTGAGAGCAGCAATTTGATAATTTATTCTGTGTGATTAGAAGTTTTAAGCCATGGCAAGACATAGCCATTCTAACAGTCATGCAATAGAGGCACATAAGAGGAACTGGAGATCATGGTTTAGGTGTGAACTCAAGAACATGGGAATTGTTTGAATACAATGATGAATATAAATTGAACAGAAGCTTATCTAAGAACCAAAGATTTTTTTAAAAGCCAAGAACAACACAAATTTTGGCTCAAATAGTGGGAGACTTCATTGTATCATATAATGAAAACTATCAAAGTAGAGAAATAAAAATCATGAAATTTAAGCGACTGCTTTATTTCCACTGTAGCAAGTAAGGATCCAAAGAAATTGCTCAATATTAGAAGGATTGTAAACGTGAAAATATTTTTTAGTTAATTGTTATTGATTACTAGATGATCAGGTGAGTCTTATATAAATTTCCTAATATGTATTCATATATAAAATAATAAAGACATAGGGCAATAACTGATTCATGAAACTAGTTACTCTATGGGTCCTACCATTGTGTGTACTGTTTCATCAACAGCATTATTTTACTGACAAGGGAATGTATTTTAAGCCACAGTCACTAGACAGCTTAGATGGGCAAGAAAGTGTTAGTGGAGTCTTTAATGGAAAAAATACAGATGCCAGTGAAGAGAAATATCAATTAAGTAGATGTCATCACTAGACTGGTTAGTATGGAAATTAAAAGGCAAACCCAATTTTATTAGTGAGATAATATACACAACTTCTACAAGACAAGGAAGCCAGATACTGAGTTCCACAGCACACATCAGTATCCGCTCCTGAGATGCTGAGATATTTGATCCCCACAAGCACTATGGGTACCTTCATGAACACCTGGCCACATCTGACATCAAGTAAATTGCCAAGTCTTCCAGGTAAATAGCCAAGATTTATGGTTCTTTTATTATGTGTTCTTCATTATCATTTTTCACAACTGACTATTATTACTAGAGTCTAGGTATAAAATTTCTAGTTTTCATTTTAAGGATAGACTTATTTGAGATATAATACAATGAGTGAAAAATTTCTAAGATACTTGGTGAGCTCTAATGAAAACAACAGTCTAGTCTTGGTCCACAGAAGCCAATAAGTATGATGAGGCACAAGTTAACCTTCCAAAACAGGCATTGTTTGATTTAAGTTTTAGTTTAATTTACAAAATGGGGACACATCTGCATACACAGCAACATGAAAAGGACTAAATCTATGCATTCTGGTTCCCATGAGCATCAGTGGAGATTGAAATATAGGCTTGAGTCAGAAAAATCCAGGGTTTGAATGTGCTTCATGACCATGAATGGGCTATCCCAGCTGACTTCTTCATTCCCATCTCCATCTGTAGAGAAAGGACCACAGCAGAAGCCTTTACAGAACTGAGGTGAGAGATGCATGAAATCATGCTTGCAAAACATCTAGCTGAAAGGCATTGGAGGCAGTGCCTGTAATTGATTTTGTATTCAGCACTCCTCACCTCTGAATTAGCACCAGAATGGTTTTCCATTATTGTAAACATCAAAAGCCCTGGTTTATTCCATACTCCAAGCTTCCTTTTCTTTCTGTTTCTAGCCTCTAAGGACAGCAATAAACCATATTTGGAGGTCCAATTAGGCATGCACAACTCCTGTCTGTCTTATCTTAATCCTGCCAGTAATAGAACAGTAATTGTTCAGAGAAACTACAGGGGAAATTGTGAGTGAGGAGCACACACAGTGCTCCAATTGATCTCAATTACTGTCATGAAATTGAGTCTTCTGTCCGACATCTAAATTTAATGCTTCTTTTTCCCTGAGGATCTGTCCCTGATTGTTCCCTTCTATTCTATCTGTGGTTGAGCTGTCGCCATCTCCATTGCCCTCTCCATCAGAATGATGGAATTGTTTTCCTTTATGCCATATTTCCTCTCTATATAGTTTGCTCCTAAGTCCCTGCTTTAGTCTTATGATATTCATATCTGAATCTTTTCATTTTCTCTGGCTCAACATCCAGGCAAGAACTATGTTGTGTCTAGGCACCTGAATAATTGATTTCTATTTATGAGCAAAAAGACAATTTTTCAAAACCTAAACAAGATGAGCCTAGGTTTTGCCCAAAGGATGAAAACATATTCTGAAGTGAATTATTTCCCTCTTTATTTGGGTGCAATTAGGAAAGTTAATGATGGGTAATTTCCAGCATGCATATGCTTTCACTTCGCTGATTTATAAGCAGGCATAAACATAATTAGGTGTGCATATGCACCCTCACAGTTTAATGGGCCCTGTATTCCTGGTAATTAGGAGGCTCAGCGTGTTGTTGATGTGTCATTTTTCAGGCTAAGGTATAAGAAGCTTTAAGGACTGACTATGCCCAGAAAGCCAGCATGAAAATACATGGTATATACTTGTATAAATTCAGAGATAATGGCATCTCAGAAAACATTCACCATCTGTTCTTCTTTAATATATTCAAAAGATTTGAATAGTTCTAGAAAAATACATCTGCCTAAAATAGGTATTAAGTTGTAAAGTTTTTAGAAATTAGCAGACATGTAGTAATGTAAGACTAAATGTACACATGAAAACATCTAGTAAAATTAAGTTTCCATAGATAAATCTAGGTAGGCTTTTAGAAACCTACAAGTGAACTGGCAGAAGATGGAAGAAATAGAATTTTTTATGTAAAAATCCACATCTCCCTCAAATTCTACCTTTATTGCCAGTAGGAGTAGCTATGCATATTATAGGACCCACTGCAAGATAGAAATTCAGAGTCTGCTGTCTAAACATTGAGAAATTAAAGACCTTGTCTACCGAATGTTGAAACAAGTACCTGTTTAGAACATGTTTCCCTGCATGATTAAACATGTGGCATCTCTGCACTTAGTTTTGGAAGAGAGAAAATGACCAGTAAAGGACAGTGAGCAGCAGAGCAACAATAAGGTGAAGGTTATAGAGAAATAATTGCAAACAGCATTTCAATGAGCCCTTATGAAATAACAAGGAAGAAGGCCAATTACAACTGAGACTGTTTAAGTAGTTATTTCTGAACAAATGTTTAAGTATTATAAATGTGACCTGTTTAACAAATGAGTACACATTGATGTATGAAAAATGCTCATAAGAGAAAAAGTAGCTTACTTCCTATATGTTGAAATTCTTTATTATTATCCTATTTATTGAAATTTCTACTTTTAAAGCTATCAAGTAGTCAAGACAGGAAAGGCATAATGCATCATCAGAAGGGTGCAGTGATGGTAAGGAGGCATCTTTTTAGTTTGGGAGAATGTATCATAGTGCAGGGCTATGTGCAGAGAGCAACATTAAACCAAATTCATTTTCCTGAAGCAGCTCTCTTTGAAGTAGAAAGATCATCTGAAGAGTTACTTTTACTGGGGAAGCCAATAGCCTGTAAAGAAAATGGCCTGTGGTTTACTGTGACTACTGCAATACTTGTGTTACCCCTAGCTCTCCATTTTAGAAAGACACAATGGTGGTAGGAATTATAAAGAGAATATGAAAGTCTAATACACTAAATGGATTAGAGATCAGTCTTAGGGCCTAATTCCAAAATTATATCTGTATTTCAACATTCTTTTTTTTCATCCTCCACCAGGGCCAATAATTACAATTCCTACAAAGTACCTGGATCCTACTAATCCTATTATGAATCAGCCCCACACATAAATCCTGTGATGCCAAACATTGGCCCTTATACTCCTGGTATGGTACCCATTAGATCTGCTTCTTGAATTAGGCCATTCTTGAGAGGCTATATGCCAGTGTTGCTCAAACATCCAATGATGAGACTTCCTGTTCATCCCATGATGGTGCCAACTTCTACCAGGGATGTCTTGGACAAATGGAAAATGTCCTGGAGTTTGTGTGGGGATCGTTCTGTGAAATAAACTTTATTTTCTTCAGGTAATTTTTTCTTTTCAAAAAAAAATGTCTTTTTTTTGCCCCCATCCTTTTATGGTTCTATGAGTAACTTGTGGTCAAACCTTTCAGCCTGAGTTTGATCCTCAATGCTCACATGTTGGAAAGAATGAACTGTTACTGTAAGCTGTTTTTCTGACCTCCACAAATGCATGTGTTTTCAAACAAGAAAATATTTAGCTTCCTGATTTACTATTGCATACTTCTGTACCTTCAGAGGACCCAAACTGTTCTCTGTTTGATAAGTGACACATAAATGGATGAAGGTAGAAATGGGCTTTCCCAAGGACAGATCTTCAGGGAGAGATCTATTTGATTTTGAGGACCTTTGATTTTGGGGATCTTTGATTTGCCTGTTAATTGTTTCCTACGCCATAAGAGGAGAAAATTTCCAGAACTTATAAAGAAATTAGAATCAAAATGCTCATGACTGACAGTTCGAAATTCCTTGGTATGGCTGTTGCATTTATGGGTTGGGGTAGTGTTCTTTCTTCAGATTTGGTTGGGATATTTATCTAACAGTTGTACATAATTGTATATGAGGGTGGGAGTTAAATAAAGTATGAATTCTTTATTTCATTTTGTATAACAAGGTAAACTTTAAGGATGTTTTTTATATATCATAGAGAGGGAAAGTTTGTAGTGTCTGAATTTCAGGCAGACCCCAGGGCTCATACTAAAGCCTGAAAGTGAAGAGCAGGGAGGAGACTGTGAAGGTAGAATTTGAAGCAATCCCTGGAGAAAGTTTTGTCAACAAAACCAACATTTCTTCAATGCTTATTTTGACAACTTTGAATAAATTCTAATAACCAGTATTACTCAATTTGGGGCATAAGGTGGTTCTTTTTGTTAACGATTTTTGTGTTGTGTTTCTTTAAGGATATTAGTGGTTGTCCTATCATCTTGGCTTTTCTGTCCACACTAACATTTTCATTCATCACAGCAATGTCCCATAAAGCTTTATGTGCGGTCACTAATACCACAATTTCTAAGAAACTTCATGCAGTTATCTACTAGGTACCCTCTTCTGCATATGACATTTAAAAATAGTTTTCTCTAATCTGTTCTTCTGCATTTCCATACTATGAATCATTTTCCTTCATTATATTTATCATGACCATGCATATGGAATATGTATTTACCCAGATATTTCTTCATTTCTCTCTGATATGTGAGCTCCGTAAGAGCAAGGTATTTTTTTATGTTAGTCATATGATGCTATATACAATGATTTAAAATAAAATGACAGAAAAAAACCTGTGTGTCACATGAAGTAATTACCACAATATCATAGAGAACAGATATTGTCCAAATATTTAAAATCATTTGACATATAAATAGTGCTGTGTGTTTTTAAATAATGTAGATGGTTTGTGTATAGGAGGAATTCACAACAGACTCATGTGTTTGAATATTTGACACCGCCTAGCTGCTGATACTGTTTTCAAGGTTATGGAATATATTAGAGAGGCAGCCTTGATGGAGGCAGTGAATCACTGAGGGTGGACCTTGAAATTTGAAAGCTTGCTCTCACTCCCTGTCTCTTTCCTGTTCTCTGTTGAAGATGCACCATAACCAGCCACCTCATGATACAATCTCCATGCCCTTTCCATGTCAGAAATGTATTTTTAACTATGAGTTTGATGATTCCCTTCCCCATGAAGTAGTTTCTTGAGAAATACAGAAAAAGTAGCTAATAAAACTAGGGTAAGGTTGTTTTCTTTTTCAAAGATGATGGAAACCATAATATGTATAGGAAATGTGCTTCTGTAATTTTAGCCACTGTTAATGTGATTTCATACGTAGTCATATTTCATGTGGCATATGGGTACTTTGCATGAGAACATTGGATTCCTTATCTTTGGAGTTATATATGATTATAAGCCACCATATTGCCACCTAAAGCAGCTCTTCTGAAAAAGAAGTATATGCTCTTAAGTGTTGAGCCATCTCTTTAGTCCCCTAGGTCATATTTTAATACCCATGTAAGACTTTTCATGCATCAGTAGTCAATAGTATTTCCTTGGTTTAGCATCACCTCATGTATTTGTGCATATAGAAGTGTCATATGGTAGAAAAACCAAACTGAGTTTTCTGGGTATCACTGACTGTATGAGAACCTTGATGTAAAAAACACTATGAGCCTCACCATACCATTTTTATTTGCTATAATGGGGTATAAGCCTGCACTTTAGATGTGGAAGGGTCACTTTATGTCTCAGAGATATTCTCATAATCTATGAATCTCTCTCAACATTGTCTAGCAATTCCCTCCCGACACTGAATTGGATAATCATTACTGAACTTTCTTTGCCTCTAATTGACACACATCTCTCTAAGTCAGGTAACTTTAATAGGCATGATGTTGTATCTAGAAACTTTTATCAAAGCCTCACAGCAGAACTAAGGTTATGCTACAATAGAATAAAATATTATTAAATGCTCAGTGAAAGCAGAAGTGAATTTCATCAGAGTTAGACTCTTAAGAGTTGCTGCAAGATATAATTATTCTTAGGAGTATTGAAGATTTTACATTTTATAAAATTAGTGATCTTCCTTGAATTGATATTAAATAATTGATATGTGGAGTTACTCTCAAATGTAATTTCTGCCTATCATTGACACCTCTTCTCAGGATGATTTGTAGTAGCATAATCAAATTGCTCATAGAGAAATTATAGTCTTGTGATAACTTTATATATTGCCCAAAGATTCATAATTTAGTATAATTGTGCAGTTCAAAGTAGAGTATTTTTAATACACCATGTATTAAAATGAGAAAAGGATAAATTTAGGTAACCTGCCTGAGTTATCGTTACAACTTCTTTTACTTTCACATCTGACTATGGGGATCATTTTACTGCCCTCTGAATTTTTATCCATTCCATAAAAATTGCAAAAATGGCTCCAATTGGTATTGAATAATGTTTACTCATGTGCTTTGGGGACTTTAATTACTTATTTTTATAACTCATCAAATAAGGTCTATTTACTTTTTTTTTTTTTTTTACAGAAAATGCAGTGCATACAATTGGCCAACTAAAAATACAAACAGTACTACCAAGTAATGACTATACTTAAATAGCATTTTTCTATACTTACAGACATTACAGGGCTTATGTTAAAGTAATGTATCACACATCATACTGTATACATATACAGCAAATTATGTATTGACATCACAGAACTGCATGACAAGTTGTCACATGATTTTGTAATCACTCATCAATCAAATGTACTTATATTGGCTATCATCATTCTTTCTGATAGCTGTCATTAAGATCTTGTGATAAATTTGTGTACACTCATGACTGTTTAAGATGAATTTCATAGGAATTGCTGTGCTGAATGAGTTTCTCGGGAGTTTAAATTACATAGAAAATTTACATAGATAAATTATATAGAAAATATAAAATATTAAAAATGGTATCCATTGTTTTTCATAATAACTGTTATACATTTGTGCCAACAAGAAACATATATGAATGGCTTATCCAATACTTACATAGATATTAGGGACACCCAGCATCTTTCCTCTTATTTATCCTGTTCTTTTTACTTCTTTGAAGTTTAGGCATCTGTAATGTTAATTATATTTTTCATATTTTAGTTTGTATTATTTTCTTGTGAGAGCTAACCTTAGTAGTCTACAGAATGAGTTCCAGGACAGCCAGGACTACACAGCGAGAGAATCTGACTCAAAAACATAAACATCTAGAAAATCTGGCTTAGCGGTAGAGAAGCCGCTCCTCCTAACTCCTACACCCCTCTTGCTCTCTTGCTATCTTGCTCTCTGTCTTTCTGTCTCCGTGTGTGTGTGTGTGTGTGTGTGTGTGTGTGTGTGTCTATGTGTGTCTGTGAGTGTGTGTGTTTGTGTTTGTGTGTGTTTTGCACCTGTTGGCTGTATCTTTTACATATGTTTTAGGGGGATGTTACTCTTTATTATGAACTAAACCTTTCATCAGGTTAAAGATAAAAATATTTCTCTGTGTGATATAGAAGATAAGGTAGTCTAATGTAGATTTGTGGTACTAAGAACTGGAATCAATGCATTAACAGGTTAATAATAGTCTATGCACCCTGACCTATACTCTCAGTTCTACTCAATATTCATAGAATGTGGAATGGTTCTTCTTTCTGGGTTTGTTTTGTTGTTGTTGTTTGTTTGTTTTTTTGTTTGTTTTTGCTATTTGCTGAAACTCTTTGCCCACCAGAGGGCTCTTCATTTCTCTTTGAATTTCATCATCTTTTACCTCTTAGGTTGAGACTTATGCAGGGCTACATTACTCAGTAATGTCTGCCGTATGCATTGCTCAGTGAGGCCCACTGCTCATTGCCCCCTGCATTTTCATATGTAGACTTCAGGAAAACATGCTTCATTTAAGTCTTACTTAATGTGGTTTCTTCAGATAATTTAGAATCCCTTTGAAAATAAGAACCACATATCTTTTTTTCAGAAAAAAAATAACAGATTCAACTTGAAGTTACAGTCCAATGAAAGTGATAAAGGAGATGAGATTTTAGTAATTGGACACTTCTTTTTTATTTATTGTTTAAAATTTATTGTTTAAAATTTTATAGCAATTATATATGAAATATTGTAACTATTTCCTTAATTTTTCCAAACTAGCAATTATGGTTTGAAGACACAAAACAACTTCTCTAACTTGAAATAACCAGAGAAAACGTGGAGAGGGACCACTATACATTTGCTCTTATTTCACTCTCTGTAGTCTCTTCTGTTCAGGATTTTCCTCAACAGAGCAGCTAAGTGCACACTTCACAATTTGATTTACGATTTATCTCTGAACTGACAAATCTTGTGAGAACAAGTATTTTGTCCATTTCTGGCTCATTCCTACTTGAAGATAACCTACTAGACTTTGATCTCAGCAGATAATGCTGTGGAGTATACATAAGACTCCAAAGCTATAATCTGTGTCAGTCTTACCACTTTTCACAGGGCACTAAAAATTGCTGGCTATGTCAGCTCTCTTGTGTGACTAGAAATTGTATTACTATTTTCTATAAAAATATTGAGACATGCACAGACACTAAACTGAAAGCTGTTGTTATATCCCATTTTCTAAAATTGCAGAAAAGTGGGTATTCTCTCTCTCTCTCTCTCTTTGGATACCACTTTGCCTCTGAATTTTATTTCTTTCCTTATTTTAAAATGTTATTTCAACTCAAAGAAGCTGGTTATCTTTGACAATAGATTTTTCTCTGGAGGTAGAATGCTGCGCTCACCAGGTGATGATGAGCTGCTTGTTATCCTCATTACAGAAATATAAAAGGAATAGTGCAATAGTATAATTCATAATAGGCTGAGTAATTTTGGAAATGAATTTTGGATAATCTGTCCCCATTACTTGACATGGATTCTGGCAAGTTAATATTATCATATGCTGTTCTCCATCACCAACACACCCCCATCCCATTTGTTGGACAGGGTCTCACTATGTCACCCTTGGACTTACTCTTGCTCCATAGCCCAGGCAAGCCTTAAACCCATACAGCCTGCTTTTGCTTTCAGTGTGCTGAGACATAGGGCATGTACCACCATATCCAGCTCACAAGATCAATCCTTATTTGCTTCTATAAGATTAAATATATCCTTAAATATTCCTTTATATCTACACATGGATTAGAATCTTGCTCATAGAAATTTAACATTTATATTGAAATGTACCTTTTCTTTGTATGCAGATTTTATTTAACCTATCACTTGTAAAGTGAGGGCTTTGAGAGAGAGAAACAGAAATAAATTGAGAAATAGCAAAGTAAAGTGTGGAGAGATTTTATTAAACTGGCCTTTCTTTTTTGTTATAAGACACTTGTAAAATCTTTATTCTAAAATCTATATATTATCAAAGGGACAAAGATGCCATTTCTCAAACATTTGATTTGAAGATTCTTCTCTGCCGGTTTCCTGTTTATCTGTGCCCACCAAATATGCTGAGAAAGTGAGAGAAGCTACTTTGTGCATCCTTGGATGTACTATGCACATTTGTGCCTTAAAGATTTGCTTTGGTGTTCTCGATAGTCTATTTTATTTATGTTTTTGCTTCTCTCTTTGAACAGACTTTCTACTTAGTTTTAGAAGGTAAAGACTTTGATATGGTTTATATATTTATATTTTTATATTTCTATTTATACTAAAACTGGCAAGCAACATATTTATTATTCACAGGAAAAGTGAGCTTTGGTAGTGGCTTGAGGATTTTTCCTGGGAAAGAAATCACCAGAAGTGACAGAAATGTCCAGTAGAACTATACTAACCCAAGAAAGAGCTGCATGGAAGGAAGAGCTTAGATGGGCGAACTCTGGAGGAAAGGTTGATTGTGCTCACTTGGATAGGCAAGTGATTCATAGTGCAGACACCTCATGGGCATGGAAATGTTTCTATTTGAATGGCAGATGCTTTAATCTAGAGATTCTGTGTGAAAATTCTCTAGTGGTTAGAATGAAATGAGCTTCATAGGATTATATATTTCAATGCTTAGTCACTAGGTAGTCAAACTCTTTGAGAAGCATTAGGAGGTGTGACCTTGTTGAAGGATATATTTCATTGGGTGTGACGTCTCAGGTTTTAAAAGCCCACTCCAGGCCAAGTCTCTCTCTCTCTCTCTCTCTCTCTCTCTCTCTCTCTCTCTCTCTGTATCTGTCTGTCTCTATCTCTCTATCTTTTGTCTCTGTCTCTGCTACATGTAAATCAGGGTGTAAAGCTTTCAGCTACTGCTCAAACCTCATGCCTGTCTGCTTTCTGCCATGGTGGTCATGAACTGTAAACCAGCCCCAATTAAATATTTTTCTTTAAAGTAGTTGCCTTGGTTATGGTGTCTCTTCACTGCAATAGAATAGCAACTAAGGCAAATACCATAGCTAAATATGTCTTGTAAACAACAGAAATACATTCCATATCTTTTGAAGTCTAAAGTGATATTAAATGAAATTGCAAATCTCATACACTGCTTGAAAAGACAATGATACACTTACTAAAGAAATAAGTTCACAGACCCAATCTTGGGGAAGAGTTAGAGGAGGACTGAGGAATCAGGAGAGCGGGACCCCACAAGAACAACAGAGTCAACTAACCCAAACACTTGTGGGCTTTAAGAGACTGAGCAACCAACCAAAGAGTATGCATGGGCTGGACCTAGACTCTACACATATGTGTAGCAGATGTGCAGTTGGTCTTCATGTGGGTCCCCCAATAACTGGAGCACGGGCTTACCCTGATTCTGCTGCCTACTTGTGAATCCTGTTCTGCTAACTTGGCTGCTTTGTCTGGACTCAGTGGGAGAGGATGTGCCTAGTCCTGCAGGGACTTGAGGTACTCGGGTGGGTTGGTACCCAGAGGGGGTATATCCCCATTCTCAGAGCTGAAGAAGAGAAGTTGTGGGAGGAGGGGCTGTGGAAGTGAAGGACCTGGAGGGGAGGGATTGTGCTTGGGAAGTAAAGTGAATAAATAAATGAATAAATAAATAAATGGAAAAATAAATACATTCAATAGTAAGCACTAGATAAAATGTACTCAGATCCTACTAGCTGGCAATTCCATTTTTCAGAAAATTGCTAATAGGAAATAGATATGTATAATCAATTTATGACTGTATTTGTACATCATAATACAAACTGGTGTAATAAAAAGTTGGAACCAATTCAGATTACAAAGTATGTATATAATTAATTAACTCGTTCTTACACGTATCACCAAATAGTGCCTACATATTTTAGTGGCCTAGGGAAATTGTTGCTTAGCCAGGCACATGTTTCAAAGCCCAGATGCAATGTTATTTGAGCTGTGATATTTACAAACAGAGTGGAAAATAATTGGTATTTATCAATGTAATATAATCATTGCTGACAATATTCTCTTGACCACTATCTCACATGTGAAGAAAATAGTAATTACTTTATATTGAGAAAAAAATATTACTTGAAACATTGGCTCTATATATTACATGTATAATAATATTTTCATTTATCTAATCTTGCTTGTGTTTATGGAATACTATTATTATATCTTCATAGACTCTAAGGTCATCCCCTTAGGCATCACATTCCAGTATATTTTAATTATTGTGTAATATTTTGCTCATAAGATGAGCTTTCAAGAAGCTCAGGCTTGGGGGATTGGGCTATGTATTACACACTTTGCCGGAAACTTGAAATTCTCCTGCCCCAAACCCCTAAGTTCTGAAATAAAGACAGGTGTAAGACACAATGACTCACTTATAAAGTGATTCTTTTATTCACCTAATCCATTTATGGTTCACTTTCATGTCTATAAAAAGGGATTAATGGAGATCATATTTTTAAGGTGTTATTTTAGTCAAATAATGTGACAAAGGTCATCATAATATTAACCCTTCATATTCAAAAATAATGCAAAATTTAAAATAGGAAGCTGGTTATAATGAATTTACATTTGTACACATGTGAGTCTAAAGGAATACTTTCTCCGTGCCCCTCCAGCCCTGCTGTGCCCTGCTCTCTTGCTCTTGAGATGAAGCTGTCTTCCCCCGTGGACAGGGAGCCAGATGGAGAATGTGCTGCCACCTAGCGACCTCAGTCCTCACCTAGGTTGTCTGGTAGCTTTATTTTTCCGGCTTCGACAGCTCACATAAACCTATTTGTTACAGACAGGATCTCCGTGCTCTTGCCCTTTGTCAAATTGACCTGCTTTTGCTTCCTAATGTTATTTTGTGGAATGCTTCCATTTGTGAGGCAGCTGAACCAGAACCAATTACGTTGTGTTGTAAAGAACCAAAATGAAAAGCCACCGCAGCTTCCTTAACCTACAGTGCCTAGAGTCCTGCTGAGCCCTTGGAGAGAAATAGACAGGGCTCAGGCCAGGAAGGGGCAGGCAAGGCGGTATTCAGCAGACTCCAGGGAGCAGAGCTTCTGTTCTCTGGTTATTTGTCTTTTATCTGGTTCACTGGTGCAGTTTTATCTTAGGCTCCAGTAAAGAACAGAGGCAAAGCTAGGAGCAATGCAGGCCAGTGTGCAGGATAGGTTCTTCAATTTACCTTTTACCTGGGAGCTTGAAACTTTAGAGGTTAGGAAACGTCTCTTCTATCTAGTGAACCCATTTTTCAGTTCATGGAGAAAAGCTGGGGACACAGAAAGAGCATAGACTTCAAACCCCATTTCACTACTCTAAACTTACAACATGGGTAAATTGTTTCAACTCTGTCTCAATCCTATTTTAAATTGAAAATAGTATTGATTTTAAGATGAACTGGTAGTTTGCATAGGATACTGGATGTGAAATAGAATATAATGTGACATTTACTGGATAATTGGATAAAAACTACTTCTGTGTTTCCAACATGCTATGTGCTACACGAAAAGTTCAGGGCTGAGAACTGGAGAGGATTCTAGGATCCAGGAAGTTTACCAATAAAGTAGAAAAGAGTTTTGATTGTCATTCCTGAGAAACAGTTCAGGATGTGAGTGGACAAATGAGAAAATATCTTCCAATAATTTAGGGCCTATTTTGGGTTATTAACAGCTAACATGTTTGACTAAGAATCAATAAATATGACTGCAAGATGAGCTCTTCCATAATAGTAAAAGTTTGCTTTTATATGAGCACATCATATATATATATATATATATATATATATATATATATATATATGTATATAAACAGGCAGAATGTATTGTTCAATTCTACCTTCTACCTATCTGCAGAGAGGCAGAGAGTTATATTGCAAACCTTTTTGTCTCAGTGATTTTTAAATTCTGGCACACATTTTAGAGCAACTCATTTCTTTAGATCTTTCTGAAGTTGAGTTTCCACGCACTGAGTCTTCTTGCTATATTACCAGCTCTACCAAAACAAATATCCTCCTTACATTGCTCCAAAACCAAGGTAAATTGTATTGGGTTTTGTTTAGTTGTAATATGGAGAGTCCGCAATTTCAGAAGTCATCTAGACTTTCTGAGATCTAGTTACTATTTTAGAATTTTTCATTCTCCCTCCCTTATTTTATAGAGAAAGCTGTAAAGAGGAGAATTACAGAAAATGATGTGGACAGCATTTGGAGAAGTAAAAGGTTCTTGATTAGGGAGTAGATGAAAATTGAACATTCATCATTTCTGTGATCCTTGATATTTACTGTGTCATCCTTGGCATCTCTTTCATTCACACTCTCCTAGAACTTCTCATGCCTTGATGGGTCCTTTGAATGTTTTTCCACCTAGTTTGGTTTAGAGCTATGAATGATGAGACTTGTCCTCAAACCTCAAATGTGCTACAAATTGAATACATATAACACAAAGAGCCACGCTCCTTCTTGGCCTTCCCCTTTTCTATTTACATCACAAGCTTAATTCTAGCTACTCTGAGTGGTACACTGGGCTGAATAAAACTTAGGGATTAACCCAAATCAGAAGCACATATACCATTTCCTGAAAAGTCATTTAATCTTTTGCACTCCTCATACAGGTGATCCCAGTTACTGTCTAGATGATGCTCTCAGACCTTGTCTTCTTCCTCTTTTAGGGAATTAAGTACAATTGGGGTAACCCTAAAACTCATGGTCTTAGTATAGAAGAACCTGCTTGTTGAATCCATTTGGATATTTGTGGATGCCTTTGTAAGCAGGCATTTTAGCAGGATACTACTTGAACTAAATAGTCTCCTGAATGCTGTCTTGTTCAATTGTGCCCTGGTGTAGTAGACATTATTTAGGAAAGGGAAAAAAATGCTTGTTGGACATGAAGAAAACTAATCTACAATGGACTGTAATTTTCTATTTTATTAGACTGATACAGCTTTAAAATATTGTTCCATTGAGCTGCAAAGGTGGTGAGGGGGTTGTCAACAAGGGTGGAGTGCTAGTGCAGAAGACTTAAGTTCAGTTCCCTCATACATGGGGTTGGGATGGGGTTCATATCAATCTGTAATTTCACTTCCGCGGCATCCAATACTCTCTTCTGGAATCTATGGGTGTCTTCCCTCATGAGCACACACTATCTACACACCTACACACATAATACAAATGAAATAAATTTTGAAAAAATGCTTTAGTGAAACAAAGCATACTACTAGAAGTAAGATACTTACTTGCAATATAGTAATGAGAAGATATAGCCACAAACACACACACACACACACACACACACACACACACACACACACACAGAGAGAGAGAGAGAGAGAGAGAGATGGAGAGAGAGAGAATATTATATATTAATGGGCTTAAATGAACAGGATGCCCATTTATGACATTTTTTCTATCTTTTTAATATATTTTTGTTTTTTCTTGCTGAATATTTACTTTGCATTTCAAAGGTTTTCCCCTTTCCAGGTCTGCCATTCGGAATGCCCCTATCCTCTGCCTCTATGACTGTGCTCCCCAACTAACCAACCAATCCTGTATTCCTTCCTTGGCATTCCCTTGGGGTATCAAACACCCTCATGCCCAAGGGCCTCTCCTCTCACTGATGTCCAACAATCCATCCTCTGCCGGAGCCACTTTACATGTATATTCTTTGGTTGGTGATCCAGTCTCCAGTAGCACTGGGCAGTCTTGCCAGTTGACACTGTTGCTGCCTCCTTGGGGCTGCAAACCCCCTTCAGTCCCTTCTTCAACTCCTCCATCAGGTACCCCACACTCAGTACAATGGTTGGCTGTGAGCATCTGCCTCTGTATTTGTCAGGCTCTGACAGAGCCTCTCAGGAGATAGCCATATCAGGCTCCTGTCAGCAAGCGCTTCCTGGCATCTACAATATCGTCTGGGTTTGGTGGCTGTATATGGGATGGAACCCCAGGTCGGCCAGTCTCTGGATGGCCTTTTCTTCAGTCTCTCCTCCACACTTTATCTCCATATTTTCTCCTGTATTTTGTTGACCCTTCTAAGAAGCACTGAAGCATCCACATTTTGGTCTTCCATCTTCTTGGGCTTCATATGATCTATGAATTGAATCTTGGATATTCCGAACTTTTGGGCTAATATTCACTTATCAGTGAGTACATACCATGTATGTTCTTTTGTGACTGAGTTACCTCACTCAGGATGATATTTTCAAGTTCCATCAATTTGCCTGTGAATTTCATGAATTCATTGTTTTTAATAGCTGAGTAGTATTCCTTTGCATAAATGTACCACATTTTCTGTATCCATTTTTCTGTTGAGGAACACTGGGTTCTTTCCAGCTTCTGGCTATTATAAATAAGGCTGCTATGAACATAATGGAACATGTCCTTGTTATATGTTGGGGCATCTTCTGGGTATTTGCCCAGGTCTGGCATAGCTGGGCCCCCCTGTAATACTATGTCCAATTTTCAGAGGAATTGCCAGACTGATTTCCAGAGTATTTATACCAGCTTGCAATCCCACCAGCAATGGGGGGGGTGTCTTCCTCTTTATCCACATCCTTGCCAGCATCTGCTGTCACCAGAGTTTTTGATCTTAGCCATTCTGACTCGTGTGAGGTAGATTTTAAGGTTGTGGGACGTAAAAGAAAGTAAGCAAAGAGCTAGTGTTTCAAAGCTTCACCACCATAACCAATGACTCATTTATTCCATGTATGGCCATAATCTAATTTCTACAAACTCTAAGTAGTCCATCAAACTATTAATTTATCAGTGCATTTATTCACTGATTAAGTTAGTATCTCCATGATCCAATCATACTCTCAAGTATGTAACTATGAACATTCCTTCATTAGGTACCAAGCCTTCAACACGTATGGTTTGGGGGACATTTCAGACACAACTAATAGTTTGTCCAATTTTCTGTGGAACCATCATCAGATTTCCAGCCATTTATGCCATTTTAAGGTTATAAAACAACACAAAATTAAGAAAAGGAAATGAAATAAGAATTTTAAAGTATATAGTGTAATTTTATAACCCCAAGATAACTTGTATTTACATGTTAGAGTGTTTTGCTCAAATAATGAAGGGTTTTACCATTGCAAAAGGATATTCTAGGGTCAGCCTTTAAGTGGAAAGAGAAAAATATCTTGTGGTAAATTATCATAATGTGTTAAATGTTTGTGTCTCTGCTAAAATCCTTCTTTTGAAAATCAGCTCAAAATAAGGTGGAAATTTGCGAAGAGAATCATGTCATGAGTACAGAACCCTCCTATAGGGACATAGTGGCTTTATAAATGACCCTGCTGCACGCTTACTCTTCCTTCCTAGCAGTAGGATGGTTGGCAAAACCTAAAAAACAATCCCTCAGCAGACATCAAGTCTGTCAACATTTTGACCTTGGACTTAACACCTTCCAGTTAATTTTATATTTTTTATAAACTTTCACCTTAAAGTTCAGAAAATCTTTTTAGTGGACTGAATTATTCATTCATTAAGAATATTCTGCTTTCAGTATCTTTTATAAATTTCATGAGTCTGTAACAAGATTGGTATACAAAAGCAAAGGAGCATCTACTAGTCTCCCTCGTAATGGTCTTGGAAAGGAGCAAAGGGCGTCTCACGCCATTGAACATTAATGCCAGGTCACTCTTAAAGAGCTTTTAAGATTAATTTCTGATTACCTGGTGCTCTATTTTTGAACTACTAACTCAAAGACTACACTGGTATCAGAGACCTGAGCAGTCCTATCACATTTATGTAAGTGATCAAGTCGTTGCCAGATGGAGGACAGTCTGCAACATTGGAACTTGTTTTGAGTCATGGAAAAAGGAATATTAAATGCTGCCCCATTCAGAATCATTCATCTTAGTGTTTGGAGAAGGTAGTGAAATAAGATGATACAAAAGTACTAAAAATATTCTACAACTTGTTCAGGTGGCTTTTAACTTCTCGAAATTCAGTTTATGGTATAGAATTGTTATCGAATTTCCTAGTATATCAGAGAAGATTCTGTGAGAGAGATACACACAGTGGCCTTGTGTAACAGAGAGGCTGCTTCAGTTCGGTGTACTTGTGACTCTAAAGAGTACGACTTGGAACAGCCCTGTGAGGAGAGCTCTGCTTCAAGGTGGGCATACTGCTTTCCAACACCATTAACTAAGATCAATCTTATAGCTTGATGATCTTTAAGTTTTCATATTTGTTATATAACATTAGAATCTAAAACTATTTCTATTTCCAAACTTAATTCCATGTAAGAGTCATTAACCATTAATTTTTAACTTCCACCAAGTTCATGGCTTTTCCTATCCCCCAACATAACTAAAATGCATACTAGCACACACCATGGCATCCATATCTATAACAGAAGGATACGTGGTTTATCATAATTTGTACCTATTGTCTATAATCATCTGATTTAATGCCATAATTTTCTAATGATTCACTGATAGGCTGTTCATTTCACATGCTATTTTTAGAAAATTGAAATTCTATATTTGTATCTAAAATACATAAGATAATATTCTTTGTTTGATGAAGATCATCAGCATGTTTCATTGTTGCTGTTCCCTGTTGTTCTTGGTCTGGTAAAGTATTTGATAAAAAAGACATTTCCAAATACTGTAACTAACAACATAAAAGATAGACTATTCATTCCTATGATCAATAAACCTGCCTGGCTTTCAAGAATTTTAGCACAGTTAGGGGGACTAACTTCTCTTCAAATAATTAAATCCTCATGAACTGATTGTATTTTATCAAGAATTATTTCAAAATAGTTTTATTGAAGGATAAATGTCTACTGTTAATTTTTGTGTTAGAGAAAACTAGCTATATGCAGTACCACATACTATAATCTAATTATTTTGGAGGCTGAGAAAAGAAGGTATGGGTTTATACACCCTGGACTATAGAATGATTTTCAGTATGGACATTTTTGGCTACATAAGATTCTCCCTTTCAGAAAAGCAAAAGAAACGACTACTCAATGATTTAAAAATATCCCAAATTATCTCATTAGATTGAATGTAGCCAGTGCTTAATTAAGTCCATAAGAGTTAAGGGACTGTTGGAGTTCTTGTCTTATGGGTTTTCATTAGCAAAGTATCTTTGGGAAGAAAGTTCTAGACAAAGTTGGTTAGTACAGGGACATCACTCTTCCCAAAAGTTTGAAAAAAGAACTTTCACTATGGCTCAGAAACCATGTTGGCAGTAATTTGATGATCAGAAGAGTCTCTTCAAGGTCTTTTGATCTAGGGCAGTACAAACACCTAGGTCAGAGTTCTGTTTCCTCTGGGTATGTTGGTAAGACTCTGGATCCTTTGAGCAGTTTAGATGCCTCATCTCAAGTCCTGCTGGCCCAAAGCCCTCCTGTGCCTTATGTTCTGATTCTGGTGCCCAGCTTCTGACTAGTTTCTAGTAATAAGAGACAATTAGTACCTCATATCTAAATTTGAGCTTAATTTTCATCTTCAGCTTCCTATATGATCTGATAATACTGAAGTATAGTGTAATCAAATACAGTCTTCAAAGGGAAAAGGACTACTCACTATCACACTGAAATTAAGCCAAATTTTGTGAGACTTGTTTTCCAGAATATTCACAATGCTGGTTCAGTGATTCCTCCTCTAAAATCTATTTCATGGAAGACTCATTTTAATGTGCTTTTTGATAATTCCTTCTAAAACTTTAGGCAGGTACATTCCTTAACAGACAAACTACTGCCCTTTTATCCTTCAGAACTATCAGTACTGATCAATTCATTGTTTCTATGTAACAGATATATTGGAGAGAAAAAAATCCCAAGGTGACTTGTTTAAGTTCTAAAGCTCTCCGTTGGCTGTGAACAGTTACTTCAGATGCAGCCTTAAGCAGTGTAAAGCTAGAATTTTCATGCCCTCAATATCAGTCTGTTTTCTTCCTTCCCCTGAGAAAGCACAAGTAGAAGAAGTGTATGACAAAGAAAGTAGAAGTAGAAGAAAGTAAAGAAGTAGATGAAGAAAGGGGTAATTTGAAGGAATTACATTTTCATTGTATGGATATAGAACCTAGGTGCTAAGACCTACAGTCAGGCTAGAGAGAAAATAGTTGAAACTCTGGAGTAAGTATGTCTAAGGCAGGAGATCAATATCCAATCTTGAAAATAACCAAGTAGAAAAAAATGTTCTAATATAACATTAGATGGGTATTTTAATTTTCTTTTCAGGCCTCTGATGGGACCCTCCACATGTGGAGGGCAGTCTTCTCTTCTTCACTTACTTATTTAAACATTCGTCTCATCCACAAATACACTCATAAGTTCACTCAGAATAACAAAATATAACCAAATTCTGGACACCTGTGGCTTAGTTAAGTTCAAAGTTTAGCAATAAATCATTAATCTTAATCCATTTTTTTTTTTGTGTGTGTTGTTAGGAATCAGGCCTGGTTCATGCACTCTGTGATGAGCCAGATACCTGCCAGTGCATTAGAGTCCCATTTTAGTTGGTGATCAAAAGTGACATTTTTCTCTATCATCATTACATTTGAGGTCATCCATATGGATATTTTGGTGGTTAAATATTGACTGTCAGATTAACAAGATTTAGAACAATTTAGGAGATAGATCTGGCAGTCCTTTGGGTATGCCAGTGTTTGATTTCGTAGACTGGATTAACTGAAGTGGAAACACCTAACCTGAATGTAGCCAGCACTTATCCACAGGCTTTGATCCTCAGCTCAATAAAAAGGATGGATGAGGTTGAGCACAAACAGGCGAGTACTTCTGATTCCTGACTGTGGTTGCTGTGTGATCATCTACCTCCTGCTTTCTGCTCATGCTAGCACCAAGTACTCTCAAACTGGGAGCCAGATTCATACCTTCCTTCAAGTTGCTAGAGTCAGGAATTTCCCCACAGTGACAAGGTAAGTAATGAATACTAATATGTGGGCTGGAGGAAGCACCTTTTACTGCTCAGTTTTGAAGAAATGGGAGCCAAGAGAGAAGAGGTTCTTTTGTTGTTTATGTTTGGGGGTAAAGGTTTTCTCTAGCTATTTTCTTCTAGCACCCTGCTGCCTGTCTTTTTAAATTAGATATATTCTTTATTTACATTTCAAATGTTGTCCCCTTTCCAAGCCTGCTAACCCCTCCCCCTCCCCCTGCTCACCAATCCACCCACTCCGGATTCCCTGTCCTGGCATTTCCCTATACTGGGGCATCTAGCCTGCTGCCTGCCCTATGGGACGTTCACCTCCACCTACAGCCTCCACCTCCGCCCTTTCCATGGCTCGGTCTTGCTGCAGTGCTGCTTTTCTACCCTCTTTGCTGCAAACAAATTCCACTGTGTACTATAATAGCTCTGAGGGCAGCTGTCCTCTTATGTACTTACTGTGTGCAATATTTTACATACATTAACATGTTAAAACCTTACTACAGCCTCAAGGGAGATGGTGGTGCTTATTTTGCACAGACCATAATCAAAAGGCTTAGCAATTTCACCTCAGGCCACATAGCTATTAAACAATATCTTCACAATTCAATCCTACTTACATCAGACGCCAAAGTCTGTGCACATTCTAATTATGCACTGTGCTCTCTCCCCCCTCCCTCACCAGATTGTTTCATGAAAGACTGAGTAGCTGGCTCAAATGGAAATTTTCATCTCTGATTCAGTCTGCTATCTCTACATAGATCCAAACTCCGTGATCTTTTCCAAGCATTGGCACAAACAGAAGGACTGAAAATCCTATGTGATTTCTCTCGAAGCAATTAAGGGCCTGCATTCTGTGGTATGCCAGTCACCGTTCACTATTCATCATCAGAAACTCTCAGACACACTGAAGGTCACGATTGAAAACACAGTTATTTTAAGAGATGGCATTGTTCTCAAAAGCCACAGTAGGACCATTGCCTAGTGATTTAAGCTCAGATCTATATTCAGAGATGAATTCTTCTTTCAGCTCCAATGACGCAGGTTTGTTAGTTGGGGTGTGAGTAGGAGGTGGGGATATAAGGGGGGGTGAATATTCATTCTTACCCATCTACTGCTTTCTGATTGTTGATTATTTCCCTCGTACTTTGCAAAGTCGAACTCCTCACTTTAATTAGACTAGCAGGCCCATGCCATTTAATTTGCCATGGAAAATATTTTTTGGTTTTAAGGAAAATTGAAAAATGGACAGCACTTGCATAATGAAAAGCTTTCGTGAAACATACAAGATTTTCTTTGAGACATCTTTTTTTCCCTAAATTTGTTGGAGAGATTTGTCTGAGAGATGTCCTCGACTCTCCTTTAATCTTCTTTCACTCTAGCACATGTCTTCTACTCCCCTAACTAATGATTGTTGAAGATCTAAAGATTTGGGCCATTGAAGCATATGAGTAGAGAGAGAGAGATGATAGACAGGATGTGGATGCTATGCTGTATGGTAGATTGACTTGTTTGTCTTATCTCTCTCCTTATAGAAATGTATGTTTATATGTTCAGCCCTTTTCTAGGCACCGTGCTTACACATATTGTCTTTGAAATTGCTTCAGTGGTTTGTTTAGCCAATTGTATTTTGTCAGATGTGTCAGGAGCCAGCTTATCTTCTTCCACATGTACTATGTTCATGTGAAACACATCTAAAAACAAAGAGACACAACCATGAGGCCTTCAATCATGTATAGTTTGAGTTGAAACCCCAGTAGACTTAGCTTATTTTGCCTGGATCAATCACATCCTTGTGCAAACAAACAAGAAACTTATAATTTATTTCAGTTATATACTCCACAAATAAGTCATTGCTGGTATTGATAAGGCCGTGAAGTTTCAGGTCCTTGTTATACCACAATCTCTCTCTCTCTCTCTCTCTCTCTCTCTCTCTCTCTCTCTCTCTCTCTCTCTGTGTGTGTGTGTGTGTGTGTGTGTGTGTGTGTATGCATGTCTCTCTGTCTCTCTCTGTCTCTCTGTCTTTCTCTCTCTCTCTCTCTCTCTCTCTCTCTCTCTCTCTCTCTCTCGTGTGTGCGTGAATGTGTGTGTGTATGTGCACATGCGCATTTGCACTCCTGAAAATGATTGACAGTTCCATGAAAGGAGACAAGAAATATGGTCACAAACAGGTAACCTGTATCCAACTTTAGCTTCTACATACATTCTAATGCCAACAGGGTGCTAGCATATCATATGTTTTCTAATTTAAACTTTATAAGACGCATGAAATGTAGTAGTCATTGCATTTAGCTCATTGAGATCCAGAAAGATTAAATTGTTTTCTTGTGTACCCATTGTCAGTAAGCTTTTGTGCCATATGTGAATCTGATTTGGTAAAAAAATGAGTTTTGCTATGTATTTTCTTCCTTTTTGATTGCCATTTAAAGATCAATGTATGCATATTCTAAAACAAGAGGGACAAAGAATATAAACAGTGACATCTGTTAGGTGATTTTTGCTGTCATTTAGAGCATAGTAAATAATTTTTCCTCCTTCTAAAAAATTAACTCTAATATTGAAAGATATTTGAGATCCCTGGCTGTTGTTCAGATCTGAAGGATGTGACTCAACAGGGACCTGCACTGCTGCCTTCGCTTTGACTAAGCATTACACTGCGGGATTCAGGCTTCCTGATTCTTTGATCATTTATTTTAGAAACTTTGTAATTGCAAAGTCTTTCTCTTTCACTTTAGAATGTAAATGTTCCTTCAACCCCTTATCCTTTTAATAGACAAGAAATGCTGTTTTTTAATGGCCGGGAAGCCCCCCTTTTTCCAATAATGTTATCAATGCACATGGTACCCCTATATCCTACTCTCTGTGGGAGAGTTAAGAATAAGCACCGAATATTACACATAGATCACCTGGTAAAGATGAGCAACTGTTCTCTAGAATAGTCATTTTCCCCAAGATCTTAACGGATTCCTTATGTCTTTATAATGTCTTCCTTGTCTGTTAAACTCTGTGTAGTTACTGTTTTTCATTTGACATGAATCAAATAATGATTTACATGATATCATTCAATAAATAATTGTCTGTGCTTATATTCATGTTCAGAGCGAATGAGTGCTCATTTATTGCCCACTCTCTCCATTCCACTTTTTGGGGATTGTGATTACATCATTTCTTTCTTCCCTTTCCTCCTTCAAAACCTTCCTTATACCCCTCCTTGTTCTCCTTCAGTTTCACTTTCCGTACTCATTTGTTACTGATAATACATCCCTCCTTTTCCTTTTGTTTCCTGCATTTTAACACATAGAGAGCAGGGTTGTAGTCACTTCATTATTTGAACAAGGCTTAAATGACGAGACAAGGAGGCTATGGCCAAGGAGGCTAGGGCTTTCACTGCATGAGAGGATTTGCTTCAAGGTTCTGTAGATGCTGGGTATTCTCAGTGATTACTTTGCTTTATGCTCTTGAAGATGCCACAAAGATTATTTTGTATAAAGTAGTAGCATGGGATTGAGTATATATTTAATCAAAAATGCATTGCCTGAAGCCTTGGCCTTTGGTCTCTTACCTAAACTCTCAGCCATTGTTGCAATTGTCACTAGAACAAATATTCTCCTTTCCTCCACAGGATGGCAGTACAAGTTAATGTGAAGCTCTGGAATACATCACTTCAAAACTCAGAATTGGGGCTCCAAGTCTGCTTTTTCCACATCTTCCTGCAACCTCAGCCCCAAACATGCCTCACTTCTTCCTTTACAGAGTCAAACAAAGACTGTCTCTCTAGTTCAAAAGAGACCTTTATGAATAAAAATCTATACAATACAACAGCTTCATTATAAAAGACCCACCAGCCACCCCAGGCAGAGTCCAGCTGCCCGTAAAACCGCACATGCGGCTAACTCATAGCTTGTGGCTGCTGTTTAGCTACATATAAAGAGCAGTGGTCAGTCGGACATTGTCAAGCTCCCTGATCTAATCACCAGTGACCAATAAAGCCATTGAAGTGCAGTTGCCTCATTGGCAGTGGGCTGGCTTAGATCCAACAGAGAGGGAAAGAGTCTTCTTGAGTAGTCAGATGGTAATTATTTAATCAGAGCATAGTGGCTTCCAACAGATCCACTGCGGAGCAATGTGAAGCTCTGTTTGAGACAACTTTACTGATGTAAGAAAGAAAGAAAGAAAGAAAGAAAGAAAGAAAGAAAGAAAGAAAGAAAGAAAGAGGGGGGAGGGAGGGAGAAAGGGAGGGCAAGAAGGGATAAAGTCAAATGGAATCTTTCTTACACTAAGAAAACTGACTAGCCCTTGTAGACTTTAAGTAAAAAACAAGAATAGAGGATGTTTTTCCAACACACAAATTGGGATCTCTAGTTCAAAACTACAGAGCTCAAAATGCTACCGCCTTTCTTTATTTCTTAAGAGATAATAATCTCCTATGTCAGGCACATGTCAAATATGACATGATCTGATAAAAAACACCTCCAGTGTCTTCAAATTATTTCAACTCTCACTTTCTAACACAGCTTTCAAAACTGGGAAGGACCAAGAAGAAGGGGGTCTGTAACTGTATATGTGTTCCTTTTATATCTTCTAATTTTTTAAGTTTATATTTACATTTAGGAGTGTTTTGACTGCATGTATGCCCGTGTATCACATGCCTGCAATGCCCATGGAGTTCGGAGGAGGGAATCAGATCCACTGAGACTGAGGTTACAGAGTTGTAAGCCACCACATGAGTGGCTATGAATCAAACTCAGGGTCCTCCGAGAGCAACCAGTGCTCTTAAACACTGAGCCATCTCTTTTCTTCTGGTTAAGTATTTTTCCTCTTTCTTTTCTTTCATACTGTCCTCTGAAACAGTTTTTTCCCTCATATCCCTTTTCCATTGACCCAGATGTTGAAACTGAATTTTAAATAATTTAAGTGCCAATGCTGCATCTTCTTTCTCTTCATCCACAGTCTATAGTACAGACTCATAACATTATCCTGTTACCTTTTATATCTGCATCTATTACATCTTTTCTAATGAAAGTTACATTAAATAAAGAGTTTTACCTAAGTTGAGACAACAGTTCTAAACCTGCTACCAAGAAAAAGCTAAATACCTATATGATACAAACCCACTATCTAGATGTATTCAGCAACATTCTTAAAGATAACAAAATCTTGAAAGTAATCTCATAAAATTATTACACAACAACCTTTCTTTCACGGAGAAAGAAATAGAGAAAAATAGAGAAGAAAATATGATGTTACATTATAGATTCCATTTTTACTGATATTACTTTCCAAGGCTCACATATGTGTGTTTTCAGGCTTAAGCAAAATGATGTATTTTTGAATGCAACTGGAAAGGTTTAACAAAGAAAGCCTTTTCTGGTGCCATGGGGAGAAATCAGTTTTAGACTGCTAGCACACACATCTAAAAGTTCAATGAACTTGAGTTAGTTGCTATGCCAACCAGCAGAAGACCTGTCCAGATATGAATTGATCACAGGAATAAAATCTCCCCGAAGATGATGCTTGTTTGGGTTTAGGGCACAGTCTTTGTAACAGCCCTTGACAAATCATACATCTTTTGGCTTAGAATGTATATTTGGGGATGACTACCCAAATTTCTTAGGTGTACTTCAAAATATCTTTTTTCACCATAGGAAATAAAGAAGCGTCTTCTGGAGGATATTACCTTTTCTGTTCTTTTTCCTTTTCTGATGTGTGTGTGTGTGTGTGTGTGTGTGTGTGTGTGTCTGTGTGTGTCTGTGTGTGTCTGTGTTTTATTTTACCACAAAGAAAGTTCTGCTTGCTTGAATGAGCAATAAAGTCCTAGGTGATGGTTTTGATTTCAATATCACCTTGTTATACAACGTTGAGCAATTTATCTTCATTTACAAATGTCAAATCTACCCTTGCCACAGATAGAGCTTTTAGTCAGTCTGTGTCTTTATTAAATGACTTTTTGGAGAATTTTTTAAATAGGGATTGTCTGGTATTCATTATTTTTGTTTCCATTGCATAGAGTGAACTAATTCAAGACTTTTTAAATTATTTTTTACACTCCATATTTTATCCCCCCTAGTCCACCCTCTGAGTGTTCCACATCCCATGCCTCCTCTCCACCACACTGTCTTCATATGGATGTCTCCACCCACCACCCCACCTGACCTCTAAATTCCTTGGACCCTCTAGTTTCTTGAGAGTTAGGTGCATCATCTCTGAATGAACACAGACCTGGAAGTCCTCTACTGTATGTGTGTTAGGAGCCTCATGTCAGCTGATGTATGCTGCCTGTTTGGTGGTCCAGTGTTTGTGGGATCTCATCGGTCCAGATTAATTGAGACTGCTGGTTGTCCTACAGGGTTCCCTTTCTCCTCAGCTTCTTTCAACCTTCCCTAGTTCAACAACAGGGCTCAACAGCTTCTGTCCATTGTTTGGGTACAAATATCTGCATCTGACTCTTTCAGCTGCTTCTTGGGTCTTTTGGAGTACAGTCATGCTAGGTCCCTTTTTGTGAGCTCTCCCCTAGTCTCAGTAATAGAGTCAGGCCTTGGGACCTCCCCTTGAGATGGATCCCACTTTGGGCCTATATCTGGACCTTCTTTTCCTCAGGCTCCTCTCCATTTCTATCCCTATAATTCTTTCAGACAGGAGAAATTATAGGTCAGAGTTGTGACTATGGGATGATGGTCCTCCTCTCCCTCATTTGATGTGCTGTCTTCCTGTTGGAGATAGGCTCTATAAGTTCCCTCTCCCTACTGACAGGCATTTCATCTAAGTTCCCTTTCTTTGTTTCCTGAGGGTCTCTCACCTCCCAGGTCTCTGGATTATTCTTGAGGTCCCCCCAACCTCCTACCTCCTGTTTCCATTCTTTCTGCTGGCCCTCAGGGTTTCAGTCCTTTGCCCTCACCCAATAACAGATTAGGTTCCCTACTCCTCACCCCCCACTTCCCCAACCCTTCCACTTTACCTCCCACTGCCTTATATGTCATAGCCAGAAGCTGGAAACAACACAGATGTGCCACAACAGAAGAATGGATGCAGAAAATGTGGTTCATTTACACAATGGAATACTACTCAGCTATTAAGAATGCGGACATCCTGAGTTTTGCAGGCAAATGGATGGAACTAGAAAATACCATGCTAAGTGAGGTAACTCAGACCCAAAAGGACATGCACAGTATGTACTCACTAATAAGTGGATATTAGCTACAGAACTCACAATGGAAAACAAACTAAAGTGCCCTAGTGAGAATGCCTCTGTCTGAGTGAGAAGAAAGCAATCAAGACTAATTTTTTATTGCTCTGTTTTGAGACAGGGTCTCTCTCTCTCTCTCTCTCTCTCTCTCTCTCTCTCTCTCTCTCTCTCTCTCTCTCTCCAGTTCTGGCTGTCCAAAGCATGCTACATAGACAATAATAAACCTGGATAACACAATAGTTTCCAACAACTTCTAAGTGGGTAGATGAGAGAACAAAATGGTTTAGATTTTTCTGTGTCTACTGCAATGTCTTTCCCCCTTCAAAGTGTAACCTGGACTGTCTGTTGTGGTGGTAGTCATTTACTTGTTTGACCTTTTTGCAGGCACTTGGCATGTGACTAATCTCCAGAGTCACAATATATGAACATTTTTTGGTTATTTTCTTGTTAGTTGTTTGTGTTTTATATCTTTTAATTCTTGTGCCTCAAAGCACAAACTCATGAAACTGAATCGCTAAAAATAGATTGTGCTGTGTGTGCTTGTGTATGTGTGTGTGTGTGTGTGTGTGTGTGTGTGTGTGAGAGAGAGAGAGAGAGAGAGAGAGAGAGAGAGAGAGATCTTATAATTCTCATTTTTACTTTGGTGTCAAACAATCTATCAGCTAGTCTTAACTTTCATGAAGAGTCTTCATTTTTCTGGACTGAAAGCAAAAGGAGACTGAAAAAAAAAGCCTATGTGGCAGGTGCTATAAATAATGGTGAATTTAAATTCAAGTCCTCAATTTAAGGAAAAAGATCCCTGACAAGGGGTACAGAGACACACATATAAATTCTCTGGAAAATGATACTGATTATATTAAATATTCTAAATAAAGTCTGTATCTGCCTTTGAAAATAAAAGTAATACAAGCCAGTGTGAACATGTGTTTTCCTATGCATATTTTAAGTTCTAAAACCCTACTTTTCTAGAAAAATCCCAAGAGAACTAACCCTCAATTTGATTAATCTCTTATCTCTTATAAGAGTGAGTTTTATCTACAATCAAATATTGGCCTATTTTAAAAAATTCATGGTAATACAGATCTTAAAATTTAGAAATAGACAGATTATTTTTTTTAAATAAATGTGTGCTTTTATTTTATTTGGTTGGTTTTTTTTGGGGGGGGTTTCTTTCTTTTTTTCTTCTTTTTTTTTTGTTTGTTTTTTTCAAGACAGGGTTTCTCTGTGTAGTTCCGGCTGTCCTGGAACTCACTCTGTAGACCAGGCTGGCCTCGAACTCAGAAATCTGCCTGCCTCTGCCTCCCAAGTGCTGGGATTAAAGGTGTGTGCCACTACCCAGCCCATAGACAGATTCTATATTTAATCATTCCAAGTTCCAATTTTTAGGTAATAGTTGAGTCAAAGATTAATTTAGGAAGCAGAAAAAAATTATCTACAATAGAATAACATTCACATGTGATGAATTAACTTTATACAAAAGCATCGTTAAGGATCTGAATGAGATAATATTGTGTTTACCTATGGACTTTCAGTGTCCTTCATGTATCTGTAAAATCACCCATTAGATTCAATAGAAAGTTGAAGTAATTGGTGAGTGTGATTGAAGTTGCTGTGATAGGAATTTTTCTAGTCATTCTCCTTGCAGTGACACAATCTGCTAGGGGTGAAAATACCCCTCCTTGACCTATTTCAGACCATCCACATCAGGGCTGTGAAACACAAGTCTTATCATTAAAAGAAAACTATGTACCTTTGTTTATACACTACTTCCCTCCACTCAGTCTGATAGAATATATTAAGTGTGAGATGCAGGAGAAGCATATTGTAGAAATGCTATTTCAACTATGATGAGCAGAAACTTCGGAGGAACTGTTGGCATTTGGAGGAGGGATGTGAGTGGTGTACACATCTTCTTAGAACACTTTGGTCTCCAACTGTTCTTTTGGTAGTTTAAGGTTTCTGTGCAGGCAGCTCTAGGGTCCAAAGTGGAAATCTGTGGGGAGTGAGGGAGACCAGATGAACTGTTAGATTTTCATCTTCTTCTCACTCAATCTTTACACATATCTATCTTACACAATGGGTGAATGAAAATAAAAACATAAAAATGACAAACAATAGAAAGCTGCTGAATGTTTAAGAGCTTGGGAAGGACCTTTTCATGTTAGCATTAGATCAGTAACAATCGAATTTGAGTCTTCCTGTTTCCATCCTCCAAGTTTATTTAAAATGTACCCTGTCTCAGACAAGAGAAAACAGTATCTATGGGGAACCTGTGCTACATGAAAACTCTTGGCTTTTGTCCCAGACCTACCTGAAACAAAAACTCTGAGGGCTGCTCTCAACCCTCTGTATTAAAAATGAAATTGTTTATCTTATCAGTATTTCCCTGCACGTTTGGCTGTGTTCCACTTGCTGGAAATTTTTCTAACCAATAAAACCCTTTCAGGATGGCACTTCTGGTCCAAAATGACTATTTAAAGACAGGTCGAGCTAAGGGCACAAGAGCCAGTGGAAATGAAATATACCAGTGGCTGTATCTTGCTGTATGGTTGCTAGGAATTGGATTACTTGGGTCCTCTGGAAAAGCAGTGAGTGCTCTTAATTGGAGTGCCATATCTCCATGCTTCATCTCAGCTAACATCATATATATATATATATATATATATATATATATATATATATATATAAAATGTTAGATGTATATATATATACATATGCATAACAAGACCGATGTTAATTTTTAATAAGGAATTAAGTTTAAGCATGAGATCTATAAACCCTTATTTACAACGAAAAAGAAATTAGACAAATGAGAAAGAATCTGACCATGATGCCTCGTATTGTCAACTTGACAAACTCTAGAATTACTGAAGAGATGTCCATGAAGGATTATCTAGATTAGGGTAAATGAGCTGGGATGGCCTATCTTAATGTGAATGAACACCATGTCATAGGCTATCTGTCATCTTGGGTGCAGTACAAAGAAAAGATGGAGCTGAGCAAGACCACGTATTGGTCTGGTTTCTGAATTTGGATGTAATGTGACTAGCTGACCTCCATTCCTGCCTCACCGTGACGGAGTGCAAACCCTTGAAATGTGCAGAATCACTTCGCCCTTCCTTAAGTTGCTTTTGGCAAGAAGCTTGTCATATCAGCAATCAAGCAACTAATACATTACCTGGTCTGGCTCTGGTTAAAATTTTTTCCAGTATTATATCTTCATCTGCTCCATCCAAGTGCCATAGAGAAACTTTAGGCTTCTGTAACAGGGAGAGACCTGTTTTCAAGATTATTATATATTAATTATAATCTATAAAAAATAACAAAATAAAAACCTTACTCTGGCCTTTTTTTCTGAAGTTTGCACATATCTCTGTTAGGAGCTCTGTTAGCTTTGCCTCTTTCCTCAGTGTAAGTATTTATTAATTCATGGTGATCCTAGGTTACCTCTAGACTGCAAATTTTTCTAACCAATAAAACCCTTTCAGAATGGCAGTTCTGGTCCAAAATGACTATTTGAAGACAGGTGGAGCTAAATGAGAGTCAATATTTAAGTCAGAAACGTGTTAAATTGCTCCCGAAATGATGCATTCTTGTAATTGTTTTGTTATGTGCCTAATGTGTTCACTTATCAAAATAGCTATTGATTATGAATTCTACCCCTTCTAGGTCGCCAGATGATGCACATCTCAGAATAGTTCTCAAGGAAGTGGTAGTCAGAGGAAAGGAGGCAGGGTGATGGAGGTTCGCTGCATTCCTAGAATCAGGCATCTGCAGCAGAGGCTGCCTTCCTGAAAAGATGACACATCTGAGTGAGACTGTGCTGGGAGTTGGTCTGTGCCAGTGTGGCACTTAGACTTTTGCTCAGCTCTAAAACTAGTCACACCTTCTGTTTCTAAGATGGTGTACCACTAGATGGCTCCGCGTGTCTCTCCTGCACAGAAAGTCAGATCCGGGAACATTTTGGACTGTGCTTTGTGATCCATTTCAGCCATCTTCCTCCACAATTGACTCCCACTCAACCAAAAACAATGTATCATTTCCCTCATCCCAGAGTGACCCAGTGATGGTTTCAAAAAAGAAAATATTAGTGTTTCAGGTTTGTTAAGTGCTTGACTTTTTTACATTCTTAACTTTAAAGCCCATTTTTAAGATTATGAATTATCTAAAATGAAATTTTCATGAAACTAAATCACCAAAAGTAGATTTCTCTCTCTCTCTCTCTCTCTCTCTCTCTCTCTCTCTCTCTCTCGCTCTCTCTCGCTCTCTCTCGCTCTCTCTCGCTCTCTCTCGCTCTCTCGCTCTCGCTCTCGCTCTCGCTCTGTGTGTGTGTGTGTGTGTGTGTGTGTGTGTGTGTAATGTGATTTAGAATTGCTCTTCTAATTCTCATTTTTACTTTGCGAGCATGCTATATATTTATCTAAACCTTACATTTGGTAAGTAGAGATACTTGTTTTATGAACAGCATAGAAAGAAAGGTTTCAAAATGGAAGCAGAATGAAATAAAGAAAATATCTTACATGAGAGAAAATTTGTCAGCAAGAAGTCAGAGAATATGGGCATTTGAAAAAATTTCCAACTCTTAAGTGCATTTCACAAAATCATATCCCATATGTAAATGAATCTTTAACCTTCTACTTCCTTGACATTTTACATCTCAGATAACTGATTTTCCAAGATTCCTGAACAGATATTTTGCTCCTGGTGCTTTAATATTTTGAAAGTACCTGTTATTAGAAGTCACTTTGATATACTAATGTTACATTTTTGAATATATAATGCATGGTGGATAACTCATTAAATATAACATTAAAAATGATTGTGAAGAAGTATTTTCCAAACTTACCTGTTCCCTTGTTGGACTATCTAGACTTAAGTAGGAGTCTGAGGTAATGTCCAATCCATCCGTTTCCTAGGGTTGTTCAGTAAATATCTTCTACTTTTTGCATCTATTTTTTATTGTTATGCTATCAATGCAGATGAAGACAAAATTAAAGTCCATGTTTCTGAGTCTCTGAACCCTGAAAGTTTTGGGTTATTTGTCAGGACCACCTCTGAAAAAATAAATAACAGCACAGTATTGTTGTCACCTGAAATATTTTCCCATTCATACTTCATAAAAGTAGAAATTGACTCTTTGCATTCATTAATGACATCTTGCTTTAAAAAAAAAGAACAAAATAAAACCCTTATTCTGGCCTTTCTTCTGAAGTTTGCACATATCTCTGTTAGAACTCTGTTAGCTTTGCGTCTTTCCTGCCTGCCATGTACCTCAGTGTGAAGTATTTATTAATTCATGGTGAACCTAGGTTAACTCTAGACAGCAAATTTTATGAAAGAAACAATGTCTAAGTACAATTTGAGGAAGCCAAGTACCTTTTCATTGAATGAAGTAAAAAAATGAACCAATGATTATTTGGGGGGAAAAATCCCTTCTGAGCCTGTAGACATTCTATGGAGAATTTTTATTGTTCTACTTAGTAATTCAATTTCCTTTATTTTGCATGCTTATCTATCCTTTTTGTCAATGTAAAGCTGGTACAATGTGTCTAGTTCCCATTGTTCGCTTCTTGGAAATTCTTATATTTTAGAATCAATTGTGAAAAACAGATTCATTTTGGAGAATGCTTTATTATATAAAACAATCTCAGGGACACATGAATATTTTAAATATAAAAATACTTCTACTTGAAAGATGGCATGACCATGAGTATTATGAAAATAAAAGTGTAGGGTATAGCCAGAAGATGGGAATTCTAGAGAGTTTCAAGTTTTAAGGGACACTTGACTCTTATAAAGTGAATTTAAATACACATTCCACTTGTTGGCTACCTTCAGCATTTTCTAAGAAGATACCAAAGCAGAATCTAACAGTTAAGTCAATGGACTTCAAAGCTGAATGGACATTGCTGGGACCTTATGCTTAAAAAAATACTATCATAACTATTCTTTGCAAATATAAAAAGACTTCCAATAGACATGTTCAAATGTAGCTTCTAAAATGTTGGAAAAATAATTATAGAAAGTAATCTTCTTTGCTATTGCTATCTTTTTAATTGTATGCATTTCCTGTAAGTTTTACCCAATTCAATAAATATGAATTCATATGAATATATTTATTTTTTCCATTTTCTGAGGTCTTCTTCGATTCCCTTCTTCAGAGACCCAAAGTTCTTGTTATACAGATCTGTCACTTGTTTGGTTAGAGTCACACTAAGATACTTTACATTGTTTGTAGTTATTGTGAAGGGTGTCATTTCCGATTTCTTTCTCAGCCTGCTTATCCTTTGAGTATAGGAAGGCTACTGATTTGCTTGAGTTGATTTTATAACCAGCCACTTTGCTGACGTTGTGTATCAGCTGTAGGAGTTCTCTGGTGGAGTTCTTTGGGTCACTTAAGTATACTATCATATCATCAGTGAATAGTGATAGTTTGACCTCTTCCTTTCCAATTTGTATCCCTTTGACCTCCTCATGTTGTCTAATTGCTCTAGCTAGAACTTCAAGTACATACTGAAAAGACATGGAGAGAGGGGGCAGCCTTGTCTAGTTCCTGATTTTAGTGGGAATGCTTCAAGTTTCTCTGCATTTAGTTTGATGTTGGCTACTGTTTTGCTGTATATTGCTTTTGCTATGTTTAGGTATGGGTCTTGAATTCCTGTTCTTTCCAAGACTTTTAGCATGAAAGGATGCTGAATTTTGTCAAATTCTTTTTCAGCATCTAATGAAATGACCATGTGGTTTTTTTTCTTTGAGTTTGTTTATGTAGTGGATGATATTGATGGATTTCCATTTATTGATCCATCCCTATATCCCTGGGATGAAGCCTAATTGATCCAATGGTGAATGACCGTTTTGATGTGTTCTTGGATTTGGTTGGCAAGAATTTTATTGAGTATTTTTACATAGATATTCATCAGGGAAATTGGTCTGAAGTTCTCTTTCTTTGTTGGATCTTTGTGTGATTTTGGTACCAGTGTAACTATGTTTCATAGAACGAGCTGGGTAGGGTTCCTTCTGTTTGTATTTTGTGGAAAAGTTTGAAGAGTATTAGTGTTAGGTCTTCTTTGAAGGTCTGATAGAATTTTGCACTAAAACCATCTGGTCCTGTGCTTTTTTTTTTTGGCTGGAAGACTTTCTATTACCCCTTCTATTTCTTTAGGGGTTATAGGACTGTTTAGATGATCTATTTGATCCTGATTTAATTTTGGTATTTGGTATCTGTCTAGGAAATTGTCCATTTCCGCCAGATTTTCCAGTTGTGTTGCATATAGGCTTTTGTAGCAGGATCTGATGATTTTTTGAATTTCCTCAGATTCTGTTGTTATCTCTCCCTTTTTACTTTGAATTAATTATTTACCTTTTTTTACTTCTTTTCTTTCTTGGTTTATTAAAACTTTTTCCTCACTAGCAAAAATCACAGCTTCATCAGTTTTGCTCTCTCAGTAGCCATGATTTTCAAATTTATGTCAGAGTTACTACCCAATTCCATTCCTTACTTGCTTCACAACCTTCCAAAACGTCAGAACTGATTCTGAATATACAGGTACTGTCTTAGTTGCTATTCTATTGCTGTAAAGAGACAACTTGCTCAAATCAAGTCATAAAAATATACAGGGAGGGATGCATGTCTCCAGATACATAAGTAGCAGAGTATGGCCTTGTCTGTCATCAATGGGAGGGGAGGCCCTTGGTCCTGTGGAGGTTAGATGCTCCAGCATAGGGGGATGCTAGAGAGGTTTGGCAGGAGTGGGCGGGGGGAGCACCCTCATAGAGGCAAAGGGGAGGGGGGAGAGGGCAGATGTGGAATGGGTGGGTTTGTGAAGGGGTAACCAGGAAGGGAGCTATCATTTGAGATTTAAATGAATATAATGATTAATAAAAAACAAAAATTGATTGGGCAATTACTTACAGTTTTAGAGTGTTGCTCCATGATCATCATAGCAGAATCATATAGGGATAGTATTGGAGCAGTAGTTGATAGTTTACATCTTGGTCTGCAGGAACTAGGAGGAACTGCAGGAACACAGGAAGAGGTGAGTAGAAGGGACAAAGAAAAAGAGATTAAGGGAGACTAGGCCTGGCATTGACTTTTGAAACCTCAAAGCCATAGTGACAAACTTTCTCCAAGAGTACACTTACTCCAACAAGACCATACCTCCTAATCATTTCCAGGCAGTTCCACTAGGTACCAAGAATTCAAACATGATCCTATGAGGATATTCAAATCAAACCTCCACAGGTACGCACATATACCTCACATATGTATAGTGATGGATATAGTTTGGCTTCTGGTAAAAATACGTTCTAATCCAGTAGGACAGGACAGAACTTCACATATTCTTTATATTTCAAGGTATTTGGAATTTATAATTCCAAGTTTAACAATTCATTGTCTGGAATTTATAATTCCAGGTTTTAACTATTTACTGTCACACACTCACACACACACACACACACACACACACACACACACAGAGAGAGAGAGAGAGAGAGAGAGAGAGAGAGAGAGAGAGACCTAAATCACATACACATTTAATAAGTTTCATGCAGTTCAATTATATATAATAATATAAAAAATTCATAATGTATTATATTTTAGATCTTATTTTTTTTTCTGAGACAGGGTTTCTTCTGTGTAGCCCTAGCTGTCCTGGAACTCATTCTGTAGGCCAGGCTGGCCTTGAACTCAGAAATCCACCTGCCTCTTATTTTAGATCTTATATGTTAGATCTGTTATAATAATTGAAACTTTCAAATCATAAAATAGAAATTAAATATAAGTTAAAATAAAAAGGTATCATCAAATGCCAAATAAATAGTCAGATTTGGTTGTAATCTAATCATGCTTCCATCCATATTTTATTCTTTAAGTACATACTGGATCAGAAGGTAGTGTCTTATTTTTCCAGTCTTATAATTTTTTTACAATATCATGGCAAATACTCCAAATTTAGGAAACATTATAGTAACCTAAATGTTTTCAAACATCTTCACTCTTCATATGTTCAGTGTACATACATTTTCTGCAAGATTTACTCAGACAAATATCTAGAAGCTTCAAAGCATCTGATTCATGTTTTTCCTTGGAATATTTTGCAATTTTATAGATAAATTTATTCTATGAATTTATATAGCAACAGTTTTCTCTTCGACACACATTGCCATGTATATTCTAGTAATATGGCTCATGAAAACACTAAAAGTCCACAGCTAGGAATGAGTTTTCTCTCTTGATATGATTGGCCAGAGAGGTCTCACAAACTGCTAAATATAGCTGGCTATTGGCTACCTTCTAGAAGCCAACAGTAAGACTCTATTGCTGAACATCATATACTTGAGTCAAAAAGTATAAAGATATTAAGTTGATACTGTTCTGAAAAATTTATCCCTACTGGTTAGCCTTTCTAGTACTGTGTGGTGCTATGCATGCTTCCAGAGAAGAAACATATCATCAATCTTGTATAGCCTATTTTTTGAGCAACATTAATTGACTGGTAATAGATTGCCTCTAGTGCAAAAGTACCACAATCATAAAGGAAGCAAACAACCATTTAATGATTGGATTTAAGTCATGATCTATAAAATGAAACCAATACCTAACACCATTGTTAGGCCAAGAACCCACAGTTAATGATGCCATAGTTCCTGAAAGAGAATATACTGCTACTATTATGCTGGATGTATTCATAAATACATTTTTTGTTCTTCCATCATACAATACATCCCTACCACAGCTTCCCCTCTCTCCTCTCCACCCAGTACCATCTTACCTCCCTATTCCCTCAGATACACTCCTCCAATATTCTCTTTTACAAGAGCATGTCTCCCAGTGATATAAACAGCATAATAGGGTACAATAAGAATTGGCACAAACCCTCATATAAAGGCTGAACTAGAAAACCCAGTATGAGGGAAAGGATCATAGGAGCAGGGTTAAAAGTCAGAGACTCTGCCACTCCCATTGTTAAAAGTCCTAGAAAAATACCAAGCTAGCAACCATAGCATACATGTAAAAGAACAAGCATGAACTCATGCAGGATCTATGGTTGCTGCTTCAGTCTCTGTGAGACCCTCTGAGCCTCGCTTAGTTGATTCTTTGGGCTGTGTTCTTAAAACATCCTAGACCCCTCTGGCTCCTACAAATCTTCCTCCAACTCCTCCTCCTATTTCCAAGCTCCAAGGGGACTAACTTAGTGGAGATCTTTAATTTGAACTCTCTTTCCTCATACCCATAGATTAGAGCAAATTCAACCCTTATCAATGCAATGATTCCTAACTAGCCAAGTGCAGAGAATAAGAGCCTGTAGAACGCTAAGCCATAAATGGATCACCCACAGTGCATCATCTTCTCCCAGGGCTCAGGGATGACTGAAGATAGAAAGCATAGTGATTGTTAGATTCAGAGGTGGTGAATAAATACAAGAAAACAGTGTCCTCTGGAAACAAGAGAGCGCCTACACAAACAAACTAACAAACATTATGACAGCATACAAAAATTCCTTGAAAGCTGAAGACAGGCCGAATCCGAGCAGAAAGATGGGAGATAAGAATAAAGTCCTGCCACAGTCAAGGAGCTATTTGCAACTGTTAGCTGCTGGGAGAGGGACAGTCAATTTTTAGGAGGTTTATGACAGGTAGGTCAAGCATGTTCCAGTGGAAAGATGAACAAATGAGCACACGGGCAGTTCAGATTGGAATGGCCATAAAGCTGTGTGGGGAGATACAATTTTGGTGTATGGAGAAACAGGGATAGATATAGTTCAACTTGAGGAGAAAGAAAATATGACAAAATAATTACACAAAAATTTCCAAAAAGTAGTAAATTTTATTACAATGTTTAGTTGGTAAATTTTTTATCAAGCAAACATGAGGACCTTAATCTTATCCTTAGAGTCCACTTAATAAGCTGAGTATAGTGTCACAAGCCAACAATTCCAGTACTAAAGTGTAACTGCCTTCAGTTACATTGAACAGGTCACTGGGTTACCTGGAAGGAAAGCTGAGGAAAGAACGGAGTGGCAAGAGAAACATGGAGCCAAGACAAATTTCACGATCAAGGCTCAAGGTTTAATGGGGGTCTCCATATATAAAGGTAGGGGAAAACCCTTCCCCTAAAGGCTGGAAACTTTTCGATTGCTCCATAGGTGGTTAGTGTCGGGTGGCTAGTGCCTCTCAGGAAACTGCAGGTACTTGGACAACAATGGGCTTCACCTTGGTCTGAGCACTCTACCCTAGGTGGAGGCTAGGATTATTGCTAACACAGGAATTCCAGTTCAAAGGCTGCTAGAGGAACTTCACATTGGTCAATGTCAAGTTCCTGCCAGGTGGCATAGCACCCCAATATGGCTTTCTACACTAAAGAGATAAAAATGCCATTAATGCCAGGCCTTGGTGGTGCATGCCTTTAATCCCAGCACTTGGGAGGCAGAGGCAGGCAGATTCCTGGGTTTGAGGCCAACCTGGTCTAAATATTGAGTTCCAAGACAGCCAGGGCTATACAGAGAAAGCCTGTCTCAAAAAACAAACAAACAAACAAACAACAACAACAACAACAAAAACCCAACAACAACAAAAGTGCCATTAGAGCTTGCTGTCCTGTCCACAGAGCTTTTTTTTTTTAATTTTTATTTTCTATATTCTATGTTTACATTCCAAAGGCTTTCCCCTTTCCCAGTCCCCCCCAACATACATCCCATAATTCCTCTCTCCCCCAACCATTCCCCAATCATCCGCCCCCCACTATTTCTCTGTTCTGGGTCTACAAAACTGGATCCAATCTTTTCAGGCCCAGGGTCCTCTCCTTTCTTCTTGGGAATCATTTGACTTGCTAATTATGCCTTGAGTATTTAGGGCTTCTGGGCTCATTAATAACCACTTATCAGTGATTGCATTTCATGTGTATTCTTTTGTGATTGGGTTAACTCACTTAGGATGATATTTTTCAGATCTAACCATTTAGCTACAAATTGCATGAATTCATTATTTTTAATTGCGGAGTAGTATTCCATTGTATAAATATACCACATTTTCTGTATCCATTCCTCTTTTGAGGGATATTTGGGCTCCTTCCAATTTCTGGCTATTATAAACAAGGCTGCTATAAACATAGTGGAGCAGTCCCAGTTAAAGACTCTCAAAATTCAAACCACGTAGTGTTTAAGAAGTTAGAATCAACTTGTCTCTCCGATGTCTACACATAAGCTCACAGAACACATGCATGTATCCAAACACACACACACACACACACACACTCAAACACACACACACCACACTCCATATATATATATATATATATATATATATATATATATATATACATATTTGTATACATACCCACATAGATGTAGATATTCAAAAATTAATGATTTAAATCATATTATTTAAATCCACATATCAAACAACAATTAATCTATGTTCTATGTCTGTTCTAAGACTTTCATGGTAGACTTTGAAAGTTACTTTTTAATCCATGAGGATGGGTTCTATATGTGGCTTTAATAAAGAATTTTTCTAAAAAAAATGTGGAAACTAAGTTCAAAGCCCAAATCTAATGAGGTTTGTGAGATTTATAACATGAGATTGTACAACCATCTGGCCCTGAGGATATTTCTGCATAAAAGGAATTAATAACATTTTTTAATTTAGGTAATAGATAAATCTGTTTCATGAGCCCATCACCCATTCCCAACACTGCCTGCAGATCTGTTGATGCTAAATAATATTTTAGAGCTGTTGTAAGGTTATTGTTGTTCCAAAGCAATCTGGAAATACGAAGTTCTTATGCCAGGAAATGGGTCAAACTGCAGTCTCTTCATGTTACTGTTTTGATTTCAGAAATAGCTCAGTCCTTTGCACACTGTATATTTCGTTCTTCTATTGGATTTCATTACAGCTGCCATTCTGTGTTTCAATGAAAACTTTATTAAAGATCTACTTTTCATTAACCTCCCTGGCACCAGAGCCTTTTCCCAGCCTCAGTCCATTTTTGGCCTCTCAGAACAGCTTCACATTTCTCCTTAAATAGCTTTTGTGTAATCTAGTGTCTTCTGACTGCTACTAAACAACAGCACTGTATTCCCTTAGCTGACAAAGGCCATAGAGTATGCAATCTAGATTCAGAAATGTCTTTTTTGGATCTCAGCTCTGCCATCATCTGGGCAAGTTCCTTTCTTTTTACTGACAGTGTCATTGGTGAAATGCAGATCTCCTGGAGCTGTAAAAGGAAGTTTACTCTGCACACTCTGCCATGTGTCTGAAATACCCAGAGCACAGCAGTATGTACACTATCAGTGCCAACTCATGATGTGCTATTCTCTTTTTATCTTTTCCTTTCCTATTCTGCTAATAAAATAAATAAAACAATTATTTAATTGTCTTCTTTTATTAGTTTCCTTATTAGAAACTATATATTTATGGTGTAAAGACAATGTCTTGACCTAAAGTTGACAGTATAGAAATATTAATTCAATGAACATATACATTTCCACATATAGTTATAATTCTTGTTTTGTGGTCAACTCACATTGTAGTTTATCCCTTTGCTAAGACTATTACCCACTGACTAATATCTTTCTTTTCCTCTTTACTTATCTCATACCCCTTCTGGCAAACACTACTCCATGATTATCTAAATGCAATACTTTCCTATTACATATATAAGATCATACTTCATTTTGTCCTTGTACACAGAATAATTCACAAAAAAAGGTTCTCCAAGTTCATAAGTGGTGCTATCCATGACAAGATTTTTTTTTCTTTTGAAAGGCCAAGTAATATTCCACGGGGTATGCTGACCTCACTCCTCTTTGATATTCAGAGCTTATTTATTTTGCTAACAGTCCTTTAATAAGTATAGGATCACAATTTCTGTATCCTTGGCAATATGCCCAGAAGTGTGATGGCTGGATCATGTGGTAGTTCTGTATTTAGTATTTCAGGTCAATTAAATACTACTCTCTTGAGAAGCAACATGTGTAACAATGTAGATTCCTATAAAATGTACCCAAGAGTTCCCTTTTCATGAATTGTGGCCAAAGCTTATCTCTTGTATTTTTATGTTTTAATAAGAATCATTAAAATATTATTTATTGTTTCATTTAAGGGTTGTTCAGAGTCCAATGATCTTTATTACAATTCTTAAGAGGTAGCAACATTTCTCATACTATTTCTACGTATGGACTAAGTTAGCATGTGCATGGATATCCTAAGAATTCCTATCATGTAATATTAGTATTTGTGTCTTCCCACTTTCTGTGAGAACCATGAGAAAAGAATCCCAGTTCAATAGGGATGGCAGGCATCTTAACAAGATGAGCCCATCTACTTCTTAGGCAGGAAAATAAATCAGCACTCCTTGGCTTATCTACAGCTTCTCCTTTTAACAAATAGAATAATAAAACTATTGACCTACACACAACTTTATCTACTATGGCCATGATGGGAGACATTTTTGTAAAATAAAAAAAAGTATGTTAGGGAGGAGGGGTGATTGGGGAATGGGTGGGGGCGGGGAAGAGGACTTATGGGACATATGGTGAGAGGGGAACTGGAAAGGGGAAAGCCTGTGGAATGTAAACAAAGAATATAGAAAATAATAAAAGAAAAAAGAAAAAAAGTATGTGTAGTTTTCATATATCTGTGGCATTAAAAAAACATATTGCTAGAGACTAGGCTAAAAATGCAAAAAAGCCGGGTGGTGGTGGCACATGCCTTTAATCCCAGCACTTGGGAGGCAGAGGCAGGCAGATTCCGGAGTTCGAGGCCAGCCTGGTCTACAGCGTGAGTTTCAGGACAGCCAGAACTACACAGAGAAACCCTGTCTCGAAAAAACAAAAACAAAAACAAAAACAAACAAAAAAAGCAAAACAACAGAAAGTAAATATTCAACTAGAATCATTGTTTCCAAGGAAACTCAGATGTAATCAATAAAATTATATACATTTCCATGAAAAGTAGAAGACCAAGACAACAATCCAATGGTTTGGAGGGAACGATTATCCTCAACTGCAGAAAAATGTATATATATATATATATATATATATATATATATATATAACATTTAGATATCTTCATAAAGATTTTGTATTTGAGAATAACATTGAAAAATTATCTTGAAATTATTTGGAAATACTTAGGAGTCATGATCAGTTTGATGAGTTAGCTGAGAGACTACCTTGTCTAAGTGAACGTTCTTGTGGTTCTGCTAGTGGAGCAAGCTCAAGCTGTTACTTATGGGCTAGGCCACTGCAGAGGCAGTTGCTAACCAGTGGTGCAAGGGACCACAGTCTGTGAGAATATGAACTGTCCCAGCCATGCATCCTGACAGATCAAGAAATAAACTCTTGTGCTTGTTCTGTTCCCCAGTTAACTTCTTTGAGCCTGTGGCTCTCAGCTACTGTTGGTAGACTGTCATTTGAACGGATTGCTCAAAAAACTAATGTCCAGTATGTGCCTTTGTAGAAAACAAAAACCCTACAGAAGATTTTCCCCTTGCTTGTTTCCTCGACCTTATACTTACTTTCACATATGTGGTAGACTCAATGAGTCTCACTGAAGCTGAGTTTCCAGCAAATCACTTGCACCAGCACTTATGGTTTGTCATAACGTGGGTGTAGGTGTGTTCACTGAAGCTCATTTAAAGTAACAAGTTAGCATGGGGGAACATGGTGCCTGATTATGCAAGATGACTTAGGGTTATGATGAGGCTCTTTGAGGGATAGATACTCTTTGAAGACAGTTAAAGATGGGAAAGCCTTCTGAGTAAATAAGGATGTTTCAAAAAAGCAATCACCTGTGAAGAGAAATATAGATGATTGTTTAAGAAAGGAACCTTTACTTTAGATGATCTTGGGTAGAATGGGGTTGGACAAAGACTAAGAACTTTGATGACTTTACAAATAGAGAGCTTCTAGAGGAACCCTGAATGATGGCTTCTAAGGAAAGAAATCAGTTTTTAAAAAACATACTAAGAAATAAGATCTGCTTGGGAAGAAAACCCAATGAAATCTGCTCATATTCACTTGGTAGGGACAGAGTTTTGTAATTAAATTATATATTCTCATATTGACCTCTGGAATAATTTTATATTTATAGCATATAGTAAAAAAAATTGAAAGGCTTCATAACAAAATTTTATTTATTGAGTAGTTGTCAGATAGTATTCATTTGCAAAGTCAAATTATTTATACATACAATTCATAAGAATCAGTAATTAAGTCTGCATGCTGTGCTTTATTTTGCTAGCTGTTTCCTTGGTGTGGTGATACTGTTTTGCATTTTTAGTGTTTCCTGTTATGTGAGGTGGGGTTAATTTTGTGTGTGTGTTTTCTACCTTACATTTTAGGTTATTATTCAAATCACTCAGTGGGCAAACTAATTTGGCCATCTTGGAGTTTGTTGTAGGCTTAGATATTCATGGTAGGCATCCTTTTCTTGCCCCCAATCTGGAGGATAATTTAAAGGGTTATTTTCTGACAAAGATCTATATTTAAATTCTACACTAGAAGAAGGTCTATAAATTCATTTACTCTTTACAGGCATGTTTATTTATTTTTCTCCTGTGATTTTTTTTGTCTTCTTATTTATTAGGACATACATAGGGCAGTTTCAAGAAGTTGTATACTCTCATGATACTAATGTAAGCTTGAAAAAGCTATCCCATATTGTACACTTGTTAAGATGTTGGAAAGGGTACCTGCTTGCTATTAGGCAGAGATCTACAGATGAGTCACGAATTTGTTATCCTTTAGATCCTAGTTTTCATTGCTGCCTCTCATTTTAAATGAGAAAAGAGGAGATCAGGCTTTGCATTAATTAGATTAAAATCCAGCTCTGGCATTTTAGCTATGAGATCATGAGCCAGTTGGTTATATTCTTCATTCTTGATTTCTCTCATCCTTAAAATGAGGATAATAGCATTTTCAGTGTTGAGATAGACGTACATGAAATGAGTCCATATATAGTGCCTACCAGAGTCTTCAATTTAGAAGCACCCAGCAGAAAATTCTTAGTAAAACAAGGCTTAAGATGAAAACATATGGGTGCCTGATTCTATAGCTTTGCTCTATTTGTGTCCATGTGCAAAATTCACACTTAGAAAATTGGGCTCAAAGAGCCTTCTTTAAGCTTCTGTAGCTCGTCTACAAGCTAGAAATGTGCCACAAAGACATTGATATTTTCATAGATGTATAAGTTTATCAACACTTTAAAACTCATCAAAAACAAACCAGATCTTCACATAAATTGTAGGCAAATTAAACAGTTATACCTAAAGGAATTTATGTTTCTAATAGCATGTTAAACCTTTGCTATTTCTCTCCATAAATATTTTAGAAGTGATCTTGAGCATCCTGGTGTATAGCTGGTGGTGAAAGGCCGTTCTAGCAGTATTTGAAGAAAAACAGTTATGTTGCCATTTGAAGACTCAATCTGAACTAATCAGGTCTGCTTTGAAGTGGTAATGCTGACATGTATAGAACAAAATATTAATAGAGCCTCAGAACATGTATTGACTTTGACAAACTTTAGCATGTGGTCTGTGATAAGTTGGGGTTCTTGGTAATGGTGAAAGGACCTGCACACTAAGGGGTTCTCTGCTTTTTCTCTAAACTCCTTTGACTATTCTTTCTTATGAAAGCACAGCAAATTGAAGTGAATCCATAAATCACAAAGAGACATCTGGTCTCAGGGTGCTCTAAGTAAGTGGGGTGGGTACATTCCCAGTTTCGACACTATTGTTATAGTTATCTTATGGCCAAATTCATGTTTTGGAAGATACCAACCAGAATATTGGGATGGTTCTTTTACTGTGTGGAGGTGATTGAATTGCAGGTGTCCGTGGGGGGTCACATTCATGAGTTAATCCTTAAAAAAATGATAGTAATAGTAAGAATAAAATCATTTAAGCTTGAAGATCTACATATCTTTGCAATATGATATTTTTGGCTTTAGATGAAGCATAGGTGTCATGTTAACTTCCCAACTGGAGTCCATCTGCAGGAGACAGGAAACTAGGATGATAACGATTTTCTGTAATGAGATTTTTCATAGATGAGTCTTTTCAGCCTATTTTAGACAACTATAGGCTTATTGTCTAAGAATGTTCCCATAGCATTCTCTAGCCCTAGAGAGTTCTAACTGAAGCATTCCTACTCAGCTGTGCAAAGGCAATTACTTAGCCCCAAAGCAGCCCCCTCAAGTTAAACCCTTGAGTGAACATAATGAATGACAAAGTAGTTTGAATCATCCATGGCACATCTGTGGAACTTGAGGAAAGTTTGCCACAATACAGCACAGACAAAGCCAACCAACCTCCCTGATTAAAAGCGGTTTTACCTTCAGCTGAAATGATCTCAGAGTACAGCTGCCAGGTGAGTTCGTCAAACGTGGGTGAGAGGCTGCGGAAACCATTGCCACAGCTGAGGACAGATTCATTTGTATTTATTTATTTATTTCTGCCACAGGGAAGAGTAGAGAAAAGACAAGCATATATTGCAGAGTAATTTATTGAACCAATGAAAATGTCATGAAAACACTTCAAAATTCTGTGTGGGAGACAAACATGACTTTAGATCTTGGGACAGACTCAACATTCAGTTCTCACACAGGCAAATGACAAGTTGTTCACAAAACTTAAAATAGCTAGATGAAGAATATAAGTTACACACATATTAAAATAAAAGGCTCTAAGATGATTAATTAACAGGGAATTTGAGTAACACAACTCTATCTTTGATGGAAGAAATATGTGCATACATGGTGTGTGTGTGTGTGTGTGTGTGTGTGTGTGTGTGAGAGAGAGAGAGAGAGTGAGAGAGAGAGAGAGAGAGAGAGAGAGAGAGAGAGAGAGAGAGAGCTCTAGTGGTATGAAGCCCATGGAAGTTTTTAGTGATTTTCCTTAATTTGAACACACAACAGAAAATATAGAACGACAAAGAACTGTATAACGCACCTCATCTGATGCCCTTAGTCTAAAAGAAAACAAAGTCCCCCCCACCCCCATGCCTGATAAAGAAACAAGCTCATATGTGAAAGATCCTCTCGGCGCCCAATGGATAAGGCATCGAGGTCCCGGAGGCCTACTCAGGAGATCTGCAAGTCCCACTTAAGACTCAGTGAAAAGACCCTTATCTTGTACTCTTGACCACCCTGTTTTCTGCTCTGATAGGACCCCTAATGATAATGCTTCTGTTTCTTACAGTTAGACTTATATAGTCAATAGGTTAGTTGCCTTCATCAGGGACCAGGTGAGCGCGGTCCAGATTATGGTACTTAGGCAACAGTATAAGAGCCTTCTGAGACAAGAAGAGGCTGACCTTTAATTCTCCTAGTTCTAAGGTTAGAACTATTAACAAGACAGGAAGTGGGGAATGAAAGGATAAGGTTGTAAGCTAGGAATCCCCCGTGCCTGGGCACGTGGGGGGTACTTGGGTCCCCAACGCCAGTGGGGGAGGGTGGGCGCGACACTGCGTGGCGGAAATGACTTAACTAGTTCTTCAGGCCTCTGTGAGAGGCTGATAGGTTATCAGAGCGCGGGTTAGGATGGTTTGAACTGATTGGCTTAGAAGCTTGTGGTAGACGGGTTCTGTTATAAGCCCATAAAAAGCCTATACGAGCCAGCTCAGGTGGGCTTACTTCTTCTACCCTGCGTGGGGAGGCTGTAACCCCTCCCCCCAGAGATCTGAATATTAAAATACTCTTGCAAATTGAAAAAAAAGGGTAGAAAAGCACGACACAGATTGAGTGAATTAAAATGACTTCTTTGGGTCACTGTGGTGACTTTGGTAAACTCTTTGTGTTCCTGCCTCTTGTGAACTCTGCTGCCTCACTGTATCATAAATATACTCGCTATTCACTCAAAGAAAAATCTACCCGGAACTTCACAGTCTTTTTTTTTTTTGAATCTCTCACTACTGTTTAGAATACAAAGTACTTCTGTCCAATTCTGTCTTCTAAGTCTAATGATCTAATATTTTATTATTGGAGATGAAATATAGATATTATAAAAACATTACATTGTAATATGAATATGGTTAAAATTACAGTAAATAACTTGGCTTTATTAAGAGATTAGAACACTTGGTGTGTTGTATTAAAATTATATACATACTTATATATTTATAGTATATACCTAAAATCCTCATAGCAACTCAATAATGTGCAATTTTGTGTTTATTTTTAAAAGTTTAATTACGATACCTTCATTATACATAATAAAGTGTTTAATTGTGTCATTTCGTGCATGTACATAATGTATTTTGATCATATTCACACACATCCTCCTCTTTTGTGCCCCTCCAAGGCACAACAGGTCTAGTCACTTAGCCGTGGAGATGGACACTCACCTATTTCTTTATTAATGGTCTTTCAACACTCAATCCTGTCACCTAGTTTGCTCGATTATTTCTCAAGGGCTAGTTAAGATAACAAATGAAGAAACTGAGATAAATGTAAATGAGTTTACAAAACTACAAATCCAGAACACCAAGGGATTAGGAGATGATGTATGCCTGTGTTCTACTATAATGGTGTCCATCATAAGCTCCTTAGAGCAAATGGATACTGTGAAAGAGGAGAGTGAGCCTGAATGCAAAGTAAGAAATATTTCACACTGGTGAGACAGATAAGAAGAAACCAACTCTGCCTAAGTATATTTGACTAGGGCCTAAGCATATGATATACTATCAGAAATTTTAAGTCAGTGATGTCCTTGTTCGAACCACACTTTTCTTTAAATATCCAGTTAAGGGCAAGCCATATGGTCACTTGCTGGAGAGCTGACAGACCTTTCTCATGTGTCTGTTTCCCTCCAGTAATGATTTGTCAGCTAAGCAGCCTGACTTTGGTAACTGGCCAGAATGTCATCACAGCAGACCAATTCTCTTGAACATTCCTTGATTGTTCTGTAAGCCCCATTGTCACGCTGCTGATGCCAATACATTTCTCTTTCAGGAGGTCTTGCTCCAATCATAGCTGCGCTGGGCATCTTATACCCACTTTGGAAAATTCTTGTGATCAAGCAATCCCTATTGACCTCTAGATGACTCTGATCCCTTGACACTTCTTTTTAATCAGAAGAAGAGAAATCTGTGACTGGTTCATGAAACAAGTCTTGTTTCTGGTAGGATGAAAAGGCATCTACAAGTAAGGATGTGATTGTTAGAGCTATAATCTGAGCACCGTGGAGCACACATTTCTATAAGGCTAGTTTCTCAGTCTTATCTAGTCGAGGTGGCAGCTGCCTTTCTCTCCTGTATTCCACCTTCAGTTTTGTGATGTTAACCCCAGAAAAGCCTTCTCTTGCATGGCCTGCCAGTGTCTACTTGTAATCTTCATCATGCAAGAGTGATGAGGTGATTATGCAGAACAGCCCCTGGAACCTTTAAGCAGCAGCATGATGAAGACCTGTTCCAGAGAACATCCAGGAACAGAAACTAGAGGGATGCGCTATAAGGATGTGAGAGGTGCAAGCCTTGATCTCTTAAAAAAAGGTCCTGAGGATGCTCAAATTACTAAAAGACCAGGGACCTAAAATCTGAACTTTCAAGACCTCTTATCCTACCTTCTGATGTATGGGCTGCTTGCACTTGATGACTAGAGCAGTAAGAATCTGACCTGAGTATCTAGAGTCATAAATTTCTGTTTAACAACATCACTTGGGGCCCAAAACCTTTGGCATTGAGAGCTGAGATCCTGTTCTGACTTGGGCGCATAGAACTATGGCTCTCCTGTGTTTTAAGATCATAAATCTTTAGTTCTCAGGGTCTGGAGCCATAGTCTTTAGGCTACAGCACTCTGGTCACTGGCTATTTACACCTTAGGGATCCCAACGCTAAATGAGGTTTGCTTGTTTGTTTGTTTGTTTGTTTTACCTATGTATGACTTTTATTAAACATAGTACAAAGAACCTTTACTCAGCCATTGTGACAATGTGGTGTCATGGGAAGTTTTAAGAAACAGTTCCCTAGGGTGATAATTTTCTGGCTTTAGAGGCTCAGGTTGTTGGGATGCAACTCCACATTTTTTGTTACAGGATTAAGAAAGCATGGAGCCTCATGCCACAGATGTTAAGTCAACTTTATTTGTGTGATTAATAGTCCAGGATGTTTTTATTGATTACACATTTTTACACCCTTCTAGGTGGTTTCACAGCTACCTACATTCACAGATTTAGGATGGAGACATGCTCACTAAAAGAAAAACTTCGTTTATTTTATCTTAAAATCCCTGTGCGGGTCATTTGACTCAGAAAATGACCCTTAGTTATACTCCCAGTACATCTATTTATATAGGTCCAAGACATTCACGTCAACTCCCAGCTGCTGTAATCCAGGTGTGGTCCCACACAGCAGATGAGACAGACACAACATTCCACTTTTATCTTAACTCTGTTGTTTCCAAGGAAACAGTACTGTGAGGGAGTAGACACTGAGTTTTCAATGATATATCATTGTAGCCTGCCATTTAGCCTTCCACGTAGTTAGGCACACCAAATACAACACTGGGAAAATTACTAGAATCTAATAATTATCCCCAAAGGATGATGAAAGAGCATATGTTTCAATGAATGCGTATATCCATGAGTACTGTGTGTCATGGGACGATCACTTAACATTAACTAAATTCAAAGCGACAATGTATAAATGAAATAGCACAGAATATTGATTTTTCTTGTTGGCTATATTAATTCTCAATATCAAAACCAATACTAGCTAGGTTCTGGGCATTCAGAAAACAAGAATAAGCAATAATAAGAAAATATACTCATAATATTAAGCAATTATAAAATCTAGTAAATTGCTTTTTGTATTCTACTAAGCTCGTTACTGGTCAACAAAGCATTCAATTTTCCAGACAAAATTATAATATTATTGACAATGTGGTACTCTACTAATACCTTATTTTATAGATTTAAAGTTATTTACAGCCTGGTACAATGGCACACACCTTTAATTCCAACATTTAGAGGCAGAGACAGGTGAATTTCTGTGAATTCAAGGGTAGCCTAATTTCCATAGCAAGTTCCAGGCCAAGCAGAGATATGTATCCTTTTTCAAGAAATAAAGTCAGTTACTTATTCATTCACCCATCAAACCATAATTAGTTTTCTTTAATGTTTACTGGCACTGTGCTAGAATGAAGCAGCTATTTTCTAAACTGACCCAGGTCCTACTGTCATGGGTGCTGACTAGTAGGGGAATAGGAATTAAAAAATAATCACAACTAGGATAATATATGAAGTTACAAAGTAAAAATATTTTGGGTAGAGGTTAGGGGGTATACAGAAATTTTGATAAGATTTGGATTAGTTAGTGTGGCCAAAGAGAGGTTTCCCAAAGGAGTGCAGCACTACCATGTGGTGGTACATGGGTTAGCTGCATGGGAGAAAGATACTGTGGAAAGAATTCCAGGGCTTAGAAAATAATATATAAAACATCTTGTGGCAGAAAAGTAAATATGACACATTTGCTAACATTCTGCCAAAAAATGTAATGTGGTGTATATGTATTTCTCCCAAGATCATTTGTATGTAACATTCTTTTAAATTTCAGGTTGTATTTAACCAACAATGTATTTTCTTCATTCATAATGAGCTATGCTAATTTCTGAACATAAAATTATCAGAAGTGATACCTTTGGTTTCTTGAAGTTAAAATTTTAATGGAAAATCTAATACGATAATGATAACTTTTAGTATTCATAAATATGAGGCATATGATCTAGGGTAAGCTAAATACACTTCAAAGAAATAGAGATTTCTTTTGAGATGTGATTGTAGAGTAAACGCCAGGCAACAGGAAAGTCCCCAAATTTCTTTCATAGGCTTAAGCAGATCCCTGTTCCTATGATCAGGGCTCTTACAAATAACAGTTAAGGCATGGCACACTGAATGTTTTTAGATATTGTTGCTTTAGTGTATTTAATATCATACTGATAACCTTAGTCTCAACAAAGGTATTTTCTGGCTTTCTCTGTAGATATTTAGCTGCAATTGTTCTATGTAGTGAGGTACACTGATACAAATATGATAGGAAAAAATGTTTAGAGACTGAGAGAGTCTACTTTAAAAAACACATTTCAATCCACATAATATGTCTTAACCATAGTTATCACAACCATTTATTTTAGAGTTGTTGAGTAACTGACTCCTGGTTAGGGACTGAGCCAAGAGTAGGACACTTGGTATGACATTATAATGTCTCACTTCCAAAAAAGAAAGAGCAGTCCCTTTGGAAAAAATGCTGTTGATTGGGTCTTTCCTTAGATTGCTTAGAAACTGAAGCTTCTAGCAGGATGTTAGAGAGGATTTGCTGGAATCAACTTTGGTGAGATTTTCTTGGGAGAAATTTTACAGCATATTTAATCAGGCGATCAAGAAAGAACAGCTGTTTGTGTATGAAGCATCAGCAAAGCTGCTAAGATTTATATAATCTTTAGTGTTCAACAGATTGTTGGCATTTACCAGACAGTCAGTATATGCATATGTTCATATGCAGTCATGTATGCTACCTTTCCACTGCCTCCAGAGAAGGACTTCCTAGGAGGGAGAGGCTTTGAAGAGAAATAAGAAAACTTGGCAGAAGGAGACTATGATGGGATTCTTGGAAATCTGGGGTAGTAAAATTTGTACAACAGAAGGCAGTTATAATCCTAGCACTTGTGACAAAGAGACAGGGGGATGGCCAACCTCAAGATGATCAGCTTTTGGCAATTTGACAAGTTCTAGGCAATCCTTGGTACATGTCTCAAAATGTCTTTTAGAAGTCAATGATTACAGTGTCCATCTGTAATGGCAAAGTTAATCATTTGGTTATACTGTATGGAGATTGACATCTTGAACAAAAGCAGAACATGGATCATTCCTCTAACAGTATTCAAAGTAGCAAGATCAGTGACCAAAATCTTTGCATGTCATCTTCCAATAATTGTCAACAGGTCATTCATTTAAAATTCTGTTAGTTGGGGATGGGAAGATGGAACAATCCAGAAAATGCTCTTTGCCATGAGTTTGCAAGACCTGAGTTTGCAAACCCATTATCCATACAAAAGCAGATCCCTAATTTGGAATCTCAGTGCAGATGAGGCAAAGATACACACATTTCTGGGGCTACCAGGCTAGCTAGTTTAGACAAATGGTGAGTTCTACATTCAGTCGAAGACCCTGTAACAATAAAATCTGGGGAGGATACCAGTCTTTAACCTCTGGCTGACAGATATATGTATGCATGCACGTAAATATGAATAATCACACACACAGGTACCAAATGTATACACAAAGAGAAAAGAGAGTTGATGATTGTCACTGGCCCTTTGCTTTAAATTCCTAAAGTAAAACAACCAACAATCCAAACCAAAGAGAATCTGGAGAAAGACAGAGCTGAAAGAGGTATCTGAAATTATTTAAGACACTCAAAGAATTTTCACCAGAAGAAATTCAGATGGCTGAGAATCACCTTAAGAGATGTTCAACATCACTAGTCATCAGAGAAATGCAAATCAAAACAACCCTGAGATTCCACCTCACACCACTCAGAATGGCTAAGATTAAAAACTCAACAGACAACAGATGTGGGCGAGGATGTGGAGAAAGATGAACACTCCTCCAGTGTTGGTGTGATTGCAAGATGGTACATCCTGTCATGTTAAAAGTCTTGGAAAGAACAGGAATTCAAGGCCCTTACCTAAACATAGTAAAAGCAATCTACAGCAGACCGGTAGCCAACATCAAAGTAAACAGGAGAGAAATTTGAAGCAATCCCACTAAAATCAGGGACTAGACAAGACTGCCCTCTCTCACCATATCTCTTCAATATAGAACTTGAGGTACTAGCTAGAGCAATTCGACAACATAAGGAAGTCAAAGGGATACAAATTGGAAAGGAAGAAGTCAAACTATCACTATTCAGAGATGATATGATAGTATACTTACGTGACCCAAAAAAACTCCACCAGAGAACTCCTACAACTGATAAACAACTTCAGCAAAGTAACTGGTTATAAAATCAACTCAAGCAAATCAATAGACTTCCTATACTCAAAGGATAAGCAGGCAGAGAAAGAAATTAGGAAAATGACACCCTTCACAATAGCCATAAACAATATAAAATATCTTGGTGTGACTATAACCAAACAAGTGAAAGATCTATATGACAAGAACTTCAGGTCTCTGAATAAGGAAATGGAAGAAGACCTCAGAAAATGGAAAAATCTTCCATGCTCGTGGGTTGGCAGGATTAATATAGTTAAAATGGCAATCTTGCCAAAAGCAATATACAGATTCAATGCAATCCCCATCAAAATCCCAACTCAGCTCTTCATAGAGTTAGAAAGAGCAATTCTCAAATTCATCTGGAATAACAAAAAGCCTAGGATAGCTAAAACTCTCATCAACAGTAAAAGAACTTCTGGGGGAGTCAGTATCCCAGACCTCAAGCAATACTACAGAGCAGTAGTGTTAAAAACTGCATAATATTGGTACAGTGACAGGGAGGTGCAAAATAGAGCAAAAGTATTTATGGTCAGCAGAAACAAAATTGTCACCAACAATTTTGCTTCAGGAACCTCATTTCTTTTAAGCTAATGCTTTATCTACCTTGTTTGTAGATAACTTTCACCTTCATCTCATAGTTGATAGTTTTAAAACATACTTTGTAAACCACTGGCTTTTCCACCTCTGGGACTTCTCTGGTTTTTTTGTTTGTTGCAGATTTTTTTTGAGGGGGGAGGTTGTGTGTGTATATGTTTGTTTGTTTGGTTAGTTTATTGGTTTGTTTGTTTTGTTTTTGTTTTTCTGTATGCTTATCTTCTGAAGTGTTACGTTAAAAAAAACTCAAAATTTACTCCACTGTGGTCCTACTTCAGCCTAACCACAATTATTCACACTTTATTCTGAGTTATAGCACATGTAGTGTCTGATCAGCATACTGAAATCTGATCTCTTGGTATTTTGGGGAAAGTTGGGAAGAGCTTGGTCTTTCAAGCCCAGCAAGCACTGTTTCAATTCCATCCCCTGCCCATTGTGTAATCTACTGAATGTCTTAGGACAGTCTTTCCTTACCTTGGTGGCAACAACTCTACAATCTTAGTGAGTTAACACAAGATTGATTTTATTTTCTTAGTTTAGTGAGTTGAGCAGCCCTTTAGGAGCTGACTGGTGAATTACATTTTATGACTGTTATAATATAAAGTCTCTACATTTATTCTAAAGACAAAATAAATTAATCAATTAATTAATTAAAGAAAAAAACAGTGTGGAAACATCAGAGATACTTAACAGTCTTGTTTGGTAAATGGCTGTCTTCCTTTTTTGCTTGCCTTCCATTGGCCAGCACTGTCAAGTAGCCCTATCTGACTTCAAGGTTCCTCAGAAATGAAAGTATTGCTGCATACAGCAAAGATGAGAACTTCATGTGAGTGATCACTAATGATCTGTATAATAAAATACATTGCCCTTTTTGAGATATCCCTGACTGATTCTATGAGAAAAGTAGACAATAAGTACCCCCTAGAACTTGTTAGATAAATGACAATTGATCTCCATTTCCTTTCATGGGGCTCCTTAAAAGACCTAATGCACATTCATTCCACTTTGCTTCCTGCTTCTGTCACTGGCATATGCTTGGATGATTATCACTGATTTGTAAATTGGAACCAGAACCACACAGTCCTCTGGTGATTGCTCCTTTCATGAACACCTTGCATTAGTCCCATTTTTTCTTTAAATTTATCTTGCTTCTTCCCAAGAAGATACTCACCAGATTTTAAGAAGGTTGCCTCAGTGACTCTCTTAATACCTGCTTTAAGTAAAATAATTTTAATATGCCTGTGCTTATATGTGTTTTTGCTTGTACAATATAGTCAAATTGTTCTTTGTGTAATGTCTGAGGACAACTCCTTGTAGGTATAATGTTTTTCTTCACTTTGTAAAGTTTAACCCTTGTAGTATTCAAATACTGATTTCTCTGCCCTCTGTTTCAATCTGGACATGGCAGTGTAATGTTTATACCAAAAATCTCCTGTCTCAAGTTTGTATAAACAATTCTTAACATTTAGCTTCTGCCTTGTAATAAATGCTGATCACACAATGGCCTGGCAGAATAGAGCATAAGACAGGACATCTGCCAACCAGAGGAAAGAGAGGACTCGGAGAGATTTAGATCAGTTGGCAGGATAGTTTAATTGGCGCCATGAGGAAGGAGTCCAGAGAGGAGATAATGGAAACACATCTAAAGTTCAAAGAGTCAAATCAATAATAATATTCAAGTATTATCATGGAATGGGGCTGAGAGTTAGCAAGATAAGCATAGGAGGTACATGTCCTTTAACTGCCCAGCTATTGAGATGCAATTTTAAATAAATCTTATTTTTTCTGTCTTGTTATTGTAAAATAGCAACATTTATATTAAAGATAATTTACTTACAAATAGTGTCAAACGTGGGGTACCGTTTATAGTAGTTAGGGTCCCATTTCTTCCTCCCAGCAACATACCCCCAGAAATAAGACATACTCAAAATATATTTACAAAGACCCTGGCCATATAGCTAGATTCTTATCAGACTATATCATAACTAAGATAACCCATTTATTTTAACCTACATTCTGCCATTTGGCTCTATTTGTATGCATCTTATTGCATACTGATTTCTATTTAAGCTAACATGATAATAAAAGCACAGTAAATTTAGAGTACAAAGGAGTCACAAAAACTATTCCTGTCACATACAGCTGTTTTTACTTGCTATTATGTTTATATTTCTTGTTTCTCTTCCAGCCTCTCTTTCTAGGGAGAAAAAAATTTGTGTTCTAATCAGAAATGCCCTGTGATAAGTTCATGTAGGACAGAAACTCAAATGTCAGGAAATGTTGTGCGATTCTAAATTGTACATTCTTTCTTTCTTCCTACTTTTACCCATTCCAATTTTGGATTGCACCTTAGCCTTCTTTTGACGGTGTTAGTGGGAGAAGAGGGGAAGGCCAGCCCTCCAATGGAGAGTGAGCTGAGGCTGCTTTCCTAACAAGCATGGACTTCCTCTTTGCCTCGAATTTTCCTTTGGTGTCTATGTCCACTTTCTTCCACTTCCCTGATACATCATCTTCACTTTCTTCATCATTCACTCAATTGTGTTCCTTTCTCTTCTGCTGGGCAACACGGCTGCAGACTAAACAAAGCCCAGTAGAGAAAATTACCATGTCAAAGTGAGGGTTTCTTTTGTCTTTTTATATGTTTGTTTGTTTGTTTTCTTGATATTTTTCTGTTATAATTTGACCATTTAGAGACAGTCCTTCCTAGGCATTTATTTGAATATATCTTTACCGTAGGGAAAAGTTTTCATAGCTTTCATGAATTGTTTTGAGACTTCCTAGGGATGATATCCTACTGTATAAAGGAAAAGAAATAGGTGTAACTATACTTTTTGGCTACTTATATCCACCAACCTTCTCCATTCCAATCCATTGCAAACCCCCAATGCTAGGTCAGCAAAAAAGATGCTTAGATGGGAAAGGGGACATAGATCTCTGCAAATTACTTCCTGCTGATTAAAGGTGTGGAGTTCCTTGGGGCAAGTCCAATCTTTGTGTCAGGGTATCTCCAACCAGCAACTAGCAACCAGCAACAAACAGCAATACAGCAACCAGCAACCCACAAATCCAGCAATCCAACAAAAACCAAAAGCAGCAGCAGGGACCTGCAACATCTGCTGCCTCTCTTGTGTCTCTGGCATTTCTGTACCTTCTCAGGAGTTCCCAGAATTCCTAAAATAAATTATCTTCATCTGGCAAAATCATGCCCCTGCCATGACAATTACAATATAATTACAATTATAAATAACAACAAATTATAGTTAGCTGCTGTAGACAATCTGATGTAGCCCCAAAACCCACATCTGGGATTAAAAATAAAACCATATTCATATAGCATAGCTTGTTTTTTAAAAGAAACCAAAATTATCACTACAATAGTGGCATTCCCATTGAAATTGTAGAATGAGAAGCCGGGAGCTTCTTTGCTGGGTCACTGATTGCAAAGACACACAAAATGGCTGAAAGGTGACAGAGAACTGGTGGCTAGAGCTGTACTTCTACCTACACTGAATACAACATCATATTTTTTACTCATATTTTTTTCTTTCTGGAAAGGCTGTTTCCCACATATACTGAGCAATGTTCTAATGCCAATACAAATGCTACTGGAATATATCCATAAATGTACACTTAGGGAAGGTAAGTCACTTAATGGAGAATTTCTGGTTCTGATTTAGCAAATGCTTTTGGCTGACATGATTGCTATTTAACCTTATGTTTATCAGAGGAAGCAGTGAGTCTTCCTGATTAAAAAAAGTTAACATTTTTGTAAAACAGATAAGAATTATACCTGTCAAGTAACTTGGATCACATGTGTCTCTTGAGAATACATTCCCAAAGGCTCTACAACTCTACAAAGCAAAGCTTTAGTACACTCTAAAGGCTCCACATTATCCATCCCTTGTCACCATTTTGAAACTATTTCTAGCCACTTTGTCAAATTCTTCATCTAATATTCAAAGTGGCTTTCTTAGCAGAATGGCCGTCTTGTGCCTTTTTTGTATGATTTTCCCAGTATTAGCAAGGAAGTATAGAGTCTGGGGAATGTGCTGTCTTCAGCAAAGATAGTTGCTAGTTTACTCACAAGAGTATCTATAACATTATGCAACACATATAATTCTTCCCTAGGTCTTTAGATCTGTTATTTCTTCTACCTGGCATGTGGTTTTCCTGTATTATTATATGTTATATATGCTTCTCATCTTCTGAACTCCTCCAATACAAAACTTCCTTACCAGCAATATTGTTGTCCTATGCCTTTGATCACCTGTAGATTTACTACCACACAGGTGGGGGTTATATAGGATTATGTGGATGCATTTGTACATATGTGTTCAAGCATGTGGAAGCCAGAGAAAATTTCAATTGTCATTCTTCAAGCACCCATCTGCCTGCCATGCTTAGGAGATAGGGTGTCTCACTTGTTGGAAATTGGCTAGATAGAAAAACACTGTATTGTCTCACCAAGGATCCTTAAAGATCCACCAGTCTCTACTTTTTTTGTGTATGATTAAAGTCTATGCAACTGTGCCATCTTCTTTTTATAGGAATTCTAGGACTGAACTTGGTTCATCTTGCAAAGCATTTTACTGTCTAAGCTATCTTCCTAATACTTGCTCTATTTCATTTTTATTTTTTGTTGTTTAAAAAACACAAAAATTATCATGTACTTTGTTTACATCTGCATTCTTAGCACACAGATGACTGCTGTGAACCTTAAAGTGCTCTGTAAATATAAGGTGAAATAATTAGTGACTAACAATAGAAGAAAATGTCATTTTCATTTATTATCCAATAAGCAAAAATAAATTTCCTGCACTCAATTTATTTCTTAAATGTATTGTGGTAAATTTTGATAAAATAAATGTGACTTGTACCAAATAGGAAACTTGAAATCATTTAGAGAATCCTATCTTCTGAAAGAAGTTTAAATATATATTCAACTTTCTCTGCCAATAATTTTATTATGCTCATTAAATGAATGATCTTTATTTTATTGTATTTCAGAGATTAAAAATAGCAAAAAGGAAGGATTATAAGGTACTGATACTTTATTAAGACTTCATTTTTTCATTCTAGTCATAGTTTGACCAATAGGAGAAGAAGTATGAAAAGGAAAATATTATTATATGCAACCAATTAGAGGAAACAGCCTGGATATATAGAATTAAAAAGAAAAAAATTATTGACATATCTTTCAGTTCTAAGTGCCTTGTCAAGTTTTCTTTAATTGCAAAGGAAAGATCTTGATAAACAGATTTTAAAGATGTGGCAAAGGTAGTAATTATTTTCTTCTTTCCTGTGGCCCCATAGTACGGAGTATGGGTCTTTACTGAAGCACAACAACCTATCTGGAATTAGAAGCCTATGGTAGGGTCCTTCTCAATCAAAGGATTCACATCGTAGAAAATGAATGAAGTTGAACTACAGTAACTACTGTCTCTTCTCTCTTATTGTTATTGCACTTGCATATATATATATATATATATATATATATATATATAATTAGGCTAGAGAAGGGGGTTGTTTTGGTCACATACGTGTAGAATCAAGCACACCGTTTTATTTTATTTTTCCTACCTTACAAAAGGATCAATCCACCCCCATATGAACATCTGGTTTTTGATGAAGGAGCCTGAAATGCATAATGGAAAAAGAAAAAATCTTCAACAAATGGTGCTGATCTCTCTTATTAGACGAGAGAGAGAGAGAAAGAGAGAGAGAGAGAGAGAGAGAGAGAGAGAGAGGTCTACATGTACAGAAGTACAAATAGAACTATATTTATCACCCTGTGCTCTTAGAACAGAAATTGGGAATAGCACAGGCAAGAAAATCAACAATTAATAAATAAGACCTTGTGAAACTAAAAAGCTTCTGTAAAGGAAAGGACACTGTCAAATGGACAAAATTGCAGACTACAAAATGAGAAAATATTTTCCTCAACTCCACATCTGATAGAGGGCCAATATCTAAAATATCTAATCTTGGATATATGGACACTTTTTCAACTATCTTCATAATGGTTTTATTCATAATATTCAGAAACTGGAAGCAACCTAGATATCCTTCAATTGAAAAATGGATAAAGAAAATGTGGTATATTTACACAATGATGTACTTACTACTCATGTGTTTTGAAAAAATGACATTATGAAATTTGTCTGAAAATATGTAAAGAATTCAAGGATCTAGAGATCAACAGACCAAACAATCCAATTAAAAATGGAGTACAGACTTAAACAGAGAATTCTTGTTAGTGGAAATTAAAATGGCTGAGAAACACTTAAAGAAATCTTCAAAATCCTTAGCATAGCCATTGGGAAAATGCAAATCAAAACTGCTTTAAGATTCTGCCTTACACCTGTCAGAATAGCAAAGATCAAAAAAATAAGAAACAGCTCATGCTGGTGAGGATATGGAGCAAGTGGAACACTTATCCATTCCTGATGAGAGTTTATTTTTTACAAAAAAAAACAAAACAAAACAAAACAAAAATCATTGTGAGCACGACAACACAGACTGATAGTCACAGATGATATGTACTCATTTGTAAGTGAATAGCATTTGTTAAGTCAAATGTAATCCTACTATAATCCACAGAAACAAAGAAGTTAGATAAAGGTCAGAGGACAGAATACATAGATTTCTCTGTAAAGGGGAATAGAATAGATTTTGTAGGTGGAATGGGGGAGGATGGAAATGGGAAGAGGAATAGTCAGGAAGGGGAGGGAGAGAGTACAGTTCATTAATGTAGAAAGAGGCAGTCATTTAGGTGATGATATAAAATTGTAGTGCAGTGGAAACTTCCTGGAACCTAGGCGTTTGACCTTAATAAGGACTCCTATTAATGGAGGATGTGGAGTCTGAATAAACCATCTTCTCTTGCCAGGATAGGCTTACAGTGGTGGAACTGGGATGCCAATCTGGACATAAGATCTATGATCCACAACCTGCCCGACCTACAAGATGCTTTGGGGCAATGGCAGCTCATAGCTTGTGGAGAGTGGCCAAACAATGGTCTAACATGAGACCCATACCAAGAGAGGGTGTCTATGCCTGACACTTCCTAGATGTTCTACCCTAGATCTAGAAGCTGGATGGCTCAGGGACCTAGGGTAGAACCAAATAAGACTGGCAAAAAAGTCAGTGAAATGATTCTTAATGAGTCTCCCTCCAGGAGCTAACAGGAACACATATAAAGACCCACATGCAGACATTAGGAGGAGGCTGGGGAACTCCAGACATTGGAGAAAAAAGGATTGTAAGCGCCAGAGTGGTTGACACTAGAAGAAATAGCCTACAAAATCAACTAATCAGGGCACATAGGGGTTCACAGAGACGGGATGAGTCTGTACTAGGCACTCTGCATACATGTTGTGGTTCTTTGTCTTGGGGTTTGTGTTGAAACCCTATGAATGAGAGTGAGGATATCTCTGAAATTTTTGACTGCTAGTGGAACCTTTCCTCCTACTGGTTTCCAGCATTCCATTTAAATATGAGGGTTTTAGCCTAGTCTTGTTGCATCTTATTGTGCTGAGTTCAGCTGATATCATAGAATATGAGTGGGAGGTTACTATTTTAGAAGGGATACAGTGGAGCAGAAGATTTTGCAGAGAGGGGAAACGGAAGGAGTCCCGGGAGGGGAAGAGGCTGCAGTTGGGATAAATTGTATGAGTGAAAAATACATAAAATCAATAAAAATATTTTGATATTTGAGAATTTCATGATTATATCTAGATCACATTCCACCTTTCTTCCAACTCATCTTCAGTCTACTGTCCCTTGGATTCCTACCAAACTTAATGTTCACCCATCACTTATTTTTAAACCCATCCAGAAGTTTCTTGCTGTAGATTGCCACACAAAGGCCCACAATGGTTGCAAGTGTAAAAATAAGAGACTACAGGACTGGAGAGTAAACCCCTGTAGTTAAGAGATCTCTATTGTATTCCCTTCTCCTAAGGCTCAGGAATCATAGTGAAAATTGGGGCAAACAAAGTGAGAGTGCAAAAGACAGTGGAAGACTCCAACAAAACAGTGTTTTCCACGTACAATAGGACAGTTGCACATTTTAAATTACATTGGATATTACAGCACCCATCAGACTATAGGATTCCTGACTGAGAAATTATAGGGAATTGATAGCTGCTGGGAGGGTGGAGGGGAGAGTTTCTTCCTTTAGGAGTGTTGCCCCGGTATGTGGGCCACTCTCCACCTAAAAGTATACAGGGGTAGGACAAATCGGACCTGAGGAGTTTGCAAAGGAAGCTACATCATTTAAAGAAAACTAACATAAAAAACAAATAAAATCAGAAAGCTGGAGTTTGTTAGGCTCTCATGACGTGGGGTAAGATAGACCTTATTGAGAAGAGACTGGGTGTGCTGTTGTATTTGGAGGATAGTGAGCTGGGACAGGTAAGGAAAGCCATAAAGGCAGACAGAGTCGGTGAAATAGAAAATTGAAACTGAGAAGCACCTAAAGAAATGTTCAATATTCTTAGTCATAGTGGAAATGTGAATCAAAACAACCCTGAGATTTCACCTCATACCAGTCAGAATGGCTAAAGATCAGAAATTCAAGAGGCAGGAGGTGCTGTCAAGGATGTGGAGAAAGAGGAACACTCCTCCACTGCTGGTGGGATTGCAAGTTGGTAGAACCACTCTGGAAATAAGTCTGGTGGTTCCTCAGAAAACTGGTCATGATACTACCAGAGGACCCTGTTATATCACTCCTGGGCATATACCCAGAGGATTCCCCAGCATGTAGTAAGGACACATGCTCCACTATGTTCATAGCAGCCCTATTTGTAATAGTCAGAAGCTGGAAAGAACCCAGATATCCCTCAATGGAGAATGGATACAGAATATGTGGTATATTTACACAAAGGAATACTACTCAGCTATTAAAAACAATGAATTCATGAAATTCTTAGGCAAATGGTGGAACTGGAAAATATCATCCTATATGTGGTAACCCAATCACAAAAGAAGACGCATGGTATGAACTCACTGATAAATAGATATTATCCTGGAAGCTCAGAATACCCAAGACACAATTCACATATCAAATGATGCCCAAAAAGAAGGAAGAAGAGGTCCCTGGTTCTTGAAAGTCTTGATGCAGCAGTATAGGGGAATACCAGGACAGAGAAGTGGGAGGGGATTGATTTGGGAATAGGGGGAGGGGAGAGGGCTTATTGGACTTTTGGGTAGGGGGGAACCAGAAAAGGGGAAATCATTTGAAATGTAAATAATAATAATACTATATCAAATTAAAAAAAAAAGAAATCTGAAACTGCTCTGAAGTAAAAGCATTGCCAATGTGGCTTGTCTGACAGCCCTGGTTACCACTTGAAGACAATTTAAGTTAAGGATCATTGAAATGAAAATGGTTCAGGTAAGAGTATAATTGGGAAAGTATAGATATATGATAATATGCCTGTCAAATTTTTGACTGAAGAAAAGTAGAATGAGCAAAATACCTTATTAGATTGACACGTGACTGTCATAGGAGAGACATATCAAGGTAGATACCTGAATGCAATTTCTTGTACCTAAAGGTAGTCTTGAATGTAGAGGTAAAACGGTGATAGTCACAAGTCCAGTTTCAGATCTGATGAATTTTCCATAGTCAACAATAGCCAACTGGTATGTTCAATTGGAAATTGCTTACATGGGTCTCGAACCTTGTCAAAGATAGAGAATTGAGAGTATTCATAACTGTGAATGTGGATGATATCTTTAAGAAAGTTTAGGTAGCAAATAAACCTACCCCTTTGACTAAACCAAATAGCCCTTTGACTAAGTTAGACTACATTCTGATAAACAGCATTGATACAAGGAAGTGACTAGGAAAACAGGAAGTCAACAGAGGCTGTTACAAAACAGAAGGTGTTTAAAGGAAAAACATTAACTGTCGGGTACACATGGTTTAGAGTTTATTAGAATTTTAAACTTTATTTAAAAAGCAATTTTACTGACTCATTTGTACAGAAACTTCTCCTGGTTCAGAACTGCCAACAGATAGATGAACACACCTGTCCTTTTCTGCGTGCGGGAAAATAAACAGTGACTCTCTCACTTGGTTGTTCTCCTTCCAGGTGACATTTCCAATACTCCCTAGAGGCTTGGGAGATCCAGGCAGGCTGGCAGCACCAAAGGTGGGCCTAATCAAAGCCTTTTGGCAAATTCTTCTTCAAGAAGTAAAAGACACTGGGCACAAAACCCCACAGTACTGTAGAGAAATTTTTGGAAGTAATTACTGATTTCTAAATATACAAACATTTCAAAGTTTGGTTTATTTGGACCTGGATGAAAGTCAAGGAAATAAAATTTGAGGATAGTGTTATCACTTTCCCACTGCATGTAGTGAAGAGATTAGATGTAATCAATCTTGATAATTAAAAATGTTTTTCTCCATAAGTATATTCTCCTATATTATATACACTTCTGGTTTTCCTCTTTTTCATGGATAGGTAAATGTCCTTTCTTTCTCTTCTTTCTTTTTTCCCTCTCTTTCTTATTATAAATAATCACTGAGTAATACCTATTTTTTATTCCACATAATGATATATCTGAAACTTTTGGAATAGCCCTATATTCATAGAAATCACAGACCAGTATGTAATCAGTCCAGCATAATATTAAAACTTATTCAAGAACCTACATGACTGTAGTCATAAAAAATACTTTCTAAATATGAGGTTATATAATTTCACCTTAACTTTTAACCAAGACCAAAAGATTATAGAAAGCTTCTGATCTTAGGAAATAGAATTTACACTAAGTCTAAAGGGATTTATGACATAAGATATTCTAAAAATAGAAACTCCCATGATCATGAGACTAGATCATATTTGCATAGTGAAAGTTAACATCCCTATATCTAATATAGCTTATATTTAGACTTCTAGACAACATCATATTGACTAAATTATTTTCATTCTATGATCTCAATTTAGGTAGCATATTGAATAAATAATTGCTCCTGTTACATAACTAATACATCTTAATTATATAAGTCACCTAGATGTATCTGGTTCCCAAGTTTAGGTGACAATATGAGCTAAATGAGCAAACTATGGTAAATAATGCCTGGAGATAATTAATGTTACATCATCTAACAAACAACTCTTTTCAATTCTTATTGACCTTTGTTCCCTATGTGGTACATTGATTTGTGGAGCACTGCAGCCATCTGAGGCTTACAAGCTGACTCATAAGAAGAGATCATAAAACGGGGAATGAGAGCAATCTTTTTTCTGATAAGGCACAATCCAGACTAGTATCACTTCTTCTCTTTCATGAGAACATGGCCACATTTCCATGCCAGGACCAACATAAGAGATATGTTCCATAGTCTGCCTAATAAATTGTCCAAGTATGAAATATGTGAAAGTATAGAATCACATATATCTATTATCCTTTCTGTTGCTACAGTATAACATTCTAATCAGAAGACAAATTGGGAATAATAGGGTTTATTTTGCTCACATTTAAGTCCATTACTGAAAGAAGTCAAGGAAAGAACTGAAATAAGAGCTTGAAACAGAAACAGTGTAGGAGCGTTGTTTGCTGGCTCACTCTCTCATACACTCTTGATCCTATTAGAAATGATGATGTTCACCATGAGCTGACTCCTTATGAATCAAATAGTATTGAAGTCCTCTAAAGACATGACAACAGTATCTAGAAAATACTCAATTTTGGCTTCTTCTATCAAGTGAATAATTGTAGGCTGTGTCAAGATGAATTAAACCTAACTAGAGCATTGTAGAATTGGGAAAAACTAACATTCACCATCAAGTGAAAAACTGATAATAATGTTAACCCAACACTTATAAAAGTTGCTGAAACTAGTATCTTCTGGTAGATGAAGTCAACATCCAGCAGCACAAGTAGAGGAGAGGCCAGAGTGATATACAATGGGGGAAAAGCAGATAATGTAATATGGAAGAAAGACAAGCTGACTAAAGCTACAGGGTCATCACTAAAGAAAACACAAGCCCTGTGTGAAGTTTGTGTTAAGATTCACTATGAAGAGAACAAGAGTGTTACAGTGAAAGTAAGTGACACCAGCTGGAGCCTCTTTGATGGGTCTATGCTAATTTAACAATATATCCATCCTTGCTTGGTTTCAGAGAACAGAAAGGATATTCTTTTCAGCATATTTGCTAATATATATTTTAATTTGTAGGAATTTGGATCTCAGTACATTCTTTGGTGATGGTTTCTTACTTGATTGATATGCCATGAACATAATTTTTTAAGTCATTGAAAAATTCAAGTAAGATAAACTGTAGACTAGGGACTATAAATTAATCTAATTCAAGAACCTTATAACTTGCAAAAATTAGGATAACTAGATTCCAGCCCCATGATAAGACAGTAATCATTACTTCCACACTAGCACATTATTTTGTGTTCCTAAATTTTTTTATTTATTTATTTTTTTTTTAGCTACTGAGGATATAATTTGATTAGGACATTTCTCCATTACTTTTCTCTTCTCCAAAATCCTCTCATAATTCTCTCCACTATCCTTCAAATTTATGGCCTATTTTTCATTAATTGTTATTGCATGCATATATTTTATAGATATATGTCCCTAAACACATCCTGTTTAACCTATGTAATGTCTGTATGTTTTTAAAGTTGATTATTTGACACTGGCTCACCTATAGGTTTTGTCTTCCATGTTTAAGGCCTCCTCTCACAATCCCAAGTTTTTCTCATTTGCCTACAAAATCTCTCTGTGTGGTTGAGGCCTGTGGGCTTTTCTTTGTCCAGTCTGGCATGTTTATTGGAATTATCATTGGCAGTCATAATAGACATATGTAGAAAACACTACATCACCTAAGACTCAGGCGACATGGCAGAAGAGAGAATTGGGAAGAAGACAAGAGATCAGAAATTGTGACATAAGAGACATATAACTGTGTCTTTTAGTTATATCAGAAACTACATCCATAATGTCTCACTAACTATATCTTAAAGAGTGTTGACAATTTACTTGTTTTATTCATATCTATGTATATGTATGTGTCTGTGTTAGTGTATGTCAGGTATAAACATGACTGTAGTAGCAAGAATTGGACGTTGGATCACATGGAGCTGGAGTGACAACCACCTAACTTGGATGTTAGAAGGAAGAATGGTAGACTCTCAGACACAGATCCATTTATACAGCCTCATCAATTGCCATTTTAAAATGCTATTTTAACATATGAATTATTGTTAATATGTTGTAAATATGACATTTATTATCAAGAAAATCTGATTGTCAAAATAAACAAGGACAAGCGAAATAGTTTCAGTGCCAAATATAAACATATAGAGGTGTGCATAAAAAGAACAGGCATTCACTACTTGAAATATATATATATATATATATATATATATATGTATATATATATACACACACATATATGTGCAAATTTTATGTATACATTTATATACATATAAAAGTGGTAATTATACATTTTTTATATATACATATATACACAAACACACATATATAATGCATATATTTAGGTTGGGACAAGGAGACAAATGCCAACATAAAGAAAAAAAAGAAAAGAAAAATTGATAACTAAGTCCATTTTTCATCAGCTTCTTTTAAACATTAATGACCTGAAAGACATTGGAACTTACTTGTGTTTTTAATGGCATAGGTAGCAGTTAATTAAGGCAAAGTTATACACAGATGATTCTTTATATAATGCAGGTTGACTTAGATTTTTAAAGGTACAATGGTGTGGAAATAATACACATTTAGTAAAAATGATGCTTCTCATTTTTAACTAGTGACATGTTCTTAAATACTCTTTAGTGACCTAGGCAGTAGCAAAGGTGGACACTTCTGATCACCAAGAGGATCAGCATATTGAACAACTGATGCCTTGAGTATTCTCTAAAGCAAAGTTAGACGGATTAGGATGGTGTGTGGTGTGTTGAATGTTTTTAGGTTGCAATATGTTAATTAGAAAAAAAGATCACAAAGAAATTTGAAAAGCATTAATAGTTACTAGGAATTAAAGCAAGATTGGGACTCTCTCAATTTTCTTAAATGTATGTTTTAAAAAATAAGTGAGTGCTGAAATATTCTGATAAACAATTTTCTAACATAAGGCATTCCATAGATGTACTAACAACCCATCTTAAAGAATCACATTGTTGATAAAGTTATCGTTACAAACGTCTATTGAACCCAGCCTAGTAATAATTCTTAAAAAGAAGTAAGATTATTTGGAGAGGAATATGTTGTCAATTACTTAAATTATAAGTTGTAACCATTTTAATGAAACATTTAATATTTTAACAATGTACAATTTAATTGGAAATCCTTCTAGACATTATTTAGCCAAAATGTTCAATTTGCAGTGCATATAAATAGTACTTAAATGTTTATTAAATAAGTCTTCTACATTCTTATTTTAAAGCATCTGATTAATTAGTAAACTATTACTTACAAATGTGAAGACAAATTTCATCCAAAGTAAATGTGTAAATATATGTAACCAAAATCTTAAAGAGTGTCATGAATTGAAGCCAAGATATATAGCCATTATACATCAAATGCTTTGAAAAGTATATGACTCCTATTGATAACCATTTCTATGCATCGTGAAGCTACATGATATCCCATATATATGCATACCTACATAAATATTTATATTTGTATATGTACATTGTCTTAGTTATTGTCTATATTGCTGTGATGAATGACCACTACCAAAGTCGATCTGGGAAGAAAAGAGTTTATTTAGCTTGTGCTTACACATCACTGTTTGTTACCGAAGGAAGTCAGGATGAGAACTCAAATAGGGCCCGAACCTGGAGGCAACTGATTCAGAGGCCTTGGAGGTGTGCTCCTTATTGGACTGCTCCTCATGTCTTGCTCAGCCTGCTTTGTTATAGAATCCAGGACTACTGGCCCAGGTATGTCCCACTGTCAACTGGCTATAGCCCTTATTCATCATTCTCTAATTAAGAAGATGTTCTACATACTTGTTTATAGTTCATTCTTATAGAGACATTTTCTTAAGTGTTTAGCTACTTTCATATGTCTATAGCTGGGGTCAAGTTAGCAGAGAACTAGCCAGTACATATATGTATATGTGAATAACTACATACATATGTACCTCATAATACATATATACATGCATAGGCATGTATGTACATATATGAATGCTTACATATCTTATACATAGAGCCCAATCTTAGTTATCCTGGAAAGTAGAATCATCTCATTTGTAGATGTGGATACTAATAATCAAAGAAATTAAGTAAGAGCAAACAAATCACACAGTTTTAAAAATTATATTTTACATTTTAAAAATTATAATATAATTACATCATTATTCCCTGTGTCTTTCCTCTAACTACTCAAATATATACCTCTTACTCTCTTTTATATTCATGGTCTCTTTTTATTTAATTGTTCACACACAGACAAACACTCACATTTCTAAATATATTGTATTTACAAGCTACTCAGTCCATAAAAAATGTTACTTGTATGTATGTTTTCAGGGCTGATTATTTGGTGTTGGATAACCAACTGCTGTGTAAGAAAAAGTCTTATTGTTTGCTGTTCCACTTCACTGTCTGTGGATATTCGCCTCACAATGTAACTAAACAATCACAGAATATGTTAAAGACAATTTTTGTTTAAAACACTGTAGAATAGTGGCTAGAAATTCATAAACACAGATAGGTACCTGCAGAATAAATTTCATTTGTTTTTCTGTAAACCACATGGTGCCCACACTGGGAACTCTGGAACATCTAGATTTTACACAGTAATCTGACTGGGGCAACCCCTTTCTTTCAATTTTGCTAACAGCTTGTTTACCCACTGACAATTTCATGAATTCTGTCACAGACATTTAGGCAATGGGTCCTGAAGCCACAGAAAGTAAAGAGAGAATGCCCTTCACTGTTGAGAAAATATACACAGAGGGAATGGGGAGAGAGTTACTTCTGAGTCTTCTGCACAACCTGGGTTCATGTTACCCTTGGGAGACTGGCTGAGTCACCTTCTTGGAAAAACTCATCATTCTGATAGACTTCCCACCAGAAGTTTTATTTTCAAGAGATGTTTGTTTTGTTTTTCTTCAGCTTCTGGAGTTTAGCTTTTGGTTAATTCTCCTTGGGTTTTGTTTGGGTTTTCGGGAAAGGTTGTAGTCTTAATAAAGATAGTTTTATTTATTTTTTTATTTTATTTTCTATATTCTTTGTTTACATTCCAAAGGCTTTCCCCTTTCCCAGTTCCCCCCACCATATGTTCCATAAGTCTTCTCCCTCCCCCAACTATTCCCCAATCACCGTTCCCCCCCCCCCATTTCTCTGTTCTGGATCTACAAAACTGGATCCAATCTTTTCAGGCCCAGGGTCCTCTCCTTTCTTCTTCTTGGGAATCATTTGACTGCTAATTGTGCCTTGAGTATTTAGGGCTTCTGGGCTCATTAATATCCACTTATCAGTGATTGCATTTCATGTGTATTCTTTTGCGATTGGGTTAACTTGCTTAGGATGATATTTTCCAGATCTAACCATTGGCCTACAAATTGCATGAATTCATTATTTTTAATTGCTGAGTAGTATTCCATTGTATAAATATACCACATTTTCTGTATCCATTCCTCCTTTGAGGGACATCTGGGTTCCTTCCAACTTCTGGCTATTATAAACAAAGCTGCTATGAACATAGTGGAGCATGTGTCTTTATTGTATGCAGGGGAATCCTCTGGGTATATGCCCAGGAGTGGTATGCCAGGGTCCTCTGGAAGTGACATGCCCAATTTTCTGAGGAACCGCCACACAGATTTCCAGAGCGGTTTTACCATTTTGCAATCCCACCAACAGTGGAGGAGTGTTCCTCTTTCTCCACATCCTCGCCAGTACCTGTTGTCTCTTGAGTTTTTAATCTTAGCCATTCTGACTGGTGTGAGGTGGAATCTCAGGGTTGTTTTGATTTGCATTCCCCTGATGACTAATGATGTTGAACATCTCTTAAGGTGTTTCTTGGCCATCTGAATTTCTTCTGGTGAAAATTCTTTGTTTAGCTCTGTACCCCATTTTTTGATAGGGTTATTTGGTTCTTTGGGGTCTACCTTCTTGAGTTCTTTGTATATATTGGATATTAGCCCTCTGTCGGATGTGGGGTTGATGAAGATCTTTTCCCACTTTTTTGGTTATTGTTTTGTTCTCTGACAGTGTCCTTTGCCTTACAGAAACTTTGTAATTTTATGAGGTCCCATTTGTCAATTCTTGATCTTAGAGCATAAGCTATTGGTGTTCTGTTCAGGATCTTTTCCCCTGTGCCCATGTCTTCCAGGGTCTTCCCCAGTTTCTTTTCTAATAGTTTCAGTGTGTTTGGTTTTATGTGGAGGTCCTTGATCCACTTGGAGTTCATCTTAGTACAAGGAGATAAGAGTGGGTCGATTCACATTCTTCTGCATGTTGACCTCCAGTTGAACCAACACCATTTGTTGAAAAGGCTATCTTTTTTCCACTGGATGGTTGTGGCTCCTTTATCAAAGATCAAGTGACCATAACTCTGTGGGTTAATTTCTGGGTCTTCAATCCTATTCCACTGATCTACTTGCCTGTTGCTTTACCAATATCATGCAGTTTTTAAAACAATTGCTCTGTAGTACTGCTTGAGGTCAGGGATATTGATTCCCCCAGAAGTCTTTTTATTGTTGAGAACAGTTTTAGCTATCCTGGGTTTTTGGTTGCTCCAGATAAATTCGAGAATTGCTCTTTCTAGATCTATGAAGAATTGAGTTGGTATTTTGATGGTGATTGCATTGAATCTGTAGATTGCTTTTGGCAAGATGGCCATTTTTACTATATTGATCCTGCCAATCCAGGAGCAAGAAATATTTTTCCATCTTCTGAGGTCTTCTTCGATTTCTTTCTTCAAGGACTTGAAGTTCCTGTCATACAGGAACTGCAACAACCTGGGTTCATGTTACCCTTGGGAGACTGACTGAGTCGCCTTCTTGGAAAAACTCATCATTCTGATAGACTTCCCCACCAGAAGTTTTATTTTCAAGAGATGTTTTGTTTTGTTTTGTTTTTCTTCAGCTTTTGGAGTTTAGCTTTTGGTTAATTCTCCTTGGGTTTTGTTTGGGTTTTCAGAGTTTGCTTAATGAAGTACTTTTAAACAACTCCTCTTGTGGCTTGTGTTTGTCCTAAGTCCAGCATTACAGTCTATCTCCTGGACATCTCCATCATTTTGTTTCCAGCTTCATTACTCATGTAAGACTTTTTATGTCTTAGTGCTATCCTAATTATACAGGGTCTTTTCTATTTCTAGACTTTCTCAAAATGATGCATCTGAATAAACTGGGAAGACTTAGTACCTTGGAGAATTAGGAAATTAGAAAGAAACAGAATAAATAATCAACAAACTTAATAAAAGGCTCTACTTGGAAGTCAAACCAGGGGGGTGATTTTATGGCTTCAAAGAGGAGTTTGGGCTATAGTAATGAATGAAAGAAAAACATCCTTGTCTATAAAATTTGAAGAGTCTTTCAAATCAATGCAGCCATTGTTGCCAGTGACTAACATTCTTTCCATGTCAAGACAATCCAGTTAGTTGTACAAGGCTATTTATCTGCAGTGTTTGGTTTATAGTTCAGATATTCTTTATGGGAAAAACAAAAATCTTAAAATTATATTTTAATTTTTAAAATATCCACTCTCATTTCCTTTACTGTGAGTCCTACTCTCTTCCCCCTCATATACACCACTTTTCTCCCATTTCAGCTCATCTTTCTAAAACCCACTCTGTCAACTTCATGATGCCTAAAGTACATTGGTGTAGGAAAATCTACTGGTACATGAGTAGACTTTCAGGGGTTCTTGAAGTAAATTGGCTGTCCCTTCTACAACAACCATCAGTTGACAAGGGATCCTGAGGTGGAATGCCACAAGTACACCTCCCTTCCACTCTAGCATTTTGGCTCTTTTAGTTTTTTGTAGGTCTTGTGTGTGTGTGTGCAGCACCAGCTTCTGTGAGTTTATGCATACAATGGTCTAGTCAGATTCTCTCTATTAAACCACATGAATCCGTATCTTCTGTACCTTTCAAGTAAATATGGAATACATGATGACATCATTCTCTTGCCCACATGCTCCTCAGCTCTATAATGTACAGGATCATCTGATCCTGTACATTATAAGATCCTCTAGCCTGTTGTTGCACTTTGTGGCCATATGCTGATCCTCTTTTCCTGTTAATTTTTTTCTTTTTTTCCATAGTTCAATCACAAAAGGAATCTGGTTTGGAGAAAAGAATTGATAACATTTCAGAACTTGTTAAGTGGTTGGCACTTGTTAAGTGGTTAAGGTTAAGTGTTGGCATATATTTTTCTGAAATGATATGGCATACCTTCCTTTGGTTGTACAGATACAGAGACAAAATAGAAAGCATTAAATAGCATAGTGACTACCATTTGATGAACCAGGATCTCTGAGTTCCATATGGACTAAAATCAGAGAAGATACTTCATCCTACCTGGCTGCATATAGGACAGATGGATTATAGTGTGAACTGTACACTGAGTAACTATCTATCCCTTCATTCCTAAACCAATGTCTACATGGCAGGAAGTACATTTTTAAAACTTCTGTAAGTCATTATATTTACAATGTAATAGGAAGACCAAGTGTGCATAGAGTCCCTAACATTTCAGCAAAAAATATCTTTTATTCATAGTTTCCAGAACTGTTGTGATATGATTCCCATTGATAGTACTGGTAGAAGTAGCCTCAGCATCACTGTGGCACTGGCAACAAAGAGGAAGCAGAAGAAAGTGCTCTTGTTCTTTCTTTGAGGCAAGACTCACTTTTGAGATGAGAACATATGTTTTATTTGCCATGTTTTACTTTGCCAATTCTGTCGTTTCTATTATCAGTCATTTTATGCTTTTTCTCTATCGTAAAAGGTTTTTTGGGAAAGCCTGTAATTTTCTTCTTAAGTAACAGGCTAGTTTTAATTTAAGCTCAGTCCAAATATAATTTCTCAAAATATAGATATATCTCTGCCAATATACTATTTATTGTGCAGTAAGAATAAAATTGAGACCAGACAAACATGATATAGTAATCACGATCGCAGGATGACAGTAAAAAGGGCTAAGCTTAGCTTCTTCAATTGAATATGCAAGTGTTTATTCACATGAGTCATAAAAGGGGACCAAGGAGACAGGGTTAGTGGGAGTTGGTGGATCCAGTTGCCTCTCTAATCTGGTTGGGTTTTCAGTTATCCTACATCATGGAAGATTTGTGCACATAAAATATACAAACAAAAATATGCATTCATGCCTTTCCCTCTATAGGCTCACCATTTATTAGTCAAACAGTAAAAGACATTCTATTGTAATAATAAACTGTTCAAGCCAAATTTGTCACATATTCAAGGGCTTATTTTGTTCTTTGAATCATCCCCACATGACCTGTGTACGAATTACAAAACCCTAAAGAGTTAAAAGTGTTTGTTTCACAGGAAATTGGAAGAAATTTATGTGCGCAAGTGAAGCTGAAAGGTCGAATGTGTGACTCACATCTATTGACAGATGGAGTGAGCATAACATAAGCAGACAGTGACTAGAAAACAAGCCGGTTGTGGGAAAGTATTTTTAGAGACTAATTTCTACCCAGCTGTGTCATCTATGAATGGGAGAAGTTTGAGAAAGTTACCTAGGGGTGGCTGAGCTCAATCAAGTGAAAGTTAATGATACTTATTTTGCTTAAGTAGTCACTTCATACTTTGATGTGCAAATGAAGCTGGTATTGGATCTAATTTCCCGTGGCATTGGATCGTGCTGTTATCAAGATGTCATAATTCTTTGTTGTAGGAACTCTCATGACTATCACATTTTTAACAATGTAAACACCCAGTGCTCATGTTTATAAACCTCTTTGCAATTTGAATGCTATTTCCATATACCTGGGAAGTTGGTAGTAATTGTCTTTGTTGGAATGCAAACATGTAGTAGAAAGTTTCTTAGTCACTGATAAAAATCTGAAAGCTAATAAATGATTAAGAATGACAAGGAAGGCCTGCTAGTTGCTAGTTCAACATCCTGTGATTAATCATAAGATTTACAAGACTGAGTTCCTTCTCAGCTACTTAAAAGAGATATGCACTTTTTATACTTTATTTAACAATTTTATACCTGTATTTAGGTTGAAAGAATTATTTACTTCTCAATGTTATTTATTAATGATCATTTCCTAATTGCAATATCATTTTCTTGGAAATTAATATCTCTACATTAATTGAGTTTTGTTTTGTTTAAGAATGAGTGGATATATAATAAACAAATAAGGGTAGTGACTAATGATGCCATTTTCTTAAAGATACCACAGGAAAAAGTGAAGGAGGAAAATGCTTTATTTATACAGTGTTTTGCCCAAGGAGATAGGGCACTTTAAATCAATTTGAAAAATGATATGTATTTAGATTAATAATAAATCTAATGGAAGTTGGTATTTACCTCTGTTGAAACCTGCTCAGTTAGAGAAATTTATTTCTTAAGCAAGAATGAGTGATAAAAGCATAAAAAGTATAGAGACAAACCACTCCAATTTCCATGAATTCTGGTATTTGTACTGTAGATACTGGGAAATTTCCAAGAAACCTGACTCCTGAAACTTTCTCTCATGTTAACACAACTCAAACATGAATAGAAGGCCTCACATGGAGACACCTGAGTCAAGAATGGAGACTAGTCTCAGACTTCTGAGCATTCACCTATGGTCTTAGAATACTCACAGTGTTCTTTTAGGTTAATCAAGCTAAAGGGTTCCTTTTTTTGAATACTTTGTTTTGATCTCTGTTTTCTGACACTAAAAATATATTCACAGAGCATGACCATCATGAAAAATGGGCTGGATTTCTGAAAGAAGATACTTCTATCCTCTCAAGAAATGGCTACTATGTTTAAGGAAACAGGTTCTTTTTATTTACTATGTAGCTCTACAATACTCATGGGTGAATTGTTTCTTTAGATGTTGTTCTTGCTGGTTACTCAACTCCATTACTCTGAGTATAAAATGAGATATGTTTGATGGAGCAGTATCTGGATTAAATTCTTCAGTAAGTATTTCATGTTTACCAGTTGTTCTTAATTAAGTTTCTAAATACCACTGAGATCTACGTTCCCCATCTTACAGAAGAAATAAGTCATTTCTCTACCAACTATCTGTAGTTACTGCTCAGGTGAAAAAGAAGAGAGTGCTATCTCTCCCACTGTACAATCTCAGTGACTCATGTTTAGTAATTTCTGCATGACTGTTAATTGATCACCATTTACAAATGATGACTACAGAGACTAAGGTCTTTATACTCTTCTAAATGACATGCTAGAACATTTAGTGAAATCTTTAAACTTATAAGTTTTTGGAGAGAAATGTTACTTATTAGTTATCTTTCTTACATTTTCTGCATTTTTATTTTAAGTTACTGTAGAAGTAAAAGGTCACCAGACAGAAGAGAATTTCATGTCCCTGCTTCCATTTCAACAACTGTAGTCCTCTATATTAGTCTTTCCCATGGGGTTATTTCAAAGATAAAGAATAAAGAGAATCTAGATTTATGACCTCCTTACCTCAATCTAATTTTTTCATGCACTATGTTGATAAAACTGAGGCCCAAAGAGATAAGCAATTTTCCAAGGTTGCCCAGCAGCATTTCCAAACTGCAAAGCCTGAGTTGTACCAAAGCCTGGGTTGTACCAAAGCCTGGGTTGTACCAAAGCCTGGGTTGTACCAAAGCCTGGGTTGTACCAAAGCCTGGGTTGGTTGTACCACGAGTCTGATTCTTCCAGTATTTTTGTCTCCTCGTTTACCGAAGTCCTGAGCCGAGAAGTTTGTTTAGCTTTGCATAGAAGGCTAGATTAATTGAATTATAACATTAATCCCCCTGGCGCCTCAGTTTCCACAGTATGATCTTCAGGGATTTTCCCTTCATAATTACTTCCCTTCACCTAAACATACGCTATCAGATAGTGGAAAGACCCAGGTATTATGTAGAAACCTTAATATAAGAAACATTTTCAGGACCCAAATTCTGATTATCTATTCATTTGTTGTTATTGATCACCAGTAACTTCTTTAAAAAAATATATTTAATTTTTACATAATTATATTTAAATTCCTCACTTATAAGGTGATTGTTGCAATCATTGTCAAAATATGGGTTATCTCGAGACAAAGAAGAATTACTCTAATGCTTACTCTAGGAACATTAGTATAAATGGTATATCTAGGGCAACTGAGACTTATGACCACATTTTTCATTGAAACATTCCACAGGTGTGCTTTGCTTTGAGATTAGTGAGATAAAAACATCAATTAAATATATGTAGCATTCAGCCATAAGTGTTTACAAATTTGTATTAAGCCCTATTATGTATATAATATATATAATACATACGTGCATATAATATATATTATACACACACATATATTGTCACTAGTAGCAATAGTTTCAGAACAAAAGTACACACACCCACATACACATATACACACAAACACACCTTGTTCTCTATCAAACACACACTAGAACTAAAGATTCTATTTAGCATTTTGTATACAAACTCTAAAGTCAACTTATTCATTCTAAAATCAATTGAAGATCAGGCAGGACTACTTTTCTATTAAATAAAAATTTATCAGCAGTATGTACATATGATTATTTCCTTATAATTATAAAGATAAAGAAATTACAGCTAGAAAACTAAAACAGAGGCAAAAATTTGAGGGTAAACAATTAATGATAGCTGACATAGTAAAGGAAGTAATGCTCAGAGATGTTTTGATATATGAATATTTATATGAATGCTTTACACTAAACAAAATGAATAAATGCTTACTCTAAAGAGTCTTGGACTAAAGGACTATTTTTGTAATAATGATTCTCTTTATTTAAACTATTTTTTAATTTGTAATAAGTAAAGGAAATGATAGTTACATCATTTTGAAGCCCATCAAAATGTATATGTGGCCTAGTTCTTGGAGACTCAGTGACTGCCAAGATATAAAAGGCATGGGTTAGTAACACTTATGTGTTAGTATAAACCACTTTTAACTGAAAGGCAAATCTTTACAGAACTTGTTGGATTTTCATATTTGAATTATCTAGTTACCTTTGAAGCATCTTGTAAATGACAGTACAGGTACAAAGAGATACAAATATATTACAAGATGAAAAGTCAATATACTTTCTTCCCCTTCTAAGAAGAACCAGAGTGTCCACACTTTGGTCTTCCTTCTTGTCTTGTGGTCTGTGAATTGTATTTTGAGTATTCTGAGCTTTGGGGCTAATATCCACATACCAGTGAGTGCATACCATGTGTGTTATTTTGTGACTGGGTTACCTCACTCAGGATGATATTTTTAGTACCATCAATTTGCATAAGAATTTCATAAATTCATAATTTTTAATAGTTGAGTAGAACTCTATTATATGAAGGTACCACATTTTCTGTACCCATTCCTCTCTTGAAGGACATATGGATTCTTTCTAGCTTCAACTACTATAAATAAGGCTCCTATGAACATTGTAGAGCATGTGTTCTTGTTATATGTTGGAGCATCTTTTGGATGCCCAGGAGCAGTATAGCTCGGTCCTCAGGTAATACAATTTCCAGTTTTCTGAGGAACCGCCAGACTGATTTCCAGAGTGGTTGTACCAGCTTGCAATACCACCGTCAATGGAGGAGTGTTCCTCTTTCTCCACATCCTTGCCAGCATCTGCTGTCACCTTAGTTTTTGATCATATCCATCCTGACTGGTGTGAGGTGGAATCCAGGGTTGTTTGGAAATAGAGAGACAAAGTGTGGAGTAGTGACTGAAGGGAAGGCCATGCAGAGACTGCTCCACCTGGGGATCCATCCCATACACAGTCACCAAACCCAGACACTATTGAGGATGCCAAGAAGTGGTTGCTGACAGGAGCCTGATATAGCTGTCTCCTGAGAGGCTCTGCCAGAGTCTGACAAGTACAGAGGCGGATGCTCACAGAAAACACACCCAGAAGGAGAAAATGGTTAAAGGAATCTAAGAAAGTATCCCCACTTGCAAGTTGAAGGATAAGCTTTGTTAATTTAAGAGAAACGGCTTCCGATTCTCTGAGAACTTAGAATGGTTCTTATCCACAGATATATGTTGTAAAAACACAATAAATCTCTTCCAAATTAATGAGAAAACTTCTGCCCGGGGTAATTCACAAGTCACTCCTCTTTCTCTCCAACCACTGCCTCATGTTATAAAGAAGTGTAGTAAGAAAAGAAGAAATGAAAGTGTGCTTTTAAAAATTAAAGTGTTCAAACTTTTTAAAATATAAGTGATTCTAGAAAAACTGGATTTTTTCTTTTAAGAAGTGAACAACCTATCTATCTATCTATCTATCTATCTATCTATCTATCTATCTGTCTGTCTATCTATCTATCTATCTATCTATCTATCTATCTATCTATCATTTATCTATCTATATATACCAGTTGTCTATTTTTCATTATGACTAGATTTATTTTACTCTTATGCAACTTTGAGGCATCTATACATAATAACTCATAAACATAAGCATCAGTTTATTTTCTGTATGTTCCTCAGAAAAATGGTTATAGATTAATCCTGTAATCAGGATTTTTAAAAAGTATTTTAAATCTATCTTGAAAATAAATATTTTACAAGTAGCTATTTACTAATATGCACTAATCATAATATAGAGATCAAATATTTGATTTTTCTCCAAGAACTTAATAGTTTTGATGTTCACAGACCTTAATAACAACTGTGAAAACATGAGACTGTTTTCCTTTATGTTGAAGACTATTTTGAGTATTATAGGAATTATGAAAACAAGGATGTTGAGCTACTGAAATATATTTAAAACCATTTCAATAGGTTTCAAACAATGTATTTTTTTTGTATAGTTTTGTGCTAAAATTCTGTTTACAGCAACAATTTGGGATTGTTTGAATAATACCACTCCTTTTGCTTTGCTGTGCTATAAGATTTTAAGAAACCCACTGTTTGTATATCATAACCATTAACACTTAAAAAAGAAACCCTAAATGGAAGGAAGAACAAGATATGGTGTTTGATGTCAGGAATCCCATGGAAGCAGCATGCTTAGCTTCTGATCTCCTTAGCCAGAGTGAAGGGAGAGGGAGAAGGAAGCTTAAGTGCAGGTCAAGGAACTCTGTAGTGATCCCTTAGAAGGTCTTTTATAATAACTGGCGTTTAACTGCTTTGCCCCAATAATCATATTTTAAACTAAATTTTAAGCATTGCTTGTGACCTTTACAATGACCTAGCATGTTCTGAGTTCTACAGCTTTTTTTCAATGCAGTACGCCATCTCAATCACTTTGTACAATAGAGGTAGTGAGTAAAAAAAAACGTTAAAACTATGCATTATGTAACATAATACATGACCCAGGAAGTTGATGACAACCGTGCTGGGTCTAAGGGCTAAGAAGATAAATGAAGGAGACAAATAGTATAAAGCATTTACAGGGGAATAGAGGCTAGTTCCCAGAGAGATCTTTAAATTGCCTCCTAGTGAGTGATAAGCTAGATTTGGGGTGGCAAGAGAGTGGTCGTCCACCTGAGCACCTCAGGAAAACATAGCTTCGGCATGCCGGGTCGTCAGGGACTTTCTATGAAGCCATACAGGTCTAATTCAGAGTAGGGCAAGTATTAGTATCCTATGTTTCACTGAGAGATAATTGGCCATATATGCTGCTTCTATTTAGAGTATATAATGTTATTTTTGTACATTGCTTTATAAGGTTAAGTGAGCAGCAAATTCCCTCTCATGTCTGATGACATTGTTTCCTCTTCCTAGACAGTGTATCATAAGAACACTGGAGATCATACAATAGCAGATTTCAAGTGTATGCTATGCTATAGTCCCTACGCTCATTAGAACCATCATGTATAGATCTGAGCCCCAGAACTTACTTATCACCCAGCTGAGAGCTTATGTTCTTTGACTATCGCCTCCCTCTCTTCCCCACCTCACTGAGTCCTGGTGACCACCCTTTGGCTTATATGAACTCAGCTTTCTGTGAATTCATCTAAGATAGAGGCTGGAGTATCTGTCTTCCTATGCTCATTTTATCTCACTAAGCATTATGCATTCTAGGTTCATCCATGTTGAAGTCACAGAAAGCAGCACTTTGGGACAGATGGCAGGAACTACCAGTTGACAACAGCATCGCGTAGTCATAGAAGCAATTTTTAAAATGACAACCTCCGTAGATTAAGGCTTCAGTCATATCCATTTTTAAATCCTTGTCTAGAGTTAGTTTCCAAATGTCTTAAAGTGCAATTTTTTTTTTAAAAAAAAGAGTCACTCTGATATCGAGTCTGTTAGAAGGGGATAAAGAAGCTAGGATATCTCCTGCCTCATAACTGAACCAGCTACAAATAGCTAATACAGATCTATATTAGTACTGAAAGTATGCTAAAGAGGTAATTTTAGGATGAATATTTTTAACCTTGGGTAATCAAAATATAGGTTACTATTAATAAGATTCTGCATAAATTTCTTCATTGCCTTCTACTGTGATGGCTAACCATAGACTGTCACCTTGATTCTAACACGCTATATATGCACATTTCTTTGTGGTTTATTTGGGTGTCAGGTAGGAAATTCTACTTATCATAATACAACGATTTCAAGATTATTTGCTTCTATAATTTTATTGGTCCATAGAAGCAGTGCCATGGCAGTAATTAAACCAGAATACAGGTATCCTATCAAATTTGCTAAAACATGATGGTTCTGTTGATTAATACATGAATCATGCAGCATATGTCAAATATTTTCAGTGTGCTTTCCAAACTGTGGCCCAGAGAAACAGTTGGAAGCAAGAACCTCGTTTTCTTTATTTTTGTATATTTATCACAGCACCTTATACCAGAGAATTAACTGAAAATTATTTTAAATTCAAAATTATTTTAGACAATATAATTTTGTACATTTCTAGAATGTGAAACCCTTGGGATCCATTTTATAGTAAGTAATAGTGACAACATTCACTCATTTCATATGTTTATTCTGCCAAATTAAAGGTCCCAAATGGATGTAAAATAGATCTATAAAAGATATTTTTTTTTCTGTTAATTGAACAGAAAGGTCCACATCACTAATTCTAGCTGGTGTGTCAGTATAATGATATAAAGGTGTATTCGTGTTTATCTGTCAAACTAAAACTCACCATACTAGAAAGAGTGAGGGTTGAGTCTAATGAGAAATGTAGCGCGATGGCTAGCTTTCATGTTGTCTTTACCCATGTTCTAATATTAAGTAGGTCCTTCCTTTTATTCCTTTTACCTATCTAAATATTGCTTCAGAATTATCTGCCTCCATCATAAAATACATCTGAAATAGGATGTAATATATATTTATATACATAATTATATTGGGATTTGTGTATATTCATTTATAAATTATAATTAAAATTTTTTCTTCAATGACTTTATAGTATCAACTATATATATTTACTCGCAGAATCAATATAAGCTTCATTTTAAAATTCAGATATTTCTGAAGGCTGTGTTTAAATAATTTATACCAAAATGATTATTGCCCCTTTAGGACACTGTGTATGTATTAGCCAGTGACTGCTCTTAGACACATTTACTAGACATGCCTTGCACTAATCATGGTGTTCAGGAATTAAAGACAACTCTTGCCAGGTGGTGGTGGTGCACGTCTTTAATCCCAGCACTTGGGAGGCAGAGGCAGGCGGATTTCTGAGTTCGAGGCCAGCCTGGTCTACAGAGTGAGTTCCAGGACAGCTGGAGCTACACAGAGAAACCCTGTCTCAGAGAGAGAGAGAGAGAGAGAGAGAGAGAGAGAGAGAGAGGGAGGGAGGGAGGGAGGGAGGGAGGGAGGGAGGGAGAGAGAGAGAGAGAGAGAGAGAGAGAGAGAGAGAGAGAGAGAGAGAGAGAGAGAGAGAGAGAGAGAGAGAGAGAGAGAAGAAAAAAATAAAAGAAAAAGAAAAAGAAAAAAAAAAGAAAAAGAAAAAGAAAACAAAAAAAGAGAACTCTTTAGGGACCCAAAGACTCAGGATTGGTGGCTCAGAAACTGTGTTGGGGTATGCAGATTGATTTGCATCCAACAGTGGTTATTTAGAGAGTGGAGATCCTGAACTGTTGTTTTCATGCAGATGGAGAAGTCCTCAGAAGGTGCTAACTCTCCTGCTGAGTAGTCTCTCCCCAACCTAGACACCAACTGGAACTCTCCAGAGAAATCAAAGGAGGATTGAGGTTCATTTGGTTCTTTGGGGGAGAAAAATATGCGAAGAAAAACACATCTTTCAACATTCGGAATATTCAGGCTTATTTGTTCACAGGGTCAACATTGCTAGGAGTCACGACTAGGAGTTCCGCTCACCTTTTTCATCTGGGGAGCTGGACCAGGAGGCAGGCGGGGTGAATGAGGTCTGATGCTGAGATGACTCAGCCCCAGCCTGGGCCTTGGCTTTCACAGCCACGCTTCAGTGACTCATTTCTCTGGCACTGTCTTTGTTAACTCCTGGGATCAGAAGAAGTGTCCTGTTTACATAGCCATACATATGGCTGCCTGGCTCTGTTTTTTTCTTTTAAAGGAGCTGCCTGTCTCCATCCTGTACCTGCTTGGTGGCTTGACTGTCAAGTAAAATCACCCTGGAATGTCACCTTCTGACTTAGCCCTCATCCTTGCTCTTTCCACTCAGTTGACCTCTCTTCCCCTCAGTTGACCTCTCTTCCCCTCCTTCCCTAACCTTTTAAGGCATGTGTGTGTGTGGATATTTCTTAAAAGAAAGCTTCAGAGACATGGGTTGTTTACTTGGGTCCCTCTATCCCATTCTCACAATAATGTAATATTTTTCTTTGTTATTAGGATTGGGTTTTAGCATACATTCTAGTTCTTACAAACTTAAGTGATATTATTATTATTATTATTGTTGTTGTTGTTGTTATTATTTATCATTTTAAAGTGTCATAGTGCTTCAGTTTAGATGTCAAACAAATTCTGGGCATCATGCCAAGGAATATTCCCTCTGGGAATGAATGTCAGCCCTCCCAGCACCTGGGTCTCTAAGGATAATGCCATGGAGCAGTCTAGGAAGAAAAATAATTAGTATCAGTCCCTGTTCCACTCTTCCCAACCTGCTTTCCCTGCAGCCTTCTGAGTTTTCAGTTCCCCATGCCTCCACCCTAACCCCAAAGGAATGAAAAGACAAGCAGGAAAGTGGTCCGTGATCCACCCCTCTAGCTAACTGCTTCTGATCAGGCCCACTCCAGTTCATGTAAGACAGGCCTTTTGGGGTTCTCTCTCTGTTACAATGTCATTATTTGGCTCCCCTGTTGCAGTGTTTCCAAGGTAAAGAATAGCTTTCTCCCTGATGCTTTGGACAAGCTGTCCTGATTCAGCAGGAGAAATCTGAAAATCGTGATGTTTGCAGGATTCCTTATCCATTATTCAAATCCATAGACTCTGAGCATTTAGGGAGGAGCTGCCTGCTGCACTAAAGGGAAAATCACTCATTTGAGTGACTGATGTGAAAATTGCTTCACTCTTTTTGAAAAGATATCATTTATCTCTGGAAGTTCCGATATTGATGCTCACCAAATTCAAGGGTTTAAAGACAGGATGAACGTATGTAGTACAATAATTTTTGGCCTAGGGATATCCTGATATTCTAAAACTCATCCCCATCCCCCATGCAGTTCTTGCCACAATAGGGCTTTAATTGAAATGCAAACTGTTGTGCTCTATCTGCATAAGAGAGTACAAGTGTTAATGACAGCCTGTTTTCAGCATTCGAATCCGAGGAATAAAGCTGCCAATGTGTGATCACACAGCAACTCTAAACAACCCCATGCCATGCAAAAAAGGAAAAATAAAGTAGTTATGAGAAGAATCAGGCTCCTGCTTCCTTGGTCTTCCTGGGTCTCCTTGTAAAGGAGAGAGAGATTGTCAATTACTCGGCCACTGTCAGCGTGTAGATGAAGGGTACCTCAAAAGGCATAAATGCATGAAACATCAGCTAGGCATCTCCACACACTGTGTTATCAAATGTTCCACCCTTGCTCATATGCTTTTACAGGGTTAAAGGAGAAAAAAGTAAAGAAAATTCAATTACTGTCTTAGTCAAAAGATGCTACCTGTAAATTAATGTGAAATCAATGTGGTTTTCTTTAGTGTGAGTCTGGAAAAGCCTGTCTCTCTGCCTGTCCCCAGTCCTGCTCCACAGTGGAGGGGCCTCTTTGAACTGCCTTAGGACCAAGTACAGCAACACTTCCTGTTCAAAAACCCAGCACCTGGTCTTGAACCCATTTTTCTGGACAGTAATCCATCTGTTTCCTTGGATACTCATTATACTAGAAAATATTTAGGTGTTCTAAGTAAATGATGAGGAGTCAATGGACCTGTTTAGGCTTCTTATGCTTCTTTCCTAACTCATGTACTTATTTGGGTGACCAGTTCTTGCTGGAGAAGTATTGCCTGTTCAGGTACTACTACTACTACTACTACTTCCTTTTTATTAATTACTGCCACTCTCTCATGGTGGAAATCATTAAATGTCTTGCTTTCATTTCATTGAAAAGCTTTTCTGCTCATCAATTGGGTAAAGTAGATGCTTTTCCTAGCTCTAGGAAACTCCCATTAGGAAGAAAACGTTTCTATGCAACATTTAATTGCTGGTTACCCTGTCTTCAGTAGTTTGCCCTTCATTTGGCACAGCAGGCTTTGTTGAAAAGGGCTAACCACAGAAAATAAAGACAGTGGTAAAAGAGGCATTATTGCACCAGAAGAGGGTGCCATTTATAGTCACAGAGAATCCAAACGGAGAACTGCAGGGAGGAATAAAATGTGTCTAAGTGAAGATGTCTAGTGAGGGTGAGCAGGTGTAACAGATGCTCAGTTAGCTTTCTAATCCTTTGTGCACTGTGATTATGTGTGTACTGTTTCCAATATCAGCTAAAAAACATGTCAGCTTACCCAAACCAGCCATGCTCATTACATGTAGGAATGGGTTATTAGTTCTATAACTACTTTCTTACATCACTGTAAGGCCAATTCTTATCTAAGAAGGTGTTTTATGTTCAACAAAATATTGAGCCAATGTTCAAATGAATCTACACACTTATAGGTTATTTTGTGATAACTATGTCACTGACTAAGAAATAGGCATACATTCTGTAAAATAGTTAAGGTTCTTGCATATTTTCGTTGCGATTTTAATTCTAGAAAAATTTCAAAACCTATTCTTCCTTTTACATAGAGTTTACTGAGAAGTTACCTGTTTCATACAAGCCATATTTTCTATGTTTACAGTCCTTTTACTTACAGGCAAGAATACCACAATAGGTTGGGAAACATGCTAACAGTCATCTTTCAAAATAGCAAAAGAGTCAGATGGGTAATGATGCAGAAAATGGGTGGGCTTGGGCATTGCTAATGGGAATGAAAATTGCTCTTGTAATTCTGAGGGAAAATGTTGCAATAAACTATCTATACAGTGTATATGCATATTTCTTGACTCATCAGTTCCTCCTCTAGGAATGAAACCTACAGAAAGAAGGGTGCTGTGGCATGCAAAGATATAGCTATACATTTCCTATCCTTTTTTCCTTTCTGTGATCAGAAAACAACAAAAGTAAATTTAATGCCTTATCATGAAAAATTATTAAATGGTAGCAGTTCCTTATGTTATGGAGCTTTAAAAATAATCCAATGAACTATAAGCAATGTCACTGAAAAATAAAAAAATTAAGAATAGTGTACAAAATATTACCACTTAGTTTCATGAAAAGGAAGTATATACTTAAAAAATTTAAATTATAGTTATATAATTGAAAGCAAAATGGGATGACTATTTTTAAAAATAACTGAATGAATGAATTGAAAACATTTTTTCTTTTTCCATCTATTTTTCTGAGTTTCCTAAAAGTGATTCGGTTACAATTCTGATAACAAATGGAATTGCTTAAATGACAAAGAAATGGTTAAATAAGAAAAATCTTATGGGTTTAGGTTTCTAAGACATACATTGTTAGTATAATACAATTGTCTGTTTTTGTCATAAGTATACATGCAATTATTCCAATTGTAATAATTATGCACTCTGCCGTCTAGCTTTAGAGTGCATTAACATCCCTTTCAGTGGAATGTTAAGACAATAAAAGAGAAAATAGAGATACTGTATTACGTATTAGCACTTGACCTAAGTTAATTGCAACTCTCATATTATCCACAAGTATTGAATATGCTTTCAGATACTATTTAATTAGAAATCGTTTCGAAGTCTATCATCTCCTATGCAAGCGATTATGAAGGGTTTTACTTTCCTAAATGGGTTTTTCTTTTTACTCATCCTACTGTAACTACATTTTTTTAGAGATTACTTCTGCCTTGCATTTCAATGGCGTAATGGTTAACATCCTAAGAAGTGAGAAAAATCATATGCAAAATACATATTGGAGTATACTGAGTTAGGAGACAATATCACATTTTACTGGTTGGATTTTGGTTTAGTCTGGAGATTTAGTGAAGAATGAGTAAAAACAGTGATCTTCACCTAGTTTGTTTCATTGCTTTTAGGACTTCATCCAAGCTCATAAAGATCATGGTTTGCTAATAGCTGTTTCATGATGTTTCAAAGTCAGATTTTATCATGAAAGTAAAACCTTTTCCATTGTGACAATATTACCTGGAACCTAAGTCCTAACATTGTTACTCTGACTGGAGTATGGAATCCTTTGATGAATAAACTATGGAAATCTATACACCTCTGCTCATTTAGAATCTGATAATAGAATGTCATAATCTGTTTATGCAGAAATGAATGTATTTCTCCCATATCATCTGCATTCTGAAAATTTCAAGTCCAAAGCTTCTGGAGACTCTGCCATTTAGCACTCTGCTTTCTTGATCTCAGAGGGTGCCTCCTGTGTTTTGTTTTCCATTGAAAAGAGGCATGCTGCTTTCTGGGGGGGAACTATTATTTTTAATCACCTGATTAATTAACCTATTTGTACTACTAGATGACACCCCCAGTCTCTAAATGTGTTGTGTGTGTAAGAATATGAATCATAATAACCCTACCACAGGAATTAATTATCTCTCCAGAGCCTACTTTTTAAAACAAACACCTTGAGTTGGTATTATAAAATATTAAATTATGACAAGTCCAAATATTCAGACCATTGTAGTTAATACATACATGTAGTTTCTAATTGTAATTTAAGCCAATATGAGGCTTAATATATAGTTAATAGATATCAAAGTAATACACTTGTTCATTCTGCTTGTTTTAAGATGTCAAGAAAGAAATTTAGGTATGATTGCTATTTTAATGGCTTAGATAAACATCTTGTCATGGTTTGAAAATTTCCCCCAACAGTTTATCCTGCAATTATATGCATTGTTTTAAAATGGCTCAGGAGTATATCTCCATTTTCTGTTGTGCCTTGTGCTAAAACTAAGAACAATATTTCAATATCTACTGCATTTATTAATATAAAAAGTGAAAAACGCTAGAGCAGGCAACACTGAAATGCTTCTGTAAGTTATATGACTGTCATCGGAGCTCCTCGGACAGCCACTGACTTGCCACCAATCATTTTTCATTCACCCACCGTGATAGTTACTTCAGACTTTTGCAGCTTCCTTTAATTTTTCAACCTAGGATTTCTTAAGATGCTTTCCATATAACATAAGTTTCACAGAATGCTTTCTAACAAAAGTATCCTTGTTAAAATAAGTGTGAGAGACTCAGTATACACAGGGACATATGGTGACACGTATGGTAATGTGGTACATTTGGGGAAAATTCTTATGCTACAGATATTGGCTTATCTCTGCATTTTTGAGATTTATTTAATCTTAGTGTGTGTATGTATGTGTATATATGTAAATGTGCATGTGTATGTTTAAAGGGGTTAATCTGCCAGGTTCTCTAATGAGGTACATTTATATATATATATATATATATATATATATATATATATATACACACATGAATCTTACTGACATTAGATCCCCAAATGATAGATGGGTGCAGAAGCATATAGATAGATAAATAGATAGATAGATAGATAGATAGATAGATAGATAGATGATTGATATAGATGATAGATGGATAGAAGATGTGGAGTGTTTTTTTTAAAATAAGAGCTGGCTCACAGTTGGATTTGGCAAGATTGAAATCAGTAAGGCAAGCTACCAGTCAGGAAATTCATATAGGTTTTCTATATTACAGACTTGTGGCAGCATCCTACTCTTTTCTGAGAAAAACCAACCGACCAAACAAAAACAAACACATACACACACACACACACACACACACACACACACAAAATGAGCAAACAAAAATTTTACTTACTCCAACTCAAGGAATAAGAGAAATAGGAATTTTGGATAATAACCTATAAAACTGAAGAAGCAACTATTAAAATTCTACTCTTCTACTATTAAAAAATACAACTTGGTGTTTTTATGGTTGTTGTTGTTGTTTTTAAACTTCTGCATATAAATATCATGAACATGAGTTTTCAGACATTGAAAATAGGAAAAAAGTTTTCAACTTAAACCAAATCCTGAAGCTGAAAGTGCCTGTTCATGTTTAGGAAGATGAATGATAAAGACTGGGATGAGTTCAAATTCAGTCTGGGCTACAATGGAAGTAAAAACCAACCTGGGCTAAAGAGTGCATCTCTTTCAAAAAAACAAGAGTAACAACAACTAAAACCCCAAACCTTAAGGAAGTTCTATAGAGTACTAGAACATTCTTAAACATCAGTGACTCATAAGCAAGTATAAGTTCAAAAAACAAAAATATTTAATATTGTTTAAAAGTTCATATATTTGTGTGGTACGTTACCAGGTATGTTCGCCAAAATCAGACAAGACTTCTTCCCCCTATTAAAAAAATGTATGAAAAAATGAAACAAAATTACATAAACAAGTAATATATGACTTGAAATGGGTTGGTAGCACCTAGAGTTGGTAGAAGGTGACACACGAGATCAGTGTCATAAAGCATACAACCGTAAGCAGTGTTGGAGATTGCATTTGCTCCTTCAGTGGGACAGATTGGACCTTTTGGAACTATGTGTGCTATAGCAGGTGTTGGCTAGGATGTGGTAAAGGAGGACTACTCCTTCACTGCTGGTGGGATTGCAAGCTGGTTCAACCACTCTGGAAATCAGTCTGGCGGTTTCTCAGAAAACTGGGCCCGACACTTCCGGAGGACCCTGCTATACCACGCCTGGGAATCAGAGGATTCCCCAGCATGTAATAAAGATACATGCTCCCCTATGTTCATAGCAGCCCTATTTATAATAGCCAGAAGCTGGAAAGAACCCAGATGTCCCTCAATGGAGGAATGAATACCAAAAAAAAAAAAAAAAAAAATGTGGTATATATACACAATAGAGTACTATTCAGCCATTAGAAGCAATGATTTCATGAAATTCTTAGACAAATGGATGGAGCTGGAGAACATCATCCTAAGTGAGGTAACCAAGTCTCAAAAGAACACTCATGGTATGTACTTACTGATAAGCGGATATTAGCCTAGAAACTTGGAATACTCAAGACACAATCCACATATCAAATGATGTCCGAGAAGAAGGAAGGAGTGGCCCCTGGTTCTGGAAGTCTCAGTGCAGCAGTGCAGGGGAGTACCAGAATAGGGAAGTGGGAAGGGGTGGATTGGGGAACAGATGTAGGGAAGAGGGCTTGTGGGACTTTCGGGGCAGGGGGGGAGCCAGGAAAGGGGAATTCATTTGAAATGTAAATAAAGAATATATCGAATAAAACAAGAAAGAAAGTAGAAAAAGTAGGGATTAAGAAACTAGTTGAGTACCATTTTAACATATTCACAATTTATGCCCCCTGTTTGTGGTTTCTTCAGCAGTCTGGTGTTACCTTCAAATTCTAGAAGCTAACCTGTAGCACTGGCAACAGCCTATAAACATTAAGGGTCTATGGAATGTCTCTGGGGCAACAACTCTAAAAGTTGCAACACATTACTATCACTGGTTTTTTTATTTGTAGCCTGTGGTGATTCTATTTTAGAGTAACTGCATATGACTTGGCTGTAGCAGGGCAGACTTCACAGGAACATTTTAAAGTTTTCTTTGTTTCTCTGTGAACAAATAAAGAATAGTGAAATTTTCCTCGTGGAAATTTGTTAGTGTCATTAACAAATTTAGCACGAGTATTAGCACGAGTATAATAATGAAATACTCCACACTGAAACCACACATATTTTACCTTCCAGGATTTATATTCCTTTCAGTATATAGACAGTGCGATTTCCATGAATTGCTTTCATTTTAGACTCTGTGGGAGCTTACAGACATGTAAATCTAGTCCAGCACTACACAATAGAATTATTCAACTATTCAAGGGGTTAGGTCTAGAGATTACTTGTGATTGTTAAGCATAGCTGATAGAATTGACAATTTGGAACTGGATCCTCTAAGGGAGACTTTATTTGTCTTATTATTATATAAGTCTCACAGCAAATTCCTTGGTCCTATGGTCATTAGAGTCTTTCAACTTCCACTTTCCGAATATTACCTGATCCTTAGTTGCAGTTGTTTTGTTGATGTATCCTTTGGGCTAGAACCTCACACTTTTTTTTTTATTTTTATTAGTTGTGGCTTTTTATAATGACCTTTTTCTATTGTAGAAAGAAGTCTCCTTGATAAAATATCAGGACTATACTTGTCTGAGGGTATAAGGACAAATATTTCAAATGTATTTAGGGATTATGCTGCTTTGATAAAGCATCAATTGCAGGGTATCCTCCAAGATCCATGCCTTCATTAGCTCTGGGTAGTTGTCTAGGTTTTCATTATCAGGCATGATTTTCCTCTTATAAAATTATACTGACTGAAAGGGCTATATTTAGGAAAATACATACACATACATGCATGTAAACATAATGAAATAAAGAGGCCATGCATTTGAAAGAGAAAAGGAAATTGATTGGGGAACAGGAGGCTGAAGAAGAGAAAGAGAAAAGGAAATAGTGTAATTATAATATTGAAAATAAAATGTACTGGCTGCTTTTGTGTGTCAACTTGACACAGAGTTATCACAGAGAAAGGAGCTTCAGGTGAGGAAATGTGTCCATGAGATTCAGCTGTGTGGCATTTTCTCAATTAGTGATCAAGGGGGAGGGCCATTGTAGGTGGTGCAATCCCTGGGCTGGTATTCTTGGGTTCTTCCCCTGAGCAAGCCAGGGGAAGCAAGCCAGTAAGTAACATCCCTCCATGGCCTCTGCATCAGCTCCTGCTTCCTGACCTGCTTAAGTTCCTCTCCTGCTGAAGAGTAATGTGGAAGTGTAAGCTGAATAAACCCTTTCCTCCCCAATTTGTTTCTTGGTCATGATGTTTGTGCAGGAATACAAACCTTGACTAAGACATAAAATAAATACTAAAAATAGCTGGTAGGAGTATAACGAGTAGGACCGGGATAGGGTCAAAGGACAATGCACAGAACAGTTCTCAGTATAGTTGCCCATCTAGAATACCGAGAGTGCTGAGTGAGCATTCCTTGCTTAGTGAGTTCATGATAAAGAACCAAGTAATGTCTAAGTAACATTGAGTAAATATGTGATTCATTCCTTTTGACATAGTTTCCTGGTCTGAAATGATGAGTAGATTTAGATTTAGGACATTGTTCTGGTTCCTTGTGGGCTTACTCTTTTAATAACACAGCCTTTGTACCTGAAGCCAAGAAGGTTGACAATGATATGTGAAGAGGCATTAACTAAACCACTTTATGTTTATTAATTTGTGAATGAGGTTGATGAAAACTAACAAGGCAGAAAATGACTGCAAATGTAAATGCCAATGTGTTTAATGATCCGAGGAAGCAAGTTCAATTGGAGCTTGTCAAATGAAAATTGTTTTGCCAGTTGACCTGTCCATACATACAAATTGACTGTGGAAGGCTGGACAAATACTAGCACTAGCCAAGGAATGGCTTAATTAAATAAATTAATGGAAATCTTGAATAATGAATCTTTAAAGTGATGAGAATTATCAGTTCAACTGCTAGTTTACAAAGCAACTGTGCAGTCATTATAAATAAAATATATTTCAAAAGTCTATTAATTATAGGTTTCCCAGCAAAAGGATAAAGGAGCTTAGAATGAAAGGCCATGGAAGTGGTTTGCTTAAAATCTTGTTCCTTCAACTCCTGAATTATGGGTATTACATTTTTCTGTCTTTCTGAAGCATTCAATATATTGCTGGTATAACAGGTGCATTAGAAGATCATTCTCCACTAATATCCATTGAGCCATGAATGCAATGCATTCAGTAAGTAATGAAAACATTCGAGTCATACAGTTAGGAGAAAATGAGTCTTAAATTCTGTTCCATTTAGGCTTAGGAATATAATCTTATAGGTCTAAATTGGCATAGTGAGAAAATATATTTTGAAATTCCAAAATTGAACTTTTATGCAGAACCATACTTAATTCATTCTGTCTGGAAGAAAAATTCTGTAGGATTTTTAAACTTTTCTTTAAAAATGTAGCGATTATGATATTCTAAACAGTACTGGTGATGATATTAGATTAGGTATTCAGAATGATAGATAGTATTAAACAAAAAAATCACAAAAATTATATGCATTCATTGATTATTATGGCAATTCATATGCATATGTAAATTGCAAAAATATTATCAAGGAAAGGTTTAAAATTAATCAATTCCTTTCTACTTTTTGGGTTTGGATATCATGAAACAAACAGTTCTATTTACCATTTCACACGATTCTTTACAAGATTCTAACGCATGAAAATCAATCTATGGACAAGAATTACATAAATATACCATTACTAGTTGACCATCTAGATCTACTGGATGAACCTAGAAATATGACAAAACAAAACCATAATTTTCTTTTTTAAAACCTCTATTGACTAGAGGTTTTAAACCTTTATTGACTAATTGCAAGTATAATTTTTTATTTTTATGAGAAGACCTGGACTTTATGATCTACCTTCCTCAGCATTTTAAGTTTGATAATATAGTAGGCACCACACTTACCCTGTTTATTCAGCCAAAAGTTGTAACACTAGCCAGAAAAGCACATACAATTTTATTTAAAATTATTTTTCCCATACCTATGTGTGTAATGTTTTACACACATAGAATAGGAATGTTCTGAAGTCAGAGCTCATGGGTGGGTCCCTGCTGGAGTCACAGCAGGTAGTGAAATAATCAACAAAGAGGTGAGAACGAAATTTTAGCTCAGTCTGACTGTCAGGCAGTTTATTGCCAGCATATTTAAATGCAGTATAATTTGGGAAATGTTTTCTGTAGTAAAATCCAAGGCACACAAAGAACCATAATTATATCAAAACTCAGTTCAAAGAATGTGTCCCTTTTCCCAGGAAGATGGCTTCTAGAGATAGGCTGTATGTATTAGCTTTACCCCTAGGAAAGGGTCTGGCATGGTCTGAGTCATACAGACAATATAGAGGTCATTTAGCCTATTAGCCACCTCTGGTCCTGTTTGTGGAAGCATAAAATGGCTTGACCAAATAGAAAATAAATATCCCTAGATTTTAATAACCTCCAATTCCTATATTTCTGGATGGAAAAGCCCTAGAGAGGACATTTCTGTGTGTTTAGCATTCCTGTTTTCCCTGAAGACCTGTGAGCACAAGGGACTTCATGCTCCCAATAAGAGCCAGAATTTTTCACTGCAAGCTTGAGTTCATGCTGTTCTACACAAAAGATTTAAGCCAGCCAAGACTGCATGGTGAGATGTTATCTTATCAAACTTTAATTTTTATTCACCAATAAGATTGGTTGTATTAGAACTTTCCTTTTGCCCATTGTAAAACCACAGATCTAGATGAAATAAGGTAGAAATAAATAAGTAAAAGCCAGAGACATGAAACACAGGTGTCCCACTAGAAGACATGGAAAACCAATGAAAAACATGCAAACAATAACATGGGTAAATATTTAAGTGAGGACATCATACTGTCTGATTAGGCTAATGTGCTCTGTCTACAAAGACACAGGGAAAGATGTGGGATTTGTTTTAGACAAATGTGACCACTGCTGAAAGAGTGAAGTATCACTAACCTAAGATTATTGGCAAACAGCCATTCATCATGCATGAAGAGGCAGGAGGAGACTACAGAGTGAAGGTTTACAGTGATAGGGAATGTTACCTGTCAGTTAAGGATTAACATTTTCTGAAAACAAGGTTTTACTACATAGGGGAGATAGAAGAAAGAGGCATCAGCTATGCCAGAGCAGGCCAAAAATATGCCATTGCTTAATGAGTCAGATTTGTTCTCTTTCTCTCTCTTTCTTTTGCTCCCTCCCTCCCTGCTTGCTGTTTCTTTTCTAGATTGAGGCTGGGGAGAAGGTACACAATCTGTCCATGCGTCTGCTACTCTGCCTCCTTTTGTAGGATGGTTTTCTATTTTCCTTTAACCTTGAATAGAGTAAAGCTTTTTTTTTTTTTTACAACTATTCTCAGTCCTAGAAACCACCCGCCCCATTTATGTTAAAGATCAAAATGTTAACAATACATCTTTATTCTCCTCTTCTGTTTTCTTAGTAAGAGACATTGGAAGTAAGATTAAGGGAGAGGATAATTGTGCCCAGAATCACATGCATAAACAACTGTCTGGATGTCGGATGCGACCAGCTATGACCTGTAGAACTGTGGCAACTTCCTTACCTCTCCCAGGATTCATATTTCTCCTGGTTCACTTAGTGAAAATTGTTCCTATTGCCCAGTTATACTATATTCATCACAATAATGACTACAAATACTCTTGTGTATGCATAAGATGGAGCAGATGTAAAAGAAAACTTTGGTGTTATTATTTATCTCACTATAGTTTCTCACATATTTGCATCTTAATGAAAGCTCAAAATACTGATATCCCAATAGTAGTGGAGCTGGCTACAGTGTCTAGAAGGAGGGTGGTCGCACATAATGACATATTACACATTAGGAAATTCATCCTACATGCATTTATTTTCAGTTTATATTATATATATTGGTTTTTTTTGGTCTATTTTTTGTTCTAAGTGCATATAAAAATTACTTTGTTTTTTTACTTTCCACACTTATTTGTAGAAGATTCAGAGACAGATTTCTAGGCCTATGTTTTTCAGTGTACCCATTAGCAAAATGTTACATATGGAGATACAATGTTATTTGTAGAAAGAGGCCAAAGTGGGTGAATTTGAATGTGGTGCTTGCAGATGAACTTTAATCCAGAAACATGGCTGCTCTGGCAAGGCATCACTTCTAAGTTCCTAGGCCTGTGTGATCTGGCTGGATTACAGACACATCCTTACTGCATACCTTTAATACCTCTGGTGGGAATACACACTTTTATTCCCTCTTGCTGGAATATAAACACATGCCTCATGCATATCTTTCATCCCAAACAATGATTTCTCATTGAGGGGGCAAACAAAGTCACTAATAAGAGAAAGATCTGACAGGATGAGTTAGAGATAGGAAACATTCAACTCTCACAACATGGAGGAAAGTGTCTTCATGAGAACAGTGCAGAAAGAGAGAAGGGGGAGGTTGGGGTTCAGTCATTTGAGATTCAGTCAGTGCAGTGGAGTTGAGTTCTTGGCAGAACAGTTGTGGCAATTCAATTTGTGGAGTTTAGAGGTAGTTTTTTTTCCAGGACAGTTTGAAAGCAATAGGCTGTTGAGAGAAGTTAGACACAGGTGAAGACAGAATGAGCCAGAGAATGATAAGAGGCCAGAAGATTAGAACGGACTCTGACCGAGTCACTTTGAAACCAAGCAGAGAAATTCAGTCAGAAGCGAAGAGAAGCCAGTTTGAATCAGTCAGCTTGGAGAGGAGTTTGAGCTGGTAGAACTCCATTAGACTGGCCATCCAGAGTTTAGAAAGAGCTAGAAAAGGGGAACTTATTCAGCAGTAAGTCTCTGAAATGAAAATTATATCTGGTGAGTAAAAGCTACTATTAAAGGTGCTTAGTCCATGCTTCACTTTATAAACAAAGATGAAACCGTATTTATGGTACTCAGGCCAAGTGTAGTGATGCACAACTATAATTCAAAGAGAGTTTGAGGATAACTTCAGCTATAAGGTGAGTTTGGAACAACATAAGACCCTGTCTTAAAAATAAACAAATATATTGGCTAAATTAACACAGCCATAAAACAAATGATGGCCCAGCCCCCCCCCCCATTAAAATAAACAAGTGAAAATACTAAAACATATAGAATAATTTATGTAAAACAGATATAAAATATACAGAGGGTAGACCTGGAGAGCAGGAGTGAGCAAGGGAACAATGGAAATCATAAACTAGTAATTTTATCAAATAAGATACCCAGTGACACATGTACAACAGCAGGCTGGAATCAAAGAACTATACCATTTAGTTCTATTTTCTTCTCCCTTTAAGGAAACCTCCTTTATGACATCTTAACTTCAGGAAAATTTTTATACCACAGGGCTCTTTTTGGTCAGACATTTACATGAACAATACAAAATTAAACGTTTCTTTTTGAGTTTGTGGAGTCATACAGATGATGTCTCAAGAAGGGATTGAATTTAATACAAGTAGCTTATCAAATCAGAAGCTTCTTTAGATGCTTTTAATAGGACTTTAGATTCTTAGGATCAAGTGAAATATTTGTGTGTAAGTTGTGCTCATTTTATAATGGCAGGTCAGGGAGATCTCAACTTAACGAAGTAGGAAGACATTTGGGGATCATAATAGCCATTAGGTAGTGGGCTGATCTTAACACATATGAAAAATGGGGATGTAATTTTGATGTTTTAAATTCCAGATGTACTTAAGGTAGGAGACGGTTTCTATTGAAAGATAGACCTTAAGGTGCTGACTTTGTGAGTACATAAATACATTCTTTCAACTCCCCAAATACAAACTTTCTTATATTCAAAATTCAAGTGCGTTTTCTAAGGAGAATAGTCATAACACATAAGATTAGGGCCCATATGCAAGATATCTGCACAAGATATTTAACATAAAAACTGGCATGGAACAGTGGTATCGTTAATTTTAACATAATACAAGTCTATTGATTTTGGTTTTGTCTTTTAAAATATCATCATAATCTCATGTTTTAAGAAATTGTGAATGTTTTTGAAATAATCTTGAATCTTTGAAATTAAATCCTTAAGGATGAACCATTCACTATGAGTAACTAGACTCTATGAGTTTAAACCAACTCTGCTGGGTACCAGGCTTGAATATTCTTCCCATTTTACATGTGGAACTTCTCTGAGATTCGTCATGATTTTAAAAATCTGAATACTGTGTAATAGTTATTATCAAATGTAAAAATGACTTCTAGCCCTCTTTGCATTCAACAAAAATTCCATATAGCCATGTTTTCCTTTTAACAATATATTTATTTAAGACACACAGTGAGAATACAATTGAGGAGTACACCATCTTGTCAAAATGATTATATTTTTCTATCATTCATCCTAAATTGAAAAAATGAGACTTCAAAAGTTTCATGCATCTCTAAAATCATAAAAAGTATAGAATTTTTTTACTCAGGAAACAAAAAGTCTTAGTGACAAAGAATGCACTAAGTTTGGTTGTAAGCAACTTTAGAACATTTTAAATTTAGGTTCTTTCTGGAGAAAAGAAAAATAAATCAACTTGACAACACATTGCTATTTACAGCAATAAAGTCAGAGGAGTAACATAGGAAACAGCCCTGCCGCTTAATCAATGATGAGCCCGTGCACGCAAGTCAAAGATGCACTCAATTGTTCCAAATTAAGGAGAACTGACGTCAAGAACTGGCTTGATTTCTAACTGGTTTCTCACTCTGCTGCCTGCATTTAGAAAAATAACAACAAATTGTGTTCTTCCAAAACTACAAACTTAATTTTGTAATTTTCTCCTACTTATTGTCCTCTAAATTTATGCCAAAAGCAAACAAATTTATCTGCAGAGGCTTTCACAGCAGGACTGACTTCTGTGTAGTTTTTAAGTAGAGATACCAGCAGTACAGTAATTAATCTTTCTTTTCCACACTCTCTTTTCTAATTATTTGGAGTATGTAATGTCATAATACTACTGTATACAAATAATTATTTCCTATAAAATTGAATCAAGCAATTTATATATTTAGGTATTACTTCCTCCACCTATATAGTCCTTAGTCATATATAACCTTACAAACGAGTTTGGGTATATCATCAGATAAATAAAATTATCGTTTGTTTATATAATACTACTTTTATAATAGAATTTGAGACACTCCCAGTTATGAAAATTAAAAAAAAGGATTGAATCAAATTGTTGGTTTTGTAGTTAGAAGGGGAAATTCAGAGGCTTTTCATGCTAGTATTTTTCTGAGTGTGAGAGCTTCCCATTTAATTGTAAGGCCTGAAAAAGAAATATATTGAAAGCCACTGATTGCATTCCAGCATAAACAGGAAGTATTTAGGCAAAGAAATTGCATGTCAGGAAAGCAGCAGAATAATACAGTATATATCTTAATAGATGGTTAATATTTTCTCAAATTTCTAAACAGCACTGACAAGACCACATGCAGCCTCACTCCTCAAGGTCGCAATGAAGTATTATCTCCAGAAAGAAGAAATTGATGTGAATTAAAATGGAATAGAACATTTGTCATAGACAATCTAGAGTGATTCCTCTGCCCATTTCTTACCTATGGAAGTTAATTTGCAGGCTCAGGAAACCTAGATAGGTTGATTTATCTTTGAAATAAAGATTCTGTCCCATAGTTTTTGATAGAAATGTCTGAAGAACAACCATTGAGAACAAGACAGAGTGAGTAGATAATCTGGTTTCCGAGTCCCAAGCAGCCTTTCTGAGAAATTATCATTTCTGTTCCAGAGCTGAACTTTGACAACATGTCTCAGTGACAAAACATGAGGCCATTATTCATGTTTCTACATGTGCAACAGTGATACTCTTTAGGATAGTGAATTATCCCGAGTCATTAAAATGATTTGTGCTGCCATTATACATGTTTTATTTATCAAACCATGAAACTACTCAAGGCTGGGGTATTTAATTTTTATTTATGTATCCCTCACTAATGAGAACTGTGTACAAAGTATGAATAACAAAATATATTTGTCCAGGGAGTAAATGCTTGAATCAAGAGGGAAAAGTTTTGTTACGAGGACTCTTCTCCCTAGTGCAGCTGTGAGAATGGGAGCTGTAAGGATGGGAGGTATAAGGATGGGAGCCTTCCCTCAGGTCTGTGAGAAATGGCTGAAAGTCGCTAACCCAAGCAAAGCACTCCACTACTTTGCCAGATAGCAGATAGCGGAGTGAAACAGATTTTGCAAGCTGTTGACCTGCATGCTACATTTGACTGATTGACATATTTTGTTCTAGTGAGGCTTAAATTTCTTAAGTGTTACTGATAGGTCAAAATCATCTACTTATCTTTGAAAAGTCAGAGAAGCTGGCAGAGCTGGGTTACAACTCATTTTGCCTGGAGGACACAGGGCCACTACATCCTTCAGTTAGATCACAAGACCTTCCCAACCTCATCTAATAAACTATGGATTTTACCTCCCTGTTTTATGTAGGACTCTGCTTTCGGCCTCCTCAAGTCATGTATTAAATAAAAAGGGAGTGTGAATAAAGAAAGACAAAAAATATTGAGAACATTTTTGATTTTGTGATACCATTAATGTAGATGCAGATGCATGCAACTAAATATCGGACTAAGCTCGAGGACCCCAGGGGAGAAGTGAGGGCAAGGACTGAAGGAGCTGAAGGGGTTTGCAGCAAAGAAGGAGGGGGTTGATTGGAGAATAGTCGGAGTGACAAGGGTTTATGGGACTTATTGGGAGAGGAGAAACAGGAAAGGGAAAATCATTTGGAATGTAAACAAAGAATATAGAAAATTAAAAAAGAAAGAAAGAAGGAAGGAAGGAAGGAAGGAAGGAAGGAAGGAAGGAAGGGAAGGAAGGAAGGAAGGAAGGAAGGAAGGAAGAAAGAAAGAAAGAAAGAAAGAAAGAAAGAAAGAAAGAAAGAAAGAGAAAGATCAACATTAACCAACCAGTTCCCCCTAAAGCTCTCAGGGACTAAACCACCAACCAAAGTGTACTCATGGGGAAATCCTATAGCTCCAGTTGGATATGTAGCAGAGGATGGCCTTATCTGGCATTAATGGGGGGGGGGTCCTTGGTGCTGTGGAGACTGATGCCCCAGTGTAGGGGAATGAGAGGATGCTGAGGTGGGAGAAGGTGGGCATGTGGGGGAAACACCCTCATAGAGGCAGTGGGAGGGGAGGGGACAGGTGTTTTGTGGAGGGGAACTGAGGAGGATAACATTTGAAATGAAAATAAATAAAATTACCAATTAAAAAAAGAACTCTAACCCAAACTCTTTTATTTAGAAGTTCATTTTAACTCATGCCATCTTTTATTGTCTCAAATCTAGTCAAGGCTTCTGTTCACAGACCCTACCTAAGCTATGGAGATACTACCTCCTAGCCTATGCTTCTTTTTCCTGGTTCCTCTACCTATAAGTAATTCTATTAAATGGGTTTTCATGTAGTGCCGAGAGGCCCCACTGCTCAGTAAACTTTATAGCTTATTGTTTGATATTAAAATTGCTTGCTCTTTGGGTGGTTCACAGTTTATATGCTTTGCCCACATTTATAATTGTGTTGCTCATAATGCCTCTGCACATTCTGATAATATGTCCATGTAATTTTACTCAGTTCTTTTAATTGATCACTGATCTTTCTTGATCTTTCAAGTTAGCATGTCTCAGTACTTTCTACTTTCAACAGTATTTTCCTTCTCCCTAAAGAAATTATTTTAACATTTCTTGAAAGGCTAGATAAAGGACCACAGGTCCCCTAAATATTTGTTGGAAGCTTATTTTTCTTTGCTTTGGGATAATATTGCATAGTTCAAAACTTTATTACTCACCATTTTTACCTATAGCACTTTAAACATACCATTCTACATGTGCTTCTTGCAAAACTTCTGAGAAGTCAAAAGAAACTCTCATTTCTGCTCCTCTATAGCTTTATAGTGTCACCCTTCGATTTCCCGATTTTTTTTCTTTGTGCTGGCTGCCTATAACATGGAAAGGCTCTATCTGATTTTTTTCTTCCTGTGTATGCTTTGATTTTGTGTATGTAGTTTGGAGTGAAACTTTGTGTATATGAGTGGGGGTATTTTTTGTCAGTGTTTTGGTGTTGTTTTTGTTATTAGTGGTGTGTCTTTTGTCATTATTTGTTTGCTTGTTTTAAATTTCTACTCATCCCCTGATACCTCTCCAATTATTTCTCTCCCCCATTCTTTTCCTATCCCCCATTCCTTATCTTTCTTCTACTCTAAGATCTCCTTTATAAGTGTTACACCTTTTGCCTTTGACCTACCCAGTCCCTACTCCAACCCTCTCCCTCTGGCATCTTTTGAGTTTTCAAGTTATCTAAGAGAAATGCTCTTGGTCAGAAGTTTTGTCTACGGGTGTGTCTATAAATTAATTGTCCCTTCAAAGCAAGAGATTTTCCTTATAGAAACTGATCTTTATCATTTCTGCTTTGGCTTTGCTCTTAGAATTTCCGTCTTTCTGCTTACATTGCTTGTCTGTTCATGCATATCACTCAATTTATACAGACACCGGAACTCTTATATATTAATGGTACATAAAAATATTTGTCTGGTAATTCCAATGTACTGTTCCTCTTTGAATCTAACATTAATATAACAATTCTTATTCTGGAACCATCAAAATGTATCTTTTCTCCATTTAACATGTTTCCTTCTTTTTTTATTAGCAGATGAAATATGCACCTGTGTCTCTCTCTGCCTTATATTGAGCCTGGTGAGTTGAGACACCTGGAGCTGTTGTTTCCCATCCTACTCATCAGTGATGCTATGATAAACTTTAGCAAGTTGCATCTTCCAAGTGCAGCTATTGTTGAGAGAAATCAAAACAAACCCATTTCCCTCCTATCCCATCAGTAACAAATATTTAATGTTATTAGTGGAGGGAAAAAAAACCCCTATGTCCTCCAATCTGTTTTGTCAGGTTTCCCTGGGGTTTCTAAGTCTTGGACACGTTGTACAGCTAATCAATTAAAATTTATGTTTACCTAAGCAGTAGTGGTTCCTGATGAGACTTTGTCCTGTGTCTTCTCATCTAATCAGCTGTGATGCTCTGCGTTTGCCTGCCTGTATCCAGTTTTGAGGGAATCAATTTGGCCTCTGGATTTCACTTCTCTGATGGATTTAAGATGGTTAGATTATTTTTATAAGTGCGATATACTTTTTATTTACTGACAGGATGAGATGTTAATTTCTAAGCTTCTTATCTAACAATAATGGAATTCTAAGCTAGGTTTAAGAAGTGAAAATGGCTTCATTGGCAGATAACAGGAAAATTTTAGTTTGTGATCTCACTCAGTTGTTACTGAAAAGAGCACGGCTTCCTTGTTAGCCAGAAAGAAATTATACATATTCTATGATATATCATAGTGGAAAAAGAGTTACAAAAGGAAGATCAGTATTTTATGCAAAAGGAAGGTCTGGCCAGCATGTGGGCTCTAGGCAAAATGTGTTCATACATCTTTAGCCAGGACAAAGTCTACACAAAATGTTAATAGCAAACTGCAAAGTCATGGAAACTTCAGGACTTGCACATAATTATGCAATATGTTCCTGAAAGACAGTATTTGGATGGATTTACTTTCTTGAAAACATGGTAGAAAATGTAAATATATTTATACCTTGCAGACTCTGAGTCTTGTGAATTTAATTCTCTTACTCAAGTAAGGAACAGTGGAAGGGTTTCAGGTTGTCATAATAATTATTTTTGTTTAATCCCATTGTTCAACAGATTCCATCTCTCTGAGAATTTAAAACTCCCCTGAAAGTACTGTGTCTTTTTAGAAAAATAAAATAAACAATATAGTTGTAAGCAATTTAGCATTAAGTTCATAAAGAATTATATCTCTGTTGTATACAAATGAAAAAACGTATATGCTAAAATAAAGTTGTTAGACTTTCTAATTTTGAAATGATTGTAAGGATTGTGGACTTTTTTTTTATTTCTGAAGTAGTGGAATGACCAGATGGGCTTTGCTTAGTAAGGAAAGAAGGAAATATACTCTTATTGCCTGCCTACACTAGGACCTGAGACAACAAATTTAGTGTTCTCTCATTTATAATTAGAATCCGTCTTACAGGGCAGGTATTATTGTTGATAATAACATATATAATCAAAATGTAGAAAGTGAGTTAATTTACCCAGTATACATAGGTAGTGTAGAATGGTTCTCATCTCACTCAAATTTACTTCATAACTGTCACATCACAAATACCATCCTACATTTAGATTCTGTGCTGCCACTCTGTCTGAGGAAGAATTGAAAAATGCCAATTTTGACTTCCATAATTTTAGTGGAAAACAATCTGCTTTCTTGCATTTAGTGATATTATATCAGGATACTACAGACAAGGTAGTTGTGGAATATAATGAAAGAAGCATATTGGCTAATGTTTCTTGAGTTTGAGAAGCCAACATCAATGTGTTGACACTTCATGGACATCTTCATGGTGAGTCATTATGAGGATAAGGACAGAGAGAAGGTAAAGGGGGCTTTTGAGATGGCAAAATAGATATTTGTGACCAAATTAATAAGCTGAGTTCCCTACAACACACAAGATTGGAGGAGCTAACTCCTGTAAGTTGTTATATCACTCACACACACACACACACACACATACACACACACACACACAGAGAGAGAGAGAGAGAGAGAATGAGAGAACCTTCCTACACCACCTTTTTATAATGTCACCAGTTTCATTAATAACAATTATCATGTTTTTATTTATTGGATATTTTATTTATTTACATTTTAAATGTTATCCCCTTTCCCAGTTTCCCCTCTCGAAATACTCTGTCTCAACCTCCCTCCCACACTGGGTGATGGGACCTTTACAGGACCAAGGACCTCTCCTCCTATTGATGTCCAACAAGGCCATAATCTGCTACATATGCAGCTGAATCCATGAGTTCCCTCCATGTGTACTTGTCTGTTGGTGGTTTAGTCTCTGGGAGCTCTAGGTTTTCTGGTTGGTTGATATTGTTGTTCTTCCTATGGGTTGCAATCCCCTTCAGTTCCTTTAGTCCTTTCTCTAACTCCTCCATTGGGGACCATGTGTTCAGTCCAATCTTTGGCTTCAAGGATCTACCTCTGTATTTGTCAGGCTGTGGCTGAGCCTCTCTGAAGACAGATATATCAGGATCCTATCACCAAGCACTTTTTGGGCTTAGTGTCTATATATGGGATGGATCTACAGGTAGGGAAGTCTCTTGAAGGACATCTGGATTCTTTCCAGGTTCTGGCTATTATAAATCAGGCTTCTAGGAATATCACGGAGCGTGTGTCCTTGTTATATGTTGGAGTATCTTTTGGGTGCATACCCAGGAGTGTCATGCCGATTTTCTGAGGAACCACCAGACTGATTGTACCAGAATGCAATCCCACCAGCAATGGAAGAGTGTTCCTCTTTTTCCACATCCTCTCCAGCATCTGCTGTCACCTGAGTTTTTGACCTTAGCCATTCTGAATGTGTGACATAGAATCTCAGGTTGTTTTGATTTGCATTTCCCTAATGTCTAAGGATGTGGAACATTTCTTTATCTGTTTCTCAGCCACTCAGTATTCCTCAGTTGAGAATTCTGTTTATCTCTGTACCCCATTTTTTAGTTTATTTTTTGTTTTATTTTTATTTCCTATATTCTTTGTTTACATTCCAAAGGCTTTCCCCTTTCCCAGTTCCCCCCCTCACCATATGTGTCCCATAAGTCCTCTTCCCTCCGCCCATTCCCCAATCACCCCCCACCCCAACATTTCGCTGTTCTGATACTCTCCTACAAATCTGGATCCAGTCTTTTCAGGACCAGGGTCATCTCCTTCTTTCTTCTTGGGAATCTTTTGATTTGCTAATTGTGTCTTTAGTATTCAGAGCTTCTGTGCTCATTAATATCCACTTATCAGTGACTGCATTTCATGTGTATTCTTTTGTGATTGGGTTAGCTCACTTAGGATGATATTTTCCAGATCCAACCATTTGCCTACAAATTTCATGAATTCATTATTTTTAATTGCTGAGTAGTATCCTTTGTATAAATATACCACATTTTCTGTATCCATTCCTACTTTGAGGGACATCTGGCCTGTTTCCAACTTCTGGCTATTATAAATAAGGCTACTATGAACATAGTTGAGCATGTGTCTTTATTGCATGCAGGGGAATCCTCTCGGTATAAGCCCAGGAGTGGTATGACAGGGTCCTCTGAGGAACCGCCAGACTGATTTCCAGAGTGGTTGTACCATCTTGCAATACCACCAACAGTGGAGGAGTATTCCTCTTTCTCCACATTCTTGTCAGCACCTGTTGTCTCTTCAGTTTTTAATCTTAGCCATTCTGACTGGTGTGAGGTGGAATCTCAGGGTTGTTTTGATTTGCATTTCCCTGATGACTAATGATGTTGAACATCTCTTAAGGTGCTTCTCAGTCATCAGAATTTCTTCAGGTGAAAATTCTTTGTTTAGCTCTGTACCCCATTTTTTAATAGAGTTATTTGGTTCTTTGGGTTCTAACTTCTTGAGTTCTTTGTATATATTGGATATTAGCCCTCCATTGGATGTGGGGTTGGCGAAGATCTTTTCAAATTCATCTGGAGTAACAAAAAAACCCAGGAGAGCTAAAACTATTCTCAACAATAAAAGGACTTCTGGGGGAATCAATATCCCTGACCTCAAGCAGTACTACAGAGCAATTGTGTTAAAAACTGCATGGTATTGGTATGGCGACAGGCAAGTAGATCAATGGAATAGAATTGAAGACCCAGAAATGAACCCACGGAGTTATGGTCACTTGATCTTTGATAAAGGAGCTACAACCATTCAGTGGAAAAAAGATATCCTTTTCAACAAATGGTGCTGGTTCAACTGGAGGTTAACATGCAGAAGAATGCAAATCGACCCACTCTTATCTTCTTGTGCTAAGATGAACTCCAAGTGGATCAAGGGCCTCCACATAAAACCAGACACACTGAAACTAATAGAAAAGAAACTGGGGAAGTCCCTGGAGGACATGGGCACAGGGGGAAAGTTCCTGAACAGAACACTAATAGCTTATGCTCTAAGATCAAGAATTGACAAATGGGACCTCATAAAATTACAGCTTCTTTAAGGCAAAGGACACTGTCAGAAGGACAAAACAGCAACCAACAAATTGGGAAAAGATCTGTATCCTATTTTTAATAGGATTATTTGGTTCTCTGGAGTCTAACTTCTTGAGTTCTTTGTAAATATTGGATATTAGCCTTCTATCAGATGTAGGGTTGATATTTTCCCATTCTGTAGGTTGTTGTTTTGTCCTATTGACAGTGTCCTTTGCCTTACAGAAGCTTTGCAATTTTATGAGGTCCCATTTATCAATTCTTGATCTTAGACAATAAGCCATTAGTGTTCTATTCAGGAAATTTTCCCCTGTGCCCATGTGTTCGAGATTTTTCCACAGTTTCTCTTCTCTTAGTTTCACTGTATCTGATTGTATGTGGAGGTTCTTGATCTACTTGGACTTGAATCTTGTACAAGGAGATAAGAATGGATCAATTTGCATTCTTGTACATGTTGACATCCAGTTGAAGCAGCACCAATTTTTTTTAAAACATTGTCTTTTTTAGACTGGATGGTTTTAGTTCCTTTTGCAAAGATCAAGTAACCATAGGTGTGTGGGTTCATTTGTGGGTCTTCATTTCTGTTCCATTGATCTACCTGACTGTATCTATATCAATTCCATGCAGACTTTTATCAGTATTATGCAGTAATACAGCTTGAGGTCAGGGATGGTGATTCCCCCCAGAAGTTCTTTTTGTGTTGAGAATAGTTTTTGCTATCCTGGTTTTTTTTTTTTTTTTTTGTTATTCCAAATGAATTTTCAAATTGCTGTTTCTAACTCTGTGAAAAACGGAGTTGCAGTTTTGATAGGGATTTCACTGAATCTGCAGATTGCTTTAGGCAAGACAGCTCCTTTTACTATATTCATCCTGCCAATCCATGAGCATGGGAGATTTTACTATTTTCTGAGATTTTCTTTGATTTCTTTCTTTAGAGACTGGGAGTTCTTGTCATATAGATCTTTCACTTGTTTAGAGTCACAACAAGGTTTTTTATAGTATATGTGAATATTGTGAAGGGTGTTATTTTCCTAATTTCTATCTCAGCCTGTTTATCCTTTGAGTAGAGGAAGGCTACTGATTTGGTAGAGTTTACTTTATATGGAGCCACTATGCTGAAGTCTTTATCAGGTTTATGCGTTCTCTTTGGAATTTTTGGTGTCACTTCAGTATACTCTCATATCATCAGCAAATACTGAAATTTTGACTTTCTCCTTTCCAATTTATATCTCATTGTCCATTTGTTTTCTAATTGTTCTGACTAGTACTTCAAATACTGTATTAAATATGGAGGGAGAGAGTGTGCAGCCTTGTCTAGTCTGTTTTTAGTGGGATTGTTTCAAGTTTCTCTCCATTTAGTTTGATGATGCCTACTGGTTTGCTGTATATATATTTTTTACTATGTTTACATATGGGCCTCGAATTCCTGATTGTTGTATTTTGTCAAATTCATTTTCAGCATCTAATGAAATTATCATGTGATTTATTTCTTTTAGTTTGTTTATATACTCAATTACATTGATCAATTTCCATATATTGAACCATCCCTGCATCCTGAGATAGTGTCTGTCTGTCACTGAGGTACATTTCCTGTAGGCAGCAAAATGTTGGGTCCTATTTAAGTATCCAGTCTGTTAGTCTATGTCTTCTTATTGGGGAACTGAGTCCATTGATGCTAAGAGAGATTAACTGTTTCTTCCTGTTATTTTTGTTGTTAGAGTTGGAATTATGTTTGTGTGGCTATCTTCTTTTGGATTTGTTGAATGAAGATTACTTTCTTGCTTTGTCTAGAGTATAGTTTCCCTCCTTGTGTTTGGGTTTTCCATCTTTTATCCTTTGTAGAGCTGGATTTATGGAAAGATCTTGTATAAATTTGTTTTTGTCATGGACTATCTTGGTTTCTCCATCTTTGTTAATTGATAGTTTTTCTGAGTATAGTAACCTGAGCTAGCATTTGTGTTCTCTTAGGGTCAGTGTGACATCTGCTCAGGATTTTCTGACTTTTTGAGTCTTTGGTGAGAAGTCTGGTGTAGTTCTGATAGGTCTGCTTTTATATGTTACTTGACCTTTTTCCATTACTGCTTTTAATATTTGTACTGACACAGGCTGGAGTTATCGAAGAGTTTCAGTTGGGGATGTGCCTACATGAGATCCAGCTGTGGGGCATTTTCTCAGTTGGTTATCAAAGGGGGAAGGCCCATTGTGGGTGGTGCCATTTTCCTGGGCTGGTATTCTTGGGTTCTGTAAGATAGCAAGCTTAGCAAGCCATGGGAAGCAAGCCAACAGAAAATATCCCTCTATGGCCTGTGTATCAGCTTCTACTTCCTGACCTGCTTGAGTTCCAGTCCTGACTTCCTTTAGTGATTAACAGCAATTGGAAGTGTAAGGTGAATAAACACTTTCCTCCCCAACTTGTGTCTTCGTCATGATGTTTGTGTAGGAATACTCTAAGACAATAGTTTTTCTTTGTTTTATGAATCTGCTGTTTTGATTATTATGTGTCAGGAGGAATTCCTTTTCTGGTCCAGTCTATTTGGATAGGTGTAGGCTTCTTGTATGTTCATAGGCATCTCTTTCTTTTGGTGATGGAAGTTTTCTTCCATGATTTTGTTGAAGATACTTACTGGCCCTTTAAGTTTGGAATTGTCACTTACTTCTATACCTTCTCTTCTATTATCACAGGGTTTGGTCTTCTCATTGTGACCTGGATTTCTTGGATGTTTTGGGATAGGAGATTTTTTTTTCCATTTTGTATCTTCTTTGACAGTTGTGTCAACATTTTCTATGGCATCTTCTGCCCCTGAGGTTCTCTCTTCTATCTCTTATATTCTGTTGGTGATGCTTGTATCTATGACTCCTGATCTCTTTTCTAGATTTTCTATCTCCAGGGTTGTCTTCCTTTGTGATTTCATTATTGTTTCTATTTACAGTTTTAGATCCTGGCTGGTTTTGTTTAATTCCTTCACCTGTTTGGCTGTGTTTTCTTGTAATTCTTTAAGAGATTTTTGTGTTTCCTTTTTACCTGTGTTCTCCTGTATTTCTTTAAGGGAGTTATTGATGTCCTTCTAAAAATCTATCATTATCATGAGATATGATTTTAAATCCAAATCTTGCTTATCTAGTGTGTGGAGGTATCTAGGGCTTGCTGTGGTGGGAGAACTGGGTTCTGATGATGCCAAGAAGCCTTTGTTTCTGTTGCTTAGGGTTCTATGTTTGCCTCTTGCCATCTGGTTACCTCTGGTCTTAGTTGATCTTGCTGTCTCTGACTGGAGCTTGTCCCTGCTGTGGACCTATGAGCCTGTGATCTTAGGTGTATCAGCATTTCTGCAGAGATCAGATCTCTCTTTGGTGGGATTTGGATGCAGAGGGCTTTGGAACAGCATTAGCTCAGGGGCGCAGATGAGACAGGAAGCAATAATTATATTACTTGACTAATTACACATTATTAGATTCTGCTTTTTAAAACATCTTACAATTGAAACTAAATGTCCTCAATGTTTCAATCCAGGTAATTTAAATAGATCACATCAAGATAAGTGTGGGAGATTGGAATCAGTACTAAAAGGTAAACAAATCATCCAAAGGTAAAATTTGTACTCTCAGAAGACACACATTTATAAGGAAATAACAGCAGCAAATTAAATTACCATCCCAAGTCCTCATAAGACTTAATGAATGATTTCTTAGAATGAACTGACAAGTAACTGAGACAAATTCATTGCCAATCTTTCATTTTAGTATCTGAAAAAAAATATAAACTCTTAATAGACACCTGTAATTAGCAAAATTTTATGTATTTAGAGAGTTGGAAATTGTAAAAAATCTTAACAATCCTTAGAGACAAAATTAGTGATATTTTAACTATATATAATGTAATTCTTTAAATGCATTTTATCTTTACAAAAGTTTATAGCTTATCATTTTCTTACAGTTTATAAACAACATAAGCATGTGTTCTTATCAATTTTTCTAAAAGTAAAATGTCCAAAAACATATTTTTAAGAGTTGTAGTGTTTTCTGGCTTCTTTTTAAGATCTATGTATAGATTCTCATTTTAGAGAAATTGCACTGAAGAGGTAAAACAATTTACAGACATTTTCTGAGCCATTCATATTCCCATTTATAGGATTATATGGTAAAAACAATTCAGAGCAGGTTTCATTTTTAACTTAAAATTTAAAACTCTGTGGATCAAAGGATAAAATCTCTTATTGAAATTGCAGAAAATTCAGTTCCATTCGCAGTCTCCCTACCTCTTAGTTGCTCTGTATCTGTTTCTCTGTATCTGTCTATTGTCTCTATCTCTGTCTGTCTCTGACTCTGTCTCTGTCTCTCTCTCCACAATATATATTTATCTCCATACAGTTTTGCTTGCAAATATTCATTGCAATGACTCATTATCATATTAGTTCTCTAGTTTCTTAGTGAATTTTGCATCATGTACCCCTCCTTCTCTTCTTGTAGCTGCCTTTGACTTTTGTAACTGACCCCTGGCCTCAGAGAAAAAGAATTTCTTATGGAAGCCATAGTGTCTCCACAATATATACTTTTCTCCATACAGTTTTGCTTGCAAATATTCATTGCAATGACTCATTATCATATTAGTTCTCTAGTTTCTGCTACTCTATCAATACTAGAACATGTATGGGACTTCTCTCTGTTATCTTGTAGTTGCTCTGTGTCGTGGAGATCCTGTAGTTTTGGATATATATATGTCTGGCCACTTCATGCCCTCCATTAGTTCATTGATGGGGTAGATGTTGGGGTAAGCCAATGCAAAGTCCTGGATCTGGGCCTGAGAAATATCTAAGCTGGACAGTCATTCCATTTGCCAGCTCTCCTGCTTTCATACCTTTGAGGCAGGCTCACCTGCAAACCCCACAACCAGGTCCAGGTTTACTCTGCTGCTCAGGTGAAGGGCATGGCCCACTCTCCTGAGTGTTGGGCTGGTGAGAGACAACCAGTTTTCCTACTTCATGCTCCAGGGCAAGCTCTTTTGCCTGCCATAGATGATTAAGGATGAGGGAAGGAAGAATGATTCTTATCTATGTCACCACAGAGCAGAAGAGTCAGAGTCGTCTCACCCACAATCCCTAAGTCTAGGGCCAGCTCTACTTGCTACCCAAATGAGATGTAGGGACAGTTCTACTAATCTTATGACCACATGGCCATAAGTGACAGGGACCAAGAGGGTGGCAAAGCATCTCCCTCACATTGCACTACCCCATGGCAGACAAGTGCCTAGGCAAGTCCCCCCAAGCTCACACCCTAGGGAGCCAGCTCACTGCTCTCCTTCCATCAAAGTCGGCTCCACTGTGCTGCCTAGGTGAGGTGTAGGACCTGCTTTCCTGAGTGCTGAAGTGGGTGAGGAACAGGGACTGTTCTCTTGCTCTCATGACTCCATTGGGAACAGCTCTCAAGAAAAAAAAAAAAAAGGAGGGAGACTTTTTTTTATCCCATCAATGCCACTAAATAGCATACAAGAGTAGGGTTGGGTCTCTCACACTGATCCCATCTAGGAGAAGCAGACCAGTACCCCCACCACTAGGGTCAGCTCTATTATGTTGCCTATATAGGGTACAGAGCCTTCTCTCCCAAGTGCTGTAGCAGGTGAGGAACAAAGACAGCTCTCCTGCTCTCATGACCCCAGGACCTGGTTTTTCATTTGCTGCAAATGGTAAGAGCCAAGTGGGAAGAAGGTATCTCTTCTTTGTCTACATCACTACATGGAAGATGGGTAGCAAGGCCATCTCCCCCACACTTATTTCCTCAGGGTTGGCTTGCCTAAGGCTCTCCTAAATACTACAGTTGGCTATGGGTGGGATCAGTTCTTCTGCTCTCAGGACCCCAGGATCAGCCCTACCCGTGATGCTTAGGTGATAAGTAGGGCCAATTCTGCATGGCTCTTAGACATCAACATGTTTCTGGGCAGAAACCAAACCAGTCCTGGCCTTTGGTGTGACAGACTGCTGCTGCTGCAAGGCCATGGACCCAACCTCCAGTTGCTAGCACAGTCTAGGACCCTGGTGTCATAATTGGCTACTCTCATCAGGCTGCTCCTCACTACCCTCAAGTCTCAGAAAGTTGGCAATAAATAATTATAATACCATTCCAGTATATTTAAAAAGCAAGACATGTATTTCCCAATAATTAAAAATTAAATTTTTTCTTATTTAAAAAACAAAAATCAAAGCTGTTACATGAATGCAATATATAGAATATAATCTCTCAAGGTGCTGGGGTCATCAATCTAGGGCTCACTCTCACCAGGAGTTGCAGTCTAAGGCAGGGTTCTTTTATTCTCTGGCTCATTTCCCATCCTGGGAACCTGTTCAAGCCTCCTCGACTCTGACTGGTCACCATCTCAGGCCTGCTTTGTTCAAGGAATGTTAGGCTACTAATCATTCAAATGTTCATAGACCAGAACACTGAGCATAGACATAACCTCTCTCCTCTCTGCTACTTATTGATGGACATATGACACATCGGTCACACCAGCAATGCCTCTAGGAGCAGTTTTCTTAAAAGATGCAAACTAATAGATTTAATACTGAAGAAATACAATCAGGATAAACATTCACATATTAAAAAGATTTTATAATTAACTTATGTACAACCCAGGATCATAAGTATAGATATCTCCACTTCCATCTTTTCTCATAAATTTGGGCAATAAATACTTGCAATGCTATCCAAATATATCTAAAAAAAGCAAGTATTTTCCAATAATAAAATTAGTATTTTACTTATAAAAATATGTTATATGAAAATAAATATATAGAGTATCTCATTCACACAGTCAGACATTTAAATTAAATTCATAAATGGATTAAAACTATATCCTGACTGTAATATATGTAGTAAAATCAATTAACAAAATTCAACATTCATTTACAGACTTTGTGATTAAACCTGAAATAGTCTAAATTTACTGAAGATCATCTAACAACAATAACAGACAAAACTATTAGAAAAACATTTGCCGGGATCAGCAAAACTAGTTTCTTGAAAGAAAATATTGCATTGAGGCAACAGACTAAATCAAGAAATAGAAGCACACATATCAAGAAGAAAACAAAAACATCATCAGGTTGTCATTATTCCTGGAAGTTATGATCACCTGTGGAGACTAAATGAAGAAATCTACAAAATGCTTTCAGCACTCTTAAAAAAGTGAACTGGGTTACATGATAAAATGTTATAACAGGAGAAAATATTTTCAAAGTAATTATTATAAAAGTATGTATTTAAAGTATGGAAAGAACTGCTAAAATTAAGCACTAAGAAAGCAAACACCCAATTTAAACATGAGCAAAAATTTTCAGCAGACATTTTATAATAAATAAACAAGGGACAATTATTCTATGTAAAGTCTTTCATTGTTAATTATTTCAAAAATGCAATTGAAAATGCACACAAAAAATTGCTACACACGTTGTAGAGACAAAAATTTAAGCACATAACAAAATCCTATGAAAGCAAGCAGCAATAAAGTCTGTAAGCAGCTCCAACACTGGTGTGCTACTTGTGCTAATGGAACATTTCCCAACAGATGTTGGGGAAGAGTTTCATAGTTTTGTATATGAGTAATAAATATGCTGGTATAAATGTGCACCTGTCTATCGTGTGACATAGTGATGTTAGTATGAGGCATTTAATAAGCAGCAATGAAAACAAGGTCATTCATTCCAATGTTCCCAGAAACTTCATTTATGCAATACAACCTAAATATCTCCACCTCAACCTGTGCCAGAGTATTCACATTGAAGTATACATATTCAATAGAATACTACCTAGTACAAAACATCATTTCAAAGAAAGAAGCCACATACTGTATATAAGTATTTATTTGATTGCATTTACATATGATTTTCAAAAAGAAGATAAAATTTACCAACCAGAACAACTATCAGTGGTAGCAAGAACATGAATTTTGGGATAGTGATGATGAGACTACATTTGTCAGTTGATAGCTGGTGATGGAAATACTGTATAATTTAATTCTAATGATATTCATGGCTTATAAGTATTTCCAAAATATACCAAACTATACCATTAGTACTCTTGGCTGCAAAAACCAAAAAACAAAATTATCAACTATTTTGCCTACCAAACTTCCCAAAGCTAAACAAAAATGATCGTGACAGTCAACATGTTTGTTATGTAGAATCTACTATGAAGAGTGGCATTTTTTATCATCTCTGTTATGAAACTGTATTTTACTCATCAAATTATGTTCTGAAGGCAAGTTATTATGTATGTTTTAAATGTGTTATAATGAATTATATTAATGTTTCTCATATATTATGAATCAATTTTATACAGAGATATAATTCCACTTTATTCTACTGTCTATAAGTTCATAATTCTCATCATTAAAGAAACTTCATCAATTTTGAGAAGGGAAGTGGTTGATATTTCTAGGAGTAATGGTTTTTGAACAGGTATGAAGGGCAGCAAGCACTAAGTTTGTCAGTCGGCGGATCATGAATATATTTGGAGTGCAACACCATCTCTAATACAGTGGCTGTGGGATTTCCAGCTATGGAGGTGTCTCCCCTCTTGCTTTAGCACCTGAGTTCTCTTACTCATCCTGAGAACAGCAGGGACTTAGAATGTTCCTGGAACACATTTTACATTCACACCTGTACTTTATTAAAAAGAGATATTTCCAAGTTATCACACCTGTGTTTTGTCTGCTTGGGTAAGGATTTAGAATGTGACAAGAATGATCCAATAAAACAATCATTGTCGCAACTTCTGAGGCAAAAGTTGGTGCTATAGTTTGAAAATTGCTCTCACCTATGACCCAGATCTCATTAGTAACACTACATAGCTATCTTCTAACAGCCTTTTCTACTGCTGTGTTCCAACCAGACAACATATTTATTGGCAAGGAAAATTGGTTGCTAATCTGACCCAGACTTGCCTTTTCAGATTCTTCTAACTGATTTTCACTTTAATTTCTATTTCTCATTGTCCTTAGAAATAAAATTCACAAAACGAAGACTTTTTCACTGCTGGTAAGAAATCTCACATTTTGTTCTCAGTCAGCATTTCTGGAAAGTCACAGGTTGATATATAGATCTGAGCTGTTGAATAATTGATTGCTACATTTAGAAACATAGATTGAGTTTTTGTTCTCTATGCATCGTTTTCAAAAATAAATAAGACTCAGTTACTCTCCCTATGAGCTTTGCATTATAGTAAGAGAGAGAGAGAGAGAGACATGGCGACAATTATGAGACCATGCTGCCATGTTCTAGCAGACAGTGCAAATAACAGATGCCAAGAGGCAGAAAGCTATTTGGAAAACAGCAGCTTGTCTGATCCACAGTTGCCTGAAAGAGCTGCAGGTTTTCCAGCGTAGGTAGCAGCAGTGGTCTTGAAACAGAAGGTGGTGGGAAGGGATGCCTCTCCAAGCAAAGAAACAACTCTCACGCAAATGTATTAGAGAGGCAATAAATGTATTCAGATAATGTATTGTTGAAAGTTACCCCTATCTGTGTTATGTGAAAATACCTGAAGTAAACAATTCGAAGCAAAAAAGATTTATTTGAGACGGCAGTTGTAGGGATTTTAGTCTGTGGATGTCTGGGTCCGTTGCTTCTGGCCCCAGGTCCGACAGCACATTATGGTGAGAAAGAATGTAGCTGGAGTTGCTCATTTTTATTAGATATTTTCTTTATTTACATTTCAAATGCTATCTCTTCTCCTCGTTTCTCCTCTGAAAACCCGCTGTCCCATCCCTTTCTCCCTGCTTACTAACCCACCCACTCCTGCCTCCCTGCCCTGGAATTCCCCTACACTGGGGCATCTAGCCTTCACAGGACCAAGGGACTCTCTTCTCATTGGTGTCCGACCAAGCCATCCTCTGTTACATATGCTGCTGGAGCCATAGGTCCCTCCATGTATTTTGTTGTTGGTTTAGTTCCTGGGAGCTCTGGGGTTATTGGTTGATTCATATTGCTGTTCCTCCTATGGGGCTGCATGCTCCTTTGGCTCCTTGGGTCCTTTCTCTAGCTCCTCCATTGGGGACCCTGAGCTCAGTCCAATGTTTGGCTGAGAGCATCCACCTCTATATTTGTCAGGCACTGGCAGAGCCTCTCAGGAGATAGCTACATCAGGCTCTTGTAAGCAAGCACCTCTTGGCATCCACAATAGAGTCTGGGTTTGGTGCCTGTATATGGGATGGATCCCCAGGTGGGGCAGTCCCTGAATGGTCTTCCCTTCAGTCTCTGCTCCACACTTTGTCTCTGTATTTCCTCCCATGGGTATTTTGTTTCTCCTTCTAAGAAGGACTGAATTATCCACACTTTGGTCTTCCTTCTTTTTGAGCTTTATGTGGTCTATGAATTTTATCTTGGGTATTCTGAACTTCTTGACTAATATCCACTTACCAGAGAATGCATACCATGTGTGTTCTTTTTTGATTGGGTTACCCCACTCAGGATGGTATTCTCTAGTTCCATCCATTTGCCTAAGAATTTCATGAATTAATTGTTTTTACTAGCTGAATAGTACTCCATTGTGTAAATACACCACATTTTCTGGATCTATTCCTCTGATGAGGGATATCTGCTTTTTTCCAGCTTCTGGCTATTATAAACAAAGTTACTATGAACATAGTGGAGTATGTGTCCTTATTACATGTTGGAGTGTGTCTTCAGGGTATATATGTTCACAAGTGGTATAGCTGGGTCCTCTGGTAGTACTATGTCCAATTTTCTGAGGAACCTCCACACTGTTTTCCAAAGTGGTTGTACCAGCTTGCAATCCCACCAGCAATGGGGGGGGGTCTTCCTCGTTCTCCACATCCTTGCCAGCATCTGGTGTCACCAGAGTTTTTGATCTTAGCCATTCTGACTGGTGTGAGGTAGATTTTAAGGTTGTAGGACATAAAAGAAAGTAAGCAAAGAGCTAGTGTTTCAAAGCTTCACCACCATAACCAATGATTCATTTATTCCATGTATGGCTATAATCTAATTTCTACAAACTCCAAGTAGTCCATCGAACTATTAATTTATCAGTGCATTTATTCACTGATTAAGTTAGTATCTCCATGATCCAATCATACTCTCAAGTATGTAACTATGAACATTCCTTCATTGCGTATGGTTTGGGGGACATTTCAGACAGAGCTAATAACAAGGAATTATCAAATTGTATGTTACTGAAGATTAGGATAAGGTAATTTATTCATTCATTTAGCTTATTTTTTAATTTTATTTAAGCTTTTTTTTTACACTCCAGATTTTAACCCCCTCTAGGTCCACCCTCTGTTTCCTATCCCATACCTTCTCCCAACCTCCCTGTCTCCACAAGGATGCACCCCCATCCCACTAGACACCCTGTGGCCTCCAGTCTCTTCAGGGTTAGGTGCATCTTCTCTGACAGAACACAGACCAGGCAGTCCTCTGCTTTATATGCATTGGGGGTGCCTCATACCAGCTGGTGTATGCTGCCTGGTTGTTCATCCAGGGTCTGAGAGATCTTGGTCTAGGTTAATTGAGACTGCTGGGCCTCCTGCAGGGCACCCTATTCCTCACCTTCTTCTAGCTTTCCCTTAATTCATCCACAGGGGTCAGCATCTTCTGAACCATTGCTTGGCTGTAAATATCTGCATCTGTCTCTTTCATCTGCTTTTTGGGATTTCAGAGGGCAGTCATGCTAGGTGCCTTTCTGTGAGCACTCCACAGTCTCAGTAATATTGACAGGCCTTGGGGCCTCCCCTTGAGCTGGATCCCACTTTGGGCCTGTCACAGGAACTCCTTTTCCTCAGGCTCTTCTCCATTTTGTCTCTGCAGTTCATGAATGACCTTTGGGATCTGAATTATTTTACTCAGGATGATATTTTCTAGATCCATCCATTTGCCTGCAAAACTCAGGATGTCCTCATTCTTTATAGTGTTACATTGTGTACATGAACCACATTTTTTTTTTGTAATCATTCTTCTGTCCTGGAACATCTGAGTTGTTTCTAGCTTATTATAGACCAAATATTGTGTTACTGCTGGAGACATGTACTAAGATAATTGGTAATTGACTATAAAATAGATTTATCAGCAGTACTTTGTATAATTTTTAAAGATTCGTTTATTATATTTAGTCTTCATGGGAGTTTTATCTGCATATTGACAACTTAAACACAGTACCTGTGAATTCTGTAAGAAGAAATCAAAGCCCCCGGAATTGGAGTTGCAGGTAGGTGTGAACTGCCATGTGGGTACTGGAAACTGGACCTTTTTCTCTGCAAAGCATACAGTAGTCCTCATTTCTCAGCCACCTCTCCAGCCTTGTTCTCCCAACAGATCTTAGTAGAGATAATTTTATATTTTACTGTATAGAATTCACTGTAACCTGTCCCTTAAAAATCACTAATATCTTGTCTCTAGGTTCTTCAAATAATTGAAACACATGAATGTAGATTTGAGTCAAAGTTTTTGACTTATTTGCTACAACTGAAAAGTGTAATTCTTACCAGTGGAACCCAGTCAAGAAATATGCAAAGAGAAAAATAACAGAAAACCTATTTTAGAATTCACTAACATAAGTACAGAATTATACCAAAATGTACAAAGGGGATATTAGAGACATTTGTAAAGAGACCAGGCTTGCTTAACCTATATTCTTCAAAAAATATAGTATGGGTTATTAGTATTAGTATCTTACAGATGATGAGTAATGAAATCAGAAAAAAGAGGGTGATATACACAGGCTTAGGATTTCTTATCTGTATTATGAATAATCAGAGTCCATTTGGAGTTTTGAACTTTAAATGACTTAATTTTTAGACAAAATAAGTTATGTGGTATTGTTTTTTAAGCAAGAATATCACCTCTGTCTCCCTATATCATCATGTGAGCCACAACTGCACAGCAATGATGGTGGTTTTCAACTGTTGATGAATGTTGTAGAATCACCTAGAGAGCTAACAAATGCAAACCATTTGTTTTGAGGTAGACAAAGTTCTCCAGGCACTGTTGCTGTGCAGCCAGCTTTGAAAAGACCTGACCCTGGAGAGTTCTGAAAGTGTACTCACTGCTTGTTCCCTGTGCTTGGTTTCTGTGGTACAGTATTCTCCTTTCAGTGTTGATGATTTTATTGCAACAGGGAAAAGGATTCATTCAGTTTTACTAGAGAGATGGAGAACAGGAGAATACACAGAAGGCAAACAAACCAATCTTCAAAATCTTCAGAATCTCTACTCCTTCATTATAAACCTGAACCTCAGATGTCATTTTCAATATTGCTTCAGCCATTCAGGCCAGGGAGCATGTTGCTGTTTTATGTGCACAGATGCATGTAGTAGTCAGAGTGAACAGATTTGAAGAGAGCCCTCACTGACTTCTGAGACCTGAGTTTTTATTTCTAAGGTCAGAAGCAATTTCAATGTGTTGCCCAACTTCCTGCAGCTCCAGATGAAGGCCAGTGCCCAGTAACTTACCACAGGGACGCTGGCTCTTTGATGCTGGACATTTGTAAAATGATTGTTGGAGAGAAACAAAAACAATGCAGTTTCAATCAAGTAAGTCACTAGTTATATCCTTCATTTTGTGATATTTATTTTTGCAACAGGAAAAATTATCTTGTTTTACTAAGACTAGGCATCTGCCTGATCTCCCTTCACTTCTTTGCATACTCCCTGTTGTACACTAATTTTTCCATCATTGCTGTTTCTAAAATATGTGATTGGACATCAAGGCCATTACCCAGATCTATGACTAGAGTTATTGTTTCCTGGTAACTTTAACCTGAACGTTTATCCTGTCAATTTCTTTAGTTTTTCTTCTGAAATCCAAATTATTATTATTATTATTTTTTTGATTTTTCGAGACAGGGTTTCTCCATGTAGCCCTGGCTGTCCTGGAACTAGCTCTGTAGACCAGGCTGGCCTCGAACTCAGAGATCTGCCTGCCTCTGCCTCCCAAGTGCTGGGATTAAAGGCGTGCGCCACCATGCCCGGCGTGAAATCCAAATTATTAAAAGTTACTTTCCAGATTTCTCCATATTGCCCTACTGTCATCAGGTCTCATTTTATGACTTTTGCTAACATGTATTATCAGGCAAATTATTATTCCTGATTCTTTTCACTAGAATAACATGCTTATAGAAGCAATAATTCTCACGCACATGCATTTGTGTCTGTGTGTGTGTGTGCACATGAGCATATGCCCATTCATGTGTGCTCATTTATTTTATTCAACTTTGAAGAGGAGAGTTGTTTGATGAGATGTTTTGCCTATGATTACATTATTACATGTGAAATATGACAGTCACAAAATAACACACACTGTGTGATACTATATTTTAGAGGTGTGTTAGGGGTACCTACAGATATAGAGGATAAACGAGTGGGTAAAGGTGTCAGAGGATGAAAAGTTTTGACTTTACTTAATGGAAGGTTTACAAAATTAAAAATTGCTCTCAAGAGGCACAGTGATGGTGTTTGTAAGCTAGTGTTAATACTTTAAATGTGTTGAACCAAAATTTGAAATATAGCTAAAATATTAAATTTTATACAGTTTGGAAGATTATTATATGCAAACAACAAAACTGTGGTTGTGTGTCTAGTTCGATATTGCAGTTATTTATCCATGTATCTTAAAAAATTAGAAACACGGAAATTCTCCCACTGTTGTGCACATCACTCATGTCCAACACAATGTATCAATTTGCACTACTGGCACACGCACCGTCACTACACTTTCTTTATAAGAAGGATTCAGATATTTTATAAACATATCTATATTTCAGCGTTATACTCAGACATCAATTTCATTATATTTTATATTTTTTCACATTCAAATTTGTCATTCTAAGCCGGGCAGTGGTGGCACATGCCTGTAATCCCAGCACTCTGGGAGGCAGAGGCAGGTGGATTTCCGAGTTCGAAGCTAGCCTGGTCTACAGAGTGAGTTCCAGGACAGTCAGAGGTATACAGAGAAACCCTGTCTCAAAAAAACCAAATAAAAAAAAAACAAAAAATAAACTTGTCATTCTATAATTTAAACCATGAATATTTAACTGGGTATGTTTTATGTAGTAAACATGCATTCATGACATTAATACTGTTAAACTGATCCATCTGCTATGTAAAATATATTAAAGTATTTGTCCTCAAAAGATTGAAAATGAACCATCAAATTTTGCATTTTACTATTTTACTCTATTTTTATAATCTAATTTAGAATTATTTACATAATCTTTTCCTGCTGTTACACGTGAATGTTGTTTTATTTATTGGGCAGATATAATATATCCATACAACAAATATAAAATATTTCTGTGTTATTTGTATATATTTACAGAATTGCTTAATTTTGTGAAAAAGCATACATACATATTTGGTAGGATGGCATTTTAATGTGCATATCAACAATTCCCTTATGTTTAGGTACCTATTATAAATAAAACATTTGATAAATAGTGTTTGTGTTTCTGTAAGCTACTCTCTAAAGATTAAAATCATGTAGCAACTGACAATACAAACCTAATAACACATACACACTCATACACACAATTCTTTTTTATCACCATGGGATTAAATTTCCATGTGTAATTTTGTGTATGCACCTGAAATTCTAAAATTCATATATGTAAAAATGTTCTTAGTGCTATATATGCACACATAATTCTCTTATCTGCTCATTCATATATAAATACCCCCATACTCAATTGTGCACATATCTTTCTATAATGCTAAAAAGTTTTAATAATGTACCAGCAAACCTGTCTTAGTTTATGTGAACACTCACATTGGTGTTTTTATACACACACACACACACACACACACACACACACACACACAGAGAGAGAGAGAGAGAGAGAGAGAGAGAGAGAGAGAGAGACCTTATTTCCTGTTCACAAAGTAGATGTCTCATTAGACTGTTTTCCTCATGGTTTGTGGCTTAAGCTTCATTAGTTTATAATATTAACTTGTATATATATAAATTTCTGCCCAGTGGCAGGAAAGCTTTAATTTAATCAAAACCTTGGAGATTAAATAATTAAGCCTGTCAAAATCCACAGTTTTCATTGCTAATTAATCATAGTGAGGTGTCTCTGTCATTGGATGCGGGCTTCCTAAATTTAGCAGTGGAATATGGCATTATCACACACAAAAACAGCTTTCAAGAGTCTCTGGGGACTGGCTACCCAGCAGCAAGTGTGTGGTGGCTGAGTCTACCCCCTTCACCTATTAAAGAGGTGCTCCTGCATTGCTTCTTCCCTCTCTGCACATAGCAACCAAAACCATGTGCCTTCCTTAACTCTTTAAGGGCCTTAGGCTAGCAACTAGCTGAAAAGTGATAGATCAGCTCTGTGCTACTTGTCTGCCTCCCTGACTGAGGGGAAGACTATTTCTTGCAGAAAGACAGCTTTTTCTCTATCTACAGGCACAGTTCTCTACATTATATCCCCTCCCTATAGGTTTGAGAACCAAAAAGAGCCAACTGTGCATTCTTCTCAATATGGTAAATTTAGTGTTTTTTTTCTTTCTTCTCCTCAAAGAATAATAAATCAGTGCACAGAATAAAGGTTTGTATCATTCAAGATGCCTTCTATCTATGTGTGCATATTCAGGAACTGAAGACAGCCTGTAAATATCAACATTCTCACACTCAAACTTTCTCACTTTCTTCTGTCCATTTCAGCTCAGTCTAGTAGTGAACTCTATAACTATATGAGAATGAGCTTTGGAGACAAAGGAACACAGGGATGAAACAGCCTTTTCTTCAACCTCCTTCCAAGAAAGATGACTTCCTCTTTTTTTCCTACTAGCTAATGCATGCTTCATTATTTGTAAAACTTAAAAATTTGAACATGACATGGTTTTCACACTCTCTTCCGTTCTCTTTCTAGGCAGTGTCAGGGTAAAACGCATCCTTCTATGTCTGTTTCTTGCCTATTATGCAACCTTGTGGTAGAGATTTAATTGTATTTCTAAACTGTTACCAGTATTATTCCTAGTTGAAAGGACTCATGAGTGCCCTTTCATGAAAAGCAGTGAAAACAACTGAGCCACTAATCATTGCTTAGCTTCATATAATTAAAGGTTATGGGTGTTGTGATTAATAGCATAGGTAATAAGCTGCTAACAAAATTTCTTTAAAAGTAGTTTTGGTTGCCAATAAAATATCAGTACTGGGGATTGGGGTGAGACAAGTTTTTCCATATTATTTTCTTCTGATTCCAGTAGCAGGATGGGAGTGATAGCATGTGGAAAGAGTTGGGGAAGGGAAACCATGATCAGAACATGTTGTAAGGAAAATATCTATTTTCATTTTAAAAGAGAAAACATATAGAAAGAAAAATGCTGATATTTGGAAAGGTGCTAAAAACTTGATAGGTAAAAATATGAGAGTTTTGCTGGGTATAGTAGTCTTGGCTGACATTTGTGTTATCTTAGGGTCTGTATGAGATCTGCCCAGGATCTTCTACCTTTCATGGTCTCTGGTGAGAAGTCTGGTGTGATTCTGATAGGTTTTTCTTTATATGTTACTTGGCCTTTTTCTCTTACTGCCTTTATATTCTTTGTTTAGTACGTTTGGGGTTTTGATTATTATGTGATGGGAGGTATTTCTGTTCTGGTCCAGTCTGTTTGGAGTTCTGTAAGCTTCTTGTATATTCATGGGCATCTCTCTTTTTAGGTTAGGGAAGTTTTCTTCCATAATTTTGTTGAAGATATTTGCTGGCCCTTTAAATTGTAGATCTTTACTCTCTATTCCTATATTCCTTAGGTTTGGTCTTTTCATTGTGTCCTGGATTTCCTGGATGTTTTGGGTTACAAGCTTTTTGCACTTTGCATTTTCTTTGACTGTAGAGTCAATGGTTCCTATGGTATCTTCAGCATCTGAGATTCTTACTTCGATCTCTTGTATTCTTTTGTGATATTTGCATCTACGACCCCTGATTTCTTCCCAAGGTTTTCTATATCCAAAGTGAGCTCCCTTTGTGATTTCTTAGTTGTTTCTACTCTGTGTTTAGATCTTGGATGGTTTTGCTCAGTTCCTTCACTTGTTTGTGTTTTCTTGCAATTCTTTAAGAGTTTTTTGTGTTTCCACTTTCATGACTACTGCTTGTTGACTCAATTTCTCCTACATTTCTTTAAATGATTTTTTTTCGTTTCCTCCTTATTGGCTTCTGTCTGGTGACCCATATTCTCCTGGAATTCTTTAAGTGACTTCTGTGTTTCCATTGTAAGGGCTTCTAACCTATTAATGCTCCCTGGCATTTCTTTAAGAGATTTGTTTATGTCTTTTTTGTGTGTTCCTCTAGCAGCATCAAGACCAGTGCTTTTAAATCCAGCTCTTGTTTTTCTGGTGTGTTGGGATATCCAGGACTTGCTGTGGTTGGAAAATTGGGTTCAGATGCAGCCATATTGCCTTGATTTCTGTTACTAACGTTCCTACGTCTGCCTTCTGCCATCTGTTTATCTCTGGAGTTAGTTGGTCTTGTTACTGGTTGGTGTTTGAAGCCCCTGTGAGCCTGGGGTTTAGCGCTTCTGTCATAGCAGCCATCCATGCTTCAGAGGTGGAGACCGGAATGTTTCTGCTACTGGGCTCAGAAATAACATTCTCAGCTCTGTATGAGCCTAGATGGTGGCACTCCTAGTCCACAGGGCTCTGTCTGGTTAGCTGTCTGTGGTGTCCTGAGGCAAGAAGTTGGCCTCCGGCTGTACTCCAGGCACAGACCCCCAAGCAAGTTGGTGCCCGCTCAGGTTGGTGCAGAGACCGCCCGTCTAGCTGATCTGGCTCTGTATGCACCATCGAGCTGTCTGTGCACAGACCTCCAGCTGCCGCCCAGCTGCTCTAGCTCTGGGTGTCGGCAAGGGCCTGACGGGGTAGTAGATGTTAGGTTAAGACTCTGTCCATGCACCTGGCTACAGCCGCCAGCTGCCCGCAGTGCCCCAAGGAAAGATGGCGCCCTCCTCTGCAAGCCGATTGGGCTGGACCCCAGCAGTTAGCAGAGCCAAGCTGTCAGTGCACAGGCCTCCAGCCGCCACCAAGCTGCTCCAGCTCCGTGCCAGCAAGGGCCTGACAGGGTAGTAGATGTTAGGTTAAGATTCTGTCCACGCACCTGGGTAGGGCTGCCAGCCGCCTGCAGTGCCCCGAGGAAAGATGGCGCCCTCCTCTCACTGTCTTAGATTCTAAGAACCAGAAGCCAGGTAGTGTGTTTGAAACAGTATCTCCTAGAAATGCCTCCATAAACAAAGCCATAGGAAGGGCAACATCATGGACAGGTTTTTGTGAAGGGGGGAGGATTTCATTTCATAGGATCCAAGCCCTAAACAAAGAACTCAGAGAGTTAATGACTGCAAGAAGAGGGAAAGTTAGACTTTCTCAGGATGAATCCTTTTGTTTGTTCTACAGGACAGTGTTAGGCCATGTGTCCTTACTGAATGCTGGAGAATCCTCTGGGTATATGCCCAGGAGTGGTATAACAGGGTCCTCTGGAAGTGTCATGCCCAGTTTTCTGAGAAACATCCAGACTGGTTCCAGAGTGATTGTACCAGCTTGCAATCCTACCAGCAGTGGAGGAATGTTCTTTCTCCACATCCTTGCCAACACCTGCTGTCTCCTGAGTTTTTAATCTTAGCCATTCTGACTGGTGTGAAGTGAAACACAATGGAATACTACTCAGCAATTAAAAACAATGAATTCTTACAGGCATCAGTCTTTTAATACTCACTAACTCATTTGCCCACTCATTGTGAAATAATAAAGCCTGCATAAGATTTAAAAGATGGAACTCTCATACACATGAAAAATCAGAGATGTCTATGCAAGTCTTTTGACTTAAAGGCCTATAGAATCCCATTCTTGGAAAGGAGAAGGAGGAGGAGGGGAAAGGGGAAGGGGAAGGAAGGAGATAAAAGGGGAAGGGTAGGGAGGAGGAGGCAAGGGAAATGGAGAGGGAGAAGGAGAGGAGGAAGGAGATAGAGAAGAAGGAAGAAGCAGGAATGTTGTTCTTGAAGTTCTCCAATGCCATGTCTTATGTACACTTTTCCTAATGATTATGTACATTTATATTCCTTTATGATAACCGATAATATGAATATTATGATTTTTTAAGTTTTATAAGACCTTTTGAGAGTGGTATTACAGAACCAGAAAACTACTGAAAGTCATAACATTGATATTTGTCTGGCAAAGATGTAATTATTAATATTATTGAAGATTCATTTCTTCAAGTTATAGGGTTAAGTGAAAGTGCAAATAATTTTGTCCATGTAGTCTTAATAGAGCAATGTATGTACAAAGTACAAATTAAGCATGGCTCAGGAAAAGAAGATGCTACGCTAAGCAGAATGTAAACAGAAATGCAGGAAAGGTTATGGAAAGTAAGAAAATATTTTGATTAGTTGAGAAAAATGACATATATACTAGACAAAGGTCAGCTAAGCATAAAAGAATGTGAAAGCAAAAGAGAACTTTGACATTTTTTTACCCCAAAGTTGAAAGTTGGTTATTTCCAGATGAGGTGATAAAAATGGAAGGGCGATTATATAGTTATTTCCTCCATGCTTGACATGACCATTGGCCACTGTGAATCAGAGATGATATAATGACCTATAGAAAACCTTGACCCTTCCTCTGTTGCGGGACACCTGGGCTGTTTCCAGCTACCAGTTATTATAAATAAAGCTGCTATGAACACAGTGGAGCATGTGTCTTAGTTAAATGTTGGAACATCATTTCGGTATATGCCCATGAGTGATATAGCTGGATTCTCAGGTAATATTATGTTCAATTTTCTGAGGAACCACCACACTGATTTCCAGAGTGGTTGTATCAGCTTGCAATCCCACCAGCAATGGAGGAGTGTTCCTTTTTTCCACATCTTTGCCAGCATCTGTTGTCACCTGAAGTTTTGATTTGAGTCATTGTGGCTCATGTGAGGTGGAATGTCAGGGTCATTTTGATTTGCATTTCTCTGATGACCAAGGATGTTGAACATTTGTTTATGTGCTTTTCAGCCATTTGAGATTGCCCAGTTGAGAATTTTTTGTTTAGCTCTGTATCCTATTTTTAATAGGGCTATTTGCTTCTCTAGAGTCTAACTTCTTAAGTTCTTTGTATATATTGGATATTAGCCCTCTATCTGTAGTAGGATTGTAAAGATCTTTCCCAATTTGTAGGTTGCCATTTTGTTCTGATGATAGTGTCCTTTGCTTACAGAAGTTTTTCAATTGTATGAGATTCCATTTGTCTGTATTTGTTCCTCAAAACAGGAAAAGATACAGAAAATTTGGTACATTTATACAATAGAGTACTACTCAGCTATTCAAAATAATGATTTCATGAAATTTACAAGCAAACAGATGGAACTAGAAAATATCTTCCTGAGTAAGGTAACCCAGTCACAAAAGAACACACATGGTATGTACTCACTGATAAGTGGCCCTTAGGCAAAAAGCTCAGAATAAACATGATACAACGCACAGACCATATGAAGCTCAAGAAGAAGGAAGACCAAAGTGTGGTTGTTTCGATCCTACTTAGAATGGGAACAAAATAATTACAAGAGGTAGAGTAAGGAAGGGACTTGGAAGGGAGAGAGGAGGAAAAAGAGAAAAGAAGGCAGGATCACATGTGGGAGCAGACAGGAGAGATGTTCAGAGGATCACAAAGTTCAATGGAGATATGTAGCAGTGTGGAAGGGAACCTGGGTGTAGCTACCAAAAAGTCCCAGATTCAAGGAAAGGAAGAGGCTACTAGGACCCAACAGGAATGACATTAGCTGAAATACCCAACAAAGGGGAGAGGGAACTTGTAGAAACCATATCCAGAGAATAGGCATGGTCCCCATTTGAGGGAGGGGCCACCCACCTAACTCAAAACTATTAATTCAAAATTGCTTCTGTCTAAAGGAAATACAGGGACAAAGAGTGGAGCAGAAACTGCCCCACCTGGGGATCCATCCCATATGCAGGCACCAACCCCAGACACTATTGCTGATGCCAACAAGTGCTTGCTGACAGGAGCTTGATATAGTTGTTTCCTGAGAGGCTCAGTCAGAGCCTGACCAATACAGATGTGGATGCTTGCAGACAACCATTGGACTGAGCAAGGGACCCCAATGGAGGAGTTAGAGGAAGGACTGAAGGAGCTGAAAGGGTTTGCAACTGCATTGGAAGAACAACAATATCATCCAACCAGACCCCCCAGACTTTCTAAGGACTAAACCACAGAGTATACATGGCTCCAGCTGCATGTGTACCAGAGGGTTGTTTTATCAGAAATCAATGGGAGGGATGGTCCTTGGTCTTGTGAAGTTTTGATGCCCCAGGGTAGGGAAATTCTAGAGCAGTGAGGCAGGAGTGGGTGGGTGGGTGAGCACCCTCATAGAGCAGGGAAGAGGGAGGATAGGATAGGTGGTTTGCAGAGGGGAAACCAGAAAGGGGGATAACATTTGAAATATAAATAAATAAAATATCCAAATTTTAAAAAGAAAACCTTGACCCACCGTGAAGAAAATCCAATAGAATTATAATGATACATAAGTATTTGTTAATGACAATGAAGCTGTCAATATTTCTCATTGGAGGCAGATTATCAGCCGAGATTCAAGTCTTCATACTTTCCCACCATAATAGTTGCATATATTCTTGTGGGTACTAGGTATAGAATAAATTAAAAGGGGTTTAGACTTGTGTTTCAGAGTTACAGATTTCACAAATCTTCACTCATGTTAGAATAGAAATTTTCAAGAATGAAATTGCCTTCAGATTGCTCAGGCTGTAAGTAACCCCCACCCACTTTCCCACAAGAAATCTAAACCTACTGGTTGCTTCTCTTTACTGAACTTGGATCATCAATTTCTTTTATATGCCTGTTTTTAATCCACAGATAGTCATAAGCTGAGACACAGGTAGATTATATTTCTACTTTGGAAAAGTGAATAGCAAAAGGCAACCACTGAAGGGAATGTTGCAGTATTTAGGAGAGTATGAGGAATGCATAAGTCAATTTATGAAATATAGATGGTAAGGAAGCAAGACATCTTCAAGTCTAAATAATCAGGGATTTATGAAAAGACAAAGTTTAATATAAGGTATTGTTAGGTTTGAGTGAATGGATGGAGATGCAAGTTTAGTAAAACAAGCACATTCAAGAGCAAACCCAAGCTCTACCTTGGAAGTGCTGAACTTTAGACATCTGTAAGATTTAAAGTGAATATGTATAAAATATGTAAACTTAAGAGTGAGGGTAATGGCAAGCAGTTTCAAACTTGGAGCATGTCAAAGGATCACTGACCTCAAAACCTATGAGTATTGTCAAGTATTTCAATGATTCAGAGCAGAGGATCAGTAGCGTTATAAATCAAACATCTTTTGAAGTGGCTATGGAACAAAACTATATTTGAAATATGTTGTTCATTGTAATCACTAATGCTGCTATCATATCAGTTCAATATTAAAAAATAAAACCATAAGAGTTATAACAAAATTCCACTTACAAGTAGATCATATGACAAAATGTGGGTGATGGGGGAAGAGTTATTCTCATAAGGAAAGCCAAATTTAACTGTGGTCCTTGTAACAGTATGACTATCATTTCTTTTATTTTCCTGTCTCAAAGAGAACAAATCATGCTTTTAGATGTTCTATGAGATTTCAGAAAACTTAGGGAATATGGCATAATAAATAGAAAGCTCTCCCAAAGTCATGAGGTCTAGGTTATTATATGCTTGCAGAAACAAAGCTCAAGAAACCACAAATACCAAAGACTGGTAATTTTAAGGAAACGCTGGCTTTGGATATTCAAGTAACTTTTATTGCAGTGTAATTTAATTCCAAGAACCTAGAAACTATGGGCTGCCTATTTGTGAATTATAATGGAATAATCTACTATTTGACTATGGGAACTATTGTTATGTCTTACACTACTCCAATTTGCATATTTTGTCATCAGAACACAATATGTAATTACGTATAATTTTGTGGGTTCAGTGTTCCAACCCTGCACTTTCAGCAATTGTTTTCCAATCTCTCCTTAGCTATGATAATTTTTGAAAGGGCTATTCTTCATAGGGTCTGGTTAGTAAACTATCTCTAGCCCTCCATGTCTAAGTGACTTAGGATGAGTTATGTGGCTCCTTTATGTGTTTCTAATCTTAAGGAAATCAGGACAAGATAATTAAGGAGGTCTTTTCTACTTCTGGTATTCTATCAGTCCATAATGAAGAAGATAACATTTGAGTTGACATTTAAAAGATAAATTGAACTTTTTCAGGAAGAAAGTGAATACAATGATTTTGAATGGAGAAAAATTAGGCAGACATGATGTAAATAGCATTTAATTACTGGTATGTAGGTGAAACTGGTTGATCAATCTTTGATCAAAGTTCAGTGTAGGACTCATGGAGAAACAAGAACCTTTTGCAGTGTAAAAAATAGATTCCCTAAACCACAAAGGATCCCTGTGTGAACCAAAGCTCTTCCAATCATTATCAAACATCTAAGGTCAAGACCACCAATGGCACTAGAGTTCTTTCTCATTGTTGTGTGCCAATACCTAACAAGAAAAATCTCATATACGGAACAGTTTATTTTTGCTTATTATCTGAGAGCTGTAAGCCCATCATGTAGGAAAAGTCATGAACATAGCTAACAGCTTTGGCAGTAGCAATGTGAGACTACTTGCTGACATCTCAAAGCATCAAGAAGCAGAGTGTTGACAATATGAGGCAAGGTATAAACCCCAAATACACCCAACAAAAGACCACTCCCTGCATTGAGTCTCACTTCCCTAAGGTTTCACAACTCTCAAAACTTCAGCACAAGCTGAGGACCAAGTAGTGAAATATAGGAACCTGATTGGGTGCATTTGACAAACAGTAATACTGCCTAAGCTACTTCTCTTACCAAATAAAGGTATCAGTCATTAGATAAACCTCAGCACTTGTTAGCATCCTCATAAACACACATAGCATACTTTTTAACATTTTAAAGGCATACAGAACTTTTGCAGTTAAGAATCTTGTAATCTTCATTGGCCACTTTTGAAATATACTCCTTTTTATTTGCATTTATATTCATCAAGCAAGAAGCAAGGGGCATGAAATACTTCAGAGAAATGGAGGAGATATGTAAAATTTTAGTAGGCATCAGAATTTTAGGGGACAGAGTGAATGCTCAGTCGTTAAAGCAGAGGGTCCAATGCCCAATTGTTTATAGTTTTCTCTCAAAGATTAATTCTGAAACATAGAAACTCACCCAAAAACTTTCTTCCCAAAAGGACCTACAATGGCTAAACTAGGCTGTTAGCTCGATGACATCTAGAATCTCCATGGAAACCCAGGTATGTCTGGAAAGTAATTTCTAGATTAAGTTCATTGTGATTGAAGACCTACCCTAAATGTGAAACACCATTCCACTGTGCTACAGTCTCAGATTGAACAGAGGAGAAACTGTGCACAGCTCCAATTTACATCACTTTTGGTTACTTGAATCCAAATGCAAATAAATCTGGGTGTTCATGTTGCTGGTACCATCTTCTTTTTCACAAATGAAGGTATTCTTTAGTACTGTAAGTTAAAAGTAACCCTTCCTTCCTTAACATATATTTCTGGGGTATTTCTTTTTATCAACAGGCCAAGGAGCTAGTAAAGAGCCTCATGATTCTAATATCTTGCTCTCTCTATTTGCCTAGTTAAAGTTGTGTGGGTATTTGGGGGATCAATGGATAAATAATAAGGGGTACCAAGTGAGAGGGCTTCATGAATGCAGAAGGAGTTGAGGTTAACATATCTAAGCCAGACTAATGAGTGACTTTTTTCTTTCAAAGTTTGAGTTTGAGTTTGCTGGCCTTTCTCTGTGAGATGCACTAATGTAACAAGTTTGACTCATCAGGAGATGACGCATACAGCACAGGGAGTTTGAAAAGGCACTGCTTAACCTTGCTAAGAAATACTGGCTTTAAGAACAGCTGGAATATTGCTTTCTGATCCTCAACTATCAGCCCAGCAAGGACAAGAGATGTTTTGATAAAGAACAAAAATAAGAATGAAGAATACTTCATTGGGCAAATAAATGTAGTGAATATTGCCAGCACTGGGAAAAACAACTTGACTTAAAATAATCCTTTTGTATATAAGTAAAGCTGGCACTGGCGGTCCAGGATTCTGGAGATGCATATTAAATGAAGAGACTATTTCAATGTGTCTTTTTTTTCATTGACATTTTAAAGAAATATTTTAATCTGCTCTTATAAAATCTAGTACTCATAGTTTATTACTAATAACTAAAACATCAGGTTGAAGTTGAGTGTTATCAATCTAGTGACTCAGCCATGAATAAGGACTGTTTCTCTGCATTGCATGAGTACTTGAGGTGAGAAACAGACAATTATAACTGTAGACAAACACTCTGCTAATTATTGAGTTGGCATGTGGATTATAAAATGAGGAGCATAACGCCCATAATTTACTAACTCCTACTATATGCAAAGTCATGAAGGAACTAAAATATAAATAACATAATATCTCTACTCTTAGGCAAAACTGATTTGTGCAAGAAACAATCCACTTGAGTTGAACAAGGATAGTGTCTTTGAATGGAAGGAAGAAGAAGCTCACATACTGTAGTGGCTATTCCTGGTTGTCAACTTGACTATATCTGAAATGAACTCTTCTATCTTGGCTTGGAGATCTCGAGGCATAGTAGCTAAAAATTCCAGAAGACTAAGACAGAGAAATCTCTGAGTTCAAGGTCATCTGTGACAAAGCAAGTCCCAGTTCCAGGTGTGGTGGCACACCTCTTAATCTGGGCCACACCTTCTACTGGAGACCTGCATAAGGACATTGGAAGAAGGAAGATTCACTCTCGCTTCTTCTCATATTTGCCTTGTAGGACTGAGCTATATCCTTGGACTTCCATTCAAAGCTGCTGCTCACCATTGTTGGGGAATTGGACTAAAGACTGTAAGTCATCAACAAATTCCCTTACTATAAAGAGACTACCCATACAGTCTGTGACTCTAGAGAACTCTGACTAAAACACATGCCAAAGGCAGAAAACCAAACATACCTCTTGGATTTCCAGGAGCTAGAAAGTTACTGGAAACAAAATAAATATTTCTCTAACACCATCATTTCTCCATGTTCAGCACTTCATTAGCCCATGTTCTCTAATACCAGGTTCCATGTTTGTCTTATGATGGTTATGCCTATAACCTTGGCTTTTCAGAGTTTCAGTTAAGGGGAGACTTACCTGAACGTTTCAGTTAAATTTTTCAGTTACAATTTTCACGTGACATTTTCTCTTGAGAGAATATTTAGTTGCTGGATAGGACATAGAAGGATTTTGGACTACCTGTCCAGCAGTGAATGAAAAAAGTATGACAGAGCTGCAAATATACTTGGGTTTGTTATGACTATCCCCATTTTCTCTTTGAACTATGAAAAGGCAAGGGTGTTCTGGTTCAAATTCTCTGGCTTCTGTGACAACATCAGTATCAGATTCTTGCTGGACTCCTCCCACTTATCCTGCTGTTGTCTGGTGTCATGGAAATCTTGCTGCTTTGCATCAGCAGGACTGGCCCTTTTGTGAACTCCAAAAGTTCACAGATGATGTAGATTTTAAATTGGGCCAATGCACGGCTTTGGATCAGGCCCTAAATGGTCATTGACTTGGTCATCTCAACAGGTCCCCCATATCTGCACCACCCAAATGAGCACCCAGCACTGCTCAGGCTAGCCTACCAACTACTGTCACTGGCAAGGCATATGGAAATTTTATAAGCTTATATTTATATGAAAGAAGACAAAAAATAGAAAGGCTATTGTACATATTTGTACATATCATACATATTTGTACAATTAAGTAAGAGTTTTCTAGTGATGAAGACAGACATGAATTGAAATCAGATTTGTCTTTTCAGTTTGGAAGTAGGATGGTATCAGATAAATATGGAAAAGTTAAAAGGAATTTGGATATAAGGAATAGTTTAGCACGAGACATACTAATATATATGTAGTATGAAGAAAAAATGTGTTTCTTTAAAATAAAGAGACTTTTCTGGCCAACATGGATATTACATTATTTCAAAAATACTTATTGTGCATTGTGTCAGACACCATGGGGGTACACTGACATGTATAAGAAAAATAATATCTCAAAATAAAGAAGCCTTTATTTTATTAGAGAATACAAAATCAGTTTTTTTCCAGAAATTCTTAGATGTCATTTAATTATTAATGAATGTAAAACTCCTTTCTTTGAAATAAGATTTCTTCAGAAGTAGGAAATTTTGTTTCTAGCACTCTTAATTTAAAACCTCAGAGGTTTATAGATTACAGTGTTCTCTTTTCTGAAAATTTGAACTGAAAACAAAACTTATGAAACACATTTAATAATCTAAGCTTGTATGTGGTCTTCTCTGTTTTACACATTTAGCCATAAAAACTGGGTATTAGGATGCAACTAGTTTCATGTAGGTGTCTTTCAATCAATTACTACAGACTACTTGCCTTTATTCTCTCACTCTATTTACTACACTGTACATTGGAGCACTCAGGGCTCAGCTGAGAGAAGCCATCTTGCTTCTATTGTCTTTCATTCTATATGGACTTTCATTCCATCAGTGAATATAAAAGAATGTTAATTCTATTAGCTATAAGGGAATTTTTAGTTTTTGATTGTTTTCCTTTATTTTGTGTTTTGAGATTTTAATTGCAAAATTTCCATACAAAGACTCCCAAACACACAGCCTGTTGCTTTTGCCTTTGTTTTCCTAGGGGTGGAAGGTAAGTCTCTATTATGGATGGTACACTATACTTCAGAAACAGGGCTCAGGGACACCTGAGCAGAAACTGATTTCAATGCCTGCTACCCTAATACCTTATACCCATGGTACTAAAAGGTACCATACAAGATTCAAAAGGAGGAAATCAACCGAAATCCTACCATGGCATGGTGGCTATGCCTTTTTCAACTGGCCTTTTTTTTTTTTTTTTTTTTTTTTTTTTACATTAGGTTAATAGAAAATAAATAAAACAAGTCCCTACTTTTGGGACTCTTTCCTTCTTATTGGGTTGTCTTTTTCCACCTTAGCATGAGGGGTCTTGCCTTACCTCAATGCTTTTTGTTTTGTTATGTTTAGTTGTTTTCTCTTTCTTTTCTGAAGGGAAATAGAGGGTGAGTAGATTTGGAAAAGAAAGTTGGGGAGGGGAGCTGAGAGGAATGGAGGGAGAAAAAAAACTGAGGTATGGATGCATTGTATGAGAGAAAAATCAATTTTAAAAAGTAAGTATCTTTACCACTACTTCCTGGGCCCTCTGTACACTAGAGATATCTCCCATATATGCACCATCTTTTGTCATTCTCGTGTAAGTAGATGGTCATGTGTTCCCCTCAAATAGCCATGTAACATAAAGACAGTGTTGTTGGTTTTCATTTCACATCATTATTCTTTGCCAGGGCTGTCTTCTTCCCCATTAACAAGTCTTCTTACTGGACTTTCAAAATACTTATTGATTCTCTCTAGCTTTATACACATCAAATGCCCTCGCCTTTGCAAATCCACAGGTCACTTCTCATTTAAAATGTTGCTACCATTGTATTCTGTTTCATTCATTTCCCCTTATATTTCTTCTAATCCACTTTTCTCACAGCAGTCAGAACAATTATAAGGTTGTATTATTTCTCTGCTTGAAACATACCATGCTTCCTTTTTTAATAACATAATACAATCCCAACCCTTTATGCTGGTTTTCAATGCTGTCAGTCTTTTGCTTGTTCTTAGGCATATTGATTGAAGGGAATAATGTATTCAAAAAGGAAAACCATCAATGTATTAATAACATGGTACAAATTAAAAAAGCCAATTCATAAGAAAATGGATTCATGTCTAGCCTGTTATATAAATGATAAAGAGTTACAGGATATTTACATTCTTCTAACCACAGAAACAGAAACTGACCAAATAAATCTGGGTTATCTGCAAGGTTGAACTGCTCATGCTCCACATCTCGTTGCCTTGGTGATGAAGCGCTGGCATAATGATATTTATGAAATAAATAGAAAGGCCACAATTCAAGGTAGATTACAGCATGGTCTGAATAGCTACATTTTATTAAAAAAGTATGTAAAAGCATTTGTAGCAGTTTTAGAGCAGAAAATAAATTATCTAGAGAAGAAAATTGTGTAATTTATTGGTGATCTAGGGTTTTAACAACACTCCCACTGACCTTAGTCATAGCTACACCAAAACTAATGATTTTATTTTTTCCAGCATCTGTGTTGCAATTCCACATTCTGTGGATCTATTAGGGAATGGTATTAAACTTTGCAGGCAGTAGAATGGGGATGTCATAATTTTCCCTGTGGGTTTTATACCTTTCATGTTTTATTCCATAACTTCTGGAAAGTGTTAATATAATTTATTATTCATACAAAGCCACTAATGAAATAAAAAGAGCTACTATTAAAATTGCATTATAGTGGCTATAAACAGGATTCTGCTGAGATAATGAGGCTACAGGCATGTTCCCAAGTTTCTCTCCCTGTAGATAGCAGGTGTCACACACGCTTGCTCTATCCTCACTTTCTACACATGCTACATTAGTTTCTGTTATGGGTCTTTGTACTGACTATTCCATTTCCTTTAAATTTGTTTTCCCACAACTGCTACACAGAGAGAATATTTGGCATATTGAAGCCTTAAATTATCGTAAAGTCAACTATTTCTTATAATAAATATATTTGAGGATTTGCTGCATGAATATACTGTATTTGCAGCATTTCTACCCTCAACTCCTTTTATGCTCTCTCTACCTCCCCTCTTGAATTCATGATCTCTTCTCCTATAATTCTTGTTCACATACAGTCTATAGAGTCCTATTAGTGTTTTCTTATTTTGCATGTGGTTACAGATGAACACTTAGGATTAGGGTCTCTGCCCCTAAAAAATAAAAACATTGTTTTTTCTTCTCTCAGAAGCCATTGACTTTCTGTAGATCTCCATGTAAGGATGCGGTCTTATGAAATTTTCTTTCACTCATGTTGGCATGTTAACTGGGTATTGCTTTTTCAGGTCTTTGTTTAGGTACCCTTATTCTTCACAGCTCATGTATATCATACTTCTCTTCTGTCCAGGAGACACTATCTTCTAGAAGTCATCTTCTCAGATGTCTACTAGAATATAAAAGTAATTGAAGACACCACACACTTTGGTGACAAGACTTAGGGAAATTGATTTGATAGTGACCTGGAAGCCCCCTCTCATGGACCTAGCTCTTATACTATTAGTGTATGGGTGGTTTTTTTGCTATGGAAATAATTTTATGGTTTGGGGTCACTATGGCATGAGGAACTGTATGTCTTAGAGGGCCACAGTGTTGGAAAGGTTGAGAACTATTGTGAGTAACATTTACGCACACAAGTTTGCATCTGAGGTTTTTTGGTCTGAAAAGAATACTATATCCGAAATTAAATTTCTGGAGCTAAGGGTGTTAGTAAAATGAGCAAGAACCTTGTAAAATCCCTGGTGTAGGCAGGGTCTATAACTCCAGCACTGGGCGTGCTGTGGAGGACTTGCTAAATCCTCAGAATCTGTCTACCTTTACAACACACCCATCACTGGAGTTAGTAAATGTTTTGACTAAGTGCTGAGAGGGGAAAGTTATCAACATTTGTACCCATTTATAAAGTTTGAGAACAACAATGGTGTAATAGCAAGGTATCCCTAATGGTCCAATAGAAGCATTTGCATCTAGCAAGGACCCAACAGCTATCTAATTGGGCATAAATCTCATTCATACTTAATGCTATACATTTAACAGAGAATCTGTTATTGAGGATGTTAAGGACAGTAGATGACCTACTACTACCATGTAATTAATATGGAATCAAACAATCTTCTAAATATTAATTTTTATACTCTCAGACAAATGAAGTTTTCACTCTTTATTGAACCATTTCATTTTGTATCAGACTGAGCCCATTAGAGAGACCCAAAGGTGGTCTAAAACAGAGAATAAATGACAGTTGGTTCCTTGGTTCTCAGCCCCAAACTACCCCCACATGCACCAACACACATGCATACACAAGTCCCAGTGAGCATTGTGGACAGACTGTAAACCCAAATCTTTAAAAAAGGGTCTTCACTGGCTGCCTAAACTCAAGTACATTTCAGGACTAACTTCTGAAGTTCATTTCCCATTAGATGACTGACTGGGATTGCTACACTACTTGTTCAGTGAATGTGTCTCAACCTACAAAAAAATAATTGATTGGAGTGATACTGAAAGTAAGGATGAGCAGGAAATCAATTCTGTCTAATAAGTGAATGGCTAAATGAAGAAGGTAGCTACCAGGTTGGGATCATACTAAAACATTATTTTTCAAAATAACACTCACAGTTGTTCTTCAACTCTACTAATCATTACACGTGTGCTTTTCTTTTCTGTGATTGCTGTTTGACGTTTATCTTAAAGTTCATTCCTTTGTTTGAGCCAAATGTGTGTCATTGTTGACTTCATTGTATGGATATTTAACCTTTTAATTTTTTTCCAACATAGAACACATCTAACTTCAGGGGTGACACTAGTAGCTATTCATCTGTCATTTGAAGTCTCATTCTAGAGGGCATGAATGTTTAATTGTTTAGTAAATGTCTTTCCTTGTTGATAGTGTTGTTTTCATTAGTGCGAGATCTTTCTCAGCCTCAACACCAACTCCCAAGCCTAACTTGTTTTTCTTCATTTTGTTTGTTCTTAACCTTCAAAATAGTTTGAGCCTATTTGTTGGTACTTCTTACTTTATGAATCCTTAAAAGCATATAAGTAAATCTTGTGTCCCAGTTATATCTTTTTGCCTTTGTAACATCATGTACATCTGCTCTTCACAAATAAACATTATTTTGAGGTTCTGACTTTAGTTTGTGGTACCTCAAGCAATATGGTTACCAGATCAATAAAGACAGTCTCTTCCCATGCCTCTCTCTCTGACTCTAACTGCATCTATATCTTCAAGAATGGATGAAGCCTTCTGATCTCCTCTTTCTGTGAAAACATGATGGTGACAGTACTAGTTTTAAATGCTTAGTTTTTAAATGCTTTCAAACGGTATTTTATAGATACATACTATATTTAATTATTTTTCTCCTCTTTCCTCCCTTCAACTCAAATTCATTTTCTTTATTACTTTAGCTACTACTGTTATACACACACATACACACACATTCATACACACACACATATTCATACATACCCTGCTGAGTTCATTTAGTGTTCCTCATATTTCTCATATCTATGTATGTATTTAGGCCTTACCTCTGGGTGTTGGATAACCACTTTGGGACTCATCCCTAAGGAGGACTAATTATCCATGTCTAAGCAGTTGTTAGTTGTTGCTAGCTCTTCATCTTGGGATTGGGCCTCTTGAAATATTCCTCATCTCTATCAGCAAATCAACAGGTGTTTTCATTTTCAGGTCTTGTTTAGACAGGACTACTATTGATATTTCATGGAAACAGCTTTTCTATAACATATAGACTTCACAATATCATAATAGATATCCTGGTCCTCTAGTTCTTACAATATTCTAGAACCCTGTCTTCTTTAATGTGGAATGGAGCATACCTTGTGAAGGTCTTGTGCTGATAACTGTAGCTGCTAAGAGATCAACAGTGCAATGGATTTTTCATAGCTAAAAGAGAGTGCTCCACAACACTACATTCTTCCATCTCTTAAATTCTTTTTACTACCTCTATTTCCAGGTTCTTCGACTGTTTGTTGCAGTGACACAGATACTCCAATTTCATATTCTGCTTTCAACAATCAGATTTTCTCAGTACATGGATGTTTGTAGTTTCTAAAATAAGTCACACTGACCAAAGTTGATATAAACACTAATATATGGGTTTAAAAACAATAGCTACAACAAAAACAAAAACAAAAAAACAAAATACGTAGAAAGCAATTTCACAAGCAAATCATGTGTATTTAAATAAACCCTAGCAATGGATTCCATATTAGAACTGCCCTAGTTATTAGTTTTGGCTTGATTTGTAGTACCATATATGAATTCCTTTTAATGGAGAAGTCAACACATCCAATAAGAAAGTGGTTAGATAATATATGGCAGGCCTGGATATGTCATTGCTGTATCAGAAAGCACATCTTCCTTGGCTAGTCAGTAGTTTAGCACACAGGGTCCATGGATAAGTAATACTGTTTTTTGTTTTTTTTTCTGAGAGATTTTATTTCCTTTATTGGGTACATCAAAACCAATTTCTGGCATGGGGGGAAAAAAAACAGTACCCACAGTAGGAAAAAAAGTTATGATCTGGGCCACAACAGAACCTAGATAATATATTCTTATAATTGACAAATTCTAGGTGTTTCAAAATTGGCCTTTTGATACAAAATGATGTATTGAATTTGCAACTTGATTCTTGGTGTATATAGACATCTTTAGACTATTTTTTTTTCGAGACAGGGTTTCTCTGTGTAGCCCAGGCTGTCCTGGAACTCACTCTGTAGACTAGGCTGGCCTCGAACTCAGAAGTTCGCCTGCCTCTGCCTCCCAAGTGCTGGGATTAAAGGCATGCGCCACCACTACCCGGCATCTGGTGGATGCCATCAGGGATTATTTGACTTTTGAGTCTGTTTTCTTGTCTAAGAGTCAGCAGCAGCAACAGTGCCCAATAATAGTTTTCCACATACGTGTACATAAATGTACTCTGTACTATGAGAGCTGGCTAGCAGGAATGGAGCATCCAACTTGCTTCTCTGTCTTGTGACTAAAATGTGCAGTATCTCCAGTAACTAAGCCTCATCATCTAGTTGTAGTAATTAAGTAACATCAGTAGCAATAGTCTGTATTGTTTTACAGGAAGGATCTTGATGTCTTTTTCAACCAACAATTTGAAGGGAAGTGGGCCAACGGTGACACTATGATTTTCAGTTATTAGTCTATAGTTACCTGGGGAGAAATTATGTTAACCTATGTAAACTATATGTGTAAAATACCCTCTTTTTAGTTTTATTTATTTATTTAAATGTATCAAGTATGAGGTTTGCCTATGGCTTTTGCTGGTCCTTGTCAATTAGGCTACAGTAGGCCTTATAGCAAGACACTATCTCAATAAATGTGCTAGAAGGAAAGAAACAAAATGTATTTCACAGTTACCCTACTTATGTGAGAACTGAACACCATGTTGGTGAATGTAGTTGTTATTTTCACCATCATTAATAATGAGGATAATTACTGAGGAGAGGATGACGATGAAGCAGACGATATCAACGGTGATTACTGTTACATTAGTGCAAAGTTAGTGCTAAAAAGAACAATTAAAATGGTGCATGGTGCAGCAATGTAGACAGCGCAGAGACATTACCCATCAATAGCATCTCAGTTGTAATTAGAATGTCTCTGGTAACACTTGGGATTGGTGGTCCAGTTCAGTTATCCAAGTCACTCAGCAAGCTGAGGCAGGAGGAATTTAATCTCAGTGCCTGTGGAGACCACTGAAAATAGTCAAGGATACACTGAATCTTGATGAGCTCATGACCTGAAATTTAATAATTTAATAATAATAATAATAATAATAATAATAATAATAATAATCAGAAGGAGAAGGAGAAGAAGAAGGAGAAGAAGAAGAAAAAATAAGATAGGTAGCTCAAGGCAGAGTGCTTAATCAGCCTGTGCAGATCCCTAGGTTTATTCCCCAGTACAAAAAAAAAATAAACAAAGAAACAAAAACCAAAAAAAAAAATTGGTATGTTTGTGATGAAAAATATTTCTCCAAAAGTGATTATTTCATTACTTCATGACAGGGATTATGAAAGGTGACAGTCACAGGTGACACAAACAAGAAGAATGATTGTGATTAATGCAGAGAGTAAGACAGTACAGAGATATGGGACTTCCACAAGGAATATCTTGTTTCAAATCAGCAGGAACTAGTAAATAATTGATGAGAAAATATCATCAATGTGTTGAAATCAAATAAATCCTTGGTCCTTTTGCATAGTCATAGAATCCAAAAGTCAGGAAGATTAAATTTCCTCCTGAAGATATAGTTTGCAAACTATGACTCCGAGTTAACTTGCAGCAAAAATGAATATGTGCTATTTCTTAAAGTCTTGCAATTTAGGATAATTTTCTATATACAGGATTCCAGCAATTGTTAAAAACTAGAATTAGTTTGACTAAATCCAACAATTTTATTTGAATCAATTGACAAGTTGATACTACTAGGATTTCCTTAAGAGTCAGTTCATAAAGTGATTATAATAATAATGATTCAAAAAGTCTTTCCAAGCAGGGCCGAAGACTCAGTAATTAATAGCATGTGCATACGCACATGCTCGTGTGTGTGACACACACACACACACATACATACATACATATGCCTACATGAGTTCAATTCCCATCACAAACACTGGTTGGCTTACCATAGTCTGTAAATCTAGTTTCAGGGAATCAGATAAGCTCTACCTGTGTTCATATGTTTCCATACACGTACATACACACTCTCTCTCACACACACATACACACACGCACACATACACACATGAATACACACAGATACACACAAATACACGCACACACACAAATACAGAGAGCGGGGGAGAGAGGGAGAGGGAGAGATAAAATTAACTAAAAACAAAATAATTCTAACAAAAACATCTTTTCTCAGTGTCTATGTACTTTCTGGATTTTTTCATATATTATAGGAAGATATAATCATATTGATGATAAGGACCAAGATGATTCTTTACAATTAACTATCCATGAATAACATTTGACAACAGATTATTTTGTTAGGGTTCTATGTTAGTTATGCTTGCCTAGACAAGAAAGAAATAACATATGAGCAAATATGAATTCCTTTTAAGGGAGATGAGATGTCTTGCTTCAATTCTTATCAACTATTACACATCATAAAGTTTCCTCAGCTTTACTATTTAGACAATAAATGTAAAAATAAGGTTCCTGCTTAACTCCTAGAGGTATTCATACTTCAAGTAAGATTATGTATCAGTAGATTCTTTAAGTTTTAAGCCACTATGAAGTTTTTAAGAACTAACTGATATTGTTCAGTTCCAACCAACTGCCTAAGAATTTCATGAGTTCATTGTTTTTAATTGCTGAGTAGTATTCCATTGTGTAAATATATCACACATTATCCCAGAAGTTCTGAATACCCAAGACACAATTCATATATCAAATTATTCCCAAGAAGAAGGAAGGAGAGGGTCCTGGTCCTGGTCCTGGAAAGGTTTGATGCAGCAATGTAGGGGATTACAGGACAGAGATGTAGGAGGGGGTTGATTGGGGAACAAGCAGAGGGAAGAGGGCTTATGGGATTTATGGGGAGGGGGGGGAACAGGAAAGGGGAAATCATTTGGAATTTAAACAAAGAATATAGAAAATAAATTTTAAAGAGAGAGAGAGAAAAAAAAAAAGGAAAATCCAGGACTTGTTTACCAACCAACTGGCTTGAATTCTCATCTACAAAATGGAACAATTTTCCCTAAGTTTGTAGTGAAGTATAATAAGTAAAATATCTTTACAATAAAAAATGGTATGTGGAAACATCACATTGCTTACTCTAAATGTGTGAAATTAAAATAAAACATAGAAACTTAAAAAAAAAGAACAAACTGATAGAAAGTAATGTATTTTTTATCAGAGTTGTACCATAGGTATTAGTCAGATTTAACAGGGTATGGGTGTATGTGGATATATTTTTGCATATCTATCTGTTCATGTATACACATACATGAAGTGAGAAGAAGGAAAAAGGGAAGGAGAAGGAATGGAAGGGCAGGGGGCAAAAGAAGAAGGAAAAACGAGCTAGTGTGATATATTGTAGAAATGGAGGGAATATATGGAGGCTAAAAAGCCCTTCCACATGTTGTCTAAAAGCTGGAGTCCCAGAGAAGCTACTGACCAACAGCATAGTCTGAGTCTGAATATCTGAAAGCAAAGAAAGCTGACAGTGCAGCTCTCATTGAGGCTGAAGGTTAAAAGTGTATTTTAGAGGCAGGACCAGAGGGGTGCAATCTCAAACTCCTGAAGTCATAAAATTTGGAATTTGATATCAAATAGTATGAGAAAAGGATATCTCAATGTCATAACAGATTGTTGCTTCTCGTTACCTATCTCCCTCACCCTAACCCTCTTACTCTCCCTCACCCCCTCCTTTCCCTAAGGCTTCCTGTCTTTTGTTTGTGTGTTTTATAACATCCAGACAACACCTACATCTACACAGTGTAAGGACTGATCTTCTTTCCCCATGGCTTTACTGAATCATGTTATTTTCTTCCAAAAACACCCTTATAGACTTATTAGAGATGCATTGCCAAATGCCTCATTATTCCTTAATCTGCTCACAGTCTATGAGGAGGAATGTACTTTTAAGTTCACTAAGTGTCTTTTGTTTGTTACTTAATTTTCCTCTCTATTCAGAAGTTCGAATTATTTGCTTGATGAATTATTTGTCTGATAATTTCTTGCAAAATGAACTGATCCTATTTTTTAAAAAATGTATAACCTCTTTGAAATTGAATGTTCATAAAGAATATATCTGTTAAATTTTGTGGTATATTACTATTGTGGCAAATTATGCATGCCTACTAAAATTCATTGTTAAGAGGCATGGAGGCAGAAGTCCCTGAATCTTTGGGTAACTATGAGTGAGACCATTTAACTTCAGATTGTGGCCACTTCGTTAACCTCATTCTTTAGAAGAGAAACAGTACCCATGCCTAATTTCTATTGTATCCTCATTCCTCTACCCCAGAATTTGACTAGATGTCACATCTTGAGCCATCCTTTAAAAAGTTCCAAATTATTACTCTATAATAAATATTATATAATAAAATTGACTTAATTCAGACTGAAATCTATCATATAATTACATAGTATAAGTATTATCAATTAAATTATTCAATTCACCGAAAAACCTATGTCCAAGAAGCATAATTTGCTTTGCTTCTTTGTCATGTCATATCCTCAATCAACTGGATTTTTCCTCCAAATGCCCCAGTAAAATAAGCCAAAGAAATAAAACATGCTTTACCTCTAAAAGAAGAAATGAAACAATAGATTCAGATGGCATTTATATTTACAATGGATAAGAACAATGGAATTTGTGTCACATATTTGCTATCATTGACACAGACAGTGAATACACTAAATTACAGCATTGAAATATATTCTTGTGGCTCTTTAAATGCAAATCAGCATATTGGGGAAGATTTCTGGTCCAAGTCACCCATGCTCTGCATTTGAAGATATTTAGCTTATGAGGGAACTCATTAGCCTTCAGATAAGACAAACTGTACAGGAGTCAAGGAAGAAGTCACTAATCAAAGTGGTTTCCGGCCTCCATACATATGTTGCAATGATTCTGGCAATCTACAGAATGGGCTAAGATACCTGAGAAAGAAATTGTTAGGTTCACAATTAAATTCAACCCTGAACTTGATATATTATTCAGTGGTGATGTACTTGCCTAGTATGCACAAGGCTCTGAGTTTCATCGCCAGAATACTTTAAAAAAAACAACAAAGAAAGAAAAACCAAAAAAAAAGTAAAAAATTTTGAGGAAAGAGATACAAAAAATAATATTAACTATTAATACCCTACCATTTAGGAAAGATATCTAACAAATCCAGCAAAACACATAGTTGGTTTTGTAAATGCAATAAAATCAAGTAAATCTTTATCAGGATGTGGTAAATAATACTCTGCTTTAAAGAGATTATTATGTTTCACTATAATAAATTAATTAAAAACACATGGTATGCACTCCCTGATAATTGTATATTATCCCCAAATCTTCGAATACCCAAGATATAACTCACAAACCACATGAAGCTCAAGAAGAAGGAAGGCCAAAGTGTGGGTGCTTTGGTTCTTCTGAGAAGGTGAAAAAATATTCACAGGAGCAAATATGGAGATAAAGTATAGAGCAGAGACTGAAGGAAAGGCCATCCAGAGCCTGTCCCAGGTGGGGATTCTTCCCATATATAGTCACCAAACCCAGACACAAATGTGGATGCCAAGAAATGCTTGCTGAAAGGAGCCTGATATGGCTGTCTCCTGAGAGGCCCTGCCAGAGCCTTACAAGTACAGAGGCAGATGCCCACAGTCAATCACTGGACTGAGTGTGGGGTCCCCAATGGAGGAGTTAGAGAAAATACCGAAGGAGCTGAATGGTTTTTTCAATCTCATTGGAAGAACAACAATATCAACCAACCAGATACCGCAGAGCTCCCAGGGACTAAGCCATCAACCAAGGAGCACACATGGCTCCAGCTGCATATGAAGCAGAGGACGGCCTTGTCAGGCATCAATAGGAGGAGAGGTCCTTGGTCCTAGGAAGGCTCCATAGATCGCCTTGTATAAGGCAATTGAGGGCAGGGAGGTGGGAGTGGGGTGGGTAGAGGAACACCCCCATAGAATCAGGGGGAGGGAGGGTGGGATAGGGGGTTTCTGGGAGGTAGGGAAAGGAGATATTTGAAATGTAAATAAAGAAAATATCCAATATTAAAAAAAAAAAAAAAACATGGTAATAAACCAGCAGGTGGCAGACTGGAGACAGAACATTTTTTCTAAATCTCCATGAATCTAGAACGTTAATCCATCATTCAAAAAGAGATAAGAAGCATGGGGAAGCAAGGAACTGGGATAGGAAATGTAGTACTGAACTAGTAAATCAAAACATGGAAGGAATGAAGGCTAAATTTGTAAAGAAACTAATAAACTAAAACAGAGATCTCAATCAAAACTATAGGGAATGGAGAAAACTCTGCCTCCAAGTTTCATGTTTCACAAACAAGACAGAAGATAAAAACCTCCAGAATCCAAGAAAACAAAAGCATCATTTCAGATGCCAAACTTCACATCTAAGTGAGGTATTCGTGAGAAATCACTCAGTGTTGCTGTGGTGTGATGCGACCTGGTGAGCCAGGAGAGAACAGAGGAAGAGGATCTGCATGAGAATCATACAGAATTGTTCCTACTCATTTATCTAAACTCTAGAGCTATTCATTTCCCCCAAGTAAGAATAGTAGGTGCTAAGGAACAAGGAACTGTGAACACCCCACGCGACTTAACCAGAACTAAAACTCAGTTAAGTAAGTATGCTATGCTCAAACTAAGATTGTAACCCAAGCAAAAATAGTACAAAAATATTCAGCTACAAACCTGAAACAAGCATGTACAGGTAGGGCCATATCAGAGTCTCAGACATTGAAGCCAACTGTGGGAAAACAAGACACTTAACACATTCAGAAAGCAGAGGCTGGTATGATGACAGCTACTCTCAACCAGTACCACTTTCTCAGAGCTAGAAGATTATCAGTGAATTGCTGACTCCCTTGGTGACAGAGGCTTGAACTGATGAAAAAACTCGATAGTTCTGACAACAGCTGAGTTGTACCATAGACCGACTCAGTTGAGGCAGGGGCATTATCTGATACTGTAAGCAAGGAAGAATTATAGGGTGGTAATATAATTTTAATTATGTAAATGTTTGAGAATTTCATAAATGCATATATGCTCTTATATGAATTCATGCTTTCTCTTCCAATCTCTCTATGCCCTACCACAACTTTACCTGCTTTATTTATTTACATCACTGTGTTCACTTAATACTGGCTATGAAATGCATTGGTGGATGGCCATCTGTCCAGCATAGGTCCCCTCTCAGCAACGTCATCCATGAAGAAAATTGACATTTTGCACTTCATCAATCAACAAACAATTCCTATTAGAGCCACAGTTGGGCGATGGGGATGGGGCTACATCATGAGCTCCTGCACCATCTAACTGAGATTTTATCTGACTTGATCTTGTGTATGCTTATGCATGAAGTCATAGCTGCTATGCAATTGCATTTTCAATGGCCATATTGTAGCCAACAAATACTGTTCTCTTTCAGACAATCTGTTACCTCTGGATCTTGTAAAAATTCCTCCACAACTCCTGCAAAGTTATTTTTCTGTGTTTATATTTGAGTACACATAAAGCCAGGAAGCTAGTAAGAGGCCATGGCATATTTCAGAGGAAGGAGGGTAGAACACAGGTGATATAAGTATAGAATCATGAAACAAAAATATTTCATTTGCAGGATGGCAAAGCAGGATAGCCAAGAAAAATGTGAGGTTGTACGCTTCCATTTTTCAAAGCCTACATTAATGAAGGTTCTTAAATGTTTCAACTTCCCTTATAGCCTGCCAACCAAAGGTAGGGGAGGACGATGGCTAATAGAACAAGGGGGACATGAGCCTGTTTAATAGTAATTCTTTGTGGGTTATTCCAACCTTTGTTGTCAGCAACCCAGTCCACTCAAATCAGCATCAGTGACTTGAACTAGAAGAAATAGGGGCAAAGATTAGTAAAGAAAGCAAGGTGAACATTGCAATAGTGTAATAAGTGAAGACCAGCATTGGAGAAGCCCAAGAAAGACCATCAAATACCTTCGGACTCAAAGGCCATTCCTCCCACTGATATCCAACAAAGCCTTCCTATGCCACATAATACACATGGGTCCCTGCATGTGTACTCTTTGGTTGGTGGTTCAGTCCCCCGAAACTCCAGGGGTTCTCGCCAGTTGACACTAATGCTCCCTCCATGGGACTGCAAACCCCCTCAGCTCCTTCATTTCCTTCTCCAACTCCTCCATCAGGGATCCCATGCTCAGTCCAATGGTTGGCTGCAAGCATATGCCTCTGTATTTGTCAGGCTCTGGCAGAGTCTCTCGGGAGACAGCTATATTAGGCTCCTGTCAGCAAGTACTTGGTGGCATCCATATTAGTGTCCAGGTTTGGCGTCTGTATATGGGATGGATCCCCAGGTCGAACAGTCTGAATAGGCTTTCCTTCAAACTCTGCTCCTCACTTTGTCTCCATACTTCCTCTGTTGAGTATTTAGTTACCCCTTCTAAGCAGCACTAAAGCATCCACATTTTGGTTTTCATTTTTCTAGGGCTTCATGTGGTTTGTGAATTGAATCTTTGGTATTCCAAACTTCTGGCCTAATATCCACTTATCAGTGAGTGCATACCATGTGTGTCCTTTTGTGATGAGTTACCTCACTGAGGATGATATTTTCTAGCTCCACCCATTTGCCTAAGAATTTCATGAAGTCATTGTTTTTAACAGCTGAGTAGTACTCTATTGTGTAAATGGACCACATATTAGCTATCCATTCCTCTGTTGATGGACATCTGGGTTATTCCCAGCTTCTGCCTAGTATAAATATGGCTGCTATGAACATAGTAGAGTATATATCTTTATTACATGTTGGAGCATCTTCTGGGTATATGGCCAGGAATGGAATAGCTGGGTGCTGAGGTAGTTCGATGTCCAATTTTCTGAGGATCCGCAAGACAGATTTCCAGAGTGGTTATACCAGCTTGCAATCCCACTAGCAATAGATGAGTCTTCCTCTTTCTCCATATCCTCACCAGTATCTGCTAACACCTGAGTTTTTGATCTTAGCCATTCTGACTAGTGTGAGGTGGGATCTCAGGGTTGTTTTGATTTGCATTTCCCTGATGTCTAAGGATGTTGAACATTTCTTATGTGATTCTCGGCTATTTGAACTTTCTCAGCTATAAATTCTCTGTTTAGCTCTGTTACCCATTTTTAATACGGTAGTTGGTTCTCTGGAGTCTTCTTTCTCACAACCATTATAAACTATTGTCATTATTCTTACCTTCCAGGGATAATGGCAATGCCCTGTGTTGCAGAGGACTACACAGGTCACAGGTCATGGTAAAGTCAAGCATGGCATTTCATTCCTTCTAGCTAGCTTTCCCAGTACTGGGAAGAGGTATGCATGCTACCTAGGGAGAAATGCCATTGATAGTCTTACCTAGATATGAACATTTTGAACTAAAATTATGACTGGCCTACCAATACATGTTCACTGGGGCAATAGTGGCACAAGCATTATGAAACCAGTCAATCATTATTTGATTGGATATGTAGCCTGCTCCACAAGAGAAAATGTGTGCCTCTGTTGTTAACTGAGCCAACAAACAAACAAATAAACAAATGAATGAGTGAACAAATAAAACTGGCAATTGGCTAGATCATAGGCCTTAGTGGGGAACTTAGTATGATTATTCTGCTTAATGGCCATAAAAATTAAACTTCCCACTAAGTACCTCTCTTGGTCTCTTATAAAGGAAGCTTCTTTGTGTCACAGATGGCAATTAATCTTTTAAATTTTACTTTAAGTTTTCAATGCTCTGTGTTTGCATATCTATTTAATTACTTTTAGAGTTTATATTCCTTCATTGGGTATTATGATTGCTATATCTCTGGTTTATTTTTCCTATTTTTAAATTATAACTCATATTGTTTCACTTTCTTTCCTTTATCACCCATTCTTTCTTTATATGCAGTTCTCTATGAATTTATAATATAATTTTCTATTATTTTAATAAAACTTAATCTCTTTATCTTTACATTTCATAAATCTAGACTTGCCTTCATTTTTGTAATTGCTTAACAACTTTCATACTAGTTTCTAATCTTACCTTTGTTTTGTTCCATTCCTTGCTTTAATGACAAATAGCCTAGTGTCACCATATCCTTTTCCTATATTCCCCAAAAGCGATTAAGTTCAAAGAGATGTTTTTTAACTATAAATTATTTTCTTTTTACTTTCAATGCTCAGCTCTGGATACTTCTGCAGCCAATATTTCGTACCCAGAGGTATACTAGTGACTACAGAACTCTGAACACATGGGTTTAAGATTTTTCTACTGGACTACAACCTCAGTCCAGAGGAGAAAACATTTGAGACCTGATATAACATAGTTCCTTTTACATATTTCATTCCATAGGACTGAAATAATATAAACAAATTACCTTATAAACAACAAAATCCCAGATGTGCAAATCTAAATGGAAATATGGAAAATTAAGGCAAGAGAATTTTTATGAAAATTACCACTTAAACAGTATTATGTATATATAAGAGTGAGTTAGACAAATTACCAGTAAACAAATACAAAATAATAAATGTAAGAATATTCAACTAAATCAGAGACCACAAATACATATCTGTGAAAATTACAAAAAACAGAATACAAATATTCAGCTTAATGAACAGGAATTCTATGCAGTATATCAAAATGAATTCAAAAAGGACATAGAAAGATGAAAAAAAAACCTGAAGAAAGGCTTAATGGCTATGAATTCCCAGTGGACATTCATGAGGATCAGAATTCATATACCTGTATGAAATTGGCAAGCAGACATTCAAGAAAATTCTGTAAGTCTATGTCCAAGTGATTTTATGATCTCTTGTAGAATTTATATATGTACAGCAGGATGCATTTAAACATGCATACATGCATGATCACATGCACACACACATACACATACACACACACACACACACACACACAGAGAGAGAGAGAGAGAGAGAGAGAGAGAGAGAGAGAGAGAGAATATTTTTAAATGTAAAGGAATGACTTAATAGAAAATGTAGTAGACAAAAGCACCTACAGCCAGACAACCTGAGTCTGATCATATTATCTTAGGGGCTTACATGAAAGAAGAAAGAAATTACTTCCGCATGTATGCCATGAAACACAGGTGACTTTTCTCCATAATAAATCAATCCAATTTAGACAAAAATATTGAGAAAGTATAATTGAAATTTTGTACAAGGAAATCTCAATAATGATATAAAATATTCATGTAATGTCTCACAGAGGGACTGGATCAAATAGAACAGAATATGAGAGACTAAGTACAAAGTATGATTTAAAATATCCAGACTGTAATAAAAGTCATCAACTACATAAAGATAAGCAGAGCATAAAAAACATAGGGCACAATTACATAATCAAACTTATGCTTTGTAGTTATAAAATGAAGATAATTATAAGCAAGGAACATATAAAATATATGTAATAAAACCATATCTGAAAACTTTCCAAAGTTAGAGAAAAAGTTGGCCTTTTCAGTCTTGAGATGTGTCTAGAACACCATTAATGCAAGATCAGAAAAGAAACTCCCTGGATCAGACTGCAGTCAACACACTGAGCTAACTGGAAAAATATTGAAAACTTCAATGGAGAAGTACTATGTCATATATAACATAGACGTTAAAAAACATAAATACAGAGAGTATCTGAAGAAAAACTGTAAACATCATCAGGACATGAAATGCTGTGTCTCAACCTATTAAAGACTGCCAACTCAGCTTATTCCATTTAAAAACCCTCTTCCTCATAATTAAAAAAGAAGAAAACTTGTGTATTCATTCCTTTGTAGAGGACATCTGGGTTCTTTCCAGCTTCTGGCTATTACAAATAAGGCTGCTATAGTGGAGCATGTGTCCTCATTACATGTTGGAGCATCTTCTGGGTATATGCCCAGGAGTGGTATAGCTGGGTCCACAGGTAGTGCTATGTCCAGTTTTCTGTGGAACCTCCAAAGTGACTTCCACAGTGGTTTTAGTAGCTTGCAATCCCACCAGCAATAGAGGCGTGTTCCTCTTTCTCCACATCCTCTCCAGCATTTGCTGTCCACTGAGTTTTTGATGTTGGCCATTCTGACTGGTATGAGGTAGAATCTCAGAGTTGTTTTGATTTGCATTTCCCTGATGATTAAGGATGTTGAACATTTGTTTAGGTGCTTCTTGGCCATTCGATATTCCTCAGTTGAGAATTCTCTGTTTACCTCTGTACCCCATTTTTAATAGGGTTATTTGATTCTCAGGAATCTAACTCCTTGAATTCTTTATATATGTTGGATATCAGTCCTTTATCAGATATAGGATTGATAAAGATCTTTTCCCAGTCTGTTGGTTGGCATTTTGTTCTATTGATAGTGTCCTTTGCCTTAAAGAAGAAGCTTTACAATTTTATTATACAGAAAATGTGGTACATTTACACAATGGAATACTACTCAGCTATTAAAGACAATGAATTCATGAAATTCATAGGCAAATGGATGGAACTAGGAAATATTATCCTGAGTGAGGTAACCCAATCACAAAAGAACACATATTACCATATGGGTACTCATTTAAAAATCATAGCACAGATAATAGTATAAATATATCTTAGAATCCTAAAGGACAAGCAATTATTGAGAGATCTAACAGGACTTTAAAGGAAATGATCATAGAACAGAAAAAGGGATGTAGGATCTCCCAGAGATGATTAAGTAATACTTTACTGATTTAAAATATTTAAACGGTAATGAGATGGATAGCCCAGCTGTTGAAATACACTGGATTTTACAAAGGAGTGATGAATTACATAATCCTACATATGTGATGACTTCAGAATAGAAAGCAGTAAAGGTATTATATTAGGGAAGATATTTTGTATTTGTTTCCGCAAAAGAAGAAAATCTATGTATTCCCTTAAAACTAATAAAAATTAGATTTGACAGGGGAAGACTTCCTGAAGATCTTGGCTGCCAATGGAATGAAAGAAATGAAGACCAACAAATTATGTAACATCAACTGCTGATCCTACCACACAGGAACAACTCTGAGACTAGCTGTGACATGAAAATGACTCCATCCAGGACTTCAGCTAAGCATAACCATTCTTTTAGATGGCATGGATAAAATTTATGTTACAGTTTTGTTATATAATCCAAACTAACTTATAAAGAAAAACAGATCCTGTACCAGCTCAAACAAAGAACAGAGAATCATCTTTAGCTGAATAGTGTACAATATACATTCCATACATGTATTAATACAGAAATGTATATTACCTATGAATGTTTATGTTTGGAGAGTAAAAGGACCAGACACCAAACAAGACATGTAACCTAGGTTATTAATCTCACTGAGTGCCTCAATGCTGTTTTTCCAAAAATCTGCATCCAGAACAATTTCAAAGTGGCTAGCTAGATCATCTAGCATCACAAACTCTTTCCTAGAAGACATCATTTGAAACTTGCACATAGAGACAAGAGTGCAAATATTACAACTAACTTTTTTTAAGACTGGCCAATATCTCAATTTTCTTTGGGACCCCTCTTTCTCTCCTATCTAGTGTTATGGAGAAATAAAGGGAGAAAGGTTGAAAAAGAAAGTGGGGAAAAGAGATGAAAAATTTAAAAAGGGGATATAGGAATAATAGGATAAAAGTTAGATTATTAAATTTAATTTTAAACCAAAGAAAATCAACAAGCCAAAGATATTTACATTGCTATAGACTTTTTATATTACAAATTTAAGGTTATATTTTGTTATATCATAGTATGTATCTTTCAACTTTCATTTAAGGTATTTTACTATGCAATTCTTTAAAAAATGAAATGTTATTTTCTAGTTCTTTTGAAAGTTCATAGTAATTAAGAAATACAAATTAATAGTCAATCAAGTTTATGGTCATATTAGATACTAGTTTAGTTAATTACGGAAAGAAGCTTCATTTAGTTTCCTATATTTTCAAAGTTAAGCAAATAGTAGTTATCTAGAAACAAGCAATTCTGATGTACTATAGATAGATGTTCTTCAAAAACAACAGAGATCTACAGAATATGTCATTTAAAGATGTTTTATTAATAAGAGGCTTTTGAATGACAGTGGCATATCTGTTACATTCAGTACCCTCATTCTCCTTCAAAGAACATGATCAGAATAAAAAACCTGTTTATGAAGTTTACCTCAAATGTTGCAAGCTAGCCACTGGACAAGAAAAACAACAAAAAACAAAGCAAAACAAAACAACAACAAAAACGGTTCTTGCTTGAACTGCAGACATTATGTGTGATCTTTTAAATATGTTTGGCCAGGAAGTGGCACTATTAGGAGGCATGGTCTAAGCACCCCCATTGCCATGGCTGCATAGTTGCTGCCATGCTCCAGCCATGATCATAATGCACTCAAACTCAGAACTAGTACGTTATCCTCAGTTAAATGTTGACAATATAACAGTTGCCTTAGTCTAGTCTCTCTCTTGACAAGTCTTGCCTTGTCTGCAATGGAAAGCCTAAGACAGTATGTTGTTCAAACTGGACAAATTAGGTACAGGAAAGTCTACTGACAAGCATTGTAAGGACAAGGAAGGGAAGTCCTCCATAATTCCTCCTTCACAGCAAAGTCTGACGGATTTTCTGGGCTAGAAGGTCAAAGATGATGGTCAAGTAACTCAGAGGAATTTTGAGTGACTGTCCAGGCATATGGCTGTCTCTGTCTTTTCTACAGTTTTGAAAGCTGCTTGCCTATACTTCCTATAGACTCAGGTAATATTTGTTTTTTGGATCTCTGACAGGCTTGAATACTATATAGTTATAGTTTTATATTAAGCTTAAATTGTTTAGGACTTGTGAAAATGTTTTAAGATCTAAGAAGGTATTCTTAGGTTTATGAATTCAAGTTTTGATAGAAAATGTTTTGTGTGCAGCATTCAAACTTAAGCACCATAGGATAGATGATGGAGTACGTTCTTCAAGAATGCCAAAGGAATATAGACTGAGCAGTGAGAATGTAATTCTTACCTGCTAGTTTTCCTGCTATGTTCTTATTGTATATAGTTTATTGGTATTAGAAAAATAAACTTTTGTTGAACTAAAAGAAGGATATATAGAGACATATGTACTATGTGGATGTATCACCAGTCAATAAAAAGCTGATGGACAATGAGCTGAGGTGGGATAAATAGGTGTTACACTCAGCAGAGAGAGAGGAATTCTCGGAAAGATGCAAGAGCAGAGATTTCATCCAGGACTTGGAGAAGATGGACAAATGAACTTAGGAGAGGTAACTAACCATTTGGCTAACACAGAGTAGAGTTAAAAGGTTATATTAGTTATGAGCTAGTCAAGGAATGAGCCAAAGCTTATGACCTAGGTATTTATTCATAAATAACTAAGTCTCATAGTTGTTATTTTGGAAGCAAAGAGACTGGATTGAAATACTTCTGGCTACAGTATGTAGCAAAGTCCAGGAAGGTAAAAAAAATTACAAAAGCAACAAAATGACAGAAATTAATGTACACTCTTCATTGATGACTCTTGGTGTTGACTTCAATTCTTCAATCAAAAACTAAAATGTTGAATTTTAAAATCTGATTTGTCTATTTGCTGTCTTCAACTAAATATCCCTCACTGGCAAAGGCAAATTAAGTCATAAAAAACAAAAGTTTTGTTGTTTGAGGAAAATAGAATCAGAAATCTTCATGTTGATTGATATGCCAGACTTAGAAACACAAAGAACAAGTTTATTCTGTCTTTTGTGGATTCTACTTTTATATGGATGCATAAAATCATACACACATGCTTATAGATGCCACGAAAATAGAAGTTAAACTGAGGCAAGGAAACTAAACAGTGTGAGACAGAAATTGGAAGAAAGTATTAGGGGTTCCCAGTACAATGGTCAAAGTACAATGTCCACTCTGGTACTTTTCACTTATATGTGATGCCTTATTGATACTTATCACTTACAGGTCAAGAAAAGAGGGAACGTGCTCTCTGAGCTCCATATCTTACTGAGTACTAAGAAAGTGGTAGCAGTCAATTGCTCTTATATGAGACAAAAATCCTTCTTTATAAATTGTGGCCATGGGTAGATTTTCAGTATTGCCCAATACATTTATCTATATAGCTAGCACCAAATGAAGCTATCAGGTTACCAAAAACAGGAAGAAAATGAGGAAGACCGACCACCTTAAGGAGATAATGATATGGTGAATATGATTGTGTTTCATCAAATGCATTTATAAAACTTTAATGAAAAGACTATATAAAATTTTCTATGCAAAATAGAATTAATACTCCTTATTCATAAAATAAAATGCTATATTCAGAAAACTATATTTATTTTAAAATTGCTAAAAAGTAAAAAGAAATAAAATGAGCTTGGAGCAGCAAAATGGTTTACTTTATCAAAGACTATTCCTAAAAGCTGAGAAGGCATAATTTATTTTGTAAGAAAATGTAGATTTTCCAGAGTTTAAGCATGTGATCATTATCATTTTTTATTTCATGAAGACTTTAGTTAAGGCAGAATAGAGAAGAGCTTGACTAGGGCTCAGAGTGTTAATAAATATTTGAATGTGTAATGTTTCAAGTGAGGAAATCCCTGATTCTTTACAGTAGAAGTTTAATGACAAGCCAACTTTTAAGAGATTATATGACATTTTCAGGCAAATGGTTGGAACTGGAAGATATCATCCTAAGTGTGGTAACTCATTCACAAAAGAACACACATGGAATGCAGTCACAGATAAGTGGATATTAGCCCAGAAGCACAGACTACCCAAAACACAACCCACATATCAAATCACTCCCTAGAAGAAGGAAGGAGAGGGCTTGGGTCCTGGAAAGGCTTGAGGCAGCATTGTTGGGGATTGCCAGGACAGAGGAGAAGGAGCGGATTGATTGGTGAACTGGTGGAGGGAAAAGGACTTAGGTGGAGGGGGGAACCAGGAAAGGTAAAATCATTTAGAATGTAAACAAAGAATATAGAAAAAAAGAGTGAGAGATTATATGAATGTGAAACTAGTAATGTGTGTCTATAGAAATGGTCTCTCTAAACTCCCTGTTTGAATTTCTTCCTGAATAAGCAATAAACTTCTCATTTTCCATCTGTATTTTTAATGTGCAGTATATTTTGAAAGAAAGAGAATATTGAACTTAGCAATCAAACCAGAAAACAGAAGTAGCCAGTGGAATATCCACTCAGTTTTCTACCAAGGACTCCTGAAGCACACTAGTGAGAACACTGTAGTCCAAATGCCAGATGGTGGTCACCTCATCTGGTCACCATCTGACCTCTAGTCTCTTGATTTGTTTGCAGTGGTCTTGATGCTAGATCTAATCTCAGCTAGGAGACACAGTTCCAGAGAAGTTTCCTGAGAAAGAAAACTAATTCTGAATGTGAACAACAGGTTTGTCCTATCAAAGGAATTTTTAGATTAAATAAAAAGGAGGAAATAGAAAATGAGTTGAGTACTAGTGTTCCTTATCACCGTGAATTTAACCAAGGTGCTTCTGACACAGTCTCTACTCTACCATTGGATCACAGTCCTCTTATGTGTAAAACAAAACATAAACATTTCTTTTACTTTATGGGTTATGAGGTACTTACTTGGTCACAAGAAAATTAACTGTGGTGGTCTGAATATACCTAGCCCATGTGAAGTGGTACTATAAGGAGGTATGGTCTTGTTGAAGTAGGTGTGGCCTTGTAAAAGGAAGTTTGTCATTGTAGGTTGGGCTTTGAGTTCATATGCTCAAGCTTCTCCAGTGTGGAAGAAAGACCCTCCTTTTTAGTGCCTGCAGAGAGTAGAGCCCCTGTGTGGCTGCCCTTGGATCAAAATGCAGAACTCTCAGTTCCTTCTTCAGCACTGTGCTGGTCTGGATGTTCCCATGTTTTCTACCATGCTGATAATGGACTGAACCTCTGAACCAACTAGTCAATCCCAATGAAATGTTGTCCTTTCTAAGAGTTGCCCTGGTCACAGTGTCCCTTCCTAGCAATGGAAACACTAAGACAGTTAACTAATAAAACCCATTAGTTAACTATCATGAGCTGAGACTTTTTAAGTTAGGAAGTCATCATGAAATGTTGTGAAATTGCCTGAAGATGGTATCAATCAAGACTTACAATTTTACAAAACAAACAAAAACTCTTATCTTCTGCTTGTTATCCTGGAATTAGGTGGGCATCTTTCCTTTGATTTTTCTATTTTTTTGTTTGTTGGTTCTACTTATCATTAGGAGTTGTTACTATTTATCAAAACATTTATTTACCTCAATTATTTTTAAAATAATCCTGAGAGTAATCTTCATTTACCTCTTAGTGATTAGACTCTACTTCAAAATCTTTCTATTCACCATTCATTGCCTTTTCATAGAATAATTATATTGATACCGTGATATATATTTTATAGAAATTATGATATCAAATTAACCTAAAGTTAGATAACATGTGAAATTATTACACTGCTTATCATAGTATTATATAATATTTTAATGATACAGTACTTCAAATATGAATACTATGAACAAAATCATCTGGGCTATTGTTGTGAGCTCTTGCATCATCTCCATTACCAACTTTATGAGACAGGCAGGTCTGTGGTGGATTATCTTGACTGCATTAATTGAAGTTGGAAGAACCATTCACTGTTGATGACCTCGTTCCCTACAGGGGATGCTGGGCTGTATAAAAGTAGACAAATTGAGCTGAACACTAACGTTCATGCATTGATTTTCTCTCTCTTTTCACTGTGGGTGTAATGTCAATAGTTGCCTTGAGTCCTGGCACCTTGATTTCCCTGAAATCAAGGGATATGATATAACCTGAAATTGTGTGGCAAATAAACCTCTTTACCCTGAAGTTGTTCTGGACAGAGTATTTTGACACCACAAAAACAAAAGCAAAAAACAAACAAACAAACAATAATATAACACCAAAGTTCAGTTGTCACATAATTTCAGCAAAACAACCAAATGTTATATAACTGTTTTTCTTTTTATTATCTCTTTGAGAATTTCATACAATGAATTTTGGCCATAACCATTTCCTTCCTCCCACTCTTCCCAGATCAAGCCTTCTTTTCTTTCTTACCCAAATTTGTGTCTTTATTTTTCCCCATCAAGTCCAGTTAGCTTAAATATTTGTGAATGTATGGCCTTCTACTGGAACATAGCTGATTTATTAGGGGTTACACTATTAGAGAAAGCCCATTAATCCTTTTCAAGAATCCAGTTATTGCCAAGTTCTCCTCAGCTAGGGGTGGAACCTCATGCCCATTTACCCTTTTTATGCTAGAATTTCTCTTGCTTGAACTTCTTCAGGTCCTATGCATACTGCCATAACAACTGTAAGTTCATGTATGTTGCTGTCCTGCTACATCGTGTCCAGAAGACATGGTTTCCTTGATATCATCTACTGCTTCCAGCTCTTACATTATTTCTGACATTCTTCAAAAATAATAATTAAGCCTTGAGAGGTAGGTATGAGGTATATATGCTCTCTCTAGGGCTTTATTTTCTATTTTGGTCAACTGTAAATCTCTCTGTTGATTATCGTCTACTGCAAACAGAAATTTCTCTGGTGTGGGTATAAAGGTGACTTAGTCAGTGAGTAAAATAATGTCATTAGAAATTAGTTTAATATTATGTTCCTTTAGTAGAATAATAGTACTAGATTCTCTATTAAGGCCTATGACCTGTCTAATCACAGGTTCTCAACCTGATAATGGTAGCATTTTGTGAAATGGATTTCATTTTGTGAAATAGGCCTGACATTTAATTAGAAAGCTATTAATTATCCCTATGGTGTTTGTAGCAATATTTCATCAGTGAACTGCTTGTCTTTCCAGGACAGTCATTATTGCAGCTTGCAGAATTCACAGGTGAGTAAAGCATGATTATTTTCTGCTCTAGTAATGCACATAGCACCTTCCAGCACTATGAAAGCTGGTAGGAGCAGAGCAATGGTCTGGAACCCCTGTGAATAATATCTTGTTTACCTTTGCTCAGTTAAGTCTATACAAGTTCTTAGATCCTTAAAAATGTAAATTGATAAGAAACAGGTGTCATCACTGACTTTGAGACTCCACTCCATTTCAAGCTGATAGACAACTTTTGTGGGAGGTCACACTGATACATCAAGTGTCAAGGAAAAGATGGAATTTTGAGGAAAATTTCCCCCAAATTATAAATGTAACTGGAAAAGTATAGCCACATCTATTTGTTCAGAGAGATCTTCAGTTCTACTGTGAGACTTGCAACTAGCAATAAGGAAATGGGAATTTTAAGTGAGATAGCCAGGGGAGATTACACAAAATGTAAACATGACAGGGAGACAGGAGCAAAAGATTTGGCAGTCAGTTGTAAGCCTTTAAAACATTCCTGTGTCTCAGGAATGTGACACACTTCCCTTTCAAATTGAGATGTTATAGAAACGTTAGGGGTCTCTCTCTCCCTTCTTTTTCCTTTGTTTGAGCTCATTTAAAACTCGCTTCTTTGATAGCAAGTCTGTTTCGACTTCCTGTTATGGGGATTGGGAATTGAGGACCAATGTATGGAAAATTCTGGCTATCAGAAAGTGAAGCTCTGAATGGCCCCTGAGCCTTCCCAGCTCAAGACTAACATAAACAGGAAAGCAGCTGGGACGACAGTGGCTGACTCACCATGTGCGCTGGGGACTTGTTTTGCAGTTCACCTGGCAGGTGCAATTATGCCAGAAAAGAACGGGATGCAGGAGTGACCTTTGAAGGCAGCTCTGGGGTGTGGGAGTGATGTGTGGAAACCTTATTAGACATCGGAAGCAGGGTTTCTGAAATAATAACCCAAGTGTAAAATAGCACCACTGGATAATTGTAGCGTAATACAATGGTTTTGGCAGGAAAATATGATACCAGATAAAATGTGAATTTAAACTACATTCCTACAGGAAGCTCACTTAATTTCCTGAGTCTTTTCCCATTCGAAAATCTAAGATGTTTGGCTGAATTTTAATTAGCTGTGTTTGTACTAAGTTCCCCTGCTTTGTATCACCAAAGACAAATAGTAGGCTGACACAGTCAAACAATGTGTGTGCTACAGAGAATACCCCAGATTAAGCAAGATGGTTATAATTGCAGGTTACTAATCTAGGAATTAATTATTTATGCTATTCTATTTGACTTCCCTTCAAAGTACCTTTACCAGAAAATGCATGAGTACTATTTATTTAATAAATATGTTGTCTAAATGAAATTGAAAGAAGGAATATCATTTTTATCAGCATCCTAGAAAAATGTAACTACTGATTTGGATATTGCTTTTATACTGATCTTTCTTGTATATGTGAGGTACAGAAGGAAAATAATTATCCTTCACCTGCCTAGAGAAAGCATACACATATTTAAGTAGGGGTTGATTTTTTTTAATGACAATTAATTCTTGAAGATTTTACTAATTGGGCTTCATTCCTAAGAACCTGATAAAGAAATGGTCTTTGTCTGTAAGGAAGAGGTAATCTTAACCAAGTAGCTTAGTTGCATTGTAACTACAGACACAGGTCGACTCTAATTCCTGGACTCCCCTCAAATCCCTGCTGTATAGCTAGTCCCTAAATTAATGAAACAGGAAATTGATGTCTTCAAAGTTTTTGTTCTTTCTTAAACAAAATGAAATGATCATAATAGCCGAGATTTGTAGATGCCTACAAGGTGCTATTTCTCTTTAAATGCATTTATATATCAACTAATTTAATCTTCACAATGATCTACAGAGTTGGACTGATGGTGGTGATGGAGATAAGGATGATGGAGAAGGATGGAAAAGATGAAAAGAAGATGTAAAGGATGAAAAGAGTGTGCATTTTGAGTAAAGAAACTGATGTTTGAACTTAGTAATTAACCCATGAATATTATGGTTACCAAGAGTTGGAACCAGAATTTTACTAACTACTTAATGGTGTTAATACAAAACTTAAATGTCATTTACTTGAAAAAATGTTTAATGTGTGGAAAACATTTGACAGATATCCCCTAAAACTTTCAATAGTATATTAATAAAAATGAATATAATATAAGTCATTAAAACAAATGCATTAAAAATTCTTCCAAATAGTGGACATTGGGTGTAAAGGATACTGAAATGCTTATAAGAGTATTCAGGGAACTGAGAGACATAAGCTGAATCTTTTTATTACTTCTTTGATTTTTTTGAGATTATTATATAATTATGTCATCTATCCCTTTCCTTTGTTCCCTCCAAACTCCACAATATACTACTGCTTTCTCTTTTGTAGAATTGTGACTCCTTTTCATTAATTGTTTTTTGTATGTAATATATACTTGTATAATTTGTATATTGTTGCACACATCATGCATTTGTATATGTTAGTAATACTCTGTTATACTTGCAGACAGGAGCCTAGCATAACCATCCTCTTAGAGGTTCCTCCCAGTAGTTGACTGAAAAAGATGCACAGCCTGCAACCAAACATTGGATGGATCTTGGAGCATCTAATGGAAGAGTTGGGGGAAGGATTGAGGGACCTGAATGGGATAGGAACTCCACAGAAGACCAACAGTGTCAATTAACCCAGATTCTTGGGGTCTCTCAGAAACTGAACCTCCAACCAGAAAGCATACATGGGCTGTGTCTAGGACACCTGCACATAAGCAGCAGATGTGCAATTCTGTCTTCAAGTGGGTCCCCCAGCAACTGGAGTGGGGGCTGACCCTAAATCTGTTGCCTGCCTGTGGATCCTGATCCTGTTCAGCTAAATGGACTGCTTTATTTGGCTCCAGTCAGAAAAGATGTAATTAGCCCTGCATAGACATAACCTGCCAAGATGGGGTAATACCCCAGGTATGCCTCTATCCTCAGATGAGAAGGGGATGAGGGGAGCAGGGAATGACTGTGTGAGAAGGGTTGTCTGGCAGGAGGGGCGGCAACAATTGGAATGTAAAGTGAATGCATACATACATACATGGAAAAAGAACAAAGAAATTGGACTAAATTCTAAAACTAAATGTAAAGGGGAAAAAGTGAATAAAGACTGAAGGGAAACAAATTTTAGTAAGTTCTCTAGCATAACAATATCATAAAACTGTGGCTGAGGGAGCACAGATAATTTGCCATACTAACCTAAGAAATTTGGGTGACTCTAGGGTGCTCCTGAAGTTCTTAGGTGTCACTGAAGTCCAGTGCTAATCTAGATTTCAGTGAGCCTGAATGTGGTGCCTACAGGTGGGTATGAAGGGATGAGCATGTGGGTAGAAGAAGGGGAAAAGAGGACATACCGATGGTTTAATGTTGTTCCCAGGTTTCGGCACCAAATGATGGGTTATAAAAGAAAGAAGGGGTATTAGAGAGTGTGGCACAGTGGCGTGGGGGAAGGGAGGTACCTAGGCAGGCCCATGCCTAGGCATCTCTTCCCCCTGAGGGACCAGATACACACAGACATGGTATAGAATAGAGTTTATTCAGGGAAGAGGATGGGAGTTAATGGTATAATGGAGGCAGAGAGAGGCAGAGAGAGAGAGAGAGAGAGAGAGAGAGAGAGAGAGAGAGAGAGAGAGAGAGAGAGAGAAGAGAAGAGAAGAGAAGTAGAGAGGAGTGGAGGCCGGCCATGACCACGTGGAGAGAGGGGGAGGGGAGGAGAGCCCAAGAGGTACAGAGAGGTGAGAGTGCAGAGAGATAAGAGCAAAGAGAGAGAAAGAGAGAGAGAGAGGAAGGGCAGGCAGACCCTTTTATAGTGGGCCAGATCTATGGGGCAGGGCATACCTGGCTATTGCCAGGTAAATGTGGGGTAGAGCTTGGACAGAGTACCAACACATACATTCTCCAAGGCTTATTTAAAGACTATGCTAGAGTTTGGTGGAAGTTTTTGGTTGTTTTACTTCCCTCTTCACTGTTTTAGTTTAATTTCTCTCATTTCCTTTCCATTTGAACCAGAAATCTATAGAACAGTAATGGCACAATAAAATTGAACCAAATACAATGGAAAGATTGTTTACTAAGGCATAGATGGGACAAAGGAACATCCACAAGGAATTGTTCAGTATTCCAACTATTTATAACAGAAAACATATATTTGGAACTTGTCTTACTTACTTTTCTATATCTTAGAAAAGACACCATGACCAAAGCAACTTATAAAAGAAAATGTTTCTTGACAGTTAGTGTTCCAGATGTTTAGGATTAATGATCATCATGGCAGGCAGGCATACATTAGAGTCATGGATGAAATCTGCATCCATATCCAGAAGCAAAAAGCAGAGTAAGAAAGAACTAAATTTGGTATGTACTTTTGAAACCTAAAACCCATCCCTAGAGACACACCTTTTCCAACAAAGTCAATTAGACACAATCTAGACAGCTCTCTGAAATGAAGTAAACCTCAAATGAGAAAATCCCTCCATAATATTTAGCTTTAGTAATTTTCTTAATTAGTGATTTATGATTAATGGCCCAGCCCATGCTATCCCTGAAATCGCAGTCCTGGGTTCTACAAGAAAGCAAGCTGAGCAAAGACATGCAAACAAGTTAGTAAGCAGCACTCCTTGATGGTCTCTGCATCAGTTCCTGCCTCCAGGTTCCTGTTATCCTTGAGTTCCTGTTCTGATTTCCTTTGGTAGATAACAGCAATGAGGATGTATAAATTGAATAAAATATTTTCTCCCCAACTTGCTTTTTAGATCATAGTGTTTCTTTGCTGCAATAGAAATTCTAACTGGACACTTTCTAATCCCTCCCAAATTCTTGCACCAAGTAGGGACCAAACATTCCAATGTATGGGCCTATGAAGGCCATTGTCATTCAAACACTCACAGTCCTAAACTATCAAGAGATTCAAAGTCACTAGTCCAATTCAATGATACCTAAAGAGAGCACTCCCTGAGGAAAGCAATGGCCTTTAACAATAGAAAACAAAAACCTAAAACTGCTTGGAAAACTTGAAGCTGGGATAAGATATCCCATATATACTCATTCTTCTCATCCAGTTCTTACCTATACTCTGGACTAGTTAAGCCCAACCAGTAACCAGAAATTTGGGGTCCTGCTGACACAGGCTATAATGTGAGCCTATAGTGGGTTGATAAAGGGACAGTAAAGGAACTGGAAAGGTATAAAGGAGTTATGTGAACCCAAATTCAAATTTGCCTTTTGAGGGGAGTGGTAATGACCACTGATATCATAGTGACTTCATTGTAGTACCAACCCTTAAAATACAGATAATTTAGCTGGACATGGTGAGGCACGCCTGTAATTCCAGCACTTGGGAGGCAGAGGCAGGTGGATTTCTGAGTTTGAGGCCAGCCTGGTCTACAGAGTGAGTTCCAGGACAGCCAGGGCTACACAGAGAAACCCTGTCACGAAAAACCAAAAAAAAAATACAGATAATTTCTTAGAGTTTTTGGTGACATTACTTCTGAGGAATATGGAATTCAAAGTCAAGTTCCTCATGAAAATTATATAGAATATCAATTATAGAGCATAATAGAAAGAACAAACTCCAGATAATGCCCAAGGTGATTTTGTGCACAGAATTAAATTTATAAAATTATTGAAACTATTGATTCATGGAAGACAGATTTCAGCTACTTGACTACTGAATTCTAACATAGAAGTCTTTGGCTGGTTTCAGAACCAACATTATTATCATTACCTAGCATTCCTGAAACAATTCCTGAATCTACGTTCTATAAATTCTCCCAAGACTTAGATTACTTTCAATTTCTTTCAATTTTGCTTCCCAAATAGTAATTGAAGTAACATGGATTCTGTGTCATTTCCATATTCCAAATTTCAGGCAAACATATCTGAAGAAAATGATACAATCTATAACCATAGTAATAGAGATGTTTTAAATGGTGGTTTTTACATTTCATATAAATAAACAGGAATTCCTACAGGATAAATTAAGTCTGCCAGGTGTTTTCCTGCCACATACAGCTTTTGGTAAGTGGAACAGAATTACCAATTATATGTTAACAAATGGGATTCTTATATTCCATTAAAAAAACCTGGCACAATAAATAGTAAGTGGTATTTGACAAAGTTTTTCATTCAGGAGTATTTTTTTTAGGAAGGAATTGACACATTCACTAGGATGTATTTATTCCTGAGACTATCAGTAAAAAGTGCATAATGCAGTACAAAACATAATTTCTAGTCAAGTAATACCCTGGCAAAGACAAATATATTCCTATATAAGGATGCATACATGGAAATCACCTTAATTTGCCAACTCAACCCAACAAGTTTTTTGAGATAGTAATATAAACAAAAATCAATATTTCTTCCTTGCCTCTTTCCCAATTATATATATATATATATATATATATATATATATATATATATATATAAACTCTGCTTCATATTCATGCCTCTTTATTCATTAAGTGTTAGATATACATATACATTTATATTTCTAAATATAACCTCCTCATTCCATATAGTATTACTTGTATATGTATTTTCAGAGCTGAACATTTGACACTGGATAAACCAATTGGTGAGCTCTTCCTTTGGGACGATTACCTTTCCCTTTACCAGCTTTCCTCAGATGCCTCTTGTTCTTTGTATAGAACTGGGCTTTCCTCAACACAACATTTAACACAATGTTCAAGATTTAACACTTGCCAACTAATATAGTTCTTATAGTAATCCTATCACTTTGCAAAAGTAGTAATATTTTCAATTTACCATCAGAAAAATGGAAGACTTATACCATGAATAGGGACAAGTTTAAGGATTGAACCTAGTATCCTTTTATTCACAGAACACTCATTTTATATTTTTTAGAAATATTATTTTCCTACATTGGTCTATGGTACAAATTCCATAGATAATTTCAGATTTGGATCAGTGGTAAAAAGTCAGGTATGTATGTCTTATGCTTTTTAAGTGACTTCCTATGTAGACAGTATCCCATTCCCCTGGTTTCTCAGGTTCTACTGGATTATCTTTTATTTGTTCTTTTCTATGTCATTAATTTGTTATTGGGGTCAATATTTTTAATGTAAGGGTTGTGACACTGCCCACATGCTTCATTTTTAATTTTACTGTGAGGAATTGTAGAACATGAAAGTGAAAGAAATTATATTGTTAAATATGTGCACGAGAGGCCCCAAACAGTAAGACCATGCCCTCCTGGGCAGGGCAGCAGGTTTGGGGTACCAGTAGCATAGGTAAGATTAAATTCAGTACAATTTATCACATTATAGAATCCAATCTCCAATGCCAAGTCAAATAAGCCACCCATATTATTTAATATTTTCCATCTGTTCCATTTTCTAACTTTGAAAACACTGACAATTCATGTATTACAAAGTACTTAATATATCAATAGAAGTTACAGATAATCTAGAAGGCAAAGAGAATTTTAGAGTAATAAAAACACTATTGCTAAGTGAATTAATTTTATTGTTGATAATAAAAGAATAATTGTTTCCCCTACCATCCAAATACTGTATTTTTCTATATTCTTTTTTGTATAGTATTATTGATAATTTGGTTATGACTTTCATAGTTCTATTTTTGTATCTTATTGTAAATCACATCAAATTATTTGGAAATATTGTAAATTTATGAATTGTTTTTTTTAACAGCTCATAGGTACAGATGATCTATAAGCAAAATGTAGAGTAAAGCATGAAGAGATATGTTCACATAGGTATAAACTGTAAATAAATTGATAATCATAGGTAGAGGTAGAATCAGAGGTAGAACTTTGACTAGCATGTGTGAGGCCTAGGTTCGATTCTGAGTCTTGAATTATAAAAGAGAATGCTAACTGCATGCTAATGTTAACACAAAAAGAAATACTAATTTTATATTGCATATAAATGAATGATATTGCACAGAGAATGTATTATTTTACTATATCTGCTTTAAAATAAATTTAGCATTAAATGGACTGAACAGATCATATTTACCTACACACACACACACACACACACACACATATATATATATATATATATATATATATATGCTTCCAATAGCAATTAGTGACAAATGATGCAATTAATTTTTACTGCAGTGGGGAAGAGTATATGGGAATGTGTATAGGGAAGAAATGGAAAGAAAAGATATTGTAATTAAATCATAATAAAGATAAAAATAATAAATAATCCTTATTATAATATAATTTTCAATTATAGAAAAATTGTAAAGAATTTTAATATATTAGTCTCCACCACAATTTATTATGTTATTGATATTTTGGATTAGCATAGAATTTTTTAATTAGATATTTTCTTTATATTTCTAATTTTATCCCCTTTCTGGTTTCCCCTCTAAAAACACCCTATCTTATCCCTGACTTCCCCCTGCTCACCAACTCACCCACTCCTGCTTCCCTGTCCTGGTATTCCCCTATACCGGGGCATTGATCATTCTCAGGGCCAAAGGCCTTTCCTCCCTTTGGTATCCAACAAGGCCATCCTCTCCTACATATGCAGCTGGTTGGTAGAGTAGTCCCTGGGAGACCTGGGGGTACTGGGTGGTTCATAATATTGTTCCTCCTATGGGGCTGACAGCTCCTTCGGCTCCTTGGGTCCTTTCTCTAGCTCCTCCATTGGGGACCTTGTGCTCAGTCCAATGGTTGGACTTTATATTTGTCAGGTACTGTAAGAACCTCTCAGGAGAGAGTTATATCACACTCCTGTCAGCAAGTGCTTGTTGGCATCCAAATTAGTGTCTGGGTTTGTTGACAGTATATGGGGGTGGATCCCTAGGTGGAGCAGTCTCTGAATGCCCCTTTCCTTTAATGAACCCAGATGTCCCTCAAAAGAGGAATGGATACAGAAACAGTGGTACATTTACACAATGGAGTTCTACTCAGCTATTAAAAACAATGAATTCATGAAATTCTTAGGCAAATGGATCGAACTAGAAAATATCATCCAAAGTGAGGTAACATAATCACAAAAGAATACACACAGTATGCACTCAATGATAAGCGGATATTAGCCCAAAACCTCAGAATACCCAAGACAATTTACAGATCAATCGAAGCTCAAAAAGAAGGAAGACCAAAGTATAGATTCTTTGATCCTTCTTAGAATGGGGCACAAAACAGCTATAGGAGGAGATACATAGCATAACCTTTTTAATATACTAGGTTCAATGTGTAGTCCAGGTCAGTATGACATTTACTGTGTAGCTCAGGCTGCCCTAGATGCCCAGTTCATGATGCTACACATTAATCTACTTGCTAAATATTGGAATTACAGGCATGTATAATCCAGTCCTGTTTACATGACACAGTTTTTATATTAATAAATCGAATTTCTGTACCAAAAATATTACCAATATTTTCCTTATGTTCAAAAAAACAAAACAAAACAAAACAAAACCCATCCATGTCATCCACGCTTAGGTGTCATATATTTTCAGACACCTCTTGTGTATGACAGTGAGTAGTTTAGTTTATAGGCCAAGAAATGGTTAGTTTCTTTTGAGACCAGTTGGGAATTAAACAGTTTTGTTGGAGAATTACATAGAAAAATAAAAATACCAAGATTGGCAATTGCTAAAACCACTAGTATTGCATCCAGTAGATTCCTTGCTGATTAAGTCCAGGTAAAGAAAATATCTAACTATTCTTTCATTTATCCATGAGCACTTAGAGAATTGGCTTGTTTTATATTTGTTTCTCTTTAGATTATTTAGACAGGGTATCCCTGTTTAGCCCAGGCTAGCCTGGAATTTTTTATCATCTTGCTTCCTTATCACCAGTGATTGAATTGATGGCTTGAAGCCCCGCCTGGGCTACAGTCCTAAATTTTCGCCCTACCTGTATATTAGTATTCTGAGCTTCTTTAATAGACAGCAATGCTTAGGCTCCACCCAAAGCTTATCAAGCAGAAACCTTAAGGGAATCGAGGCATGTTTTGTTGTTCTCCAGGTGATGCCAGTGTGGCCAGATGAAAAGTTTTGTCTTATCTTCTCTACATAAGTTATTTAATATCTCTGAGTAAGAATATCAGTCAGGTTGTTAGCTACTATGTTGGTCTCTTACCATACTGGATCTTAGTGGTACTGTTTTTTTTAATTTATTTATTCATTTGTATTTATATTTTTGGTAATATATTTTATTAACTGAGAATTTTATTCAATGTATGTTTGAGCATATTCACCTTTCCATATTCAACCCTTCCCATCCAAGTCTCAGATTATTTCTCTTTGTTCCCCACTGAGTTGGGTTTTGGATCAGGGCCTGACCTAGTGTGTTTACAGCCTATCAGGGTTAGACATCATTAGAGATATCTAACTATTCTTTTCTTTCTTTTTTAATATTATATTTTATTAGATATTTTATTTACAGTTCAAATGTTATCCCCTTTTCTCGTTTCTCCTTTGAAACCCCCCTATCCCATACCCCCTCCCCCTGCTCACTAACCTACCCACTCCTGCTTCCCTATCCTGGCATTCCCCTACACTAGGGCAAAGAGCCTTCACAGATCCAAGGGCCTCTCCTCTCATTGATGTCTGACAAGGCCAGCCTCTGCTACACATGAGGCTGGAGCCACGGGGACTCTTTGTTTGGTGAATAAGTCCCTGGGAGCTCTGGGGGGTACTGGTTGGCTCATATCATTGTTTCTACTATGGGGTTGCAAACTCCTTCAGCTCCTTGGGTACTTTATCTAGCTCCTCCCTTGGGGACCCTGTGCTCAGCTCAATGGTTGGCTAAGAGCATCCCTCACTGTGTTTTTCAGGCACTGGCAGAACATCTTGGGAGACAGCTATATCGGGCTTCTGTCAGCAAGCACTTATTAGCATCCACAATAGTGTCTGGGTTTAGTGACTGTATAAAAGAGATAGGTCCCCAGGTGGAGCAGTCTCTGGATGGTCTTTCCTTCAGTCTCTGCTCCACACTTTGTCTCTGTATTTCCTCTCATGGGCATTTTGTTCCCCCCTACTATGAAGTGTCCTTGTCATTATTAAGTTCCATGAAAATGTTTTGGTTTTAAACACAGGTGTAAGATATGAGACTGCTTCAGATTGTCCATTGCAGCTGATTGTAATTTTTCTCATGCTTTAGCAGGAGCGTGATTTTGGCAGCTACAGATGGTCTACAATTATGTGACATTTGGAATTCTGGGGGACTTTTGAGAAGGTATATAAATGCTAAGTCCATGAGTAGTCGGTGAGATGTTGGTTGGTTGGTTGTTGGTTGTTGGATCTGGTTGTTGGTTGTTGGTTGTTGGTCCTTGTTTAAGTAATCATGCACGAAGATGAAATAATGGGAAAACAAAAAAGAATTTACAAGTTCTGATGGTAAAGATCAAACTTCCTCAAGGAATTTGATGTTCCTAATTATCAGAAGTAGGCAATGGATACCATTGTCCCCTTTCTGAACACTGACTTTATTATGGGTTCTCTTTCTTTTCCTCTCTGTTTTTCTAGTTTAGATGATAGAAGAAAAATGTGGACAAGAATAGAAGAAATCAAAACCCATAAAGTAGCAGAAAACTATAAACTACTACCAGAATTATCTGTCCACATCCTGCAAACATGCTAAGATTTTATCTTGTTATATTTTGCAAAGGTCTACTGCTACAATCATTGTAAGTTCATATGTGCACCTGCCTTGCTGTGCCTAATAAAAACAGTTTCCCTGATGTTACCAACCTCTGGTTCTTAAAGCCTGCCCCTGCTCCACTAAGCTCCGTGAACCTTGAGAAAGGGTTATTATATAAATGTTTGTTTTAGGTTAAAATATCCACAATCTTTTCTTCTGAACTGTGTGATGACCTGTTCTTGCTGTCTCAGTATTATTTTCCATGTATTTAAACGAGAAACATTTTTAAATTGAAGTTGAGAAATGCTCTAATACATGAACCAAACATTATTTCATTAATAATCATTTGAATATCATGTTTATTTAGCAGAATGATATAATTAGGTTTCCATCTAGGGCCCTTGGCAGATTCTTGTCCCTTTTAATAGTGTTAGGTATGGGTACTATCTTGTTTAATCCAACTTCTTAAAAGATTTTTTTCACTCCCATAACATCAATGCACTTTTCTATCCGTGGACTGTGCTATCAGTTCTATAGCTTTATCTATAAGCTAAAAGATCAGTTCTTTTAGCATGCAAAGTTTACACCTGGATTAGACTGAGGTCTACTTTTTTTCCTCTGGTGGCTCACATAACAGGTTCTAACATCAGGAGCTCCCAGTAATAGAGATGCGACTTCCAAGTGAGAATTGGTTTGAAGCGTCCATGTTCTGTGACTCAAATATGTAGTATCTTCAGTAATAGTGTCTTATCATCAGGCTTATATGTTAGCAGGAATATTGGTAATAGTCTGTAAAACTATCCCTATTGGTGAACAGATCAAAAAGAGGTAGCTTATTCATAGTTCTTTGGTTTATATTTGTTAACACAGCATGGTTGTCTATTTGTTGTCATATTATCTCCTCTTTAGTCATTTATACGAAGATAATTTGAATTTCTCTAGAATAGCACCAGAAACAGTAAACCTCAGAATTCTTAAGGATATGCCAAAAATTTCAGCTTTGTTTTTGTCTTTTAGATGTCAAGTTAAACAAATTACAGAAGCCTGATGAAATGAGGGCAAATGGGTCTCGTGGTATATAAAAAGGAAAGTTGTGGATTTCTTTTGACAATGTGAATTTGAGTCACTTAGTTTTCTTTGGGCAAGATTTTTTGAAAATCCTATTAGTAGTTTGGTATAATCACTGAGCTTACTCACAAATCTATGAAGTAGGTTTTCAGCCTTTCAATTCCTCAAAGGGGAAGACATCAATTGGGTGAGATTTAAATTAATAATATAAACCAGTAAATTCAACAATGACTAAATATGTTTGTTGTGAGTGTCCTGCATCACCACTACTAGTCAGATCACAGAAAATATCGATGTATAGCATAGCCTGAGGCAAGAAGCCTGTGTTCATCTCTTCCTTATCCAACTACTTTCTGGCTCTGTGCTGTAACTCAATTTTCTCTCTAAGCCTCTGCTTTTTTTCAGGCCAGGAAATATATTCTTAACTTCTTGAACTAGGCTCTACTGTACTTTTGGCATTTAATAGGGTTTTCTTGTATTTTAACTATGTATGTGCTCTAAGAAACCATAAGCAGCTCTATTATATCCATAAGCTGGAGAGTGAAACATTAATTCCTAACTAGTCTTCTTCTCCTTCTTCTTCTCCTTCTCCTCTTCCTCCCCTCACTCTGTCCCTCCCCTCCCCCTCCCCCTCCCTTCTCCTCCTCCTCTTAACTCAGAAGATAAAAGGCCAAGCACTTAATTTTCAGTATCCCTTATGCAAGAATACATGTGATAATGTAAATATCAATATATTTGATGAGGAGATAATATATAGTTTAATCATTAAAAGGTAGAAATTTATAAGAGAAATACATGATTTCTAGACTATAAAGATAATCTGGAGAAATGTGGATAGCTTTGACTTATGTAAGTAATCTGATTGATTTTGGATTTTAGAAAGATTATTGAATGTGGCATAGAAGGTAGTGACATCAGTAGAAATATCACAAATGCCCAAAAGAGAAACAAAACAACTTGAAGTAGAAGCAAAAATCAAAATGGAAGGAGGTATCAAATTTGCAGTGATCTAAGGGGGGGATTTGACTGGTCTAAGTAACATGAGATGATAACTGGATGGAATGATTATTAGGAACAGAAGACATATGCTCAGACAATGTGAAAAGAAAAGTTATTTCAGTGAGGTAGAGTTTGACTTGAACACACTGACTACTGAATACATATAGAAAGTTATTTGGAACTAATGTTCTGTATTTGTCCCTCTGCCCTGTGCAAACGATAGTGCTCCTGACTCCCCTTGTTTCCCAGGAACAAACAATGAAATGTAGAAGATAGCATACAGTAGAACCACTCACAATCTCCAGTCAGAATGTGAACAAAGCCAAGCCATCATTGTTCCAGTTCACATGTTTCCATTCCATGCTCTAGAATCTCCTGAATAAGCAGCTTTGCCAGAGGGAAAATTAGTTCTGTTCAGGAAACTGGCTGGCCCATTTAGATTGACATTTATGGGATAAATTATAACATATACTTTATCAGCTATATAGTAACTAGCTTTAGGGTTTCTAGGGCCAGGTTAAGAGAGCTATCTATTAATGGTCTTTCTTTAAAGTTAGGATGTCACATCTTTCTGAATTAGAGATGTAGCTCAGGCCTCATTTCTCTGATGAGTAATCAAAATCTTGCTATTTGACTTCTTTCTTTTACAGACTGTAAACTGTGAAGGTGTTGTGTGTCAAAAATGTCCACCAAGACTGAATATAACTAACTAGCTACTTAGTATTTTTTCTTATCTGCTTTTACTTATCTTTAGGATTGTGATCTTTAAGGCTGTCTTTTGCCAATAACAATAAATGAGAAATATATATCTCTGAATACTCCTGAACATTCTCTAGACATCAGTCATCATGGATACCAAGTTTTTTTTTCTATTGATCATATAGTGAGACTCTTATAATTCACAAAATTAATCTAGTTTTGTCTTTAAACTTACTTCAAATATGAAGCCATTGAAAGAGTTCTGATGAGTATGGGACTCAGTTTGGTGTCAACATATGCCTATCACTAGTTCAGACATTCCTTTCTTTTTCATATTCCCTAGGTTTTCTGAGGATTTAATCCAGCTAAATGTCTGCTAAAATAACTCAATTCCTTGAGCCACCCTTAACCATCAACACTTATGATTGTGAGACTTGACAACAAGTAAAGTTCCAGTCATGGACAGAAAATTCTTTATCTGTTAGGAATTCATTTTAGTGAAAGATAATGGAAAATCCTACTAATGACATCTAAAATCACAGGAGGTTCACTGATTTCACATTACAAGAGACTGGCTGCTAGCATTGACTCAGCTGCTTATGTTCCAAGGCCTATGTCTAACTTTTCTGTAACATTTGTTTTATGGGTTAGCTTTGTTTGTCCTTTAGGTCTACCTCCACAGTTGTAAGATGACTGACCTGGCTCCAGGAAGCATGACCAGTAATGACTGTCAAAGGCACAAGTTGAGGCAAAAGATGTGAATCAATCTACGCACTTGGAAAACAAATCAAGTAAACTTTTGGTAGAAAGAAATCAGTTTCTACAATTTTTTTTATAATGCTATACTCACGACACCATTTTATATCTCACAGGGATACTCTGACCCCTCAATCTGCAAAATTATACTTTGCCTCACTCACTCATCAGATATAACAATTGTTAGTGGCAATGTGTACCCCAATGTATATCATTTAATAAACAAAATTGAAAGTCGATTATCTAAGCCACTATCTCAAACATTGGAAAATGACAATAGACTAAGTTTAAGGAAATCAGAGGAAGGAAATAACAAGGAAAATCATAAATTAATAATGTAGAAAATGGATACATAAAAACTTTCCCCAAGTCCATACATATTCCTTTGAAATACATAAAGTTTGACAGTTGACTATGTAAAAGGATGCCTTAGAGAAACAATTCAAGATCCACAGGACACAAGATTTTTTTCTAAAACATCAAAGGCATTAAATTGCAGTGTTAGCACTTCTACAGAATATTTCAGTATAAGACAACCTAATGGTCTTGCCACAAAATATTTCAATTTGGTTTCTGGCATCAAGATGTTTTTTCTCTTTCTGTCAGTTATCTGTTTTCAGATGAGTTTGGGACTTAAGGAATCTAAGTCAATGAAACTGTTGCCCTTTGGGCATCTGTTCTTTACTTTATATGGTCAGGGTAGTGAAGAAATGTTAGACTGAAATGAACATGTTATGTCACTGGAAAACAATGGCATCTGGGCAGAATTATATACCTGCTTTTAAAGACTCCATTCTCCCTCATGGGCATGGTATTTGGGTTGTTATTCCTCTAATGCAAACAAAGGGAAGTGTTTAGGCTTCTAAAAGACTGTGGAGTGATAATGTCCTCAACAAAAGGGTGGGAGCTTAGAGGCTGCAGAGGGAAACCATTCTAGTACAACCCTCTGAGCTAGCCTCCTGCAGAAGGAGAGGACTGGAATGCATTTTACTCTTAGAGAGCAAGGCCTGTTAATGTCAGATTCATTATTGCCTTGAAAAATGCCCCTGACTCACACGGCTTTATTAAATTCTTGATGCAGTTGAAGATTAACCATTCTTTTGAAGAATTCCTTGTTTCCACATAATGAATGAATCTCAGACAGCTATTCTTGCCTTTGTAGGGTCAGCTAGCCGTCTTCTGATTTCTAACTTGCTTGGTCCTGTTTTTCTAAGAAGATGGCATAATAAAACTGAGTTAAAAGTCCAAGTAATAGAGAGAGATTATCAACAGTCTGATCTGAGGTAGAAAAGGGAAGGGCGGCAAGAAACTTGATGCAAAGACTTGTCTTAATCGTCTCTGCATCATGGTTTAGAAAGCACAAGGTTTGTTTTCCTTTTGGTGAACTGAACTGAATTAGGTTAGACTCAGGATGAGACTCTGGGTCACGAGAAAGAAACTTAAAGGAAAGCCAACCCTCTGAACATGCATTGAGTATGAAACAAGCTATGATACCAACATGATATTCAGGAGGGTGACAATAAAAACTGACCTATGATCAAACTTGGTGCTCCAAAGCCATGAAATTCAATGAAGGCAAAGATGGGGTAAAAGAAGATTAGTTATTAAAGGTCATCTAATAATTTCCAGCTAAAGTATTATGTTATTAAGGTTCAGCTAATATTGGATGGTTGCTATTTCTATTTTTAATCATTAGTAAATTAATTAGCTAAAATAAATAATGATTGAACCATATTCTGGGGAAGAGCATGTTTATTGTTCATATGCTTCATCTTAATTTAATATACATACACTTAAATTCAGTTTTAGCATCTCCATTTTACTAATGAGAAGAATAAATCTTAGAATGATTGGATAAAATTTCTACAATGGCACATGCATGATATGAAGAAAAAAACAATGAATATTCAATAAGTATATATATATACATATACATATATATGTATATAGATATATATACATATATATGTATATGTATATGTATATATATATATATATATATATATATGAGTTCACCACCCTACTAATTTGAGAGCTAGTGTCTGTGTATGTACCTTGAAAAGGAGACAAACAGTAAAAATCTGTTGGTAGGCCTAGGTTCTGACTAGGCCTATATAGCATGCACATCCTGCTCTTATACTGAGCTCTTGATTTTGTTTTAGGTTTTTGTTTTGTTTCTGTTTTTTTTCCTAGTAGTCCTTGTAGTTGTAGATTGGTTTCAATTAGTTTTACTTATGTAAGAAAGAACTACTCTAAGATCAATAATTCAGTGATTCCAGTGTGTGTGTGTGTGTGTGTGTGTGTGTGTGTGTGTGTGTGTGTACATGCATGCACACGCATTTTTGAGTGTCTATCACACATACAAACAACACACACACACACACACACACACACACACACACACACACGACACACATACATTTCACTCAATTTCTCTCAGTTCCCATTCGGTCTACATGGCTCCTCCCATTAGCTTGCTGTATTCATTAGCACAGAAGTCTTCAGTAGCATTAGCAAAATATTCTGAAGTTGGAGAGATGATCCAAAGTAAAACCAACCGCCACTCTTAAGAAGGCATGGTTTCAATTCTTAAGTATCTACTTTAGCCATCTTCTACCTAACTGTAACTAAGGGTACATGATACCTCTGACCCTCACATATCTGCACATACTCACATGGGTACATGATACATCTGACCCTCACTGACATTTACATACATACATACATACATACATACGCACACACTTAAAAATAAACTTAAAAAATAAACTTTAAAAATAAATGCTCTGAGAAATATGTCCACATACTAAGATCACTCACTATAGCTGTATTACATAAATCTGAAAGGAAACTGTAGCAGGACAGCAGGTGTCTTAGTCAGGGTTTCTATTCCTGCACAAACATCATGACCAAGAAGCAAGTTGGGGAGGAAAGGGTTTATTGAGCTTACACTTCCACACAGCTGTTCATTACCAAAGGAAGTCAGGACTGGAACTCAAGCAGGTCAGGAAGCAGGAGCTGATGCAGAGGCCATGGAGGGATGTTACTTACTGGCTTGCTTCCCCTGGCTTGCTCAGCCTGCTCTCTTATAGAACCCAAGAATACCAGCCCAGAGATGGCACCACCCACAAGGGGCTCTCCTTCACTTTATCACTAACTGAGAAAATGTCCCACAGCTGGATCTCATAGAGGCACTTCCCCAAGTGAAGCTTCTTTTCCTATGATAACTCCAGCCTGTGTCAAGTTGACACACCAAACTAGCCAGTACAGCAGGTTATTCCTTTGTCAAGCTGGGCAACGTTTCTCTTTTTCCAACCTTCAGGTTGCAGTGAAAGCAATATTGTCCGAGTGTCCTTTCTTCTGGAGATGGAGTTTTGAATATTGCTCAGATTGTGCATAAGGATTACACAAGGTAAGGGTTACATGTTTTTTTTATGATTATTTTCCAATCTTCGTTCTGTACAGAAAAACAAAGTACCACCAATACTGCTCCTAAGAAACTGGGGATAATGTGTCTGTGGAAAGGAAGGAGGGAAAGGACAAGGTGGAACAAGAATCTTTCACCCATGAGAAAGGCTGATCCCTCCACTCTACCATACTGACAAACCTGGTAGTTGGGCTGTCTTTCAGATGAGAAAGTCTTGACACTGGAATTATGTTACCCAAAGGATGGAAGGTTCAATTATTGCGTTAAAACCTGAGTCCTGTAGTGTAGAAGAGCAGCCTTAAGGAACCAATGTGGGTTCATTCTCCTTGCACAAAGGGGAGGTAGCAACAATCTGGGGGAAGAACAGATTCACTGAGACCCATGAACTGAGTTTGGTAATGCTTAGCAGCTCTGAATTGGAGTGGCTTGGCTGCCCCATGGTTACAGTCTTGAGAATTGACTCAGAAGAGTTATAGCTGCTCTGTTTTTTTTTTTTTTTCAGTACTGCAGTTTTGCTGGCTTCCACTGACTACAAAGCTTTCTGCTTCCCAGAGATTTGAAATACAAGAGTGTGGGGGAGTACATGGTGCAACATGGCATGGTGCTAAAAGGTGCCCTCAGACTCTAGATCTGTAAGGCCGGAAGTATGTAAAAGACCCAAATAAAAACACACTTCCTGTTTATTGCCTGCTTTCATCATGCATCTCTCTTGAGGCAGCCAAACTGGCATATGTAAGGACCCGTCCTTGACTAAACTGCCTAATGTCCTGTCTGGGAGAAATCTGGCACTCAGATTTTCCTAATACGTAAAATATCATTTGCTGTCTGCTCTGTTATTACTCTGTGTGTATGGCAGTGAGCCAGGATTTTAGGCATTTGCCTGCCTATTGTTGAATGGCCCTTGGCTATTCAACAGATTTATCTGTCTGTCTTTGGCTTTAGTAATGACCACATTTGAAAAACAGAAGATTGATGCAGCCTCAGGTATGGGCCACATTCCTGTTTATTACTTTCTTGTAATGAAAAAAAATTGCAAACAAAAATTATTCTTTATAAACTTGCTTTAATTCTTGCAAGCACGTTTGTGAGTCATTTTATGAATGGCTCCTGCTTCAAATTAGGCTCTGCTTCCGCTTCCAATGAGCCTCTAGCATTGCATCTAATATTGTTTCCTCTCAGCAATTGAAATGTACATCCCTGCTGGGTTGGTAAGAATAGAATTTCTTTCCGGAATTCTTTCTTCCTTCTGAATTGCTTCATTTTACTTCCCCCCAAACTAAAATAAAGTAATTTGTACCTAAAACCAGACAAAATTAACCTTATGCCATGTTCTTTCATTTTGCAACTGAACTGCTTGGCAAAGGACGCTTCTTTTATTCACAACCAACTTCCTCACCTCTCCTCAGCTCCTGTGGGGAGGGAAGAAAATGTCTTCCATAGACAGCAAATGGGATTAGTCAAAGGAAGTTCAGCAATGAATGTAGTTCAAGTTCATGACAGTAATGGTGGATGGATGCAAGAGAGGGATCTGGTTTTCAGAATATGTCATTTGATTCATAATGTGGGTCATTCTATAAACTCATCCTGAAGAAAGTTTTAACCATTCATAGACCTAACTACATAGGAACTATTAGGCTCTTGCATTTTAAAATTCCATTTTAACATTTAACAGTGTTGCTTTCTTATTGTTAAGGCAAACGTTATCTAAAAGAATGTCCTCACATTCTATGTGTCCAAATAAACCGTGTGTATATGTGTGTGTGTACCATGTATATATCACACACATATATAACATATTTATCATATATAAATAATATGGGAAAATATATAATTATGATAGAAATGTGTGTGTGTGTGTGTGTGTGTGTGTGTGTGTGTGTGTGTAGCTCAGGACACACATTACTAATTAAGAAATTATTTTTCTGCTGAAGATGTCAGTACTGAATCCTCATTGTTTGGGAAAGCTAATGGTAATCACTCTGTTGTTATGCACAATGAAACTAAACTTAGATGAAACCACTCTAAAATGTATTTTTTTTCCTACATTAGATTTGGGGTACTGATGTCCTCCAACATTTTTATTTAGATTGAGAATAAAAGAGAGAAGACAAAAAGGGAAAAGAACACAATAGAGACATTTTGACTATCCTTCTGTTTTGATATATAGAAGAATGAGAGAAGAGAATAAACCATAGCACCATATAAGTAATGAGCAATCACCTTGTTCCTGGCAAAAAACATCAGAAATTACTCTTTATTAGTGGTCATGCAATGTAAATGTTTCTGTTTTCATTAAACTCTATTATTATCACATACACTGGATGGAAAGAAGAAAAGGACTCACTAAGTAAAAATCTGGAAATATCAGAGAAGCCTCACCTTCCTAGAAATAAGCAGATTTTGCTTTCCATTTGTATATTATAGGCCAGTTTTGTGTCATATCCTTGACTACATGGGAAGTTAAAACACACACACACACACACACACACACACACACACACACACAGAGAGAGAGAGAGAGAGAGTTAAAACACATACCCACACAGAGAGCGAAAGAGAGAGAGAAGAGAGAGAGACAGAGAGAGAAAGACACAGAGACCCAGAGACACAGAGACAGAGTGAGCTAATAGGGAGAAACCAAAGGGATGGATGATCAGGTAAAGACTTCTTCAAGTAATATTTTTATCCAAGATCGATTCTCCAAGCCCCACATGTTGGAAGGAAATTTTGACCTTCTATAAGTTGTCCTCTGACCTCCATGTGCATGCAATAACACCCCTCTCCACATGGAAGCACAATTAGATGTTAAAATAATAAAGATGACACATATGACTCACTGTCCCCATGAGGTTTTCATTATTCAGAAAGGGAGGGTGAATGTTAAGCACTTGCACAGTCCTCCTTAATATACACTTTCATATTACCTAAATCTTGAATCATAAAATTCATCAAGGACAAACATTATTTTAAGAAAACAATGATTGTGCTCATACGTTCCTGACCGCTTCCACCCTTCTAGGACTGAGTTTATTGTAACAAGAGAAATTTTCAAAACTCATTTGTTTAAAATATGATCCAGTTTTGTAGAGAAACCGTGGGGGGAGGGGGAAATGATTGGGGAATAGTTGGGGGGAGAGGAATTATGGGACGTATGGTGGGGGGGGAACTGGGAAAGGGGAAAGCCTTTGGAATGTAAACATAGAATATAGAAAATAAAAATTTAAAAAATTGAGGATAGTATAAGATAAATTATAAAATTGGAGATTTTTTTTGAAAAAAAACTCAGATGCAATGATAAGCATACAAATACAATTAGAATAAAAAAAATGATTCTCTTTCCTTTGCACGTCCTTAAATCAAGAGGTTTCCTCCCTGATTGATCACATCTCAGCATAATATCTCAATTAGTCTCTGGCTTTCACTCCATTGACTAGGAGTTTCTGCTAAGTGATTTGCAGGCAGGGTAATCCACCAAAAGCTCGTACTGCTTTAAGGCTAACTCTTCCTGTACACACTGCTTTGCTTCGGTAGCTCCCCTGTTTCTTTGTGCATTAGCCTCTCCCCTCGCCTCTCACTCATCTAAAGCCAACTGTTTTTTGTCATTCACTAGAAGAACTGTCTTGCTTTACTTTTACTGGATGTGTAATAGACTAACAATAAGATACAACTTTTTGTGTTTAATTGTATGACTTTTAAAAATTAGTAGCATTATGTCTTTTATAGTAATCGATGTGTAGAACCTTTCCATAAAATATATTTGAGCTCTTTGTAGTGAGCTTCTTACTTGTGTCCATGGTAACTGTTGCATTTCTTGTCCTTAAAGAAAATAAACTTTGAAAGCACTTAGCTTCCCTCTTCTCTTCTCTTCTCTTCTCTTCTCTTCTCTTCTCTTCTCTTCTCTTCTCTTCTCTTCTCTTCTCTTCTCTCTCGCTCTTACTCTCTCTTGCTCTCCCTCCTTCTCTTCTCCTCTTCCTCCCCATCTTCCTTCTCCTCTTCATTCTTCTTTTGACATTTTTGAAATTACATCTCACTCTGCATCCTGGATGTGGAATGAACTATGATGCACAACTATGGAATCAACTATGATTTGTCTGGAGTGATTGAATGCATGGTGCTCCTCTTCATTAGCTCCCAAGGGCTGAAATTACAGATCTAAATTTCTGAGCCTGAAATTATGCTTTTGAGTTTTATATACATTAAATATATTGAAACAGATATAATAAGAAGTAAATGTATCAGTAATCTGTTCATCTTTTATAACTAATAGTATGCTATTATGTGGGTGTGCCACTTATTTTCTATTCCTTATGAAATTATACCTACATTATTTCTGATTTAGGGCAACCATAAATACAACTAACATATGCATGTATGTATTTCAGCTAGAAGTTGTGTTTCACACTCAGGGCAAGAAGCTAAGGTGCTTATTTAACGTACCAAAGTGGAGCTGGCCTAAATGTTCTCCCAGCATCCCTTAGTCCCTACCTGTTACAAGGTATGGCTGCCAAATCCAGCCCCCTATCTTGGATTTTCCAGCCCATGGGCTGGGCTTCCTCTCTCCCAGAAACTTTTATACATTTTGGTTCTTCTCTCTCTCTCTCTCTCTCTCTCTCTCTCTCTCTCTCTCTCTCTCTCTCTCTCTGTCAAAAATGGATTAAAGAGAAGCTTAGAGGTGGATATGGTGGCAGATGCTTTTATTTTTTTCTTTAGTTTTTTTATTGAATATTGTCATCATTTACATTGCCAATGGTAAAACCTTTCCTGATTTCCCCCCTCCCCAAAGACTCCCAACCCCTCCTCCCACCACCTGCCTCTGCATATTTGCCCCTCCACCCAACACACTCCCACCTCCTCCCCCCACCTTGGTTTCCCTTTGTTGGGGCCTCTATTGAGTCTTTACCTGACCAAGGACCACTCCTCTCACTGATGCCCAACAAGGTTTTCCTCTGCCACATTTTTGGCTGGAACCATGTGTGCCCCTTGGTTGATGGTTTAATTCCTGGGAGTCCTGGGGCATCTGGGTGGCTGACATAGTTTTTCTTCCCATAGGGCAATAAACCCCTTCAGCTCCTCTGGACCACCAGCTCCTCCATTGGGGACCCCCATGCCCAGTCCAATAGTTGGTTGCTAACATCTGCCTCTGTATTTGTAAGGTTCTGTCAGGGTCCCTCCAGAGACATGCTCCTTTTGGTATACACATCTTGTCGTCCATAGTAGTGTTGGGGTTTGGTGACTGTTTATAGGACAAATCCTCAGGTAGGGCAGTCTCTGGGTGGCCTTTACTTCAGTCTCTGCTCCACAGATTGTCTACCTTATTGCTCCTGTGAGTATTTTGTTCCCTTTCTCAGAGAAATAAAATCACCTTCACTTAAGTCCTCCTTCTTGAGCTTCCTGTGCTGGGTGAATTTTAACTTGTTTATTTTGAGCTTTTGGGGTAACATCCACTTATCAGTGAGTGCATACTATGTGCATTCTTTTGTGATTGGGTTACCTCACTCTGGATGACACTTTATAGTTTCATCCATTTGCCTAAGTATTTCATTAATTCATTTTGGAGGGATAGTTTCGAGACAGGGTTTCTCTGTGTAGCCCTGGTTGTCATGGAACTCACTCTGTAGACCAGGCTAGCCTTGAACTCAGAAATCCACCTGCCTCTGCCTCCCAAGTGCTGGGATTAAAGGCATGTGCCACCACCGCCCTGCTAATTCATTGTTTTAAATAGCTGAATAGTACTCTATTGTGTATATATACCATAGTTTCTGTATCCATTCCTCTGTTGAGGAACATCTGGGATCATTCCAGCTTCTGGCTATTATAAATAAGGCAGCTATGAACATAGTGGAGCATGTGTCCTTATTATAATTAGGAGCATCTTCTGGGTATATGCCCAAGAGTGGTATAGCTGGGTCTGCAGGTAGTACTATGTCTAATTTTCTGAGGAATCACCAATCTGATTTCCAGAGCGGATTTTCCAAGTCAATAAAGGATCTACACATAAAACCAGAAACACTGAAGCTTATAGAGGAGAAAGTGGGGATGAATCTAGCACACATGGGCACAGGGGGAAAGTTCCTGAACAGAACACCAATGGCTTATGCTCTAAGAACAAGAATGGACAGATGGGACCTCATAAAACTGCAAAGTTTCTGTAAGGCAAAGGACACAGTTAATAGGACAAAACGGCAACCAACAAATTGGGAAAATATCTTTACTAACTCTATATCTGATAGAGGGCTAATATCCAAAGTATATAAAGAACTCAAGAAGTTAGTCTCCAGAGAGTCAAATAACCCTATTAAAAAATGGGTACAGAGCTAAACAGGGAATTCTCAACTGAGGAAATTCGAAGGGCTCTAAAGCACCTGAAGAAATGTTCAGCATCCTTAGTTATCAGGGAAATGCAAATCAAAACAACACTGAAATTCCACCTTACACCGGTCAGAATGGTTAAGATGAAGAACTCAGGGGAGAGCTGTTGCTGGAGAGGATGTGGGGAAAAGGAACTCTTCTCCATTGTTGGTGGGATTGCAAGCTGGCAGATGCCTTTAATTCCAGCACTCTTGAGGTAGAGGCTTCTGTATCTCTGAATCTGGTCAGCCTGGTCTACAAATCAGGTTTCATGACATCCAAGCTAAAAAAAGCAAATGAAAACACTGAAAATAGAAAGCTGATAGGAATGTAATTGAACAAGAAGGCCATGTACCAACCTTATCAAGCAGAAGAACTTGGCAGCATGGTTAGAATTAAGAATAATAGAACAGGGGTATGTAATCTTCCTCTGTGGTTAAGGAAAGCTTCTGAGAATAAGCATGTCTGAGGGGTGTAAAGAAGATGTAAAGGTGAAGTTTGCACTGCCTTGAAGACCTCGAAATATTGGATGTGTAGGAGCAGAGGGATACTTGCCAAGAAAAGCTTCTAACAGGAAGTGGAACCAGCTTAAGAGAAAAAATGTGATGCAGTCAACAAAGATGCAAAGAGTTGGAGATCTGAAGAACATTTTGACATCATCCATGGAGATGCAGAGGTTGGAGTTTGCACAGCTTGTTTTCAGTCTTGCTTTGATCAAGTATTTCCTCACTAGACTGCCATCTCTCCTTTTGAAATGATAATGTATATGTATCCTGTATACAGCGTATATACAGGATATGTATCTCCTTTAACAATGCTTAAGGGCTATAATGAAAGCAGAATAACATAATAATTGTAAGGGTCTTAATGAATGCCTAATACATTGTTACTACTAAATGGATGATTTTAGTATGAGAATTCTATTTCTCATGATTTTTATGGTGTAGCAAAGAATAGTACCATTGTATGTTGGAAGAATGTGATCTGCTTTTTTTTTTTTTTGGTTGTTGTTCCTTTGTTTGTTTTTCATTTTGATTTTACTTCACATTACATTTAAGAAATTGTATGATTCCAAAAGAAACTTTGGATTTTTTAAACAGAAGACTGTTATAGACTATGGGGACTTTTGAAGTTTGAACAAATGCATTTTACATTATGAAATGGCTATAAAGCCTATGGGGTCCAGGAAGGTATAGGTGGACATTTGAATAAAGATGGTCTGCATAGGCCCATAGAAAGCAGTACTCTTAGGAGGTGTGGCCTTCTTGTAGTAGTTGTGGCTTTGTTGGGGGAAGCATGGCACTGTGGGTGAGATTTGAGGTCTCAGAAGCACAGTCCAAGTCTAGCAACTCATTTACTCTTCCAACTGCTAGATTCTATGGATCCAGATTGAGAACTTTTACCTACATTTCCAGCAGCATGTCTGCCTGCATGTTACCATGATTCATGTCATGATGATAGTGAAATAAACCTCTGAACTGTAAGCCAGTCCCAACTAAATGTTTTCCTTTACAAAAGTTGCCACAGTCATGGTGTTTCTTCACAGCAATAGAAACCCAAACTAACGTAGCATCACAAAGACGATGGGGTAACCCTCATCAATTCCTAATTGCTGGATTTCTGGAAAAGAATGAGCAAGAATCTCTTCTATCTCATCTGCTAATTTAACAGCACAGGTATATAGGAAATATAAACATCCTCTCCAGTTACTGTGAGCAATACTTTTGTAGTAAAGTAAAAGCACTAGTAGAATGGAAAAATAATGGGTAAATCTGGATAAAGTATAACGTTCTAGAGGGCTCTTGTCACCAAACACCAAGAAGAAGAGGTCTGAGAGATGATGCAACTAGGCCCCTAAGTGTCTTGCGCATCTTCTGTTTTCCTATTAGATTTCACTTGCTAAACATAAACTATTAGAAAAAGTTTGTAATAATTTCAAGATAGTGTTTACAGTGAGTCAAATCTCCAGCACCATAGACTCTGTGTGTCTTGAGTGATTATACTGTATGGTTGCATGTATAAGAAGCTAGCTTTAGTTTGTATAATCTGATTTTCCTTAGTCAGGGAAGAATGAAAGGTTGTTGCCTTAAAATGCTGCATATTTAGCTTGTGCAGATTGATTTCAGGGTAATGGAGTGTTATGAGGAAGAGTTTTGAGTTTAGAATTAGAGTGGCCTTAGTTTATATACAAACTTTCCATACAAGTTTATTTGAGAACAGGTTTCAAAGTCTCAGACTACCTTCTGCCTTAAAATTGAGCAAAACAGTTCTAAGTCTTTGATAAAAAATATAGAACCTGGAGCATGTTATTATAGCACACAAATGTTCTTAGTTATTGTCATGCTTATTTGTGATATGTTCAAATTCCGAGATTTTCATAAAATTCAATCAATGGAATACCTGTTCCTTGCTACATCATAAAATCATGAGAGATAGAATTTTCATACTAAAAATCATCCATTTAGTAGTAACAATGTATTAGGCATTCATTAAGGCCCTTACAGTTATTATGTTATTCTTCTTTCATAATAGCCCTTAAGCATTGTTAAGGGAGTTTCTAGGTGAAATTAAAGTGGAAGCAGGTTAAATAAAGACTTAAAATGTAATTGCTGATGAGAAAATGAACATCTGACTTGTAGTGAGGCTGACTCCAAAGCCTCCATTCTGTGCCCCTGAGTCATGTGCCCTAGATAAGTAATTCTTGACCTGGACACACATTTAATTTTTTAAAAGTACTCTTCACTTTTTCTGGAACCTTAACTTTTTTCTGGATTGTCTTAACTATAATATTGGAGAGTGAGAGGAAGAGGTTATAAAATAGTTGTTCAATGTGATTCAGGTGATGCCTATGTCAAGCCACAGCAAGAAAACTCAATAAGTGTCAGATTGGACTTTCAAGAAGGCCTCAAAATTGAGATAGTATGTTATAATAATGTAACATCAAATCAAGGACGAAACAACTCCAAATCATTCTTTTTGAATTATTTTTTTGTTTCAGTAGTATTTTAAGGTACATGTCAAAAAACATCCATTGTAAGAAAAAAAAGTTACTTTTCTTTGTGGAGGAAGAGAGTTGCTGTTGTCAAGACCTTGAGTAAGCTTTTATAGATAGGTGTGGGAGTATGATTTTTTCTCAAACTCTAAGAAGTAACAGCAGCTGTGTACTGACCTGAAAGAATATGTGGAATATATAGGCTGGTGAGAGGAATTACTATACAGTTTGGATCAGGAAATGTCAGGGTGGGTGGATGTGGGTTGGCTGTTAAGGAGTCTGTGATGAATAGTGCATAAGTGGGCCCCCTTCTTCACATTTGTAAGTGTCATTTGTAATGAGGTGATTAATAGAGTTATGATGTATGCTTTGTGACATGTCTCTTCATCAAAACAAATACAAGGAAGCTCAGATAAAGCTATGAAACCAGCTCAGTGAAGCAAATCACAGTCGTGATTTTACAGGTTTACTCTGCAGTTCAAGACTGAGCTTAATTCATACAGACAATAGCCTTAGTTCTACTCATACTACTAAGAAGAGGAGCTATAATGAAGACCTGGAGATTTCAGCTATTCTATCCACTGACTTCATTTATTACAACATTGTTCTAAAATAGCATGAAGTCAACAGGTTGATAATGTATATGAAGAGATTCGATCTATGATTAAAAGAACATGCTTCAGCCAATTTCAAACAGGCAAAGACCTGGCTAAGTAGTATCATGTATATCAAGCCCAACAAAGTGCCACAATTATACAACACTTATGTGTATAAATTAAGGCAAAAACCTCCAAGTTAGAGCCCGGTAGGTAGCTTAAAACAGAGCTTAATACAGTCATATATTAAATGGGCTCATAGGGAAAAGGAAACTCGAGGAAGAAGCATATTTTAGTGACTTAGGTAAGATTGGGCTTAGACTGCTAAAGTGTCCCCTGTCGGGGGAAATTTGTATGAGATGCTCCACAGCTACCTGAAATAGCAACAGCACTTCGTTTTGGGCATTGTGTCCTTTCTTAACTCATCCTCAGGAAGGAGAGTGAATTTTTCTACTTGATAAATACAAAAAATTATAACAGCACAGACAAGTACATTTCTCAAGGCCAAGTAAGTTGTTAAGTTTCAATTCGTGTATTTTAAGTTTCTGTAGATAAATGAATCAAGTACAGGTATATTGTGTTGCCAATAAAGAAGAAAGTTAAAGAAGCAGAGAGGGAAACAGCAGAAAATAAAATCCCATGTTTCAGTTTCAATCACTTTGACCACAGGTTGAAACTTTGAGTGTTTCTAATGATCCAAATGTTCTTGGTGACAGAGTCCAAATCTTAAATCTAGGCTAATGGTAACTTATTCCCTAACATAATGTCTTATCACAATACTTTCTTATTCACAATAAGGAAAAATATTATAGAATTTTCTCATTCACCTCCTACAAACTGCTGGAATTGAAAGAGGTTGATATTTACAGATTTTTATAAGACTACTACATAGACACTGCAATGCCCACCCAATGCTTAAGTCAGGGAGTAGTCCAGAGTCAATGATGAGGAAAGAAATATATCTGCATGGCTTCCTGTTTAACACAGTATATGTTTTCCTTTGCTACTCATTCATATAACAGTTGAGGGTTTAGCCTTAAAGGGGCTATTGATCTCTTTGGAGGATTACAAGGATCACTTCACTGCTTACTGCACTGTACTAAATATTCCATGATATCTTTGCCTCCTCTGTATACATTCAGGCATGTGTAAATGGGCAGAGGAAAAAGGCTGGGGAATTTCCTCAAATTTCCATTCTGAAAAATGTCAAGGAGGCATTTATTTTCCTTATACACTGGAAGAGACAAGGAATGAAAATACTATTGAATCATATAAAATTTCAAGTCAGAAGGGAAGGTTTGGAGATATTTTTATCCATTCCTAGAATTTTCTTTTTTAGAAAACTCTGTGAGTTTATCAAAGAAGTCATTGACTGGAAATAAAAATCTCTCATTCACTAAACAGAAAGCCACTTTCATAAATATTAAGAGTAAATTTTGTAAATTATCATTAAGCCTCAGTTTTATACGATGATAATATTTATTTATGATGTATTTTATTGCAGATTGCTCTCTGTTCATATCTACGATTTTCATCCCATTTGAGATGTTTTTGGAATCACGATGAAATATAATTTTTGCACTCTAATTATATTATTGCCAGGAATACCAAGCTCCTCAAAGCCCTTTCAGCTGCTGCTTGTATTTCTAGTAGCCTGAAAACCATAAGCACATCTGAAAACAAGATCATTTTCAGTCTGAAAAGAATCACAAAACTGGAGAAGAGAATCTACATCTACATCGAAACAAGGGAAAAAAATAAAGAAATTAGCTTTATGTGCTATTTTAAGGGAGGCAAAGTGGCTTTTCTTACTTATCAAAGTATCTTATATGGTAATTGACTCATGGTTTATTTCTTTTAGGAAAAATGCACTGGTGACTGTTCTCAGTGGCATCTAGTTTAAACATGTACATGATTTGTAAGGCATGAATTTCCTCCACTGGATACTGTAGTGTGGTAAATTGGTAAAGTTCTCTTGAAATTACTGAGAATGTCACATGAAGAAATGCACTAAATGCTATTCATGTGTCTTTGCAGCTTACAAATTTAATGAGGCTGAAATCAAAAGAATGAAAATATTTCCATTACAAAAATAAAAAGAGTTTGGAATGAGATCTGGGTTCATTGCATACCTAAGATCCCAAGACCCAAACAACATTCTTCTTTCATATGATCACATTGAGTGAGAATGAGATGGTATTCATTATATCTTTGTTTAAAAGACATCAAAGGGATGTTGACAGTCTTACTATTACATTGCACTTGCTATCATCTCTGTAGACATAATAACCTCTACATTCAGGAAGCCTGAAACATCTTATAAATTTTGGTACCTCTCATGGAATGTGGACTGTGTAGTTACTTGGCCCTGAATGTGTAAACTATGAATTAAGTGTCACTTGAATGGAAAAAATTATTTGAAGGAAATACAATGTGATTCATTTCTAATGAATGTGTTCATAAGTCTCTGAAAATGTCGTTCTCACTGAAATAGGCCAAGAAATGAGTCCTTCCTTTGATATTTTATCTAACAGTTTTTAAAGTCAAATAATTCACCAAAACTATTAAGTGTCCTTTTATTAACAAGTAGTACACATGGAAATTTCTTGTGCTCGGTTACAAAAAGCTAAGTGAAATTAATTTTCTCTAACCCAACAAATACATGAAGTACAATGAGAACTCTTTCGCAGATATGAAGACATAAATGCAATGTTTTCCAACTCAACCTGCTTCAAGCAGCTAGTAGAGTTCTTAACTCCTTTACCGTCTGACACCCAACAGTTACTAACATAAATGATTACATCCTCATTTGTTGACTTCTGGCTCAAGGTCATACTAGAATTTAATAAATACCTATTGATAAAGGAAAAAGGTTAAAAAAAAGTCTGTTGTGTATCCATTAATCCTAGTATTCCAGACTCGAATCTTTGTTCCTTGATGATAGGTAGTTACTATTATGTGGAGGCATTTTTACTGGCAGAGTCTGAAAAATTGGAGGGGATAAGAAATAGCAGCCAAATAACAAAGAGCCGGCACAAAATATTTAACAAAAAATTATGTCATCAGACTAGTTTAGGGAGAGAAAACAATTGTGTTGATTTAGAAATTGGAATCACATCTAGGGCATTTGGCCTAATTTGTAGTTTGAAGTCATAGGTCTGAGTTAACGAGCTTAACATAGCTACTGCCGAGAGAGATATGAACACATGAATATCAAATGAAAACATAGAATGACACCTCATATTACTGTCTGATTAAATGGAGAGAGGCAATAATCAGAATTAACCAGAATAGCATTTGGAATGCTGAGTAGAATGTATTCTTTGATATTTAATAGGAATATTCTGAAGAATTTATGTAAGGTCTATTTCATATACCATAGCAGTTCGGATTAGTTTCTGTCTAAATAATCTGCCTATGGAGAAAGTGAAGTTTTAGAATCACCTGATGTTGACTGAGCAGGAGTTAACCTCTTCTTTTAAGCTTAATTTGATGGTGTTGAGTTTAGCATGTACATGTTTAGAACTGTAATAACTTCTTGCTTATTTTTTCTATTACTCGAAAGAACTATCATGTATCCATACTGATTTGTTTTATTTTGAAATCTATTTTGGAAAAAATTATAATATTGACACCAGATTGCTTCTTTGCTCCATTTACTTGGAATACATTCTTCTTCTATACACTTTGAGGTGGTTCCTATCTTTAGAGGTATGTATGATATGATGAATTTATTATAGACAACATATGACTTTTGTGAATAATTAGAGATAGAGATGGAATTTATGGAATTTATAACCACAATGGTTCAGTCACCACTAATTTTTTCTGGCTTGAGAATGCTACGTTTATACTAAAGACAGATAAAACTTAAGGCACTTTCTAAATTAATATACACAACTGTATATTTTTTTATTCTATGTGGAAATAAAATATCTATAGAATTGGGCAGTTACATGTATAATATAAGAAAACATTTTATTTTTTTAAAAATATATTGTCACTCTACAGCTCTGGATGACCTAGAACTTGTTGTACAGATCAAGCTGCCTTTGAACTCACAGAGATCCACCTGTATCTGCCTCTTTGGTGCTGAGATTAAAAGGGTATTCCACCAACATTGGATCAACATTGATACTTAGTGACTTAATAGAGAGCTAAAAGTTCATGGCAATATGATGGTTAAGGAAAGATGGGACCACATTTTGCTGTGGCAATAAAGAAGGAGCTAGAGATATATAAAATCAAAGCACTAGGCTGCATCCACAGCTTAATATCCAGAAACATATATAGATTGTTCTCTCTTGACTGGTGGGTAGGACTAGTGCTCTCAGAACAAAGTCAGCTATAGAAAAATCATATATTAAAAGCATAAACTTTACAACATAAAATACTGGTCAAGTCTCTTTGATCATTAAAGACAAGCCCCACCCCCCAACACCCACAGTCAGGTTTGTCCAGAATTCAGAATATCAGATATTACTTTGGACCTACTAGTCTAATTTTTGTTGGGAAACTGGCCTCCAATTTTAATTTCAGTTTCTTCACTCCTGAAACAGGGGCATAGTCTCTTTATTACTATTGTCAAGATAAATAAAACAGTACTTCCAAATTGTTTTTTAGGATACTTAGGAAATTAGTGTGTTCATATTTAGCTAATACCAGCTAATATTATACTACCATTTTACAAAAAGAATAAAGAAGACCTGTTAAAAATTAATAAATCTAACTTCAGGACCAGATATTCTAATTTCTATCCCACACAAGCAACTGACTGTTTGCAGCTGGACCTATGTTTACATTTTGATTGGTGGATGAATACATTTTGATTGGTGCCTAAAATGGCTCAATTTTGCTGAGACAGTCTTAGTACTTGAGGATTCTGAATGACTTTCAGTATCAGTGATTAAGAAAGAAAATTGCAAGCAGGAAAACCAATTGTCAGATTAATACAGTTTTAATATGTAATGCAAATACTATGCTAATTAAATAAAAGTGAAAGCTTGCCCTTAATTACTCAAATCATTGCTCTCTCTCTGGGATACGGAAAGGTTTGTTTGGTCTCTCAGCTTTAATTTATTCTAACTATTTTCATTCAAGTCTGCAAATTGATCCAGAAGAACTTTAGGCCTTATATTTTAATCAACCCCTAAATCTTTGTTCTAGTAATATATTATAAAATTTCATGTTTTGTATACCCAGCCTACATTTCCTTATCTTCTTTATCATCAAAATTTGTTTAGGGAGCTAAAAGTCAAGACTCTTCATGATATTTAAGAAAAGATATACATAGTCCACTATGTTCATAGCAGCCATATTTATAATAGCTAGAAGCAGGAAACATCTCAGATGTCCCTCAAAGGAATGGATACAGAAAATGTGGTACATTTATACAATGGAATACTACTCAGCTATTAAAAACAGCTTCATGAAATTCATAGGCAAATGAATGGAACTTGGAAATGTCATCCTGAGTGAGGTAACCCAGACACAAAAGAACACACATGGTAGCACTAATTAATAACTGGATATTAGCTCAGAAGTTCAGAATACCAAAGATTCAATTCACAGATCATATGAAGTCCAAGAAGAAGGAAATCCAAAGTGTAGACACTTCGTGCTTCTTAGAAGGGAGAACTAAATACTCACCAGAGCTCCCAGGGACAAAACCATGAACCAAAGAATATACCTGGCGTTATCCATAGCCCCCAGACACATCAGCAGCAGAGGATGATCTTGTTGCACGCCAAATGGGGGAGAGGCCCTTGGTCCTGGAAAGACTTGATACCATACTGTAGAGGAATACCAGGACAGGGACGTGGGGGAAGGGGAGATGGTTTAAGGGATTTTCGGGGGAGGGGAGAACCAGGAAAGAGGACATTTGAAATGTAAATAAAGAATATACCTAATAATAATAATAAAGGAGGGGGAATTAAATACTCATCAGAAGAAATATGGAGACAAAGTATAGAGCAGAGACTGAAGGAAAGCCATCCAAAGAGTGCCCTACCTGGGGATCCATCCCATATACTCTCACCATACCCAGACACTAATGTGGATGCCACCAAGTGCTTGCTGACAGAAGGCTAATACAGCTGTCTCCTGAGAAACTCTGCCAGAGCCTGACAAATACAGAGGCAAATGCTTGCAGCCAACCATTGGACTGAGCATTAGATCCCTGATGAAGGAGCTGGAGAAGGGACTGAAGGAGCTATGGGGGTTTGTAGCCCCATGGGGAGCAACAGTGTCAAGTGGCCATACTCTCAGAGCTCCTGGGAACTGGACCACCAACCAATGAGTATGCATGGAGCAACCCATGGCACCAGCTGAATATGTGGCAAAGGATGGCCTTGTTGGAATCAGAGGGAGGAGCAGCCTTTGGGCCTGAGGGTATTCAATGCCCCACTGTAGGGAAATGCCAGGACTGGAAGATGGTAGTGGGTAGGTGGGTGGGGGAACACCCTCATAGAGGCAGGGGTGGGAGAGATCAGATAGGGGGGTTCCTGAAGGGGAGACCTGGAAAGGGGAAACATTTGAAATATAAATAAAGAAATATCCAATAAAACTTTTTAAAAAAGAAAATAAAAGAAAAGATACAAATGATTTTCATACGACACCCCCTATCTCCACAGAGAGGATTGGTTTTGATGCTTTCTGAGAAAATAACAGATTGAAACATATTGAAAATCTAGATAGTGATGGTGGTAGCAGTGGTGCCCATAGGAACACTGACATCAACAGGAATGGGTTGTTCAACTCAAGTTCTACTTTAGAGTATGGCCTTCAAAACAAATCATTTGTATCTTGAATGGGAAACATCACATTTGAATATCAGATATAGGTAGAATTACCAACTTAGCATATCTGATCTTAATGCCCATGGGGGTATCACAAAGTAAGATGTAAAAATAAATTACCTGTTTATTTGTACATGATGACCATCCTATAGTCATTCTGGGTTTATGATGTTTATAATAAAAATATTAACTTACTCCTATTGGATCTATCAGAAAATCCAGCCTTTCTAGGCTTGGTGTTAATAATTTTCAGCACTGTGCATGTAACTTTGTGGCACTAAAGGAATTATTGCTACTATTTCATTTTATTGAGATATCAAATTATGTTTACATTTGATTTCCACAAAGCCTACTGAAAAATAGTGTAAAAACTCATCAGATGAAAAATGTGATGTAGAATATGCAAATACGAATTAGCCACAGTAATAGGACAGATATTTAATCCATAATAATTTAGACCTCAGGGATTTTTTTTTACATCAGAATGGCATGATATAATAGGTGCCATAATATCATATGAATATCAAGACTAGAGCTTTAAAAATGAAGGGATTATCTCTTCTAAATCTTTATGTAGCAGATATAGTCAATTTGTGAATGTCACTGTTTGATTACTGGTGGTAGCTAAAGCCTTTTTTTTTTGCTAAAGTGTTTTTAAAGTTTACTTATGAACAGTAAGTAACTGAAAGTAACAGTAAGTTACTGAAAGTAACCCCTTCATAACTAAGTGATAATTCTTGTAAAGAAATTGGGTTTGGACTATGTTAGTAAATCAAGAAATATACCAAGGGATGCAGAAGTGTGTGTTGTATAGCCCTTTACTTTGAATTGAGGCAATATATTCTTGAGGGAGGAGAATGTGTAGGTGCAGCTAAGCCCTTGGGAGATGATGTATCTGCACAGGGAAATGCCAAGGTCACTGTCTTCTTCTATATGGTGTGGAGTTGTAGGAATCCTTGATCCAGGCTTAGCCATGTGAGAATGGGGATACAATAAAATGATTAAAGGATTTCATTGCAGTCCCTTATCATTAATATCCATGGGATGACACTGCCAGTAAGACATTATGCCATCTGCATAGTCAGTTCTATGAATAATAAGATGTGAAATTGAGGCCAATATGACTACTCAGCAGGAACTTGCATATTTAAAGGAGGATTTACAAGGGAGGAGCAGCAGCATGCAGTGAGAGGCATCCACTTGGGAGTGGTGACTTCCTGCATGTTATGGCTGAGGGTCCAGAAGAACAGGGTGCAAGGAAAATTTGTGCTAAAGAGGATTTCATGGAAAGAGATTTCCTTGGAAATCAAGGGAATAATTGAAGACATGTAGGAAGAGATCATGGTAAAAGTAGGAGAAGGTATCTCTTGGGTCTGATCTTTAGTAGAGATGAAAGAAAATCCATGAGCAAGCTCATATATGGAAGGGTTTTTTTCAGTGAACATAGAGGAAGATAATAGTAGAAGTGAGGAATATAATAATAGAAATGATGGAAGACACTTCTTAGCTCTAAACTTTCACAGAAACAGAAAGTGCAGCCCATAATTGAACATGCAAATGGTGACCCTACTGAAGACCACATTTTGCACTCTATAGTGATCAAAGAGCCCTCATCCCCTGTACTGCTTGAATTGGGAAAGGTTTCTAAAGAAGCAATGAATGAGTTTTCAAAGCCTGCCTTAGAAGATGTGAATCATGAGATGATATTAGTCCAAGTGCTTTGGACATATAAACACTGAGTAATATCACTACATGTTTCACCACAACAAAGAGTACATCTTCATAGGTGATATGGAACAAATCATTCCCTGATGGACTAGTTTGTACATCCAATAGGAACACCTGGTTACTGCCATTCTAGTTGCCCTTGAATTACCACAACTGAAATATGAAGGGAAGATAGGCATTGGAAGGAAAGTGGGTCTGAGAGTGTTTAAATGCCCACTTAATGGTGCCAGGTGGGACTGTTTCTACAGAACAGTATTAAAATCATTTGTTCAGCAGAGGACAGGGCATGATTTATGCAATGTAGTGGTTCTACCAAATCTTTATGATATACAGTCACATATAAATCAAGTTTGTAAAGTGGAGAAACAATCAAAATGGAAAGAGAGAAGGAAAAAAGAAAGGTAGAGGATGGGCTCTTTCCAAGACATTAAAAAGTAAATGTGGCAAGAAATGTGGCAAGCTGAAGTTCTGGGAGAAAAAAAAAGTTAATAGAAAAATTCTATACCATGCTAGTGAGGTTTCTAGTGGCTATAAAGCCTGATCGGCAGTTCACAGAACACATAAATGATAATACAGTTGAAAACCATCCACTCATTCCTAGGGCTGGGTAACTATTTCCCATAGAGCAGTAGTTCTCAAACTATGGGTCACAACCTTTTGATGGATTTTATGGTCCTCATAACACAAGGAACTGAATTAAAGAATCACAGTATTAGGAAGTTTGTGAACCACTGCCTTAGAACATATAAGTTACAGTAGGACAGTTTGTCTTTCCCAGGATCCTTTCAGTAATTATGAGGGCCATAACATAGTCCCTCAGCCTATTACAACCAAAAGAATCCTCTAGCATTAGACACTTCAGGCTTAGTGTGCAGGCCTTTATACCTAAACCAAACAAGCAAAACAAGGCAAATAGGGTAACAATAGCATCACTTGATATGAAGGATTTTGCCTAGTCTTATGATATTTCCTTATGCCATGTTTGCTTGATATTCCTGGCAGCCCTGCTGTTTTATAAAGGGAAACGAAAGAGGAGTGGTTAGGGAGAAGAGAGGTTGAGGGGGAGAGGGAGGAGTGGATGGAGGAGAAACTTCTGTCAGGGTCAGAATGTACTGGATGAAAGATGAATGAATAAAAAGGAAAGTGTATTCCAGAGTTAGGCTACTCCCTTCTGAGTAGCTGGCCAAAGAGGAGGCCTCTCACATCCTACAAACCACAAAGGCTGTTACTACTATTCTTATTTGCATGGTAAGAACTAGACAGTAAGTCCCTATTGCTAAAATTACCACTTCCTGGATTTGGGGAAAACAAGGTGGAGTTGAACCTCATCTCTTGCTGGTTGGAAGTTCTGCAAAGTAACTATGGTGCTAGAAGAGACATTTCACTGATAGACTTGTTCAACTAAGGACCTTTTGTGCTACAGTGCCAAGACTTCAAGAAAGACGCATCCACTTTGCAGTAGGGGAACAGCTATTAAGAGTGAAGCAAGCCATGTTTTTAGCTGTATTTAACTAAATCCCACAGTAAATAACTCAATATGTGATCCTCTTAGCCAGAGCAGAAGCCTATGACTTAAGAGGTTACAGGTAGAAGGAGGAAGGCAATTGCAATCGTTACAGTTTGTTAAGGGGATGCAATGCATCTGCTTTTTAAACATTTGTGTTTATGTCAACAACTATGACTCTATCAGCCTCAGAAAAACATTGAAATACATTTCCATTTTCGAATGGATGGTGTGCTACAGAGACTCCACCAGGCTAACATTCCCGATAATAAGTTACTGGTGATATGACATCATGGCCCAATGCTTATCTTTAGATGGGTCACTGAATCATCTCCTCCAAGGCTTAGGTAACATTATGGAAGAGGGAATAGAAAAAATTTAGGGGCTAGAGAAACGGGTGGAATAGTATATAGCAATTTTCCAATAGCAATTTATATAGTAGTGAGACATTACTCCCTGGGAAGAGGTAAAAGGGAGGATCATGAGATTCAGATTCAGGAAATAAATAGACCTCTAAGTCCTAGAGAGCTAAAATTTACAAGATTAATATTACACTTTTAGCCCAAGAATTCTCCTCAATATTATAGAAGCAGTAGACAATTGATGGGGAAAGGAAACAATCTGACCTGTTGAGCCTGTTTCAAGTTGCACAGGGAGATCAGTGATACTGCACGTTCATGACTCAGCTCTCATGCTTGGGTGGGCTTTTGACTGATGCAGCTGTGTCTGAGTCAGCCCTGCTCCTGTAAGTAACACCTCATCAATACTTCTGTAAGTAATCTAAATAAGTGCATTAGTTCACAGAGTTAGATTGTGGTGGATTTATTCCTTTAACTCGTGGTCAGTTCCCTATCTGGAGTGAGTGATGCTTTTTCACATCTCCCTGGGAAACGTTAACTTAAGAGAACGTTTGAGAGCTCAATTCAAGGGTGAGGAGTAGAAGATGTATCACTGGGATCCAGGCAAAAACAACAGAAGCCTTTCTTTTTTTTAATATCTTTTCCAAATAGCTATAATTTATTAAATCACTTATCTTCTCAATTAGTTTGTGAATAATGTTTTTTTTCTTTTTTTTTTGAAGCCTTTCTTATGTACCCAGTTGTGTATTAAAATGAATTTACTATTGCTTACAAGAAAATGCTTCCACTAAAACATCACCATGGTAACTAAACATGGTCATAACCAAAAGCCAATGCATATGTTTAAAAAATTACTCATTTTGATTCATCGAATATTTACAGCAGATCTACTCCATGTTAGCTGCTCTGGAGGGGAAAATAAATAGAAAAAAAATGAACATAGCTGGGCAGATGAATCATTTACTAAATTGTTTGCTGCTTAAGTGTGGGGGTCTGAGTCTAGATTCCCAGAACCCTGTTAAATGTCAAGCAAGAAGGCATACATCTATAACTCTACCTTTGGGAAGGACAGACATCGTAAATCTCTAGGGCCTAGTGACCAACGTGCTTTGCTGAATGGGTGAACTCCTGGTTCAGTAACAGTTCTTGACACAAGAAAAATAGAGTGGAGGGAGACTTAGAGACAGATATGAAAGTGACCTCTGACCTTCACTTACACACACACACACATGAGAGAGAGAGAGAGAGAGAGAGAGAGAGAGAGAGAAATACAGGTGAGTGGAGATTAAAACAGAATATCTACATCTATAGCTATAGCTATCTATCTTCCTATATAAATATCTATAAACAAAAAGAAGGAAAAAGAAAGGAATGAACCAAATAAAAGTTATACAAACAAAACATATTCAAAAAGTGAATAAAAGGGTTGGAGGACCTTCTGGCTCATTAGTTTTATTTGACTGTTTTTAAACACCTTATTTAGATTCCCAGTTCCCTTGTCATGCTGTTCCCAGCACCTGCACTGTGCCTTCGACAGATTGTCTGGCCACGGTAACACTTGTCGCTCATGAATACATATACACACCCATCCATAAATATAATTTAAAAATATAAAAATTAATCTTTGGGGGCTAGAAGTGTGTTAAGAGCAATTGTTTACTTCTAGAGGACCAGAATTAGGTTACCAACACCCATATTTTAAAACTCACAGCTACCTGTAACTCCAGCTCTAAGCTATCCTAAGCCTTAACTTAGTCTGTGAAAGTACCTGCAGTTATGTACACACATAGACACACACAGATAATACACACACATACACACATACACACACACACACACACAATACTGTCTCTAATAAAATAAAATAAACTTTGTAAATCTCTATTTCTAGTCAAATACCTTAGCATCACATCAGTGAAAAAAAATCCTAAGTAATTAGTATTCAAGATAAGTTAGTTGCATATAGGTGAAAATGTTTATTAATGATCTGTTTAAAAAAAAACTTTAAGCCAATTAAGTCAGGAAATAACTGATAGATTGGATTACCCAGGGAAAGAGAACAGAATATTTAAAAGCATGAAGCACTAGAAAATCTGCTGAAAGTGCAAATTTATTTTCTAACATCTGGCCGTGTCTTCTTACTGATTAATCATGACATTTAGCAGAAATTTTACCCATTGCATAGTCACAACAATTTGTCATGGTAAACAAAATGGAATGACTGACTTTGTGGCAAAGGATATAGTTATAGTTTACCTGGTAGACTCTAATTTTCTGACTCAAGTATTATAAGTGATAATATTTCTAATTTTTGTGGACTGTGTCTCTTTCAAGGATATAAAACAATATAGACAAATAAAATATCTTAATTTATGTACAATTTCCTACTTGGTTTTCAATTTATTCCTGACACAAATATGTTTTTGATGTGTTTTTAGATGTCAACAAGTTTGTTAGACTCAAGAGATACAAAAATAAAGAATCACATGTCCTCAACCTCTATAACTTGTTCCATTGAAATGTTTATAGACATTTAATCAGATATTTAAAGAGTACAAGGAATACAAGGATGGGAATAAACTGATAGAAGCATTAATAAAGGTAACTACTCATCATGGAAAAATATTTGGGTAAATGGTGGAACTAGATCTGGCTTTTGAAAAATGAGAAATAAATGAGAGGAATTTGTTTTACACCAGGCTACAATGTTTACACAAGGAAGCTATGAAGCATTTAAGATGTCTGTGGATGTTGCCATAAAATATTGATATGCTGGAATACCCAAAAGATTGGTATGAAGCAAGATGTAGGTAATTATTTAAATTTTCTTTACACTTACAATGTTTTTATGTTCTGTCTTCATTGACAACTTTCTATCAGCCAAGCTCTCCAATGTGGCTTATGTTTTTTATGGCTCTGTGATTGTTAGCTTGCAACAGAAACCAATGCTTGTTGGTGCAGTTATACAGCTGCTGCTGAGAACAATAAAAAAGAATGAATCTGAGTGTGCTACAGAGCGTCCACTAATGGATCTTATTGGTGCTAATTAAAGTATTATTATAAGACTGCCTGTTGCCTCTCACATTCCTAGCATTCACAGACACACTTCATTAATCTTTGCCCTCCTTGCGGGATGAGCCGCTGCACCTGTTCTTTATGAGTAAAAGTATTGCTTGCCAGATAGCTGGTGTGCAGTTCAAGACAGGAATGGGTGGCATGTGGCAGATGAAAGAGAAAGCACCCTGCTGTTTGCTATGGATTTTGATTTCCCTACATTTTGCTTAGACATTCTGGCTATTTTTGTTGCTGTTGTTCATTGTGAAAGTAGATAATGGCATACTCCTTACAGTCCCTCAACCTCCGATGCCCTCATCAATATCAAAACCCCTTTGTGTTCCAGCTATATTCTTCACTTCTTATTTTTCAAATGTTAAACTGTTATATTCTTTGGGAGAATGTCCATATCTTTTTAACCTAGAAACTATGATTTTTTTAGAAGACACGTGAGGCAGAAATTATTGACTGCATGTAGAAACTACAGCATAATGTAGCTTTTGGATGACTGAGAACACACCATGTGCACATATCCTTTTTCTATGTTATTTGATAACAATCATTTTAATAACTACATATAAATCAACTGCATGTTTTTGACATGAGTCCAAAATGCTACGTTGAATTTACGTGCTATTTGTGTTACTGTTTTATCTCTTCAAGACTGGGTTTGTGCAATTTTTCAGTATTTACATACATTTCTATCACTGCTATTTGGCAATCAAAATCATGCCTTTTAAAATAATAATGAATTGTTTTCGATGTTCTTTTGTAAATGTTGTGCAGATTAACCTTTCACTATCAGCAGAGAAGAGACCTCATACGAAGATAAACACTTCTATTCCCAAGTCTTAGAGTAACTTGGAAAACAGACCTGGAAATTTCACTAAACTTTTCTGTTTTGTTTTGTATTAAAAAATATCTTTCATGAAGAAAGTATGATACTCTTTTTGAAAAGCTAACAATAGATTTTCTGATAGCTGAATAGAATTTTAAAGATATAGGACTGAGAGCTCAGAAGTATTTGTTGACACGACACTGATTTTTAAGAAAATGTAATATTAGAGTGCAATAGATCTATGTGAAGAGTTATAAAAGCAGAAAGATAGAGAGCATTAATCAAACAGTTATGACATGAAAATAATAAAAATATATGTGGATGGTTTCTAAGAAAATGTATTCAACTATAGACACTATACCTCTTCTCCTATTACCTCTCATGAATACTCTGAAAATTTAAATAAGCCATTACAGAGAGATTCAGAAATCTTTCCTATGCTATAAATATCCTTTTTACCCTTGAGTTTGGGAGACTTCTATATCATGCCACTGGCACACAAAATGAAGTAATAATATATATTTTAAAAGACATACCCTAAAAGAAAACCAATTAATAGTGTCTCAAGGAAAATAAACATATGATTTTGAGTGTACCCAGGAATGTGTGTCTTGGTGGTATCAGTTGTGTCAGTGTTGGAGTGTGGGAACTTTTGAAGTTTGTAGATTAGTGTAGGCCTTCCCCTTATAAACTCATTCATTCAATTTTACAGAGCTAAGTTCTCATTGTGTGGGATTTGATTAATCTTATGGATTACTCCATTATTTATTGTATTAATCAATCTAATGACTAATTAATTATTTAAGACAATTAATTAAACAAGCAGCATTTCAGCAAGGCCATTCCTTATATCCACACCCAGGCTGTTTCTCCTTTACTTTCTTTTCTGACTTAAGCTCATGGTTCTTAGCAGTTTTTGAACTTTTTATTCTGGAAGCATAAGTTCAAATAAAGGTCAACTAAACTTTCTTATGGATTATCTAGTGTTAGATACTGTAGCAACAACAAATGGATGAAGTCTAGTATATTAATGTTGATAAGATGCTTTGATTAAGACATTAGAAGCTACAGGTAGCAACAGCCTACAAAGTCCACAAAGTTCCCTGGAGTTCCAAGTTATCTAGTTAGAGTCAACTGGAACAGGAGATGATAGAACAACTATCAAAGTGATGTTAAACAATAAAAATAATTGAAAAAAATCTAAAAATTGTACCTTAGGTCTGTGTACTCTCTGCATCAATCCTAAATGAAAACAATGCATAGCTATGCCTTTACCAACCCAATAGCCATGACAACCTCAGCTTGCATACCTTTGGCTGTTCCCATATACAGTATCCAGACAAAACTTTTAAAAGTCTTTTGAACATTTATGGAAAGTAAGAATTTTATTGACCTGGATCCCTTTCAGCAGTGCTATAGGACTGATTTTGTTGCTAGTGTTTTAGGAGTTGTTATCTCACATACTATAAGTCACATGACCTCATTCTTTATAAGAATACCAGGTAATTAACACTTCCTTTCATTTTTGATACCCAAAAGGCATTGTACAAATAGTCACAAATGTCTCCTTGAAGGCCAGGGGCATATTTATATGCCAGAGGAGGCTCATGGTCTCCAGCTTATTAATTAGATATACCCATTTATACAGATAGATATAGGAAATACCTTCATGGCTATCACCAAGATGATTCCACCTATGTATGGTTCAGGAATACTTGGATTGCTCTAAGAAGTCATTCATTGAGATGCAATACAGAAAACAATGAGACTGCAAAGCTAAGCATTTTGTGAACTGCTTCCTGTATATACCAACCTTTACTTGCTAGGTTTGTGTCGCCGAAATTTAGAATAATCCCAGGAGTTCTAGTTAACTCTTAGGGCATATTTAGAATTAGGCATTTATTGCAATAGTCATACCAATGTGTCCTTAAGTCCTCATATCAAAGATAGAATATTTTCTAATCTCTTCACTATCCTCTTTGATTACAGAATGTTTAGTTTGGTCTTAAAATCTGCAAAATCTGTATGTTTCCATATTTGTAAATGAAGTAAGAGATACAAACATTTGGGTCTCTAGTTTTCCACATGCTTTAGGTATATTAGTTTATTCAAAAGCTTCCTGGTACCATCACTGATAATTATTTTATTCAAAAATTTAGAATTTTATAGTTTAAAATCCCCCAACCTAGATGAGATAATTCTATCTAATTTCAAAGTCAATATCCTTTTTGACAATTAAGAAGTATGCCTTTTTCTACCAAAAAAGTAGTAGAACATAAAACATTCCAAAAAAACTGTCTGGAAGGTTCTCATATGTGAAACAAAATACCACATAAGACAAAAAAATCAAAATCACTTTGTTTTTCTTTTTAAGTAGTTCTTAAAAGTACAAAAACGAACCTTTACAGGTTTGAGTGATATGATAATGAACACACATTTGAGAGTTGAAATTTAGAACCATTTAAATAGAAAATGATTTCTTAGCCAAAATATGTGCTCCTGGAAAATAAGAAAAGGAACATAACCAAAAGGCATTGAAACCAAATCACTTCCTGAGCCATAATGAGCTTAGGTTTTTAATCAGACTAATGAGAAAAGATCTGTAATTCAGCACGGCTCATGAGTCATACCATAGAGTTTCTCTCTACAGTTTCATGGCAGGCCTTGATGTATCATTCATTAGGTACAGCAAAAGTAACACTTTCAAGAACACAATGAACTGCAGACAGAACGGAAAAACAATGAGGAATCAGCTCAGGTCCTCACTTCCAAACTGCCCTTTGCTGCTTCTGTGAGTGTGATATCATTCCACATCACTAAGGCATGCTTATTATCTCTGCTCTAATTTGATGATTTATTTGTGGGCTTAGAAATCCTCCCTTTTTAAATCCCTGTGATAAAATTGTAGCATTGTAGGGCATATTTGACTAGGAATAATTGGCTAGGTAACCAATCAATTCTCAGGCTATCAAGGCCATAAGTTTTTGATGGTTCATTAACATCTCTGTATGTGATTCCTGTCCAGAATAGCTTCAAATATGTTAAGTGGATAGCACTTGTCAGTACAATTCACCTCAGAATCATCTGTAATTTCTTTAAACTACATTAAACTAGATTAAGTGCTTACAAATAGTCAATGAAAGTCAGAGAAGTCAAAGAAATCACCTAGTGAAATACCAAGAAGTCTAGAATAGTCTTTAAGATGGAAATGTAGGTAAAGAAGTAGTCAAGGTAAAAGGGGAAAAGTGTGGGGTATGGGTTCCGAAATCCCATTGATCTGTCATGATTTAACTACACACCCTTAACAAAGCTCAAGTCTAAGTGGATCAAAGACTTCCACTTAAAACCAGATACACGGAAACTTATAGAGGAGAAAGTGGGGAAGAGTCTTGAACACATGGGCACAGGGAAAAATTCCTGAACAGAACAACAATGGCATATGCTCTAAGATCAAGAATCAAAAAATGAGACCTCATAAAACTGCAAAGCTTCTATAAGGCAAAGGACACTGTCAATAGGACAAAAAAGCAACCAACAGATTGGGAAAAGATCTTTACCAATCCTAGATTCCATAGAAGGCTAATATCCAATATATACAAAGAACTCAAGAAGTTAAGACTCTGGAGAAACAAATAACCCTCTTTAAAATGGGGTACATTGCTACGTAATGATTTTCAACTGAGGAATATCGAATGGCCATGAGGCACCTAAAGAAATGTTGAACATCTTTAGTCATTAGGGAAATGCAAATCAAAACAATCCTGGGATTCTACCTCATACCAGTCAGAATGGTTAAAATCAAAAACACAGATGACAGCAGATGCTGGCAAGGATGTGAAGAAAGAGGAACACTCTTCCATTGCTGGAAGGATTGCAAGCTGATACAACCACTCTGGAAATCAGTATGGTGTCTCCTCAAAAAATTGGACATAGTACTTCCTGAGGACTTAGCTATACTAACAGGTAATGCTCCACTATGTAATAAGGACACATGCTCCACTCTGCTTATAGCAGTCTTATTTATAATAGTCAGAAGCTAGAAAGAACCTGAATATCCCTCAACAGAGAAATGGATATATAAAATGTGGTATATTTACACAATGTAGTACTACTCAGCTATTAAAAACAATGAGTTCATCAAATTCTTAGGCAAATGAATGGAACAAGAAAATATCATCTTGAGTGAGGTAACCCAATCGCAGATGAACACACATGGTATGCACTCACTGATAAGTGGATATTTGCCCCAAATCTCTGTATACCCAAGATACAATTCACAGACCACATGAAGCTTAATAAGAAGGAAGACCAAAGTGTGGGTCCTTCAGTCCCGAAAAGACTGGATCCAGTTTTGTAGGGGAGTACCAGAATAGAGAAATGGTGGGTGGTGATTGAGGAATGGGCAGGGGGAAGAGGACTTATGGGTTATATAGTGAGGGGGGAACTGGGATAGGGGAAAGCCTTTGGAATGTAAACGAAGAATATAGAAAATAAATAAAAAGAAAATATCTAATAAAAAAGAACAAAGGAAAAAAAAGAAAGGGGAACAAAATACTCACAGAAGCAAATACAGAGGTAAAGTATAGAGCAGAGACTGAAGTAAAGGCCATTCAGAGACTGTCCCAGCTGGGGATTCATCCCATGTACAGTCACCAAACCCAGACACTTGTGAATGCCAAGAAATACTTGCTGAAAGGAGCCTGATATGGCTGTCTCCTGAGAGGCTCTGCCAGAGCTTGACAAATACAGAGGCAGATGCTCCCAGCCAACCTTTTGACTGAGCATGGGGTCTCCAATGGAGGAGTTAGAGAAAGGACTGAAGGAGTTGAAGGGGTTTTCCATCTCATAGGAAGAATAACAATATCAACCAACCAGACCCCCCCCCCAGAGCTCCCAGGGACTAAACCATCAACCAAGGAGAACACATGGCTCCAGTTGTACATGCAACAGAGGATTGCCTTGTTAGGCATCAATGGGAGGAGAGGTTCTTGGTCCTATGAAGGCTTGAAAGATGGCCCAGTGTAGGGGAATTGAGGGCGGGGAGGGGGGAGTATGGTTGGTGGAGAAAAATCCTCATAGAAGCAGGGGGAGGGAGGATGGGATAGGGCATTTCCGGGAGTAGGGTAAACCAGGAAAAGTAATAACATTTGAAATGTAAATAAAGAAAATATCAAATAAAAAACAGAGTGAGATTGAAATTCTCTATACTTCAAGGTAATTGACTGTTTAATGGTTATTAAAAAATAGTCTTGCATTATAGATCTCTCATCTGAATCAAATTAAGGTTCATCTTATTGGTTTGTTTACACTTACACTTATTATATTATGATTGGCCTGTATTGGCTGTGCTCATATTGTAAGAGAAATGATCAGTTTTCATACATGGCAGAACACTTTAAAAAATATTAGGTTCCCTCTTAACCTAGGAGAGAAATGATAATTTCATGTATCCAGTCCCTGCATGGATCACCTTCATCTGGTTAAGGTATCCCCATCACTTCTGGATGGATTGTCTTCTAGGCAAGTCTGGGGAATGGATAATCACCTGTCTATACTATTGTTGACTCTAAGTACAAATTTCATTTCTTCCCACTCTATCCCTGTCTGTTTCCCTCATTCTTTCCTTTCCACTTAGCTGGGGGGGGTGTTGCTTTTTGTTTTCGTTTTTTCTTATGTTTTAGTTTGTTCATTTGTTTTTGCTTATGACTGTCATCTGTAAATACTTTATTTTTAGAATTGGAAGATGGTGCTTTATGTCATTTCATATTCCCGTCTTTCCTGACATTTCCTCTGTGATTGTAAAGTTGGCTGTAATTATAGTTAGGGCCAGCCGGGGACAGCAGACTGCAAAGGAGCAACACTACATTTCTGAAGAGGCTCTGTAGGAGAGGAGCCAAAACAGAAATTTAGCATATTTGCCTGTGGGGTAAATGTCTGCCTCCCAACCAAGTCTGATCCAGTAGAAGACAAAAAGAACATGGAGAAACTGGAGAGAATGCTAGGTGGTTAACTGGCTCACAGCTCAAACATGGGGCCTGGAGTTCAAGTCCCCAAATGCTTATCTGCCAGCCAGATGCTGTGTCCTTAGGGAAATGTCAGCTTCAGGTTATAAGGGTCTCCCAAGAGGAAGCTGGAAGGAGAGATGAGCCAAGCAGATAAACTTGAGGTTTGACTGATTGATTCTGCCTCACTGAATACAGTGTACTAATAATGGAAAATTACTTAGGAAATCCTCCATATGTATGCCCACCCATGTAACTACACACACACACACACACATGTAAACACACATACACACACACACACACACACACAAACACACACATATAACTATGCATGCAAACTGGAAGGAAAACAAATGCACATAATGGTCAGGAAAACAAACATTTGTCTGGCCTTGGGTTCTACAATTTGAAACATCAGAATCATGGTATCATCATTTAAAATTCCAAAACTTTCTTCTGTGATTACTATGATGAACACAGTGTCGTAATAGTAAAAAATGGTGTTCAATAAATATTTTAAAATTCTATTTTGAAAGAATCACAGTTTATTGACTTTTCTTATCTTCACTCCAAACCAGCCTGATGAAATTTAACCATCTGGGGCTGTAGCTAAACACACTATAAGAACTTCCTAATTGCTCACCAGTGAAAGCAATCTCCTCTTCAGGTTTTCACCTATGATGACTTTCAAGATTCTTTCCAGTTAGTTACAGGTGGATTCTCCCTACCACCTTAAAATAATTTAGCATTGTAACATCATATCAAATATATAGTTATAAGCCAACCATCATGATAAACTGGATTTACTTCGACTGCAAGAGATCTTCATCTCTTGTTAATTAGAATTTTGTGTAATTGACTTGCTTGAAATAACTTGCTTTTATAAAGAGCAAAAATATATCAACATTTAAGGGAAGATATTACTGCCCACATTACAAAGCAAGACCTCATTTTGCTTGTTTTCTCTCTTCTCGATCATTTTAGTGTTTTACAAATGATTGTATGGCAAAGAAGAAAGTAAGGATAGTTTCTTGACTGTAAACAAGGAGAAACCTAGACTGTCAAAGAGCTTTCATAGAACTAGATTTTTTAGAGACCCTAGAAATGATAGTAGAAGCACATTTTTTTTCTCAAATTTAGCTTAAAAGATAATACTCATTGACACCTTGATTGTAGTCAAGACTCAAAGCAGAGAATTCCACAAAGCTGGGCTCTAATTCTTACCTTGCAGAGTTTATAAAGATAGGACATGTTTTTTGCAAAGCTCTTAAATTTGTGAGTTGTTTGTTGGACACAGATAGAGTACTAAAGCAAAGCATAACTGATGATTGCAACCTGTACAGACCACAGTCAAGAAACTTGTCTAATGGGAGATTTTGCAGCACAGGAACAGCCACTTTGTATATCTGAGGATGATTATACTGACTTCATTGAGGCAATTAAACTATAGGAGTTTTAGGTGGATACATCACATGATTTGACTAAAAATTATTTTATTTTCAGAAAAAAAAACAATGTCTTATTTCTTATTACTCTCCTAAATTACATTCACAAAGACTTTGATATCCTACTCTAGGTATCATCTAGTTCAAAATACAAAATTCCACACCAAATTTTTTTAATAAATTTTTTGTCTTGAGGTAAATGTAGTTGCTTTGAGTTTAAGAAATAGCATGTGCTTCCTACTGCTTTTCATAATGATAGCCTCCTCAACTATAGTATCACAGGTACTCACTTGAACTTTTGTATGTTCATGTAATTTTATACAAATGTTTTGATATGTTTACACTTGTATGACACTCAGTACAAATGAGATAATAATAATAATAATAATAAATAAATATAGATGTTTTATCATTACAGAAATACATAGGTACTTGTGAGAACTACAAGTGATTTGCTTCTCTTTCTGCTAACCTTAAGCTCTGTCACCAAAATTCTTGTTTATGTTTCCATTTAATATAACTGGAATCATATTGGATATAATAATTTTCATGGGATGATTTGCATAAAACTTGAGCTGTTCATTTTTCTTTGCCTGTAGAAGTGCAGGTGTTCTGTTTGTTTGTTTGTGTTCTTTTTTCCAAATAGAAACACACATTGCTTGTATATGCATTATAATCATCCTTACTCCAACTTACTACAAACGACTTGAAATCTGTTAAGGCTATTATGAAATCAACACAATAATTTGTTGCTTTTGGTGGCTAAGTGTCATTCCATGGTATGGATTTTTATACTTTTTATAGTTTTTTATAGTTTTTTATAATTTTTATAGTTTTAGAGTTTTTTTTAATAGTGTTTGTCTAGGCAGTAATATCAAACATCATGTATGTTTTTCCTAAAACTTTTATTAGTTTAAGATTCTAAAATTAAGTTCAATTGAGTTGGTGCTTAGAAAAGGTAGTATAAGACTCTGGGTTTGCCTGTGGTCATTCATTATATTCAGGCCAAAACACACTTTGAGATTTTTATCTTTCAGTTGAGCCTCTAACCCTTTCATAAAATCAAAAATTAAAATGTCCATTTTGTAATATTTCAACAGTAAAAGAACTTCTAGAGGAATCAGTATCCCATACCTCAAGCAGTACTATTTAGCAATAGTGTTAAAAACTGCAAGTTATTGGTACAGTGACAGGCAGGTAGATCAATGGAATAGAACTGAAGACCCAGAAATGAACCCACACACCTATGGTAACTTGATCTTTGAAAAAGGAGCTAAAACCATCCAGTGGAAAAAACATAGACTTTTCAACAAATGTTGTTGGCTCAATTGGAGGTAAGCATGCAGAAGAATGCAAATCGATCCATTCTCCTTGTACTACGCTCAACTCCAAGTAGATCAAGGACCTCCACATAAAACCAGACACACTGAAACTCATAGAAAAGAAACTGAGGAATACCCTTGAGGACATAGGCATAGGGGAAAGTTCGTGAACAACACACCAATTGCTTATGCTCTAAGATCAAGAATTGACAAATGGGACCTCATAAAATTACAAACTTTCTGTAAGGCAAAGGACACTGTCAACAGGATAAAACAGCAACCAACAAATTGGGAAAAGATCTTCACCAACCCTACATCCAACAGAGGGCTAATATCCAATATATACAAAGAACTCAAGAAGTTAGACTCCAGAGAGCCAAATAACCCTATTTAAATATAGGGTACAGAGCTAAACAAAGATTTTTCACCTGAAGAATTTTGAATGGCTGAGAAGCACCTTAAGAAATGTTCAACATCATTAATCATTAGGGAAATGCAAATCAAAACAAGCCTGAGATTTCATCTCACACCAGTCAGAATGGCTAAGATTAAAAACTCAGGAGTCAGCATGTGTTGGCAAGGATGTGGAGAAAGAGAAACACTTCTCCACTGCTGGTGGGATTGCAAGCTGGTACAACCACTCTGGAAATCAGTCTGGCAGTTCCTCAGAAAACTGGGCATGACACTTCTGGAGGACCCTGTTATACCACTCCTAGGCATATACCCAGAGGATTCCCCAGCATGCAATAAGGACACATGGTCCACTATGTTCATAGCAGCCCTATTTATAATATCAAGAAGCTGGAAAGAATCCAGATGTCCCTCAATGGAGGAATGGATACAGAAAATGTGGTATATTTACACAATGGAATACTACGCAGCAATTAAAAACAATGAATTCATGAAACTTTTAGGCAAATGTTTGGAACTGGAAAATATCATCCTAAGTGAGGTAACCCAATTACAAAACAATACACATGGAATGTAGTCTCTGATAAGTGAATATTAATTAGCCCAGAAGCTCTGAATACTCAAGGCACAATTAACATATCAAATGATTCCCAAGAAGAAGGTAGGAGAGGGCCCTGCTCCTGGAAAGGATTGATCCAGTATTGTAGGGTAGTACCAGGACAGAGAAATGTGAGGGGGTGATTGGGGAATGGGGGAGGGAAGAGGGCTTATGGGACTTATGGGGAGGGGGGAACTGGGAAAAGGAAAAGCATTTGGAATGTAAACAAGAATATAGAATAAAAAACATTTTGTTAGGCTTTCCTTTATACTAGTGATAAATGTGCAGAAAAAGAAGTTAGGGAAATAACACCCTTCACAGTAGCCACAAATAATATAAATTATGTTCTTATAACTCTAATCAGACAAGTGAAAGATCTGTATGACAAGAACTTCAAATCCCTGAAGAAAAAAAAATACAAGAAGATATCAGAACATGGAAAGATCTCCCATGGTCATAGAGGTAGGATTAACATAGTGTATATGGCCATCTTGCCAAAAGCAATCTAAAAATTAATGTAATTCCATCAAAATTCCAACATGGAATTTTGCAGTCCTTGAAAGAGCAATTCATATGGAGAAAGAAAAAAATCTAGGATAACCAAAATAATTTTGAGCAATAAAAGAACATCTGGAGGAATCATCATCTCTGACCTCAAGATCTATTATAGATCAACAGTAATAAAACAATGCATGGTACAGAAACTGATGGGTTGATCAATGGAATCATATTGAAGATACAGAAAATAACCCACACATCTATGATCACTTGATTTTTGGTAAAGAAGCCAAAATGAATAGATGCCATACAATGAAAAGTAGAAAGCATCTTCAATAAATCATTCTGGTCTAACTTGATGTCTGCATGTAGAAGAATGCAAATAAATCTATATTTGTAAATGTGCACAAAACTCAAGTCTAAGTGATTCAAGTACCTCAACATAAAACCCAATATACTAAACCTAATAGAAGAGATAATGGGAACAACCTTGAACACATTGGTACAGGAGAAAATTTTCTGAACAGAACACCAAGAGCCTATCCACTATGATCAATAATTAATAAATAAGTTACCATAAAAATGAAAAGCTTCTGTAAAACAAAGGAAACTGTCAATAAGAAAATATGGCAGCATACAGACTGTGAAAAAAATCTTCCCTAACGTTACATCTGACAGATGATTAATATCTAAAATATATTCAGAAATCAAGAGGTTAAACTTTAGCAAACCAACTAACCCAATTAAAAATGGGATACATTACTCTTTCTAACTCTATGAAGAATTGAGTTGGAATTTTGATGAGGATTGCACTGAATCTATAGATAGCGTTTGGCAAGATGGCCATTTTTTACTATATTAATGCTGCCAATCCATGAGCATAGATCTTCCCATCTTCTGAGAGCTTCTTCAATTTCTTTCTTCAGAGACTTGAAGTCCTTGTCATACAGAACTTTCACTTGCTTGGTTAGAGTCACACCAAGGTATTTTATATTATTTGTGACTATTGTAAAGGGTGCCATTTCCTTAATTTGTTTCTTAGCCTGATTATCCTTTGATTAGAGGAAGGCTAGTGATTTGTTTGATTTAATTTTATATCCAGATACTTTGCTGCAGTTGTTTATCAGGTTTAGAAGTTCTCTGGTGGATTTTTTAGGGTCAATTAAATACCCTATCATCTGTTAGTAGTGAAATTTCCACTTCTGCCTTACCCAATTGTATCCCTTTGATCTCCTTTTGTTGTTTAATAGCTCTGGCTAGGAATTTAAGTACTATATTGAATAGGTAGGGAGAGAGTGGGCAGCCTTGTCTAGTCTGTGATTTTTGTGGGATTGTTTCAAGTTTCTCTTCATTTAGTTTGATATTGGCTACTGGTTTGCTGTATATTACTTTTCACTATGTTTAAGTATGAGACTGGATTTCCTGATCATTCCAAGACTTTTATTCTGAAGGTGTGTTGTATTTTGTCAATTTTTTTCTCAGCATCTAATAAAATGGTCATGTGGACTTTTTTCCTTGAGTTTGTTTATATAGTGGATTATGTTGATGGATTCCCCTATACTGAACTATCCCTGCATCCCTGGGATAAAGCCTACTTGATCATGATGGATGCTCTCAACCAACCATTGAACTGAGCATGGGTTCCCTAATGGAGGAGCTAGAGAAAGGAGCCAATGAGTTGAAGATGTTTGCAGTCCCATAGGAGTAACAATAATATGTACCAACCAGTAATCCTAGAGTTCTCAGGGACTAAACTACCAACCAAAGAGTACACATGGAGGGGTCTATGGCTCCAGCAACATGTGTAGCAGAGGATGGCCTTTTCAGACATTAGTGAGAGGAGAGGCCATTAGTCCTGTTGGTCCTGTGAAGGTTAGATGACCAAGTGTAGGGGAATTCCAGGTCAGGAAAATGAAAGGGGGATGAGATGGGGGTTTTTGGAGGGGAAACAAGGAAAGGGGATAACATTTGAAATGTAAATAAAGCAAATATCTATTTTTTTTTTAAAAAAAAAGAGCAATTAACTATTTAAAAAGTGGAAAAAAAAGGAAGGGGAAACAAAATACTCCTGGGAGCAAATATGGAGACAATGTGTAGAGCAGAGATTAAAGGAAAGGCCATCCAGAGACTTCCCTACCTAGTATTCTATCCCATATACAGTTATCAAACCCAGACATTATCATGGATGCCAAGAAGTGCTTGCTGAAATGAGCCTGACATAGCTGTTTCCTGAGAAGTTCTGTCAGATCCTAACAAATACATACAGGGATGCTGGCAGCCAACCATTGGACTGAGCATGTCCCCTTCCCCGGAGGAGTTAGAGAAAGGTCTAAAGGAGCTGAAGGGGTTTGCAAACCCATAGGAAGAACAATATCAACCAACCAGACCCTCAAGAGCTCGGAGGGACTTATCAACCAACCAAGGAGTACTCATGGACTAACTGATGACTCCAGCTCCATTATGTAGTAGAGGATGGCCTTGTCGAGCATCACTGGGAGGAGAGGTCCTTGGTCCTGTGAAGCCTTGATGAATGTCACAGTGTAGGGGACTTCAAGGGATGGGAGGTGGGGATGGATGGGTGGGTGAGGGAATACCCTCATAGAAGCAGGGAGGGGGTTAAATAGGGGCTTCCATGGGAAGAAGGAGTGGGAAAGGGAATAACATTTGAAATGTAAATAAAGAAAATATCCAAAATAAAAAATAAGAATAACGCAACCCCCCCAAAATAAAATACAAAACTAAACTTAGAATTCTCAACAGTGTTATCTCAAATTGCTGACAAGTATTTAAAGAAATGCTTACCATCCTTAGTCTTCAGATAAATGCAAATCAAATTGACCCCGAGATTATACCTTATACCAATCAGAATGGCTAAGATCAAAAATTCATAGACAGCACATGCTGAAAAGGGTGTGGAACCAGGGGAATACTCCTCCATTGCTGGTGGAAATGCAAATTTGTGTGACCACTCTGGAAATTTATTTGGAATTTTCTCAGAAAACTAGAAACAGTTTGAAGACATGTCTATATCACTCCTGTTCATATCCCCCAAAGATGGCCCATCATACCCCAAGTACACATGTTCCACTATGTTAATAACAGCTTTTTTCATAATAACCAGAAACTGGAAATAACCCATATTGTCAATTTGATTTAATGCTTGCATTATGGGTTCCCAAAATTGCATGAAAATTCCTCATATGAGACACTGAGGGTCCCTGCCCCAAGCTGGTTCTGATTGGCAAATAAAGCTGCTGATGGCCAGTGGTTGGGCAGGAAGACAGAGGCAGGACTTTAGGATTCACAGGTACTGACATGCTGGGGAAGTAGAAGGCTCAGGCTTGAGACCTGCAGAAGAAAGTTTACGGTCATATAAGAGCCAAGGAAGAGCAGCCCCAGAGAGACCCGCTGATTGGGTCTAGGGTAGCAAAGACAAAGTATAGATTTTTGTGACTAATAATTCAGGACAGTAGGTGTTACCAAAGTGAAAGTTTGGGAATGGCCCAAACATTGAGCTGCTTAATGCATATTAAATGTAATACTACATGCGTGTGTCTTTCTTTCAAGAATCCAGAACATTGGGGTGGGTAGCAAGAAACTCACATTACCACCACCAGGCAATTAGAAACAGCCAGAACCAAAAGTACATGCATGGTATGTCCTGACAAGTGAATATTTGTCATGAAGTACAGAATACCCTTGATACAACTCAGAGACATGAAGAAGTTAGACAGGAAGGATGGCCCAAGGAAGGACCACTGAATAACACTTAGAAAAGGAAACAAAAGGGGGCCAGAAGAAGGGAGGAAAGTAGAATGAGGGGGCAGGGACAGGTTGTGAGGGGAGGCAGGAGAGAGGTCCAGAGGGCCAGGAGAATGAATACAAATATGTAGGTGCCTGGGGTGGGGGAAGAAATCCCAGAGATCTGAGATAGTCAATACTATCCAAGAGTCAATACAAGTGACCTTAGTTGAGATGCCTAACAGTGGGGACATAAAATCTGAAGAGCCCATCTCCTGTAGCCAGGCAAGACCCTCAGTAAAGGGATGAGAATACCAACCCACCCACAAAATTGTGACCCTAAATTTATCCTATCTAAATGAAATGCAAGGATGGAGCTGAGACAAAACAAAACAACAACCAAACAAAATCAAAAATCAAAAAATGGCCAACCAACAACCAGTCCAACTCTAAATCCATCCATGGACAAGTACCAATCCCTGACATTACTAATGATACTGTTATGATTGCAGCCAGGAGCCTAGCATATCTGTCCTCTGAGTGCTCTACCAAGTAGCTGACTGAAGCAGATGCAGATACCCATAGCCAAACATTCGATGGAGGTTGGGGACACTTATGGAAGAATCTGGAGAAGGATTGAACGCTCTGAAGTAGATGAGAACCAACAGGAAGACCAACAGAGTCAACAGATCTGGAACCCTGGGAGCTCTCAGAAACTGAGACACCAACCAGAGAACATATACAAGCTGGTCTGAGATGCCCACCGTCTGTGTAGCAGACAGGCAGCATAGTCTTCATGGCTGCCTCATCTGGCCTCAGAGGGAGGGGCTACATCCAATCCGGGAGAGATTTGATGTGCCAGAGTGGAGAAGGGGACACTCCGAGGAGCCCCACTATCTCAGAAGAGAACAAAAGGGTGGATGGGGAAAGGACTCTGAGAGGAAGCAACAAGAAGGAGGTGCAATAAAATGGAATATAAATAAATTAATTAATAAATTAAAAAAACATTAACTTAAATTTTTGCAACCCTATAAAATTTAATTTAAAATGGATTATGTATGAAAAAATGTCAAAAGTGTATTGGGATTTATCTAATCTGTTTTTGAATGCTGAATACAAATATATTTTAATATTTCTATAATCTGATGAGTTAGTAGGGAATTAAAGAAAAATGCTTAACGTGTATCTATTTTCTCCAAGTCTTCTTATTACCAAAAAATTATTTAAATGCAGGACATTACATTCACTCCCTCCATCTCATAATAAGGTCTGGCTGAACTATGAATTACAATATACCTTGGTGAAAACCACATATGTATTCAAGTTGCTGTGACTTCATATATGAGATCTCAGGCCTTTATAAGCCACACTGCTAACATTCTGGGGTTTGACTCTATATAGTAGAATGGCATTTTGACTGATGTGTGAAGCCTGTAGAGCATTTCTTTGGAACCTGTGTATTTATATCATAAGCATCAGGAAATGCCTTATGAAATGCACAAGTAGTACAAGACTACTGGACTCAGAGATTCCTGTACTATTCCTGTAATATGGGCACCAAGTAACTCCTGGCACACTATAGAGGGTAAAATCCAGCACAATGTGAATGAGTCTGTGAAGTTTTGGAGAGCAGTGAAGAGCAGCACCCATTCTGGGGTCAAATGTTTGTAAACATCGAGTTGTGTTTATTTAAATGAGCTCCTTTACTTTTAATTTTTAAAGCCATATTGTCCTTTCAATCATTTTCATCAGCAGAAAACAGCTGGTTCTATCATGCCACATCGTTTTAAATGTGTACATTGTTAATTCCTCTTTGAGCAGAGTAGTTAATTATCTATGAGATGAGTTCAAGAGATGCCCATTTTCATCAGTTTCCCAGTGATAGGGAATTATGATTACACATGAAATTGAAACTTTTGTGGAAGTTGTGAAACCCAAACTTTGTCACAGATTATAGAATAGAAAATTTACTTGGGATCATGATTTGGGTTCATGCATGCATTTTTGATCACTCACAAATTTGTTCAGTAATATGGCGATGTGCTAATGATCATTGTCTTCTGGACAGAGGACTGAAAAAGGAATCATGACTTGTATAATAAGGTCATCATTCCACAGCTTGATTGCCTCTGTGACTTTAGAAACAGCATCTCTAAATTTTATACCTAATGATCATCAGTGGAGAGCAATAAAAAAGGAAAGCTGACAGAAGAATAATTGCACATTTGCTGGAAAAAGTATATCCAAGAGTCAGTATATTTATAAGTCCTATTACTGTTACCAAGTAGCTGTGTGAATTCAGGTCAGACACTTAATTTTCAGATTCTCCAATTCTTCCTACATGTGAAGAAATAGTCAGCATTTAGCAGACATCAATATAATTATAAAGGCTTAAGACTGAATGGTTTTAATCACACATCCATCTTGTATTAGCCCATGGACATTGGCTAAATAACTCGAATATTCTGAGCCTAAATTCTTTATAAAATGGAGCTAAAATTTCAATAGATTAAAGTTATGAAAGGCAAGATTTTGTGTACAGGTAAACAATTACCCTGGAACCAGGCAGACACTAAGGAAAAAAGAAATGTCTGAAATTATCTTTTTGCAGGTATTCAAATAAAATGAGGTGATGCCTAAAGGTTATTAGGATTAGTTTTACAACCTAGCTACTGTATATAAGTCTGAATACACGTTTGCTAAACAGTTGAAGAAAGCTTATGGAACCAGGTGACCTGTGTGAGTGAAAACATTTTAGTAGCCAACTGTGTGAAAAACATCATGACTGTTCTTTTATGGGCCATAACACATGAGCAAATTTTAGTAATAAATTTCAGATTGTCATCCATGTTAGTTTTTTTTGACTTTGCTCGTTTGACCTTGCTCTCTGCTTGGGGGCATACTATTTTATAATGTACATCCTAAATTTCTAAACTTTAAAATATTTTAAATGATTTTTAATAAACTTTATTACAAAAAAACTTACAAACATAAATATCACTTTTCAAAGCTAGCCATATTTAAGCTTGATGGAACATGTTTTGCATTTTTTGGTTCTTGTTTCTGTTGTTCTTGTTGTCCTTGTTGGTGGTGATTTGCCCTGAGTTTATGTTGATGTGCTGTTTTTTATGAAAGTGTCTCAATTAGGATAGAAAAATCACACTCCATAAAAACTGGAAAAATTAGGATGTACATTTTTAAGGGTCTTATTATTTATTCCACTGAGGTTTGCATCTGTGAACACTGTGCTGCAGATGCAGATGCAGATGTAGAATACTGAGAGGCATATGCACATTACTTCCTCAGAATTAAAAGTATCCTTTTGCATGATATCATTAAGAATGGGAGAGGCAATGGGATGTGGGGGAATTGGAGGGGAAACCGGGAAAGGGAATAACATTTGAAATGTAAACAAATAAAATATCCAATAAAAAGAAAGTAAGTATTTTCAATGTCCTGAGGACCCATTTTCTTTCACAAAAAGGAAGAAAAGAAAGAAAGAAAAGAAAAGAAAGAAAGAAAGGAAAGGAAGGAAAGGCAGGGAGGGAGGGAGGGAGGGAGGGAGAGAGAGAGAGAGAGAGAGAGAGAGAGAGAGAGAGAGAGAGAGAGAGAGAACTAAATATAAATCCCAGGGAGTTGTGGCATTTCTATTTTCTTCAGACTGATCCTTTGTAAGATTTTCACTGGGGGTTTCTGATATACAGAGCAGTTCATAACAGAAAAAAAAGTCAAAACAAAAAAAAGTAAAACAACAACAACAAATGACAAAACACTTATTCCCAAATTCACTCCTTTTGATGTAACACAAATTTAGGGACACCAGATAAAATATAGGACACAACAAATTTTTTATGTTTAAGCATAAACAGATTTTAGTTGAATATTTTGATACATTTTCTCTGCTCAGTTAATTTTAGGACTTAATATTATTGTTTATGAAGTAATAATGTACATGGAAACACAGATGTCTATTCAACATGTATGTTTAAGATTTTGAGACTTGCATGTTTTTCTTCCCATAATTACTGTCTGAGCATACATTCCTAACTACACAGTGTAAGCGTTTCTTTTCTTTCACATGTTTGCCCATAACTGTCTTCTTTGTGATAATGTCTACTCTAATTGCTGTGATATGATCCCTCAGTATACATTTTCCCCCTGACAACTATATTGGACAATTTTCAGACACCTTTTGTCCATTAGTATTTATTTTAAAGGTAAGTTTATCCATGTCATTCAAATTTTTACAAAAAAAAAAAAAAATCAGCACGTACTCCTTGCATTGAGTTATCTTACTTCACTGTGATCTATTTTATAGTCATCCCTCACAAAATATATAGCTTTCTCCCATTCTGTGGATTATATCCCCACTCGTTGTTGTTTCTTGGCAACATAGAATCATTTGAGCTTAAAATAATTCCATTTGTTTACTTTGTACTTTGTATGTCTATTCAGCCAGGCTTGGACAATTCTCTGATAGCCAATGAGGTAGCTTTGAGGTAGTCATAGAGCCTCAAACTCTCTTGTTCATTTATAAACTAACCAATGGTGCTGACTTTGGACAAATTTTCAGTACATATTTGGGATCATTTGCTGGTTCCACGGCACTTTTTTTTCTTTTTCTTTTTCTTCTTTTTCCTGCTATCAACATTGGTGCTTTGGAGTTAAGATAGCTGGAATCAAAGTGTCGGGTATATTTTTTGCACAAAAACTATCAACAAAACATAATTAAATTCAACTATGTGTAGACAGGAATTATATGCTGAAAGGCTAGCATTCCTTACAGATATGCAAGGCTGGAATAATGTGAAAAACTTCAGTTTTCTATTGCTATAATAGCATGTTTCTATATAAGGAATACTTTTCTTGGTGGTGTGGCCACTGATAAGTTCCTCATATAAATGTAAACAAGAAAATGAACACATGATTTTGTCAATTGATGGCAAAATTATTTGACAAACTTCAACATTTATTCATGTTAGGTTTCTTATAAAACGAGAAATAGAGAGATCCTTAATTTTTTTAGAATGTCTGCAAATTAACTCTATTGCTTACATCATATTTAAGGGTAAAAAGCTAGATCATTCAAAAAGCAGAGTTTGTTTACAGAGATGCAGCAATGGAGAATTTTAAGAGTATTCAAACCATTTGTATATTTTAATGATAGACTTAAGATATCCATTTTCCCCAAATCCACACTAGCTATAGCACAAGGTATTAGCCTTAAAGTCTACAAAAATGTAATCCTCTTTAAGAGTTTGTGGTAAAATTCTAGCTGTAATAAAACAAGCTAACTGTATTAAAAATGTATGAAATCACTAAAGAATGTTGAGTAGAAAGTGCTGACCTAAGGAAAAATGAGAGGAATCTGTAAAACTAATGGCAGTGTGAACTGTACATAGGATAATACTGTAGTTAATAACATATTTTCCCACAGGAGTACTGTTAATGATTCTTATACTGATATAAATGTGAATAAGAGTTGGACAATTATGCAAATGTATGGCAAAATGAATGTCAGCTTTATCACCCTTAGTGCAGTTAGGGATATCTGCAAGGGGCCAGAAGTTAATCAACCAAAATTAGATTGATGTCTGCACTAATGGTTCATTTAACATAGATACAGATAGTTGCATGTATAAATATTAGTAGATATATGAGAGAGAGAGAGAGAGAGAGAGAGAGAAAGAGAGAGAGAGAGAGCTCTTACTCTTCAGAGCTGAAATATTTGAATAACAAATTAGTAGTTGTTTAATCCTGAATAAGCTAAATCTCTCTCTCTCTCTCTCTCTCTCTCTCTCTCTCTTTCTTTCTCTCTGTCTCTGTCTCTCTCTGTGTGTATGCAAAACTGTACATTTAGAAATTCTTAGTTTTGCTGTTTTATTTGAGAAACATGTTTATTTCTATCTCAGCTTTAGATCAGCCTCTTCTCAAAGAATTTCTGAAAGTTCTAATGTGAACAAAGTATTAGAAACTGAAATGTGTTGATCAAAAAAATAGTAGAGGTTGATTAATCCTGAACAAGCTAAATATCTATATATTGATATCTATTTAGGCAAAAATAAATAAATTCTCATAAGGAAGAATTCAAACAATGTATGAAAACAGACTTCTCCCAAAAAAAAAAAAACAGAACAGAACTAACTATACTTATTCACTCCGGGCTGTGCATCTTATAAAGTAGAAAGAGGGAGATTTGTAAGAAATAAATTTGGCATGCCTGACTTAGTTATTGATTAAAGTTAATGCCAACTGGACTTAGATCTGTCCTCACATATGTAGATGTGTAGATTGGTCTTCATGTGATCTCCAAACAACTGAACCTGGAGCTATCCCAAAAACTGTTGCCTGTACATGTGATATGTTCTTCTAGTTAGGCTCCCTTGTCTAGCATCAGTGGAAGAGGGTGAGCCTAGTCTTGATATGCGAAGTTGGGGACATACCCAGGAGGCACTACCCACTTGAAGGAGGAGGGGAGGAAGGATAGGGAAAGGATTATGGGAGAGGGTGACCTGGAAGGGGGCAGTGAGCAGGATGTAAATTGAATAAGTAAAAAAAAAAGTTTATGCCAACAATGCTGCTAGAATATACCGTGAAATGCAAATGACACTATATCTCTATGATCTTCCTGTCAACTGCACAAGTGCTGGTACAACCAGGAGAAAAACAATACATGAATATCAGTTGTAGATACTTGACTCCAGATACATAGAATGTATGATTAGCCATTCTCAAAACCACAGATGCACTAATATAATCTAAGAGACTATCACAGGCTAGTATACTGAAAAGCTTATAAGTGTTATGTGAGACCAGAATGGAGCACAGAGATGAAAGGGCCCTATTTCAGCAAGACTGGCTTATTTCTATGATTAAATATTTAAGAGAAACAACCTGCGAAGTAGTGAGTCTTGGGGGGAAGGGAGGAGAGTGTGGCAAAGAGAACAGTTAATATAATTGCAGAGAAAAGACAAAGAGAGGATGCACTCACTTTTTTTCATCCAGGTCTCAAAGCCCTGATTCATGGTGCTGTCTACATTTTGGATAGTTGTTCTTCTGTTAGAATACCTTCTCTAGAAATATCTTCCGAGAAATAGCCTGTGGTGTGCTATATATTTCTCCTAGACCCTTATGAATCCAATCAAGCTAATAATAGTGAATAACCATTATAAGAACATTAAGAAACACAAAAGCATGCACCTAATATGATAATGCTGTGGGAGAGTAGAAATCAACAGGGAAATCCAATCCTGCACCTGTGTGTTTCAGTAGCAACCTGCAAGAAAGAAGATCCCAGTGATACAGTAAGTGGTAAGACTTCCTACAAGGCTATTCAACTGTTTCATGGTTGAATTTGAGGCTTTCTCTACAGGGGGAATTTATGTGTGGTACTGCCAAGATACCCAAAACCCATGGCTAGAGAAGTCACAATTCCAAAGAAAACCCATTGATGTTTTTCTACGTGATTATGGTTCTTATACTAATTTCTAAATATTTGCATTTTATCTTGGTTAAAGAAACATATGGCAGTTAGTGACTATGCGGGAACTTGTTGCTGGTAGTGCTGAGAAGAACAATGTTTGCAGACAATGATCAATGCTTCACATAAGCATAGGGTTAAGGGAACATCATGAATGAGGGAAGAGAAAAACCAAAACACAGGTGGAGGGTGAGCAGAGCTATGAAACACTGACTTTTGAACAGGTCATAAATGATGCACACATCACATGAATTCATAGCAGCTGGGGTTATTTGCAGAAGATCAAGCCCTTTATAAACTTCAGTTAGGAGGTGGGGGACTCCCAAGGTCCCACCTTTAACAGAGGAGTTTTGGTCAGTTTGTGACTGCTGGTATGGATAAGTTTCTTTTCTTTGGGGTATGATCACTGGTAATTTTTCTATTCTTATTGCATGACTTTATAGACATATTAATATGGGCAGTGCTAGGTGGATTTGATGTGTTAAAATATTAATTTTACAAAGCAAGGCATGACTTTGGAAGAGAGAAGTAATGGAAGGTTCTGGTAGAGGATTTGGGGTGTGAAAAAATAGAAGATATTATCAAATTTGCTTGAATTTGTCAAAGACAAAAAAAGAAAATATTATAATAACATAAAGGTAACTCACACTCCTGTTGTCCTGACTTTCCTACAATAATGCACTGTATTCTCAACCTATGCATCAAAATAAAATCCCTTCCTTCTGATGCTTTTATCAGGTGTTTTCCCACTGCAACAACAAAAATAACTAAGACAGGTATCAAGAAGCAACAATTCAGAACTACTGAAACTTTCTTTACAAAAAGATTATGTGTACAGGATCAGCCGAGATGCTGCATATCATTAATTCTTAGTCTAAGCCATACTACTGTGTTGCTTCTTAGGGATATTGAGACAGGCTGGCTTTAAGGCTTCAGTTGACAGAAGTAACCAAAAACCCAACATATTCTCTGTTCAGAAGCCCATGGAACTCTCTTCCCTGTTACAAGAAAATAAATATTATAAAAGATTTTGAAGCATGTGGTGCACTGGCATCATTTTAACTAAATAATCATAACTATGTAATCTCTTGAATAGATTGAACTAATATTCTCCCACCAAAAGCCTCATCACATGAAGAAATTTACCACTTTTCACATTTCATGATTCTTTTACTACTGTCTTTATTGAGAGACATGAGCAACCAATCAAGAAAGGCAAATAGAAACTTTTCTTACTGTTTTAAATGTTAAGTCACCAAGTGTAATTTCTCTAGCGTTTAATTCATTGCAAACAAGTAATTCAGTGTAACCAAGATCAAAGTTTTCAGGAGTTCAGGTGGGTAGCTCTTTATTAAGAGGAGCGAGGAAAGGCTTGGCTAAGGGGAGGTTTGGATGTATTGCTTGAGAGAATAAAGAAAAAAGAAGACAATGAAAAAAGAGTATCAAGAATTTCTATATATGGATCCAAATCATCATATTAATGCTCCATTGTAAATACTATAATATTCTAAGTGATAAAGTTATGGTCTATATTTTGTGTTTAAGTGCACAGGTCTACCAGGCTGTTTCTCTGCTGAATAAGTGGGTCAGTAGTACTCACAGCGAAGACTGTGGTGGAATATATGTGTTCCATGAAGAAGTAACAGAGTTTGCACCCAGCCAAAACTAACTGTGAGCTATGTTCTGTAAACACTGATCACGTCAGGAACACAGAAACAATAACAACAGAAATAACAAAAGCCAAACAATATGATGGAGGATCTGAATACTCTCCATTTTAATTTTAAACTTCAGGGCTGACCTCATTGAAATAAAATGCAAAATTTAATTTTTTGATTATTCCTTAAAGATAAAAGATTCCATAGTCTTAAATGATGCTTATATCCAAACTGGCACAATATTTGACAAGGAGATAAAATTATGGATTAATTCACAGCTTTAAAAAATGGAACCCCAAGTTCCTTGCTCATGGAAGAATCCCATCATCTTCTTTCTGAATAAAAATTATTCTTTTCTTGTTTAAATTCCTATAAACTTAATACTGTTTGCCTGTAGCAGTTGTCTTGAAAGGAGTTATTGTTGTAAAAACAAAGTGTAAACATCTGCCATTTGTGGTCAAATAATAAATGAGAACAAATCTCACTGTGCTTTAATGTGCATAGTCTAAAATTAGAAGAAATATACTCCAGTAAGATGGCAATAACTCTATATGTCATGAAAAATTAGAGAATTTATGTCATTAAAGGATGAGGCTAGGAAACAGAATAAGAGGAAACATAACTCCTGCCTTGGCTAAATGTATTCAAACACGGATACTTGACACATGTAGTGAGTTCAAGTGTTAGCTCACTTAACTTAAATCGGCTTTGTTATATGACTTTGCTTGACAGAAGTTTGGATTTAATAACAGTCATATTTAGAATGTGGGTAAGGTGCTGAGAATGAAATTTCTAGTACTTTCTGAACACCTTTTCTCAAATAAATTCCTAAAATACTGTCTTATTAAAGTGAAAAAATTTGTCAGTGATAGAAATGTCTCGTACCTGGTGGACACTCACAATGAAAGCAAGTCAGACCAAGCTCTGCACAGAATGGAGGATATGGTCAGTTCACTCTGAAATTCCCTTTAGTCTCATTCTAGCATTCCTATATCATTTGATGACAAGTTGGCCCTTTAGAGTAAAAGCCCCACTTCTATAATGAGCTTGATAGGTAGTAGTATAAGTTTAGTTACTTAACATTTTGTTTTAAAGAGATTCTAAAGGAGGGGATAAATATAAATAGTGAGATACCTTAAGTGTTTTCATTAGTGACTAAAAGCATGATATTTGCTTGGAGTATATTCAAGAAAGATCAGTGTCTCTGAGGCAGTGAATACATTTGAAATTAAAAGCTAAATGCCCAACAGTAGCACTTAGCCACTGCTCATGTTCCACATGATGCAACCTGAAAAGACTACCTCCAGTAGACAAACAGAACCTCCAGTGGAGGGATGTGGACAACAACCCACCTATAAAAGTTTCAAGAAAAATTGGTCCTGTCTAAATGAATTGCAGGGACAAAGATGGAGCAGAGACTGAAGGAATGGCAGACTAGGGAGTGGCCCAACTTGACATCTATCCCATGGTCAGATACTAATCTCTGACATTACTACAGATGCTATGTTGTGCCTGCAGATTAGAGCCTAGAATAGTAGCCCTCTGAGAGGCTCTACCCAGACAGAAACAAATACCTACAGGCAAGCATTGGATAGAGGTTGGACCTCAATGGAAGAATTATGGGAAGGATTGAAGGTTATGAAGGTGATGGCAACCTGATCGGAAGATCAACAGTGTCAACTAACCTGGACCCCTAGGAGCTCCTAGAGGCTGAGATACCAACCAAAGAGTGTACAAGGGCTGATCTGAGGTCCAGCACATATGTAGCAGAAGGTTATCTTGTCTGGTTTCAGTCGGGAAGAATGGCCAGAGTGGAGGGATATAGGAGTTTAGAGAAGACACCCTCTCAAAGGCAAAGGTGAGAGGAGATGAGGGAGGAAACCTGTGAAGAAAGACTGGGAAGGCAGCATGGGATGTAAATAAAAATAAACATTAAAAGAAGATAAAAAAATAAAAGCTAAATGTCTCATGGGGACACCAATCTCAGGAAGGGCCACATATTCTTTCAAGAAAGGGGAGACTATCTAATGGTGATTTAGCTTTGTCAAGAATTGTATTCAAAACATCTCTGTTTTCTCCTGGCAAATTTTATCTACAGTGACTTATCTCACAGGGATATGAAAGAAGTTTTACATATCAGAGGACACCTAACAAAGGGAAAAATCATGGGTTTAGGAGAACTAAAACCAATTATTAATAAGGTCATTAACTTAAAGGTACATCTTAATTGACACAAACTTCAAGTTCATCGACTACCAAAAGAAGTACATTTTAAAAACATTCTATAGAAAGGCATCAAGAATAAATTAAGATAATGTTGATAAAGCTAAAAGTACATATACGGTTATGCATGATGGGCTGTAACCATTATCATGATCACTGTTATGAGAATTGAATGTAGGACACACAGATAAGAAACAATGTTTTTTTCAGCACCAAGGATTGAACCAAGTACTTCATGCATGGTAGGTCTCTGAACTGTCACTCCCTGATCCTGCAAGTATAACCTTAATGGATATAAATATCATTAATTCTGTATGATGTTTTCTATAATAAAATAATCATTGCAATACAAATTTTAACAAAATAATGATGATGACAAAAGCAATGACTACTAGTAGAAGGAAAACACTAAGCTAATCACAAATTGCAGTGGTAATCACAAAGTACAGCAGCAAATGGAATATTTTAAATCTCATGCCACCTACAAGTTAATCACACTAAGGGCACAAGGTGACTAATATCTAGATCTAAGATGTGGGAGACACAACTAATATGAAATTCTATCATATTTCTCAAATTTTCTCCATCAAATAATTATGTAAAATGCAAACTAGTGTTGAACTTAATTTTAATGGGACAAATGAATTTTCAACTCTAGAAACAATGATGATGAAGGCAAAAAAGCAATTTCCATATGTCTATAGTAATATTGTACTTATTTAGTATTCTTTATACTCTATTAAGGATAAATAAAATGAAATCTGTTAATCAAACATTAATTTGAAAAATAAAACTGATATATTCAATGTTGGCATATTGTTAAAGATAAATAAAGTGATGCTTATTTATTCTTTATGAATAGTATGATAATGTTGCTTCAAAATGTCTAATTTTCTTTTCTCAAAAATATTTTCCAACTTTTTTCTTTGTTTTTATGGGTTATTTTATTTAGTTACAGTTCAAATATTATCCTCCTTCCCATTCTCCCCTCTGCAAACCCCCTATTCCTTCCCCATCCATCTGCTTCTGTGAGGATGCTCCACCACCCACCCACCCACTCCTGCCTTACTGCCCTAGCATTCCACTACAATGGGGCATCAAGCCTTCACCAGGCTAAAGGCCTCTCCTCCCACTGATGCCAGATAAGTTCATCCTCTGCTACACATGCAGTTGAGGCCATGGTTCTCTTTATGTGTACTCTTTGGTTGGGGGTTTAGTCCTTGGGAACTCTAGGGGAACAAAATGTCTATTTCTCTATACCTAAAAATATCTTTGAAATGACTTTCTTGGACTTGCTTTGAGAATCTGGTATTATAAATCAAGTTTATCTATTCAAGAATGTTAATGAAACAATGTGTTTGATGTGACTCTCTTCTTTAAGTACTCCTGGCTTTTCTTAGAGATGATATACCTCTGTCTAAGGTGAAAATAATAAGAAAAACTGGAGAATGATCTTTGAGGTACAACTTAAATTTCAAAGAAATATAATTTCATTTGTACTTCATGACTTTGAGTAGGTTCCTTGACTTCAAGATTTATCAAATCTATTAACATACATATTTCATGTTTACAAAACTAAAGTGATCACTTAATTTTTGGGTTGTGTCTGCATAAATGATCTTATCTAGAATAAAACCCAACACAACTATAAACATTTCTTCTCAAACAGATCTAAAGGCAATAATATATTTGTTCTAATTTTTACCTTGTGAAGCTCTCCATGAATGGAAGATTTTTTACAAGGCAATTTTCAAATTGATTCTGACATGGTCTAGTATGCATTTAATTAGAAAAGGCAGGGTAATTTTGTACCAAGTGTAATAAAAGTAAGAAATCTGTAGAGCATGAATTGTTTTACCTCATGCACAATGCCAAATTTAATTTCTAGGATAACCACATTTGAAAGTTTATTTGCCTTATTGCTGATGTCAATGAGTGCTTGCCAACATGAAACTCATATATCTGTCCTGAGAGGCTCTGCTATATCCTTACCAATACAGATGGGGATGCTTACAGCCAAGCAGTGGACTGACCATGAGGACACCAATGGAGGAGTTAGGGGAAGAACTAAAGGAGCTGAAGGGGTTTGCAACCCCATAGGAAGGACAACAATATCAACCAACTAGACCCGTCTGAGCTCCCAGGTACTAAAACACCAACTAAAGAATACACATGGAGGAACCCATAACTCCAGCTGCATATGTAGCAGAGGATGGCCTTATCTGGCACCAATGGGAGGGGAGGCCCTTGGTTCTGTGAAGGATTGATACCCCAGTATTGTAGAATGCTAGGGCAGTGAGGGAGGAGTGGGGGTGGATGGGTGTTGGAGCACCCTCACAGAAGCAGGAAGGAAGCAGGGGAATGGGATGGGCATTTGCAGAGGGGAAACGAGAAAGGGGAAAAACATTTGAAGTATAAATACGGTAACCATTACAAAAAAATTTTAATTTTTTTTTTAATTTTTATTTTCTATATTCTATGTTTACAATCCAAAGGCTTTCCCCTTTCCCAGTTTCCCCCCCACCATACGTCCCATAATTCCTCTCCCCCCCCAACTATTCCCCAATAATTCCCCCTCCTCCCAGGTTTTTCTGTTCTGGGTCTACAAAACTGGATCCAATCTTTACAGGCCCAGGGTCCTCTCCTTTCTTCTTCTTGGGAATCATTTGACTTGCTAATTGTGCCTTGAGTATTTAGGGCTTCTGGGCTCATTAATATCCACTTATCAGTGATTGCATTTCATGTGTATTCTTTTGTGATTGGGTTAACTCACTCAGGATGATATTTTCCAGGTCTAACCATTTACCTACAAATTGCATGAATTCATTGTTTTTAAAAGAAAGTTTTATTTGTTTAAAAAATATATGTATATTTGGATCTGTATTTTTTCTATCTATCTATCTATCTATCTATCTATCTATCTATCTATCTATCTATCATCTGTCTGTCTGTCTATATCTCTGTAGTACTAAAGCCATCTCTACTTCTGAGTACTAATTATTTCAAGGAAGAAGATTTTTAACATCCCTTAATCCAGCTGCACAATATGCTAATGTATTTTAAGAATTAAAAACTCATTAGGAATTCTGAGGAGCATGAATCCTGATCAAGGTTCTTTTTGTGCTAGTCAACAGTTCTTAAAGTATAGACTAATGATTCAGGTGATTCAAATGTTAAGTAGCTGCCTTGAATTTTGGATTAAAATTAATCTACTCACATATGTCTATGTCATGCTGTCCACCAGTGCTTTCCAAGCTGTAGGTCTCAGTGACCTATTATTGAATAAACAATGAAAACAAATTTAATGCGTCAAGAAGAGCATTTTTAAATACAAATAGAAAATATAAAACTGAGTCATACGAAGGAAGAGTAAATTTGTCTCTTAGAAATCTTCGGTTTCATATGACTGTTTGAATGCCAATGTCTGTCCACATGGCCACACTTCAGCAATGGACTTCACACTGTGACACACCTGGAAACTGTTTCTTTCATAGGTTATTTAAACACTCAAATACAACAGAGAAGTGCTACATTCTACTCTCTTCTAAAAAATCTCCTTTTCAGTTCAAGAAGGATTGATGAATTCTAAAAACAACAAAAATGGATGCATTAGGTATCCCTCATACTTTTCTTCTTTTGTAAACAGGAACTATGTTTTGAATGGTGAACATAAAAGATTTAGATCTTTGGTCTCTGTTTCATTCTCCTTGAGACAATAGAGGTCTCTGGTGACCAATTCAGGGTAATGAATTTTAAAAGCTATTTGAAAAAGCAAACAAGCACCATATGTGTGTGTGTGTGTGTGTGTGTGTGTGTGTGTATGTATGTATACATATATATAAAATCACATACCTAGATATTTAAAACGATAGAAGCTTCATGAGAAACAAGCATGAAAATATTTGAAAGATAGATATGAAGCTGGATTCAAAGAAGATCAGGAACTCTCTAGATGGAAACTGAAATAAGGTAAGAGATTCAGTATATCCTTATGCAAACAAAAATAATTCTAGAAATATGGACTGGGTGGGATGAAGAGGAATCAGAATAACTTGAAGATACCTGGGTCAAGGAATACCATAGGAAATAAAAGCCATTATGTAAGGAAAAAACTCTGTCTTGTGTGTGTGTGTGTGTGTGTGTGTGTGTGCATGCACACATATGTGTATGTCTGTATATCCACAATGAGTAATCATATAGATGAGATCGTATTGCTTTTGACAGATGTATACTTTGAGCATTCATAAATGGTAAGTTATTTAAGTGCATCAATAGGTAATGAGAAAAGGATTCTAATGAATACCTTTTAGCATAATTAAACTCTTGTAAACACTGAAATTACAAAGCAAAATATTTTTGAAGGAAAGTATATTGCATTAGATACTTTTGAAGGAAAGCCTTGCACCTTGAGATCACGTCAATATGTTAAGCAGAAGCAGCTATACATCAAAAGATAATGACAAAATTAGTATTCAGAGATGAAATGGCACAGACACAAATTTGTCTCATGAATTAATGCAGTACAACTTCACAGAAGAAACATTTACATCTCAGAAGAGTCATGTAAGTTTTAAAAAATTACTTCTAGTGAAAATATATTATGCTAGTTTAGTAACGTCAGTTTTAGACCATTGGAAAAGGAAGAAGTATGGATGAAGTAATTTTCAGAGAAAGAGTAGGGTACAAAATAGGGAACTAAGAAAACATGCTGATTTTGAGGAATAAATATACCTCTAGCCAATTGTGTTAAAAAGAATGAGTTAGTGCCTGCTATAATTTTAGGTTGTACATGAGACAGTTGTGCAGATAACAAAAGAAATTAGAATGTGAATTATTGATATATTTTTTAACATTCCTTTGTCATTTAATTTTCAAAATATTATTTAATGTTAACAAACTTTGTTAGAATTCTCTAATCCTTGTTTACTTTGCCATTTTTGCCTCATCTCTAGATAGCAATAATATACTTCCAACTTGTTAATAATACAAACAAAATGTGTTGAAATTATCTAACCTTTTCTTCTTTTCTCTCATTATATGACCTTTGAGAAATTATGTTTCTTAGGGCAAAGGAGACCAGTAAAACACTTGCATGTATGTGGATATGAGTTATTTTTAGCACCCAAGTAAAAATCTAAGCATCGTTATATATGTTCCTGTTCTCTTGCAAAGCTGAGACAGGAGCATACCCCAGACATGCAAGCCCCCACTCTAGTCTAATTACTGAGCACTAGGCCAATGACAAACCCTGTCTCAACATCCAAGACACACAATGCTTTAGTAAATATTTCCACTGTTCTCTATGTGTACGTATTTGCACATATGTATGTACATGCACACACATGCAAACACATTAAAGTCTATTTGTAAAATAAGAGAGTATTACTCACATCAGTTTGAGTATCTTATTTTGACTTCCTGTCATTTCTCCCCTGGTTACTATGATAGATTCTAAATCTACATCCATACAGTCTACACTTAATTCACAGATTTATAAATTTTAATAATATCACCTACAAGTAACATCAGTCCATAGATGTCCATTTCTCGTGTGCTATAGCCAAAATAATGACAACTCTACATGGCCAAGCTGTCTCCCACTGCTTCTTCATTCCTGTCTCACCTTGGTCAGCCAGCTCCAAAAGTCCACTCCTTTACTCATTCAAGTGTTAAACAGGACTTCACCTGTGAACTCTTCTCTGCTCCCTGATCATCTTCCAATCACTGACTCTTTTTAAGTCTTTCAGGATTACTTTGTTACCTCATTTAAAGGACATTTTTTTCCAAGATTTTTATTTGATAACTTATTGATAATTTCGAATTATATAAGACAGACCGCCCTGGCAACAGGAAATACATATGAATGTTTAATTGATGAATGGATCTATGGATGAGTTAATTTAGATCCCACAAGCTTGCTTCCAGCTTTCAGAAGAATGTTCTGAGTTCTTGCTGTACCAGTCATAAGATGTGGTTAGGATAGCTCTATGCTTTGAGTTAAACAAAATTTTAAAAGTGAAGATGCCAAAATATGGTGTCATCTTGCAAAGTATCTTAAAATAATTATTGGAGAACAAAGGCTGTTTCTGTGGAAGAAAATATTCACAGGAAATGAAGTAATATATATCCTTTGCTCCAGTCCCAAAAGACTGTCTGACTCATCTTCATTCAAAGGAATCCACAGCTTCAAGGCAAATCATTCTCTGTTCTAGAATAAAGTTGCAGGACCCACACCATAGGATACCAGTCACACTGGGAAGCTATTATTATATACCATATTTCACAACTTGAATGCTTATTACATTATTTAGCTAGGTGGATGGTTTAGAAACTCAAAAAATGTTTATGTTCTCTTTTCCTATTCCATTACTTGTTCAGAATTGCCTGATGATGGGTTGGCTAATAACTAAGTAAATGACTGAGTAGAATAGGTGAGCAGATGAAAAATAATAAATTTTAGAATATATCTGTGATATAAAGGGACAGGTATTAATACTTATTTAAGGGGGCCAGAGAGATGGCTCAGTGGTTACCAGGCTAGCTGCAGACTCAGAATAACAATCTTTAGTTCCCAGAATCCACACTGAGTGGTTTATAATTTCTTGTAAATCTAGCTCCAAAGAATGGAATACCATCTTTTGTCTTTTATGGGTACCCGCACTTGTGAATGAGCATACACATACACAAGCATAAAAATAAATATTACAGCCTAAACCTTTCACTGAAATTAGTTGTATCAGTATACAAACTAAGAATTTGATTGTTCTCTTAGGGATTTCAGAGTCATAATCCAATAGTGCTATAAAATATGTAAATATGTATCACTTTAATGTGAATTGGTCTGTTTTATCCTACAAATAGAAGAGAGGGACTTAAGAAAAATGCAAGAGCTTTGTTACTTAGGACATGAAGCATATTAAGTAATAATGGGAACAAAAGCAAAACAAACATGAAAATTTCTAAAGGTTGTTTTCCTTATATCTAGTCATTTATTCATTGTGCTGAAGTTAGGATATGGACTGATGACTTTTATTATGGTATTTTCAAACTTATGTGTACATATAAGTTTATATTTGGGATATTTTTTCTTTCTTGCCCACAGGTCTGCTCTGCTCTTTCTCCTTCTTTGATGGTGCTCTTTCTTATAAATAGTCCTCCTCTCTATCCACACTTGAAATACTCTCTCTCTTCTCTCTCACTCCCCCTCCTACTTGAATGGCCACCACATATTTGGGCTAGAATGTAAGTGGGTGGATATGCATTTATGAAAGTATTTTGATTTAATTTTTATTTATGATTAAATATTCTTTTCTTATATTGCTATATTTTCCATAGCTATTCCTTTGTTGATGGAATCTAGGCTGGGCACTTTCATTATCTATTGTGCATGATACAGCAATAAACACAGTTCTCTGGTACCATGATGGTGACTTATTATTCTTCATATATATTTCTGAGTAGTACAGATGTATGATTTGGTAGATTTTTAATTACTTAGGTAAACTCCATATTAACATCAAAGTAGTGTCATTAGTTTATAGTCCTACAAGCAGTGCACAGGTTCTGTCATCACTGAATGTTTAACAAGAATTTGTTTTCTTCATTGTTGGTATTCTTATTAGGGTAGTAGAACTCCATGCAGTGTCCAATTTCTTTTTTCCAGGGTTGAATGCTCCTTCAAATATTTATTGACCATTCACAGTTTTTGTTGTTGTTATTGTTGAGAATTTTCATTTAATAAAGTCATTTATAGATTGGATGGTTTGTTTGTTTATTTGATGATAACTTTATATATTCTAGATAGCAATTCTTTCTATATCCTATAATATATATTACAATCTTTATATATTGGAAGTTCTTGTCTGATGCATGATGTCAACAATTCCCTCCTCTTCTATTCTGAAAACTGTTTCTTCACTCTGGTAATGATTTCCTCTGCTCCACAGATGCTTTAATTAATTCAACCTTATTTGTCCACTTAGCAGAATATGTTCATTATTATTGCGTCTTTCATGAATTTCTGTCCATGTCTATACCTTATTTTATCAGTCAGCTGTTCAAAATACTCCAAGAAATTCCAATACTAAAGAAATAAATGCAAGAAGACACAGGACAGTCCAGTGACACTCCTCACTTATGAATTGCTCAAATCATCATTGCAATAGATGGCTATACTATGTAAAATAGTTTTTGTAAACATGGTCTCATACGTGGCCAGAATAGCTTTAAATTACAATTCTTCTGTTTCAGTTGCCTAAGGTTTATAAGATTAGATTTCTTTTGTTTTGTAAATTATCTTTTCAGTCCTGTAGGTTTTATTAAAATATAAATACATGGTCATGTAAAAACTTAAACAAAAATTTAGGAACATATATATCATTGCCACTAAAATTTATTAAGATTATAAAATTTTCTAATTCTTTTCATTGACACTCTGACCTAAATATACTTAGATGTTTTCAGATTAAATCTTTGCTGTTCACTATCAATATTCTACTAAAAATATAACATATGTATTTTGCCTAAATTTTTTTCTCTATCAAATGAAGATAATTACATCTATTTATGGACAGTAATAGGGTCTAAATGAATCATTGAGAACAGAAGTTTTATAATAATAGGTGACCTGCAATACAGCTTACCTTCATACAGCTTTAAAATACCCAAATCTGATAACAAACAGATGAACAAATGTCTGTGGAGTAGTATGTCAAATATGTTGGGCATTACACAAGGGGTGATAGAGCTGGGTCATATGGTAGATTTGGTTTTAGTTTATTTTAGGAGGGTCCATATGGTTCCCAGAGTGGTTGTACCAATTTGCATTCCTAAAAACAGTGACTTAGTGTCTGCTTTCCACACGACCTCACAGAATCTTTTGTTAGTAGTCTTGTTGGTATTAGCCCTTATGATAAGGGTGAAATTTCTGTTTTAGTTTTCATATTTGTACTTTCCAAGGATGATGAGAATTATCTGAGGTATTTCTCAGCATTGTTATTTCTTCTATTGTGGCCTTTCTGCTTACAACCCCAGCAAATTTTTTTTAATTGAATAGTAATTGATTTCTCAACCAACTCTTTGTTTTTGTTGTTGGTTTTAGTACTTTTTATAGTATAGATTTTAGTCTTTTGTCAAATATGTAGTTAGCAAAGATTCCTCCTGCTCTGTGAGTTTGTTCTTTGCCTTATTGTAGTTGTTCAACAGCCATTTGATTTTATGCCTCACTTGTCATTTGCTGGCATAATTTCTACAGTAATAGATTCTCTTTCTGAAAGGATTTTACTATATGAGGGTACAGACTGTTTTCTCCTCATAGTGTTAGAGTTTCAAGTTTCACACTGAGGTTTTTGAAATCTACTTGGAGCTACTTTATATGCATGGTAGTATATGTTCCTAATAGCTACAAAATAGAAACAACATAAATCTTTCATAAAATAATGATGAAAATCTGATATATACATATCATTGGATAATATTCAGTGCTAAAGAAAAATGAGATCATGAAAATTATAGATAAATAGCTGTACTTAGAAAATATTATATTAACTGAGATAATGAAGACCCAGAAGGACAAACGGCTTATGTTCTCTCTGACCTCTGGTTTCCAGCTCCTTATACTCATATGTGAGTATATCACATGGAGTAACTTTTGAAACCAGTACAGTATGAATGTGCCATTTGGGCATAGCTTAAGTAGGGAAATGTTGTGGGATTTTCTATGTCCAATCATAGTAGGGCAGTGGAAGACCTGTAATTGGACAGAAAACGGGAGGCGGAGCTAGAAGTTGGAGGGGACAGAGGTTGCAAGAGGAGAAAAAGAAAAGAACGGAGATGGCTTCGGACATGGACCTGTGCAATATCTACTAGCCAAAATAGCTAAATTTTTATAAGGTTGGAAATATTGGGATAAAGCTTTTCTCATTATCACTTGGCTCTTAAATTATCATCTTGAAAACTGTGATATTACTAATACATTAATCTGGTTGATTAATTACCCTTTTTTATTTTATTTTTTTTAGTGGTTTTAGCTTTTATTTCTAAGTTATTTGTTCTCTAAAAAGTGCTCTCAGAAAGTTCTCTTAAGCTTTAAGAGTTTTGCTTTACTCAGTTACTGGAGCGTGGGAACACAGCTGAGACGCTGTGCGAGCAAGCTGGGAGATACGAGCTGGGTGGAGGCGAGAACAGTGCAGAGCGGGACCCTGCCAGGACAGCGTGCTGAGGCCTGACAGGGCAGGAGAGTTTTTGATATTTTTTCTAGTATTTCCCACAACAGAGAAGAACAGGATACCCATAAAAGTGAGAGGAAAATGGAAGAATAGGGAAGGAAAGTCTAGCCAAAAAGGATAGGTTGATATAAGGAGAATTAGAGAGATGAAAACTAACCCTGACATTGTTTGATAAAATCTTAACAGAAAATGCTATTTTATATCTGAAAGTACAAACAACAATTAATGGTATGCATAGACACACATATACACACACATATGGTCTATAGACAGTTATACCACTTGAGCTAATGGTGCTCTGTAGAAAAGAAACATAGATGAATACAAACACCATTGCCAGTTAAACAAACCTCCTTTCAAATGGTTGGTCAAAGTAGTCATATGTCTGTCAAAACTATATAGACTCTTGCTATTGCAATTGGATGAGGTTGAAGATAAGACCCTGTTCCAGAAGACTTTTATGACACAGGACTGGGATTATTTGAGCTGGATCTAACTTGAAAGCCTTCTTCCAGTCATCTAGTTTCAATCGTATAAAAAAAATACTGTTTAAACTGCCAAGGGAGGAAAGCAATTAATAGCCATATACAACTCTGACAGCTCCGATCCACAAATGACCAGCATGTTAAGATATTTATAAAGTTGAAATAATGGCATTCATATGTTGGTGACAGTCAATTGTTCAAGTGGACTTTAGTCTCTACCATCGGGAAGGAAATCATAACTGATGCTAGAAACCTATGGAGCTATTCAAGGCTAGTAAAGTCATGCATCTTAGAAGAAACTTTACTACTGCCACTTTGATGGACCAGCACAATTCCTTAGTGTCATTCTCAATTTTATTCTACTCCCAGACAAGTATATCTATAAATTCTCATCAAAGTAACTGGTTTGTGCAACAAATGAAGACTATCACAGAAAATCACAGCTGGACTTAATACAAAGATCAATAAGTCCTGAGAAGCCTACCCCCAATGAATCCATCTGTAGCACATCTCCTGTACCTACAGTTCAGAGAACTTTATAGAAAAAAAGGACAGAAAGACTCTTAGATCCAGTATACAAGTAAGTCTATTGTGAGACTGCCTTTTCTAGAAATATCTGAATAAAGAAGACCTGAGCAATGACAATATCATAGATATGTTAACTTGAAAGGGGACCATCTCAAAACCTCCAGACAAAAACTATGGGCATAGAGTGACTTGAGGTAGGAAAAGATAGTTCAGAGATAGTTCATCAGAGATAAGTTCCTACGAGGTGGTCAACACTAATTTTACATACACACAAACAACAAAAATTGGCTCAGATAGTTGTATATGTATATGTGTACATACACTTAAACATACATACATGCATGTATTATTATATACAGACATAGCATATACATATATTTTATTGTGTATATGAATATTTTATATAAAAACATATTTTAATGTATATATCAACAAAGAAGAGACTGTAATATGAGAGCAGTAGAAACATGGGAAGACTTGTAGAGAAAGGATATAGGAAGAGCTGGAAACAGGACAGAAATGGAAGAAATGATAAAATCATATTTTCATTAAAATGTATAATGTATAAATAATAAAATGCATAAATAAAAGAATAAATAATAGGAAGTAAAAACAAATAAAATACTCAAATAGATAAAGTGAATAATTTGGAGACATAGTATTTTGGGCCCACTTTTGTATTTTATCATATAAAACTGAGAGTAATTACTCATATCTTACATGGTTATTTTTGTCAATAAAACAGGACAAATGCTATCTATAAAAATTATGATATGAAACTTGAAGTCACTTATCCAAAAGTAATCATAAATGTTTTAATTTCAGTTTATCAGAGATGTAATTTTAATCCATGGGACTTCATAAGCATCAGCCATTCTTTAATATTATCCTCTGCAACAGAATTTTTCCAATTGCATGCTTTGCTGGATCACTGACTCCAAGACCTGACAGTGAAAGAGAATTCTGACATTCCTTCAAAAGTCCATTTCAGTAGCAAAATCAAAATTTTCACAGCCCCAGAGAAACATTTTTTTCAAATAGTAGGTCATGATGTAATAGTGCTCACAAAATTACTTTCATTGAGGGCCATCATCAAAAACAGAATAGAAGTAATTAAGTGCCTATTAAATAGTGTATACAATGTGACTATCAGCAATTTTCTAAAACACTTGCATTTCACACACACATACATACTGTGTTAATGTGCAAGCATGTGTATGTGCTACATGTAGGGGGGAAATTAGCCTACTGGCAGAGAAGTAGAAGAACAATATAATGCGGGACCCAGAATACTAACTAGTTTTCTGGAAGGCAGTGTAGTCTGGCAGACAGTACCAGTATGTCTCATGATCCAGCTGAGGCTGGATGGAGCATGAGGGCTGGATGGATCATGAGACATAAAAGAACAATAAGAATCAAAGTCATGGAGAAGAAAAACACCCCCTATCCTAGCTTGAGATATGAATACCTCAGTGGTTTTTAAAATTTTATGTATTTCTGAAAATCATACATCACTTTCTTTCACAAAAATAGCAGGCATGTACCTATGCCTGTACAAGTTAATATACCTTCCCGAACAAGATGATTTAAAATTTCTCTAAGCCAATGTTTTGGGAACTGAGATGGAAGCTACACAGAGTAATGACTACAAGATGCACTGACATGTGAAGACTGTGACAACTCTGACTCATCAAATTTAAACTTGTTCTAGTCCATGGAGCTAACAGCTGCACGGTGAAAGGTAGAAAGCCCAAGTCAGGGTTTAGTAACAAAATCTTGTGTTTCCATCAAAGGGTAGCAATTTTTTGGTTAGTCTATGCAGATTCTCAGGCCACTCCTTGAAACCAGAGCTCTGAACAGTTCTAAATCAATATAAACCAAGCAATATGCCTGTGTGGACATTTCAAAATACAAATAAGGCAACCAAAGCTATCCTTTCAAAACAGGCAAAACATCTAAGCAGACAATTTTACTAGATTCGGGTTAAGTCACAAATAGAAAATATTACTTTGGATTCATGAGAGTCAGGCCTTAAATCCATCGTAGCAGTTTAAAGACATCTTTTCTGCCATGACCCTTGAAGGATAATAATTAGTACGAAATGAAAGTAGTATCAGCAGTTGCAGAACCAGCAATAAGAATATTAATATTTACATAGAATTTATTAGGAATAAACTGTTCTAAGTGCTTTGAAGAGATAAAATCATTTCAGTCTTTAATTGCAGAGATGTAAAATATCTATGAAAAATATTTTGGTCATTTATTTTCCTGAATTCATGTCTTAAGATGATAAAATGTTGAAACTCTCTCAGCTTTTAAGAAAACAGTGCTAGAAGAACATATATACTCTCTGTGTTTAAAAGCAAACTCTATAGTTTTTCTTCAGAGATGACTCTGAACAAATGCATGTACAGAAAGGTTAAATGTTTCCAGATTTTACCCGCATTTGCAATGATTATTCAAGCTAGGAGAGCTTTCTCCTAAGGAAGAACATGACTCCTCTCATTTTGCATTCACAGACACTCCTCACTGTGAAGCAAGAAGCTTCTTCTGGAGGCAGTGACAAATCCTTGGGCCTGTGTTGTACTCATCTTGCATGCAGTGCTCCCATTGAGGCCACTTAATCCGATTGACGTCAGCCAGCGCTCCGTGCACAGAATGTACCACTAAGAATCTAGGAGAATTGATCATCCCTCAATTCTCATTGCCATGACACCCACAGCCTCCAATTCCTTTCAGCTTGTGGTTTCTTTGTTTCCTCTAGCCTCTCTAAGTAAAGGACATATGTGGGGGGTTTGTTGTTGTTGTTATTGTGGTTGTTGGGGTTTTTGTTTGTTTTTGTTTTGTAATTCACAAACAACTATTAGAGTCCCAATGTTACTACTCAAAAATTCAGACTATCAGCCTTGGTAATTAGGTTTTCCTAAGTAAAGTTGCTATATACAGCTAGGTAGAAAAACAATAATATATCAGGAAAAGTCTCAGATAAAATGTTGACTGGAAGGTTGGTAATATGCATTAATGTTGTTTCTAGCAGATGTGACTATGGGATTTGATGTGCCTTGTTGAGAAAGTGAAAGATACAACATCTTCCCTAGTCTGGGAATGTACCATTTACTGTAACATAATATTGGTTCTCAGTCAAGTAGGAGAGCTATCTATTTGTCCTCCAGGGAATATCTGGTAATGTCTGAAAATATTGTTAGCTGTTACATCTGGCATGAGTGTTCTAATGTTCTTTAGTAGATGCTAAACATCCTCTAACGCCAAAGAAAGAAGCCCCAGACACAGAATTACACAGCCCAAACCTCAACAACAAAAAATTTCAGAAGCCCTGAAATATCTTCCAAAGTCACAATTAGTTGGAAAATGGGGCCACTGGATATGATTAATTGACTTGCCTATGTGTGTGAATTTAGAGAGTAGTATAATTTGAGCCTCAATCAGGCTCCTCCAAAGCCAAACAGGAGCCTTCATCTGCACTGGGCTCAACTGGACAAGCATGTATACCAAAAAAACTATAAAAAATGGAAACTATGAATCTGGATCTCATATATGTATGATTTTTCTTAGCAGTTTCATTTCATGAGAATATAGAGGCATATTTGAAGGTTGAATTATGGAGAATTATTTTCCTGGCAATGACTCCTTGGAGTTGCACATTGCACATATGAAAGATAATTTTGCATAATTCAAGAACTATTTATCAAATGTCTGCATTGTCTATAGTAATATTGGGATTCTATGTGTATGAATGAGTATATGCATGTGTGATTCACTCTCTCTATGTTCTATCCATAAAACCCAGACATGAATAAATCATGATATTCCTCCTTAACTTGCTCAGTCTAGTGAAGAAAGATAGGCAGTAAGATGTACTGAAGCAAAGCTTTATACCCCCAGGGCAAGGATACCAGTCAGTACTGACTTTAATCTTGGAAGACAAATTCATTCGCCAGTGATTTATTTGACAAACAAATGTTGATTAAATTCGTGTTATAAACTCAGTGCACTGAGCCAGACACATTGCATGTAATTACGAGAGTACGATGAACTCTGAAGTCAGAGTGGGAGTAGCTGCAGCAAAGGACAGAGAAGGGGTATTCCACTCTTGTTAGAACTGATAGAAAAATGCTTCAGAAGAAGGAGCACAAAAATAAGGTTGGAGTTCAAACAGTGATGGTATTAAAGGGAGAATAGAAACCTGTCCAGAAAACTTTCCTACAGAATAGTTTGAATTGTACTCTATGAGTCAGATAAGTCCAATAAGGTTTTTAAAATAAAATAAACCAATCTTCCCATTTGTATCCTCTATTGTTGAAATTATAATATAATGTCATTTCCCCTTTCTTTTCCTTCTTTCAAACACTTCCATATACACGTTCTTTCTCTCTTTCAAATTCATGAACTTTTTTCTCATTAATTTTTCTTACAGACATATATTTATATGTATGTGCCTATATATTTCTAAATGCAATCTACTCAGTTTTTATAGTGTTACTTCTACCTTGTATGTATGTTTTCAGAGTTAGGCATTTGTTATTGGATAAAAACTTGGTATGGCCTTTCCTGGAGAAGACTGTTATTTTTCTCAACATTCTTTGATTGCCTGTAGGGTTGAACGTTTCTTATCCAGTTTGGCATCTCTATAGCTGTTATCACCTTGCTCCTCTCATTGTAAGGCAGTAATGGTGAGACTTCTTGGCTGTAGCATCTGACAATTCAAGGAGACACCGTCTTACAACAAACTCCCTGGTCCTCTGGCTTTTACAATTTTTTTTGTTCTTTCTTCCACAATGTTCTCTGAGTCTTAGGAAATAGATTTTAGATATATCAGTCAGGTCTGTGTTCCTCAGTTCCTCCTTTTTATTAGTTGTGGTTTTTAATTGCACTTTGTAAATCATGGTTACATTTTGGGACATTCAGAGTAGTTGGGCAGGGGAAGGAGCACAAGCAGAGAAATGCATATCCAGGTGTTTATACAAATCAAGGTAAGATGTGATAAAGTCCCCATCTAAGTTGGAAGCAGGAAATGCATAGAATTTTTTAAAGCAACATCAAAATAGAACTGGCTTGCAACCTTCACATGGCTTGCTCTTCAGAAAGTTGGGGGATGTTTCCTTTTGGGAAGTAAAAGCTTGGCAAAAGCAATTTGTACTGGATATAGTTACACTTGAGATATCCACACTATGTAAATATACTGTGGGATAAGTACATGTTAGGAATTCTAATGAGATTTTAACTTAATAATTATCAAGAAGTTCAATAATGTCACTATTATTCTGTATATTTGAAAGATGAAGGCTAATAGATGTTAATTACTAACTATAATATGATACATAACAAGGTCAAAATGCCATTACAAGGCTGGGTAGCTTGAGGGCTGTATTATCTGACAACTACGTAATACTGAAGGCAGATGGGAAATATTATTAACAGTAATTAAAATACTTGTTTGAGGTGAAAACACAATAAATAGCTGTTGAGAGTATGATTTTGCATGTACTAGCTGACTTAGTGTTAGAATTAATATTAAAAACCAATAGTGGAAAACATTTATGACATAGCCATAAGAATTTTTAATATGGAAATCAAATTCTTCTCAATCATTTGTCATTGATCTGCTTATCACACCCCAATCAAGGAACCTGTACTTTAGCCAAAAGCTTCAGAAACAACAGCAATTTATTGAATATTAGTACTGCTAAAGGACTTAATTATTATTTGTTGTATCATGCAAAGATAGAATTGAGGCATGGAATTAGGTTGTTAGGTTGGTATTTCAGTTGGAATCTTTTCAACATAAAAGTTCTTTACTCTTCTTTAGTTGACAAACTCCATAAGATACTAAAGTAATACACATGAACCTTAAAAACATGTATGGTTTGTAAATGATATATTGGTATTATCATGGATGAGCAGACCCTGAATTTCTCCCCTCTTCTCTGTCCCCTGGTTACCTTAAATCTGAGTAACTTTAAAGCCCTCTTGATTTTAGAGCAGAATATTTTTTTCCAGTATGTCATGGTTGACAGTGAGTAAGCATGTAGAAGTTCTGTCATGTTAATTGTAGAAAGGCCAAAGGTTACCTGTCTGTCAAAGAGGCATCATCATTCTGTGATCTTTGTAGAATTACTGGAAATGGTTGACAGAAAGGAAGAAATCGATTGTAGATCAATATAGTATAAAAGAGTTGCATTAAGAATAAAAGAATATGATTCAGTATTATTTTTTTAAAAAGGGAACCCTCTCATTTGTGACCATATGAATAAGCCCCAATGCGTTATTTTGATTTAAAGCAGGGACATGCAGAAAAATGATACATGATTCATTAGTAAAAGTTACTAAAACCATTGAGTCATAGAAACATGGTAGGATAGTGGTCACCAAGAACTGATTTGTGGAATGGGAAGTAGGGAATTTGAGAGATATTGGTAAAAACATAAAATAAAAAGGGTTCTTGATGTTGTTATTTAGAGTTAGTTCAAATGATCTTTAGCCCAACATAGTGAATATCATCAGTAACAATGTATCAGACCCTTTAAGAAGAATGAATCCTAAAAGAATATGTATAAGATAATGCTGTCAAGTAGCTTGTTGTAAGGATATGTACCCAAAGGATTTCTATAATGCAATGGTTGTGTTCATTTGTTGGATTTTATATGCAAAATGCATTCCACAGATGCCAAACATTACTTGTGTGCTATAAGTCTGTGCTTTCAAATTAAAATAAATATACAGTGGCTATGGCTCAATGATTTAAGCCTTTTTAATTTTTCTTGTGAAGGGTCCAAGTTCAATTCCCTGCATACATGTGAGGTTGCCTCCCATTCTAAGACACTGGATTCCAAGCCCTTTTCCAAACCTGGCAACTGAACCTTGCTCCTTGTTTGAAGAGCAAGGCAGTAAAAAAAGATAAAAGAAGAAAGAAAGAAAAAAAAAGCAAAAAAGCAAGCTGTCCTGATTGTGCATTCTTTTGCTCGAAAGGGCCTCATAAATCACCTTATTTTTCCGTGCGCCTTAGAGGGTGCTACTGGGAATGGCAGCGTGACTCATCCTACTGAACTGCTGTAATATTAAAGAAAATAAATAACGGAACCAAGATGGCATTAAAGGAGGAAATGAGGCACGATCCGGAGGCAGAGGTGATCCTTCTGCACTGCACATACGTGGCTATCACCCAATTACTTGGGAATTAAACTTGGTGAGGGATTGAGGGGGGGTCCCACCGAATCACACTCTTCTAAATGAACCGCAGAGTGTACAGTCAGATAGTACTGAATTCCCCAGGCACTCCTTTTCCTCCTAGTGCTCCTTCTGAATAATTAGAAAATACATGTGATCATCTTGCCATGGTTTCCTCTCAGACGTAAGTAATAACAGTAATAACCGTGTCTTATCTTTGCTCAGCGCTTCCTGGTTTACACATATAAGTCATTCTACTTACAAAGCAATCATGTGGACACCCAGCTGAGCAGAAGACAGTGTTCCACAGGTTGTAGATAACACAGCACTGCCAGGAGAATACAGATTCTTAAGTTTTAAGATTGAAGGAAGAATAACAGCTCAGGCCAGCCCCGTTTAAGCTGTCAGTCTTCACTTCTCTTTGTGAGGGAACAATAGCATTATGGAAAGGTAACTAATTAAATCAGAATTATAGTAGGTGAGAATACTACCATTGCATCCTCAGCAACAATCTCTTAATAAATATCCTGAAAGTGTTCTCTAATGCAGTGTGATTTAGAGAGTATGAAAGTGTAAATGTATCTGGGAAAATGTTTTGCTGGATAAAGCTGTGGACAGACAATCTAATGACCTGAGTTTGAACCATAAACCTAGAAAACGGAAGGAGAGGGCATCTTCTGCAAGTTGTTCTCTGACCTTCACCACTATATATTCCTACACACTACATAAATTAGTAAAATTAATGAAAATATAAGTAATATTTGGTCAAAATAAAGGTGTTATTCACCCCTATGCTGGAAAGACTGTGTCCCTTGATATAGGAGACCTCCTGGGATTCAGGAAGGCTGTAGAGTGTGGGAGGATATATTGGGCCTGCAGATCTGGCCCTGGTGGAGAAACAGAGCAGAAGAAAGATGGGACTCCTCAGTGATGGACTCTGTGGTGTCCAACTGGCTTGGGTATTTGGGTGGAGTCCCGCCTATACTTTGGTTACTGCAGACATGTGAGACAGGCAGGCTGTGAGGTTTAGGAGGGTATCCGTCCACCATTCTCCACACTATTTTTAAATTGGGTTATTTGGTTTTTGGATATCTATTTTCTTAGGTTCTTTATATATTTTAGATATCATCCCTCTGACGGATTCAGGGTTAGTAAATATCTTTTCCTATTTGTAGACTGTCAGTCTGTTCTATTGACAGTGTCCTTTGTATTACATAAGTGCTTCAGTTCCCATTTATTAATTGTTAATATTAATACCTGAGATATGGGCATTCTGTTCAGGAAGTGATCTCCTGTGCCAATGATTTCAAGGCTTTCCCCACTATCTGTTCTACCAGATTTAGTATATCCATTTTATATTGAGTTCTTTGTTCCACTTGGTTTTGAGTTTTGAGCATTGCGACCAATGTGGATCTATTTGCATTCTTCTACATACAGGCATCCAGTTAGACTAGCACCATATGTTGAACAACTTTTCACTTTTCCCCCTTGTATAGTTTTGGCCTCTCTGACAAAAATCAAGTGACCAAAGGTTTACTTCTGGATCTTCAATTTGATTCTGTTGATTAATCTGTTTTTATGTCAATATCATATAGATTTTAATACTATTGTTCTGTAGCTTGAAATCAGGGGTGATTGATGATTCCTCCAGAAGATTTTTATTGTACAGGATTGTTTTAGCTATCCTGGGTTATTTGCTTTTCCATATGAAGTTGAATATTGTTCATTCAAGGTCTGTAATATATTGAGTTGGAATTTTGGTGGAAATTGTGTTAAATATGTAGATTGCTTTTGATAAGAAGTTCAATTTATTAAGTTAATCATTCTGATCCATGAACCTGGGAGATCTTTTTGTCCTCTGATAAACATCTTCAATTTCATTCTTTAAAGACTTGAAGTTCTTGACATAAAGGTCTTTCACTTGCCTGGTTAGAGTTACACCAAGATATTTTATATTATTTGTGACTATTATGGAGGGTATTAGGCTTCCCTATTTCCTTTATCAGTCCATTCATTGTTTGCATAAAAAGGGAGATAATTTTTTTTTCCTTTAGTTAACTTTTTAGCCACTTTGCTGAACTCAATAATCAGCTGCATGAGTTATCTTGTAGAATTTTTGTTGTTGTTGCTACTTATTTACACTATCACATCATCTTCAGATAGCAATACTTTGACTTCTTCATTTCCAATTCATGTTCTCTTACTGCCCTGGCTAAAATTTCAAGTACTGTATTGAAGAGATATGAGATATTGGACAGGCTTGTCTTGTTCCTGATTTTAGTGGATTGCTTTAAGTTTATGTTCATTTAATTCGATGTTGGCTATTGGTTTTCTAAAAATGGCCTTTTTTGTTTTTAGGTATGAACATTGTATCCCTGATCACTCCAAAATATTTATCATGGAAGAGCATTGGCTGTTTTCAAAGACTTTTTTTCAGCATCTAAAGAGATGATCATATGTTTTTTTTCTTTCAGTTTGTTTATAAGATGGATTAAATTGATGAAATTTCATATGTTGAATCATCCCTTTCTTGGATGAAGCCTAACTAATCGTGGTGGATTATCATTTTGTTGTGTTCTTGGATACGATTTGCAAGCATTTTATTAAGTATTTTTGCAAGTATATTATTGAGAATTTTTGCATCAATGCCCATAATTGAAATTCATTTGAAATTTTCTCAATAATTGCATAATATTATTTTTATGTAAAAGTTAAACTTAAATTTAGCCCAAATGAGCTTGCTAAAAGGATTTTAAAAACTTGGTTTCTTTAACAATGACTAGTTTTCAAGTTTTAGAAATACAGTGAATAATACTCATATTTCTTGTGTCTGGTGTTTATGATTCTTTGTTCATAAAGATAGTTTCAATGAACACCTGAGATTCCTTGTATCCTTTCTATCTCAACCAGAATATTCTAATACATCCTACAATCACATCTTATTTTTCAATTGATAAAAACAAATACATATTTTTAATTTTAGATCTGTCAGCAAAAACTTCACTATGCACTGCTTTGTGTTGTTTGCAATTTCTGAATTCTTTATTTAGTAACTGTGTAGAGGTGAAAAAATCACTTACAGGGAAGTCTGTTCTTTTTTTTTTTTCAATCTTGTGATTCTCAGTGATAAAGCTCAGGCCTCCCGGCTTTGTAAAAAGAACATTTCGTGTTACACACAAAGCCATCTCAATAGCCCTACTAGACTTGTTTGCATTTCATTAATCACTAATCTTTCAGCTTCTATTTTAGTTGTCAGTTGTTTATGTGTGCAACCAATTATGTATCCATTGTTATAACTGTTGAGTCTTTTTGTCGTAACACTTTATCTTTTAAATTTTCTTCTTGCAGTGAAAGAACATTTTTAGTAATTTTCCCAATTTTTCAATTGCAACAGTCATCTCTTCATCTAACATAGAAAATTATTTTCCCCTTTCTTCAGATAACCACATATACAAAATTGTAACATAAATTTTTCTATCTGTACTCATAGTTTCACATCATAGTAATCAATCAATTTTACATTCATCACAAAAGGAAAATGATAGCCTACATTGAACCAACAATACTATGCTGTCTCCAGGAGAAAATAGTTATGCCTGTTAAAGAGAGATATACAATATCATACAGATCAGTTGATTCTATTGGGATTATTGTAGTTAGGATTTCCCCTTTGGAGTAATAAGATAGCAGAAAATCAATAGCATGCACAGAATGTTAGGGATGAGAAAGAGTAGTGAGGTAATAAGTATTCTGGAGTATTTGGCTATGGTGGGGAGATTTATTCTTTTTCCAAATCAAGATGAAAACAGGGCAAAGTGTAACCAAAAAATCCAATTTTTCATTAAACTACCCTAGTTCAATTTCTGTTTCTTGAAATCAAAGACTTATGAATATTTTACCAAACTATGGATCATCCAAATAATAAGTGTTAGAGTCCTCTAAGCTCTTCTAGCACTTATATCAAGAATATGTAGTGACCACTATTGGGAAGCTTTAAATTTCTTCATTATTGAGAAATACAATAAATTTGGGGTTATGTTAAACTTTGAACAGTGAGAATTTTTTTATTGATTGTTCATTCATAGAGTAATCTACGCACAAAGAAGAACCAGGACTGTGCCTTTGGAGCATGTCCTCTCTACTTATTCTGTAAACACTTCATCTCTCATCTTAGAAACTAAACTATGCAATAGAAAGTGTTTCCACTTCTGCTGATCTGGAAGTAAATATTCTAATATCTATTTGCTTCTCCAAGACTGTATTGTTCTCTAGGGCTATACATTTTAGCTTCATTTTAACAGTGAAAATATTCAGCAAGCATAATGCTAAAAATAATCATTTAGGTAGCAATATATCACTTGCCATCAATTATTATGCCAATATCTAGCATATCTACTATTATCAAGCACAAAAGTGTCATTACTAATGCTTTACCCCCACATTTTATTGGTGTGACAAAAACTATGATCCATAGCAGCTTGTAGAAAAAAGGTGGTAGTTCATTATCTAGGAACCTGAGTGCAGAAGCGTAAGGTAGGAGCCTGGAGATTAGCACTAGAGCAGAGGCTGCAGTATAGTGCTTCCTTTTAGCTTTCTCTTCTTGGCTTGCTCAGCCTGCTTCCCTATATAACCTAACTCTACCACCTCAGGTGTTACAGCATGCCCATAGGGCTGTGCCTACCCATATCAAACATTAATCAAGAGTAAGTCCTACATATCTCCATAGGAAATCTGATGGAGAAATTTTCTTCATCATCAAACTAATAAAAAAGCAATAATACACCTCCCTGAAAAATGCAACTTGATGCCTTTGAATACTTCTTAATAAAAAAAAAATGGGGAGGTATTGGAGATACCAGAATGGAAGGTTACTTTCATGACATGATACATATTTTTAATGAACTTGCAGTACCACAAGTAATAATAATATACTCTATTCATTCACATTAACATAAAGAGTAACACTGCTATTTTTAAACAAGGTCTGAAAATGCTATACAAATAATAAACCATGAGACAGAAATAAAAATCTTGTGTACTGAGTATGAGATAAAAAGTACTATAGTTTGCAAGTGGTGAAAAAATATATAAAGAAATATAAAACATTGGAGAAGATATTCTCTTACATTTAACTTATCTTCAGATAAACGATTATAGTCTTATTGAATACATACATCAGATTTTTATCATGTTTCAAGCACAGTACATGAAATATGCAAAAAAGTACTTTAGTGGGTGGTCCTGGTGCTTTAATTATAGCAATCTGAAAACACATTTATCAAAACTATTCTTTAGTTTACACAGATATAAATAGTATCAGTGCCTATGTGTATCATAGTGTGGAGCCTTGTAAAAAAAGTATGAGATACTTTATTATACAGACTGTACTATGTTAAGTTATGGTGATAAATCCCTCTCCTGAATAAAAAATGGCATTTTTCTTATACTTGCAATACATTAGCAGTCAAGTGGAAAGAGACTTTGTATATATGTATTCATTCAGAGGCAGTATATTAGTATGTTTTCTGGTGTTCGTAACAATGAAAATGGAAATGGGAAATATTCTTAACAGGAAGGAAATACCCAATACTTGCCTTGAGTATTGATTATTTTGCTTAATAGAGTCCTCTGTAGTTTCATCCATTTTCTTGTTTTCTTAAAACCAATTTCACATCATGTGCCCCAAATCCATTCATCTCTCCATATCTTTATTTCTGCCCTGTACCCTTGCAACCTCCTCCATGAAAGAAAATAAAATAAGACAAAATAAAAATATAAAAAAATAAAATAAAATCAAAAACTAAAACTTTTGTTGTGAAAACTGTAGTGTTTCAGTGTGCCACACAATGTACCCTTTGGCCTCATATCTTCAACTACAAATGTTCATATCAATGAGTCTATATCAAGGTCTCTGGCTTCTGCTACTGTCCATACTGGATCATCATGTGGACTCCTCTCAGATATACTATTGCTGACCTGAGTCATGCTGATCATACAGTTTGGATCTATAGGAATAGCTCTTTTAAGATCACAGTTGCTCTTGGGACACCAAAGACACAATCCACATACCAAATGATATTCGACAAAAAGGAAAAAGTAGACCCTGGTTCTGGAAAGGCTCAAACAAATGGTGCTGGTTCAACTGGAGGTCAGCATGTAGAAGAATGAAAATATATCTATTCTTATCTTCGTGTACAAAGCTTAAGTACAAGTAGATCAAGGACCTCCACATATAACCAGATACACTGAAATTAATAAAGGAGAAAGTGGGGAAGAGCCTAGAAGACATGGGCAGAGGGCAAAATTTCCTTAGCAGAACACCAATGGCTTATGCTCTAAGATCAAGAATTGTAAAATTGGACCTCATAAAACTTCGAAGTTTGGAAAGGCAAATGACACTGTCAGTAGACAAAAGGGTAACCAACAGAGTGGGAAAAGATCTTTACGAAACCTACATCTGATACAGGGCTAATATCTAATATGTAAAAAGAACTCAAGTTAGACTCCAGAGAACCAAATAAAGCTATTAGAAATGGATACAAAGCTAAACAAAGAATTCTCAACTGAAGACTATTGAATGGCTGAGAAGCACCTAAAGAAATGTTCAATATCCTTAGTTATCAGGGAAATGCAAATCAAAACGACCCTGAGATTCCATCTCACACCAGTCAGAATGACTATAATCAAAAACTGAGTTGACAGCAGATGCTGGCTAGGAATGTGGAGAAAGAGGAACACTCCTCCGTTGTTGGTGGGATTGCAAACTGGTACAATCATTTTGGAAATCAGTCTAGCACTTCCTCAGAAAATTGTGCATAGTACTACCTGAGGACCCAGCTATACCATTCCTGAACGTATACCCAGAAGAAACTCTAACATATAACAAGATCACATGCTCCACTATGTTCATAGCAGCCTTATTTATAATATCAAGAAACTGGAAATAACCCAGATATCTTTCAACAGAGGAATAGATACAGATAATGTGGTACATTTATACAATGGAGTACTTTTCAGCTATTAAAAACAATAACATCATGAAATTCTTAGGCAAATGGATGGAACTAGAAAATATCATCATGAGTGAGGTAAGACAGTCACAAAAGAACACACATGGTATGCACTCACAGATAAGTGGATAGTAGCTCAAAAGCTCTGAATATCCAAAATACAATTCGCAGACATCATGAAGCTCAAGAAGAAGGAAGACCGAAGTGTGTGTGGATGCTTTAGACCTTCTTAGAAGGGAAAATAAAATACTCAAGGGAGGAAATATGGGAAAAAATGTGTGGAACTGAGACTGAAGGAAAGGGCATCCAGAGACTGCCACACCTGGGAATTTATCCCATATACAGACACCAAACCCAGACACTACGGTGGATGCCAAGAAATGCTTGCTGACAGGAGCCTGATATAGCTGAATCGTGAGAGGCTTTCTCAGAGCTTGACAAATACAGAGTTGCATGCTCATATCCAGCCATTGAACTGAGCATAGGGTCCTCAATGGAGGAGTTTGAGAAAGGTCTGAAGGAGCTGAACCAGTTTGCAACTCTTAGAAAAATGACGATATTGGCCATACAGAATCCCTAGAGCACTCAGGGTAGAAACCATCAACCAAAGAGTACACATGGACTCAAGGTTCCAGGCTCATATGTAGTAGAGGATGGCCTTGTAGAGCATCAATGGGAGGAGAGGCTCTTGTTTCCAGAAGTTTTGATTCCCCAGTGAAGGGGAATGACATGGCTGGGAGGTGGGAGAAGGTGGGTGGGGAGGGGCACACTCATAGAAGATGGGGGGATGGGATAGGGAACTTCCAAGGTGGGGAACCAGGAAAAGGGATAACATTTGAAATGTTAATAAATAAAATATTCAATAAAAAAGAAAGAAAAGGGCAAACTAGAAGGCCTTAACTATTACCACAAAACAAATATAGGATTTAAAAATACATACTCAGAAGGTATGAAAAAGTAAATAATACAGCTTGACCAGAAAATACTGAAATGAGATAACAAAACTACATACTGAATTAGAAACACATGGCAAACTTTTTAAACAAAATGTTAAACTTCCTGACAAATAAACTTCAAAAATAGTCAAAAAAATTTAAAACAGTTAATATAGTGAATTTAAAATGAAGCAAATAGTCTCTGACATTCTCAGAGGAAGTGAAACTCATAAAATCATCTCTGAATGTAATTCTGGATAAACAAATCTAGAGTTCTAAAAGATCCACAGAATAGAATTTAAATTTAAGTTTAATCCAATAGAATTTAAATATCAAATGCCCTCTATGGCTTTATATGTTGAAAAGTTGCTCTCCAGTTTTTAACACTATTTGGGCAGGTGGTGGTGGGAAAAATAGAAACTAAAATACAGGTGTGCGGGCAGTATGACCAGGAGCACAGGAAACACAGAAGTAGCAGAGCAGCTGTGAACAGGGAGGGTCCTTCCAATCTCCATCTGCACCCAGGAGCTGGGGTGATCTACAACCATCTCTGCACAGGTCCTGGCAGGGGAGAACAGGTCTCCAGGGAGTGTGACCACAATTTTCTCTCTGGTGACTGTACAGGCAGGTACATAGGGAGCACAGGGAAACAGAAGTGGCAGAGCAGATAGCACAGGGTCCTTCTAGTCTCCATCTGCACCCAGGAGCTGGGCTGCTCCACAGCCTTCTGTGTACCAATTCTGCCAGGGGACAGACTCCAGGTCTCCAAGAAGTGCTTTGACTCCCAGGTTTGGAAGTAAGACCACCATTTTCTCTCCGGTGACTGTGCAAGTGGGTGTGACCAGGAGCTCAGGGAATACAGGAGTGGCAGAACAGCTGGGACAGGATAGATAGATAGATAGATAGATAGATAGATAGATAGATACATACATACATACATACATACATACATAATGGATACATAGATGGATATATAGATAAGAGACAGACAGATTATAGATAAACAAGATAGATACAATGTTTGTTATGGTTATACTTTGCTTAATGTTAGCTGTCTGAAAAAGGTCAAGTTACATATAAAGGCACACCTACCAGAATTACACCAGAATTCTCACCAGAGACACAAAAAGCCAGAAGATCCTAAGCAGATGTCATACAGACCCTAAGAGAACACAAATGCCAGCCCAGATCAATATACCGAGCAAGACTCTCAATTGCCATAGATGGAGAAACCAAGATATTCCATGATAAAACCAAATTTATACAATATCTTTCCACAAATCCATCCCTACAAAGGATAATAAATGGAAAATGCCAACATGAGGGAAACTACATTCTAGAAAAATCAAGAAAATAATATTCTTTCAACAAACCCCAAAGAAGATGAGCACACAAACAGAAAAATAACATCAGAAATAACAGGAAGCAACAATCACTCTTCCTTAATATCTCAACATCAATGGACTCAATTTCCCCAATAAAAATACATAGACTAACAGACTGGATATATAAACAGGACCCAGCATTTTGCTGCATTCAGGAAATGCACCTCAGTGTCAAAGACAAATACTACCTTAGAGTAAAAGGTTGGAAAACAATTTTCCAAACTAACAGTCCCAGGAAACGAACTGGAGTAGCCATTCTAATATAAGATAAAATCAACTTTCAACCAAAAGTCATCAAAAAATATAAGGAAGGAAACTTCATACACATCAATGGAAAAATCTGCCAAGAAGAACTCTCAATTCTGAACATCTATGCTCCAAATGCAATGGCACCCACATTCATTAACGAAACTTACTAAAGCTCACAGCACAATTGTTCTGCACACAATAATTGTGGGGGAACTTCAACACCCCACTCTCCTCAATGGGCCAATCAGGAAAACAAACTAAACAGAGACACAGTGAAACTCACAGAAATTATGGACCAAAAGTATTTATTAGATATCTATAGAACATTTCATACAAAATCAAAAGAATATACCTTCTTCTCAGCACCTCATGGTACCTTTTCCAAAAGTGACCATACAATTAATCACAAAGCAGACCTCAAGAGATTTAAGAAGATTGAAATAATCCTATGCCTCCTATCAGATCACTACAAATTAAGGCTGGTCTTCAATAGCGACAAAAAGAAGAGAAAGCCCACATACATGTGGAAGGTGAACAATGCACTACTCAATGATACTTTGGTCAAGGAAGAAATAGGAATGAAATCAAAGAATTTTTAGAATCTGATGAAAATGAAGGCACAACATATCCAAATTTGTGGGACAGTATGATAGCTGTGCTAAAAGGAAAACTCATAACTCTGAGTGCCTCCAAAAAGAAACTGGAGAGAGCATACAGTAGCAAGTCCACAGCACACCTGAAAGCTCTAGAACAGAAAGAAGCTAATACACCCAAAATGAGTAGATGGCAGGAAATCATCAAACTCAGGGCTGAAATCTACCAAGTAGAAGCAAGAAGAACTATACAAAGAATTAATAAAACCAGGATCTCATTCTTTGAGAAAATCAACAAAATAGATAGGCCTTATCTATCTAGCCAAACTAACCAGAGGGCACAGAGACATTATCCAAATTAACAAAATTAGAAATAAAAAGGGAGATATAACAACAGAAACTGATGAAATTTTTAAAAAATCATTAGGACCTACTACAAAATCCTATACTCAAAACTACTGGAAAATCTGGATGAAATGGGCAATTTCCTAGACAGATACCAAATACCAAAGTTAATCCAGGACAGATAGATCATCTAAACAGTACTGTAACCCCTGAAAGAATAGACACAGCCATTGAAAGTCTCCCAACCAAATAAAGCACAGGACCAGATGCTTGTAGTGCCTAATTCTATCAGACTGTCAAAGAAGACCTACTACCAATACTCTTTGAAATAGACAACAAAAGGAGGTCAAAGGAATACAAACTGAAAAGGAGTATATCAAACTATCAATATTTGCAGATGATATGTTAGTATACTTAAGCAACCCCCAAAACTCCACTGGAGAACTTTTACAGCTAATAAACAACTTCAGCAAAGTGGCTGGATACAAAATTAACCCAATCAAATTGGTAGCCATCCTATACTAAAAGGATAAACAGGCTGAGAAAGAAATTGGGAATATGACACCCTTCACAATTGTCAAAAACAATACAAAGTATCTCATTGTGGCTCTAACCAAACAAGTGAAAGATCTTTATGACAAGAACTTCAAGTATCTGAAGAAAGAAATTGAAGAAGACCTCATAAGATGGAAAGATCTCCTATGCTTATGGATTGGTAGGAATAATATAGTAAAAATGGCCATCTTGCCTAAAGCAATCTACAGATTCAATGCAATCCCCATCAAACTTGCAACTCAGTTGAGGGACATCTGGGTTCTTTCCAGCTTCTGGCTATTATAAATTGGGTTGCTATGAACATAGTGGAGCATGTGTCCTTATTACATGCTGGGGATTCCTCGGGACATATGCCCAGGAGTGGTATAACATGGTCCTCTGGTAGTATCATGCCCAGTTTTCTGAAGAATAGCCAGAAAAACAACCCTGAAATTCCACATCACACCAGTCTGAATAGCCCAGATCAAAAACTCTGGAGACAGCAGGTGCTGGCAAGGATATGGAGAAAGAGTAACACTCCTCCACTGATGTTGGGATTGCAAGCTGGTACAATCACTCTGGAAATCAGTTTCGCGGTTCCTCAGAAAATTGGACATAGTACTACTGGAGGAAGCAGCTATATGACTCATGGACATATACCCAGAAGATTCTCTGACATGTAATAAGGACACATGTTCTACTATGTTCATAGCAACCTTAATTATAACAGCCAGAATCTGGAAGGAACCCATGTGTCCCTCAACAGAGGAATGGATACAGAAACTGTGGTACATTGATACAATGGAATACTACTCAGCTATTAAGAACAATGAATTCATGAAATTCTTAGGCAAATGGATGGAACGAAAAAATATCATCCTGAGTGTGGTAACGTGATTACAAAATAACACACATGATATACACTCACTTATAAGTGGATATTATCCCAGTAGCTTGGACTACCCAAGATACAATTTGCAGACCACATGAATCTCAAGAAGAAGGAAGACCAAATTATGGATATTTTGGTCCTTCTTAGAAGGGGGAATGAAACAGTGATGGAAGGAGATATATAGAAAAATTGTGGAGCAGAGACTGAAGGACAGGCAATCCAGAGACTGCCCAACCTGGGGATCTACCCTATATACTGTCACCGTACTGAGATACTAACACGGGTACCAACAAGTGCTTGCTGACAGGAGCCTGATAGCTCCTGATCGGCTCTGCCAGTACCTGACAAATGCAGAGCTTGGTGCTCCCAGATAACCATGGGACTGAGGACAAGGTCTCCAATGGAGAAGGTAGAGAAAGGACCCAATGAGTCAAAGGAGCTGTCGTCCCATAGGAGGAACAACATTATGAACCAACAAGTACCCCCAGAACTCCCAGGAACTAAACTACCAACCAAAGAGTACACATGGAGGGACCTATGGCTCCATCTGCATGTGTAGTGGAGGATGGCCTTTTGAACATCAAAGAGGGGATAGGTCCTTGGCCCCGAAAAAGCTCAATGACTCAGGATAGGGGAATGTCAGGATAGGAAAGTTGGAGTGTGTGAGATGGAGAGCAGGGGGAAGGTGGGGGAAGGATTGGCTGTTTTCAGAGTGGAAACCAGAAAGGGGACACCATTTAAAATGTAAATAAAGAAAATATCTGTGGGCAGTGGTGGTGCACACCTTTAATCCCAGCACTTGGGAGGCAGAGGCAGGCAGATTTCTGAGTTTGAGGCCAGCCTTGTCTACAGACTGAGTTTCAGGACAGCCAGGGCTACACAGAGAAACCCTGTCTTGAAAACCAAAAGAAAAAAAAAAGAAAGAAAAAAAAGTAAGATACACTTAGAGACAGAATGCCACTAAGGTGTTACACACACACACACACACACACACACACACACACACACACATTCTGCTTTCTTATTGCAAAGAAGTAGGTAGCTTTACACATCATATCCTGTCTGCTAGGTAGTAAAGCTCTGTTTTACCTCAGGTCCAAAGCAATATTTGCATACCATTAATTTATAACTTTTGAGCCATGATATGCCTTACATGACTTAAGGTAATGAAGTTGTTTTCATAGCAATAAAAAAGAAATGTTTGTTTGAAAGTTGACTCCACAAGGGGCTGGAGAGAGTAGAATCAAAATTTCAAGGTAAAGAGTGGCAACAACCTTGTCTTAGTTAGGGTTTTATTGCTGTGAACAGACACCATGACCAATGCAAGTTTCGTAAAAGACAACATTTAATTGGGGCTGGCTTACAGGCTCAGAGGTTCAGTTCATTGTCATCAAGGCAGAAACATGGCAGCATCCAGGCAGGCTTGGTGCAGTAGAAGCTGAGAGTTCTACATCTTCATCTTAATGCTGCTAGTAGAAGACCGACTTCCAGGCAACTAGAGTGAAGGTCTTAAGCCCACACCCACAGTGACACACTTACTCCAACAAGGCCACAACTCCTAATAGAATCACTCCCTGGGCCAATCATATACAAACCATCACAAACCTAGATGCCCCTCAACAGAAGAATGAATAAAGAAAATATGGTACATTTACTCAATGAAATACTACTCAGCTATTAAAACCAAAGATATCATGAAAATTTAAAGCAAATTTATATAACTAGAAAAGATCATTCTGAGTAAGGTAACTCAAACCCAGAAAGTCACACATGGTATATACTCACTTATAAATGGAGATTATTGATTATCAATAAAGTATGAGATAATCTGGCTACAATTCATACATCCGAAGAAGATAAGCAGTGAGGAGGGACCAAGAGAGAATGCTTGAATCTCATTGAGAAGGGGGTGGGGAAAGGACATTAGAGATGGATAAAGGGATGGAAATAGGTGGGAGAGAGGGTGGGGCCAGGAACATGGGTGGGGATCAGGTATGAGGAGAGATGGGAGAAGTCTGGGAGAGAGAACTAAAATCAGCTGGATCATAGAACATCTCTGGGACAAACTAAAGACCTGAGTTGGGGGAAGCCCCATAGAGTCTATTGGGGTGACCAAGCTGAGACCCCTAGCAGCTAGGGATATGGATCCTGAAGTGGCCATCTTCCATAGCACGGTGGGACTTCCAGAGGAAGGAGGGGGAACACCAACACACGAATAAAAACTTTAGAACCACAATTTGCTTTGCCTACAAGAAGTGCAGCGACAAAGATGGAACTTAAATAGATGGAATGGGCAGCCCATGACCTGTCCATCCCATGGGAGAGATCCCATCCATGAATCTATTAATAATACTGCTATGCTTGCAGCTAAGTTCCTAACAACTGTCTTCTGAGAGATTTTATCTAGTATCTCACAGAAACAGATGCAGAGACCACCCCCCCGCCCCGCCCCACAAGCATTCGACAGAGCTCAGGGAATTTTGGTGAAGAGTTGGGGGAATAACTGATAGAGCGTGAAGGTTAAAGGACACCATAAGAAAATCTACAAAGTCAACTACCCTGGACCCATGTGGGCATACAGAGACTGAACCACCAACCAAGAACATGCTTGAACTGAGCCTAGGACCTCCAACATATGTAGCAGATGTGCAGCTTGGTCTTTATGTGGGTCTCCTAACAATTAGAATGTGGGGCTCTCTCTGACTTCTGTTGCCTGACTTTGGATCTCTTTCCCCTAGCTGGGCTACCTTTCTGGCCTCTCTGAGAGAGTATGTGCCTATTTCTGCTGCAAATTGATGTATAGAGAATGGGTAGGTATCCATGGGGGGAACTCCCACCTGAAAAGAAAAAGAAAAGGGTAAGTGAGAAGTATATGAGGGTGGGACTTTGAGGAGAGGAGGGACTGCTCAGGGAACTTTGATCCTGATATAAAGTGAATGAATGAATGAATGAACGAACGAACAAACAAATAAATAAATAATTCAAGGCAATCCTTAATTTATAGTGAGCACTAGACTGGTGTGAGCTACATTAGAGTCTGTCTAAGGATAATAGCCAAAGAGAGGAGGGAAAAGAGAAGGAAAATGTGAAGGAAGGAAGGAAGGACCAAGAAAAACAGAATGGTGAGAGAATATATGATTATTATACCATCTAGTTGTACTTCTTAAATTTATCTTATGAATGTGTCAGAATAATGTTATTTTGGCTCACTTGAGCATCATTTGTAGTCGTATATACGGAATTGTAATCTGAACGTGAACAATAGAGAACTGCTTGAGTAAAGATTGATATTGATGGACAATAAAGCAGTATTCAACCTCTAAAATAATACCATTGTCTTGTTTTATTGGTATAAATTGTTTTTCCTGAGTCACGGATGTGTAGCAGTATTCAAAACTTTAAAATAGTTTATTCTGATTATTACAGTGATATAGCAATAGAGAATGTATACATAGATTGAGCCTATATGTGTTCATATACAAGTTTTACTACAAAGGCCATCTGTGGGCTTATGTGATTGTAGCTTTTCACGCTACAGTTATACATTCTGTTTCTTTAATATAATATATTTTATACCTATTAATTTCATAATAAAATTTTTAAAATAAAAAACTATACATTAATGATTTTCTTTTGTATCAGGCATACATGAGAAGTTATGGAGCAAGAAATTTCATATTTGCTTTAAGTTCATTGCCACCAGACACTTTTTTCCTTTCCCTTCTCCTTTATTTTAATTGAACAGGTTCTTCCTTAATATAATACATTCAGACCACATTTTCCAATTCCTCTACCCAACCCAGCTGTCTTCCATCAACCCTCTTCTCCAGATTTTCTCACCCTCCATTTACCCTCAGAAATGAGCAGGCAAAAGTAAAAAAAAAAAATGTGATGGCAATAAAAAAGGACAAGGCAAGGTACAAAAGTCAGGGCAAAACCTTCATTTGAGGCTAAACAAGACAACCCAGTAGGAGGAGAACAGTCTCAAAGCAGGCAAAAGAGTCAGAGACACACCTGTTCTCCTGTAAGGACTCCCACAAAAACACCAAGCTAATGGCCAAAAAATATACATCCATGAAGGCCTGATGCTTGCCACTTCAGTCTCTGAGGTCATATGATGGCTGCTTAGTCGATTCAGTGGGTCATGTTCTGGTTTTCCCAAACCCTCTTATTCCAACAATCCTTCCTTAGCTCTTCTGTGGATTTCATAGAGCTCCTAAGACAGGGACTTGATGGGGGCCTCCAGTTTAGATTCTCTGCAAAGTGTCTGGCTGTTTGCACCTAGTCTCACTTGTTGCTGGAGGAAAGCTCTCTAATGATGACTCTATAAGTTCTGGATTGGTGAGTACAATAGAGCATCATTGGGATTTATTTATGTATGTATGTATGTATGTATGTATGTATGTATTTATTTATTTATTTTTGCCAGGTATCCTTAGTTCTACCATTGGTCTCTGGGCTCTATGTTCTGTAGTTCCTGGACATCCAGGCAGTGTGGAGCCATATGCTCCTTCTAATTACACGAGCTTTGAATAAAACCAAACATTGACTGACTAGTCCCACAAGATCTGTGACAGGTTTTCCCCAGCATATCTTGTAGGCAGAATAGATTTTAGGTTGAGTGTTTTCTGAAGGGGTTGGTATCCAGGTTTCTCTTTCCATACCCTATACTGTACTTTCCTGAACTACATAGACTAGAATGTAGGGATGAAGGCTCCATGTAGGCCTCAGCTCATCTTTTCTAGGTTTTATGAACTGTGTAGATGATCAGTGGATGCTAATCATTAATTATTGCAGTTCCCACAGATGCTGTTATAATTTTTATTATATCAATGTACATATACTAACATTACACTTACACTCTTTTTATTCCCATTCCACTTTACAGAGATCTTGTGACATTCTACATCATAAATAAAAATTTAAAATAATTATTGTGGTACTTTGAATGGAAATGTTTCTCAAATATCCATAGAAGGTAGCACTATTAAGAGGTGTGCTTTTGATGGAGTAAGTTTGTCCTGGTTAAAAGAAATATGTAATGGGAGGTAGGCTTTGAGGCTTCTGATACTCAACCAGGATCAATATCACTATCTTTTCTTGTTGTCTACCAATCCAGATATAGCATTCTCAGTCACCTCTCCAGCATGTCTGCCTGTGAGCCACCATGGTTCCTGGGTGTTAATAATGGGCAAAAACTCTGAAGTGTAAGCTGTCCCCAATGAATTATTTTCCATTAAAATAGTTGTTGGGGTCATGATGTCTCTTCACAGCAATAAAATCCCTAAGATAATATTTCAACAGATCCCTCTCTAAATATGCATGCCACTGTCACTCAATCACATGTATGTAAAATGTCAAAAATATCCAATATTTTTAAGAGATTTGTACAATTGTACTTCTTAAGTCTGACAATCCTTACTCCCTTTGGCTCCCATACTCATTTGAAACCCAACTCATGTACTAGGACACCTTGTAATCACATATAACCTCTTTGGTATTACCAGGACTCATTGAACAAATTTCATTTATACTTTTGATTTGTAGTTGTTTACATCTTACCAAAAGTAATATATTAAAAACGAAATATCCAATTATTCTTGGAATTCTTGGAAGGTGATTTTGCATTAAGTCCTGCATGTAGGTACTTTGTAATTATAAAATTGAAGACAGAGAATCCTCTCAGTAAGAATCTTGACCCCTATCCTATAACTAGTTTCTAGGTTACAGTTCAGAACTCTTTCTGTTATTAAACCATTGTGCTTGAGTCATAAAATAACTAAAAGTCTCCACATGAGAACTTTCAGAAGTTCCATGTGTCTTCCTTACAGATACATTGGTGGCTACTTATGTATTTCCATTGAGATGCCTAGATTAAAATGGTAGGCAATAGCAAATTCTGAAAGTCAACAATGTTAAAACAGCTTGTCCTCTATCACAGTTGAATACTCATTTTTAATGTTGAGTTTCTGAAATTTCATTTTTTCCAAAGGTCAGAGCATACACACTAATAACAATGACAAGAACATAATGGAAGAATTTAATAAATGTGTTCTTTTGGAATTATTTCTAAATGTGGATTAAAACTGGTCACATTTCTTGAAAAGGTATCTTAAATAATTAATATAATTCACTGCTTAAATACTCCTTGAAAAAAGGTTCAACTTAATTACTTAGAATCTGAAAGAAATTCTTTTCAATAATATTTAGTGTTTAATTGTACAATGAAGTAAATATTTGAATTATGTTCAAGGCCATGAACATCATTAGCTGTTGAGCCATTGGCATAATTATAAATTTAGTTGTCTATATGTGCACAAAACATGCTTGTGCATATTTATATTATATGTATATTTGTGCATGAATATCTGTGTGCATGTGTGCATGCATATGTTTGTATATTTTTGTATAGTTTATATTATAAAACAATATTTCAAATTCACAATTCAGTGGGAGAAAAAGAAAGTGCCCAGAAACTATTCTTTTTAGTCTAATTGTAGATTTAAAAGACTTTACTTGTTTAGTTAAATGTGAAATCTCCACTAATTGTAACAGTTTCTTTTTGTCTATTTGAGCACATATCGAAATACATAAGTTTAAGTCAGGACCATGAAATTATATACACAGAAAGTATCTGAAAATATTATATATATATATATATCATCATTTATTAAGGGCAAAGTGCCCCCTGGCAATGGGCAAAGAGATACCTTGCTAGTGGTGGTGTTCTTCTATCAGTCAGGGGCAGAGCAGATGGCAGTCGTTTGTTCATCCTGGCTTGATGCCTGCTTTGGTGGCCAGAACTGTTTTATACCTAGGACTCATAAAAATCACATCAAATCACATCAAATCCAGATATTACAGCAGGGGAGGAGGAATGTATATAGGGACCTGCTGATCACCAGGCCACCCACAGACCTGCCATCCGGAAGGGACATAGATACCTGCTTATAGCCACTCCGTATCACTTAGCATGGATGGAGTATGTCACCCAAGGGCCTGCAAACCATGTGGCCATCCTACAGCAGGAGCCACCATAATGTGTGACTATGTGGTGGTCAGATAGGTTAGAAAGAGAAGTGGGACAACTTTAGCATTTTGAAGAGAGTTGAAGCTGAAGACTTGAGGGCAAAAGGAGTAGCCGGTTGTCACTATACAGCCCTACCCGCTGGGGCCATGGTGGAGTCCAAGTGTCAGGTGCTGCTGAGGGCCATTCTGAGTACAAGGCTACAAAACATCTGGGTTATCAGTGTCCATGGCTCATATTACCACTAGAGCATATCCTGATGTCCCTGGTTGTGGCAGCTATAGAGGATGTCCAGGGGATGTGCATAACTAGACTTACCCCTCACTGGATGCAGGCAGCCCATGCAGCACAATGGGGCTGGCTCTGGTGACAGGAGTGTGGGTGAGATGTCCCTGCGAGTCTGTCAGTGTGGGAGAGCTGACCCTACCATTTGTCTGCAGCGTGGTACCACAGACACAGAAGCGATGCTCCCCCCACAGCCCATCCCCAGCTCCTTGACACCTCTGGCAGTCAGGAAAGCTGCCCACAGGGTCCTGAGCTCATGGCAGCTATTCCTTCCCCCTCACTAGCTGGAACACTTGGAAGAGCTAGCCTTGGACCTCACCTATAGAGCAAAGGAGAACTGACCCTGGTTAAAAGAGCATGAGAATGCCAGACCTGAGCGTAAAGGAGTAGGAGAGCTGACTCTGCCACTCTTCTACCTTGAGGTGGAATGAGTGTGGGGGTGATGGCCCCCACTCCTGCCAGCCCTTCACCTATTGTACTATCTAGGAGATCTGTCCCTGAGGTCATGAGAGCAGGAGATCTGTAGCAACTTACCTGGGTGACACAGTGGAATTGGCTGGAATGACAAAGGCAGGGATGAGCCAGTCTCAAGGCTGTGGATGTTTTAAAGCTGTCTCAGCACCTCAAAGGACTTGGGAGAAGGGACCCAGCATCTTTATTGGGCAGGACAGTGAAAACTGGCTCTGGGGATATGGGTATTGGTGAGCTGACTCCATGGCCATGAGAACAGGAGAGCTGACCCTGCCTCCTGCCAAAGGCACCACTGGATGACCTTGCAGGAACATTACTGTAGAGCCTTCCTGATGGTGTGGCTAGTGGAGAGCCAGCAGCCTGACTAGCTCAGCTACCTCCCAGGCCCAGAACCGGGGTTCTGAATTGGCCCATCAGCAAATCTTTATCATCTTCAAATGGTTGTAATATGTAAAAGGGTCAGTCCTGCTGTTCAAAACTTCAGGATCTCTATGACGCAGTGGAACTATAGAATGATTAGGAGAAGTCTCAATGAGGATCTAACATTGATGGTGTCACAGAAGCTATAGATCTCAAACCAGACCAATGCCTCTGAACATTTACCAAGTGAAGATGTATGGATAGATGGAGACACTGTGACATACTACAATTTCCATGATATGTTTCCTAAGCTTGTTTTTTGTTGCTATTGCTGTGTGTGTGTGAGTGTGTGAGTGTGTGTGTGTGTGTGTGTGTGTGTGTGTGTGTGTGTCTTATTGGAGTATGTTGCAAATGCATAGGAGACTGGGAAAGAAGCAGGACTGAGATGCATGATGCAAAACTCACAAAGAATCAATAAAAAGTTAAAAAAATAGTTAATGAGCAAAGTGTTAATTCTATAATTCTGGACAATTAAAAGTCAAACTTCAAGATAACAACATCTCCATTCTTGTCATAATGTGGCTGTAGGCATTGTATCAGGAGAACATGTATGAAATAAAAAGCATTGGAGCCCATTGTGAAGATCCTTGTTCCAATGAATGCCTACTGGTGCTTGCAGATAGCTACATAAATATATTCATAAGTCTTTCCTTTCCATGATGCCATCTAAACCACGTGACTCCCTAAGAGAACTTGCCTGTAAATATTGCTACCACATGGACAGTCACACATGTACTTTAGGAGACATAACTCAGATAAGTCAGAAATCATCCCTACATCAGTATTATCACATGTGCTTTTTGTCAATTTCATAAATCATTGTGGTGTCCAAAACATTCTTTAAATGATACCAGACTTACTGATGCCTTAAGAATCACAAGCAAGATAATCTTAAAAATGGGGAAATTTTATTATCAAGAACCCAGTATAGCTTCTGTTTCATCTGGACAATTTAACTGATTAATCTAGAAAGTGATATACAGATATAAGCATGCATATGTGTGTGTATATATATATATATATATATATACACACACAAACACACACACATGCAAACATTAGTTGTATTTTATAGTATAAGTTTGAAAATACTTACATTTTCTACTTTATCTTAAAACTACCTCTATTTATAAATGTGTTATAAAGATTAATGTTTTTCTTGTTATTTCTTAAATATAATTAGACTTTTTTCAATCCTTTTCCACTGGATGAGTTAATTAGAGTTAAATTAGTGATGTTTACTAAATTACTAACATTTAATTTAATGAGAAAATATTCTTTTGTGGTATATAAGGAGTTTGCAATTCTAAGCAATTAGCTACCTTTTTCTTTTTTTTAATTTTTGATATCACTTTTTAAGTAAATTTTCTTTGATAGTTTTACATATTTAAGCAATATATTTTGACCACCTCCACCCACCATTCCTTTCTCTGGCTTTTCATAATGTCTCGTTTATATATTTGTTCTGTTTAATAACAAGATATCCTCTTATAATTTGTGCAAGTCTTTGAATGTTATATGAAAATGTGATTATTTTAAAAACATTATTTTATTTATTTACAGTCTAGCCATTGTCTCTCCCTTCTGGTCCCCTTCCCACAGTTCCACATCCCACTCCTCCTCCCTCTTGTCTCCAAGAGGGTGCTCCCCTAGCACCAGACCTCCCCATTCCCTGGGGCCTTAAGTCTGTAGGATTAGGTACATCTTTTCCCATCGAGGCCACACCAGGCAGTCTTCCACTATATATGTGTTGGGGGCCTCGTACCAGTCCATATATGGACCTAGTTGGTGGCTCAGCCTCTTGGAGCTCCAGGTTGGTCGTGACTGCTGATCTTTTTATGGGGTCTCCCTCCCTTTCAGCTTCTTCAGTCCTTCCCCTTCAACCACAGGGGTCCCTGACTGCAGTCCAGTGGTTGGCTGTCAGTACCTGCCTCTGTATCAATCAGGCTCCTACCTTCAGTCTCTTCTCCACTTTAGTCCCTGCAGTTCTTTTAGGCAGGAACAGTTCTGGGTCAGAAATTTTGACTGTGGGTTGGTAATCCTGTCCTTTCACTTAAGGCCCTGTCTGTCTGCTTGAGGTGGACTCTTCAAGTCCCTCTCTCCATTGTTGGGCATTTTGGCTAAAGTCACCCCCATTGAGTCCTGTGAGTTTCTCACCTTCTGGATCTCTGGTCCTTTCTAGAGCGTCCCCTCACCTCCTGTAGGCTCTCTATTTTCATTCATTCTCCTGGCCCTCTGGGCTTCTCCCCTACCCCCACACATACCTGATCCTGTTCCCCCTTTCCCTGCCCCCTCCTCCCTCCCACCCAGTTCCCTCTCTTCCTCTGCTTCCTGTGATTATTTTCTTCTCCCTTTCAAGTGGGATTGAAGCATCCTTTCTTGGGCCTTTCTGCTTGTTACACTTACAGTCTGCGGGTTGTATCCTAGGTATTCTGTAATTTTTGGCTAATATCCACTTATCAGTGAGTACATGCCATGCGTGTTCTTTTGTGACTGGATTACCTCACACAGGATATTTTCTAGTTCCATCCATTTGCCTGCAAAATTTATGAAGTCATTTTTTTAATAGCTGAATAGTATTCCATTGTGTAAATGAACCACATTTTCTGTATCCATTGTTTGGTTGAGGGACATCTGGGTTTTTTTTTTTTTTCCAGCTTTTGGCTAATACAGATAAGGCTGCTATGAGCATAGTGGAGCATGTGTCCTTGTGGTCTGGTGGGTATCTTCTGGATATATTCTCAAGAGTGGTATAAGCTGGGTCATCAGGTAGAAGTATTTCCAAATTTCTGAGGAACTGCCAGATTGGTATCCAGAGTGGTTGTACCTACCAATTTACAATCCCACCAATAATGGAGGAGTGTTCTTCTTTCTCCACATCCTTCCTAGAATGTGCTGTAACTTAGGTTTTTGATCTTAGCCATTCTGTTTGGTATAAAGTGGAATCTCAGGGTCATTTTGATTTCCTTTTCCCTGACTACTAAGAACTTTGAACATTTTTTTAAATGCTTCTCAGCTATTCAAGATACTTCTGTTGCGAATTTTCTGTTTAGCTCTGTACCCTATTGTTAAATTGGATTATTTGGTTTTTGGAAGATAATTTCTTGAGTTCTTTATATATTTTGGATATTAGCCTCTATCAGATGTAGGGTTAGTGAAGATTTCTTTTCCCAATCTGTAGGTTGCCGATTTGTCCTATTGATGGTATCTTTTGCCTTACAGAAACTTTTCAGTTTTAAGTGGTTCTATTTATCAATTATTGATCTTAGAGCCTGAGCCATTGGTGTTCTGTTCAGGAAATTTCACTCTGTGTCCATGAGTTCGAGGCTTTTTCCCACTTTTTCTTCTCTTAGATTCAGTGCATGTCTGCTTTTATGTTGAGATCCTTGATCCACTTGGACTTGAACAGTTTCATGTTACAAGCCTCCTATGTAAAGTTAAGAAATAAACAGTTATTCCCCACTCATTTCCCCCCCCCACGATTTCTCTGTTCTGGGTCTACAATAGCAAGGGGGAGAGGAATAATGGGACATATGGTGGGGGGTAACTGGGAAAGGGGAAAGCCTTTGGAATATAAACATAGAATATAGAAAATAAAAATTAAAAAAAAAAGAAATGCCCTCTTTAACACACACACACAAAAAAAAAAAGAAAAAAGAAATAAACAGTTGAAACCCCTTAAAGTTCTAATATGTTGAAACCTGATAGAATTTGAATCTGAAATGCTCCTACAGGCTTACAATTTGTCAATGTTCTACATATTTTAGAGGTAATACCTGGCTAATAGGGGCAAGTAAAAGAACATCTCTGGAGGAATTTTGTCCCTGGTCTTTCCTATCTGTCTTCACTTCCTTTTGACCACTGTTGCCTCACAACAGTTTTAGAAACATGAATTCTACTACAACTTAAAATTCTAAAACTCATCCCAAAGAAATCCTTTCTCAAGTTCCTTGTGTCAGCTGTTTGGTCACAGGGACAAAAATCAAAAATTAGCTAACACAAATCCTAAACTCAAAATATTCTGGTATTAGATCTAGGGAGACAATTATACCACAAAGTTGAAGTGCTAGTGAGTGTGAGACCTGAGTGGGTATTCCAGGGGACTGACCTGTAGTCTTAATTCTATAAAGAAGTGAGCACAATAATTGTTAAAAATGCATACTTTTCAGGATTTTAGCTAAGACTGAGTATAAGCATTTATACTGTGAAAACCATACTATAAGGAATAATGTATATTTATTATACCAGAGAAATCTTCTCAACTTTATTATGTAAATTCCTGTAGGTCCCATAGCTAGCTGCCCTTCTGATTACTGATATTAACCACTTAACATGTATGCCATGCTAGCATCAGAACTCCACAAAGTAAAAGATGAGTATTTCAAGTGTCAGGGGAATAATTGAAGGTGATACAAAGCAAATTAAAGTAAACTTTTGTTTTTTCTTGCTAATAATTTTAGAATATTTAAGTGATGTGATTGTCTTTGCCTACTTCACCTCAATCTTCAATACATTGGCCTAGGGAAGCCTTCTGATCATATTAAAAATGGTATGGGGGAATAACCAAATTTATTATCAGGGTAGAAAAATAACAATCAGAAAAAATAAGCCAAATGAGTCTATTATAGTTTATTTTTAATTTGGAATGGTTTTAGTTATGGAGTACTTGGGAGCTCACAGGAGAAGTTAAGTTCTATCCTAAGTACAATGACAACTGCCTTGACTTTGTATGTCTCGATGACTGACTACCTTTAGATTCCATAGCATGCCTTCTTATATCAGAGTGAGAAATGGTGCACAGAATGCTAGATTCCTAATGAACAAAAACATACCCAGGACTAGGATTGTATTTGGAATTCACAAAATCAGAAATGAAAAGGGATGCATAACAACTTAAATTGTGGAAATTCAAAAAATCATCAGATCCTACTACAAAAGCTTATACTCAATACAATTGGAAAGTCTGAATGAAATGAATAATTTTCTAGGCACGTACCAGGTGCCAAAGTTACAACAGGATCAGATGAACCATCTTAACAATCCCATAAGCCCTAAAGAAACAGAAGCAGTCATTAATAGTCTTCCAACCCCAAAATACCCAGGACCACATGTGTTAAGTGGAGAATTCTGTCAGACATTCAGAGAAGACCTAATACTAATACTCTTCAAACTATCCCACAAGACAGAAACAGAAAGAACACTACCTGATTCATTCTATGAAGCCAAAATTCCATTTATACCTAAACCTAATGAAGACCAAACAAAGAAAGAGAACTTCAGACCAATTTCCCTTATATACATTGATGTAAAATTACTCAATAAAATTCTTGCCAACTGAATCCAAGAACACAGCAAAACAATCATTCACAATGAATGAAGCCACAATCAAGTAGGCTTCATCCCAGAGATGCACGGGTGGCTCAATATATGGAAATCCATCAATGGAATCTACTACATAAACAAACTTAAAGAAAAAACACATGATCATCTCATTAGATGCTGAAAAAACATTTAACAATATTCAGCATCCTTTCTTGTTAAAAGTCTAGGAAAGATCATGAATTCAAGGCCTATACCTAAACATAGTAAAAACAATACACAGCAAACCAATAGCCAACATCAAGCTAAATGGAGAGAAGCTTGAAGCAATCCCACTAAAATCACAGACTAGAAAAGGCTGCACACTCTCTCCATATATATTCAATATAGTACTTGAAGTTCTAGCTAGAGAAATTAGACAACCAAAGCAGGTCAAGGGGATTACAAATTGGAAAAGAAGAAATGAAAATATCACTATTTTCAGATGATATGATCATATACTTAAGCGACCCCAACAATTCCACCAGAGAACTCCTAAAACTAATAAACAACTTCAGCAAGGTGGCAGGATATAAAATTAACTCAAACAAATCAGTAACCTTCCTCTATTCTAAGGATAAACAGGCTGAGAAAGAAATTAGGGAAATGACACCTTTCACAATAGTCACAAATAATATTACATACCTTGTTGTGACTCTAACCAAGCAAGTGAAAGATCTGTAGGACAAGAACTTCAAGTTTCTGAAGAAAAAAATCAAAGAAGATCTGAGAAGATGGAAAGATTTCCCATGCTCATGTATTGGCATGATAAATAGAGTAAAAATGGCTATCTGGCTGAAAGCAATCTACAGATTCAGTGCAATCCCCATTAAAATTCCAACTCAATTCCTAATAGATTTAGAAGGAGCAATTTGCAAATTCATTTGGAATAACAAAAAGCTCAGGATATCAAATACTATTCTCAACAATAAAAGAAATTCAGGGATAATCACCATCCTTGACCTCAAGCTGTATTACAGAGCAATAGTGATAAAAACTGTATAGTATTGGTACAGAGACAGGCAGGAAGATCAACGGAATAGAATTGAAAACCCAGAAAAGAATCCACACACCTGTGGTCACTTGATATTTGACAAAGGAGCTACAAACATCCAGTAGGGGGTAAAAAAAAAAAAAACAGCATTTTAAACAAATTGGACTGGTTCAACTGGAGGTCAGCATGTAGAAAAATGCAAATAGTAGCCTTCTTATCTTCTTGTACAAAGCTCAAGTCCAAGTGAATCAAGGAGCTCCACATTAAAAAAAAAGATACACTTAAACTTAGAGGAGAAACTGAGTAAGAATCTCAAACACATGGACACAGGGTGAAATTTCCTGAACAGAACACCTGTCGTTTATACTATAAGATCAAGAATCAATAAATGGGACCTCATAAAATTGCAAATCTTCTGTAAGGCAAAACATAACTATCAATAGGACAAAATGGCAACCAACAGCTTAGGAAAAGATCTTTACCAATCCTACATGTGATAGAGAGATAATATCCAATATATACAAAGAACTGAATAAGTTGGACTCCAGAGAATCAAATAACCCTATTACAAAATGGGGTACAAAGCTAAACAAAGAATTTTCCACTGAGGAATATCGAATGGTCAAGAAGCACCTAGAGAAATGTTCAACATCAGTAGTTATTAGGGAAATGCAAATCAAAACAACCATGAGATTCCACCTCACACCAGTCAGAATGGCTAAAATCAAAATCTCAGGTGAGAGCAGATGTTGGCGATGATGTGGAGAAAGAGGAACTCTACTCCATTGCTGTTTGGGATTGCAAACTGTACAACTACTCTGGAAATCAGTTTGGTGGTTTCTCAGAAAATTAGACATAGTACTGAGAACCCAGCCATACCACTCCTGGGCATATACCCAGAAGATGCTCCAACATGTAATAAGGACACATGGTCTACCATGTTCATAACAGTCTTATTTATAATAGCCAAAGCTAGAAAGAACCCAGATGTCCTTCAATAGAGGTATAGATACAGAAAATATGGTATGTTTACACAATGGAGTACTATTCGGCTATTAAGAATGATGAATTCATGAAATTCTTAGGCAAATGGATGGAACTAGAAAATATCATCCTGAGTGAGGTAATCCAATTACAAAAGAACATACATAATATGCACTCATTGATAAGTGGATATTTGAAGCTCAAGAAGTAAGAACAAAGTGTGGGTGATTCAGTTTCTAGGGAGAACAAAATACACACAAGAGCAATGTGTAGATAAAGTGTAGAGCAGAGACTAAAGAAAAGGTCATCCAGAGATTGTACCACCTGGGGGTTCTTCTCATATACAGTCACCAAACCCCAACACTATCATGGATGCTAAGAGATCCTTGCTGAAAGGAGTCTGATATGGCTGTCTCCTGAGAGGCCCTGACAGAGCCTTACAAATATAAAAGTGGATGCACAGAGCCAACCATTGGACTGAGTGCAGGGTTCCCAGTGGAGGAGTTAGAGAAAGGACTAAAGGAGAAACCACATAGGAAGAACAACAATATCAACCAACCAGATCTCCCACCCAGAGCTCCCAGGGACTAAGCCATCAACCAAGGGATACACATAGCTCTAGTTGCATATGCAGCAGAGGATTGCCTTGTCAGGGGTGTGGTGTTCCTTGGTCCTGTGAGGGCTCCATAGATGCCCAATTTTAGAGGAATCAAGAGCAGGGAAGTTGGAGTTGAGTGGGTGGATGGATACTGTCAGAGAAGTAGGAGAAGGGCTGGATGAGGCAATCCAGGAAGGGGGGGGGAAACTGGGATCGTGGGAGGGGATGATTGGGGAATAGTTGAGGGAGAAGAATTATGGGACATATGGTGGGGGGGAACTGGGAAAGGGGAAAGTCTGGAATGTAAACATAGAATATAGAAAATAAAAATTTAAATAAAAAAAAGAAAAAACATTTGAAATGTAAACAAAGAATATATCCGAGAGAGTCAGAGGAGATTGGCAGATCTGTGCACCTACAGCTCAGCAGCGGTTACTGACCTCCGGGGACAGGCTCGCTGGGCTCTCAGCGGGGGCCACCATCTTGCCTCGGGACACTGCGCGAACTGGGGGCGGCTGAAGTCAGGTGCCTGGACAGAGATCTAGCTTAGCTTAGCATAGACAACACCATCAGGCTCTGGCCTGCACCCAGAGCCAGAGGAGCTCTCGGCAGGAGATCTGCACACGTACAGCTCAGCCACATCTATGGCCAATTGATCTTCCACAAAGGAGCTGAAAACAACCAGTGGAAAATAGATAGCCTTTTCAGCAAATGGTGCTGGCTCAACTGGAGGTAAACATGCAGAAGAATGAGAATTGATCCACTCTTATCTCCTTGCACTAAGCTCAACTCCAAGTGGATCAAGGACCTCCACATAAAACCAGACACACTAAAACTAATAGAAAAGAAACTGGGGAAGACCTTTGAGGACATTGGCTCAGGGAGAAAATTTCTGAACAGAACACCAATTGCTTATGCTCTAAGAGCAAGAATAGACAAATGGGACCTCATAAAATTACAAAGTTTCTGTAAGGCAAAAGACACTATCAAAAGGACAACTCGGCAACCAACAAATTGGGAAAAGATCTTCACCAACACCACATCCAACAGAGGGCTAATATCCAATGTATACAAAGAGCTCAAGAAGTTTGAGCCCAGAAAACCAAATAACCCTATTCAAAAATGGGGTACAGAGCTAAACAAAGACTTTTCACCTGAAGAAATTCGGATGGCTGAGAAACACCTTAAAAAATGTTCAATATCATTAGTCATTAGTGAAATGCAAATCAAAACAACCCTGAGATTTCACCTCACACCAGTCAGAATGGCTAAGATTAAAAACTCAGAAGACAACTCCCAAGAAGTAGAAAGGAGAGGACCCTGGGCCTGTAAAGATTGGATCCAGTATTGTAGACCCAGAACAGAGAAATCGGGGGGAGGGGGAATGAGTGGGGAATAGCAGGGGGGAGAGGAATTATGGGACATATGGTGGGGGGTAACTGGGAAAGGGGAAAGCCTTTGGAATGTAAACATAGAATATAGAAAATAAAAATTAAAAAAAAAACTCAGAAGACATCAGGTGTTGGCGAGGATGTGAAGAAAGAGGAACACTCCTCCACTGCTGGTGGGACTGCAAGCTGGTACAACCACTCTGGAAATCAGTCTGGTGGTTCCTCAGAAAACTGAATGTGATACTTCCGGAGGACCCAGCCATACCACTCCTGGGAATATACCCAGAAGATTCCCCAGCATGCAATAAGGATACATGTTCCACTATGTTAATAGCAGCCTTATATATAATAGCCAGAAGCTGGAAAGAACCCAGATGTCCCTCAACAGAGGAATGGATACAAAAATTCTGGTATATATACACAATGGAGTACCATTCAGCCATTAGAAACAATGAATTCATGAAATTCTTAGACAAATGGATGGAGCTGGATGGAGAACATCATACTAAGTGAGGTGACCTAGTCTCAAAAGAATACCCATGGTATGCAGTCACTGATAAGTGTATATTAGCCTAGAATCTTGGAACACCAAAGACATAAATCACCTACCAAATGATGTCTGACAAGAAGAAAGGAGTGGACACTGGTGCTAGAATGGACCAAAGCATCAGTGTAGGGGAATACAAGAACAGGGAAGTGGGAAGGGGTAAATGAGGGATCAGGGGGAGGGAAAAGGGCATGTGGGACCTTTGGGGGTGTGGAACCAGAAAAAATGAAATGAATTGTAAATATAGAATATATCCAATAATAAAGAAGAATATATCCAACAAAAAGATAAAAATATATATTTTACATAAAAAATGGATGGAACTATAAAATATCATCCTGAGTGAGGTAACCCAATCAGAAAAGAACACACATGATATGCACTCAATGAGAAGTGGATATTAGCCCAAAGTTTGGAATACCCAAGATATAATTCATGGATCACATGAAGCTCATGAAGAAGGAAGACCAAAGATTGTATACTTTGGTCCTTCTTAAAAGAGTGATCCGAATACTCATGGGAGGAGAAATAGAGACAAGGTGTGGAGCAGAGACTGAAGGAAAGGCCATTTAGAAACAACCCCACCTGGCGATCCATCCATATGCAGTTACCAAACACCAACACTATTGTGGATGCCAACAAGTGCTTGTTGAGAGGAGGCTGATATAGTTGTTTGCACAGCGGCTCTGCCAGTGCCTGACAAATACAGAAGTGGAGCCTGACAGCCAACCAATGGACTGAGCACAGGGTCCCCAGTGGAGGGGGCAGAGACAGGACCCAAGGCACCAATGGGGTTTGCAGCCCTATAGAACAAACAATAATAAGAACCAACCAGTACTCTCAGAGCTCCCAGGGACTAAAACACCAACCAAAGAGTATACATGGAGGGACCCAAGGCTCCAGCCACATATGTCACAGAGGATAGCCTTGTTGGACATCAATTTGAGAATGTCCCTTGGTCCTGTGAATGCTTGATGCCCCAGTGTAAGAGAATGCCAGGACAGAGAACTGGGAGTGGGTCAGTTGGTGAGCAGGGGGAGTAGGGATGGGATATGGAGTTTTCAGAGGGGAAACCAAAAAGGGGATAAATTTGAAACGTAAATAAAGAAAATATCTAATGAAATCATTATCAAAATAAAACAAGCACTTGATGTATACTTGAATCTCATGGTACCTATAGTAAAGAGCTAGAGGACTAGGAGATGAGGTTGATATACACAAATTTCTGACTTTGCCACATAGAAGTAGATGGTCTTGTTTGAAAATTAGGGTTTCTTAAAGACTAAAATATGAATTAAATTTGTAGTTACTAAGTAAAATATGGATGTTCCTGTTGTTTTTGTTATCACTGTTGTTTTAAGTTAGTGTTTCACTCTAAACCAGTCTAGCTTAACTCACTCAACTACACAGGATAGTTTGTAATTCACAGCTAGCCATCTGCCTTGACCTTCCAAGAAATGGGATTGCAAGAACTAACCTCTTTGCCTGGGATGAGTTGAAATATTTCTGTGAGATACTTGCTTCTTGATAACAGCAATTATTAGGTAAATAATATCACACTGCATCTTGACAGAATTTGGTATTACTGCCAGACAGTTAAGTAACATTTTATGTGCATTTAACTTTTCTTTTTAATTTTTTCAGTACAGGTTTAAGAGCAATAATGATGTTCCTTTTATCATTAGTATGGATTTTTTTCATATAATATATATTTGCAAATATGGCTTGGATAACAAATGTTCCCTGAAAATATCCATGTATTCAAGATTTGGTCCTCAGGTGTGGTTGGGATATATGGGATGTTCTGGAGTGTATTTCACTGGAGATGGAATCACAGGAATATTTTATCCCTTACCCTCCACTCCCTTTTCTCAGCTTTCCAGTCACCATGATGTGAACTGATCTGCCTTCTATGTATTCCTCAATGACAGAATGTCATATGAACTAAATACTTGTGTATTAAAATGTGGTTTTTAAGTATCTGTTCTAATCCAAATAGACATATCTAAAACATGCCAGTGTTTTTTTAAATAGTTTAAATGTTTAATATTATTTTGAATAACATTTCTGTGCTGATTTAGAGGAGTTGCTGTGTCTCTAGGTATACATGTGCAGGTATGCACATGTGGAGTCATCTTTGACTGTTCGTCATGTTGCCTCCTGTCTATAGGATATGGTTATATATTTTGCATGCTAGACACATTACATGCCAGTAATTTTTATTAATATCAATTCAAGGGAATATTGAGATCACTTTACTCATTCTAGATGAAGATTTAGAAAATGAGAAAGTATGGGTATGCTCTACTGAAAGCTGAAGTGATTAACTTATTTTCTTGCTTTAAAACTTTAAAAACAATCATCATATTGCTATTCCTTTCTTGATTGAATTCACTGCTTTGTGATGAAGGATGTCCCTCAGAACCAACAGAAGAGGAGAAAATGTATAAAGTTAGGAGGAAGGGAAAATGTTGCGTGGACTTACATGCCCCTTATAGGTGCGACATCATTCACACTTCCTTGTGCTCACCCATCTCAGAAATCAATATATAAGTTGTATTCAAGGTTTTGTAGGACTCAATCTCCAAAAGCTCTCTCTGGAGATAGGTGGGTTTAAATACAAAATTCTAATCTTTTAGAGCACATCTAGGCATCTCTGGTATAAATTATAATATGGTCAATGAAAACAGATATACAAACACGTGTGTGTGTGTGTGTGTGTGTGTGTGTGTGTGTGTCCATGCATGCAAGTCTACATATGCATCAGTACATGCATATGGAAGTTAGAGGCCCGCATCTGCCCTCTTTGGTGTGATTAACTTTGCTTCTGTTCTCACTCTATCTTGTCTCTCTCTATCTTTTTCATACTATATATTTTGATCATTTTTCCCTGTACTAACTCTTCCCATATCTTCCCCACCTACTTCTCTACCTGCCAACATTTTTGTTCTTCTGTCATCTTTTTAAAAACACACAATTATAAAAGGAAACAAGTAAGCAAACAAATAAAACCCAGTAAGGCAAAAATAAAAGGCAACTCCCCAAAAACTAGCCCAAAAGGTTGGGGGACAACACATGGAGTTCATTTTGTGCTGTCTAACCATTTCTGGGCATGGGGCCTGTCTGAGTCTGTGGTTGATATATCCAGTGACATTCCATATCCAATACAGAAGTGGCTTTCCTTTGGCAGCAAGTATCAATTGCAAATAGCTTCTTGGTTGGGAATGGAAACCCATGAATACTTCTCCATCCCAATGCTTGTTTTCAAGTTAATATTTCATGAAGACCTTTAAATTTTCTAAGTGGTGGTATAAGCTGTACAAGTTTGCCACACCATATGTGTAGAAACATAAGGTGGACAATCTTGGGGGTGTGGCCCTTGTTTTGACCTTGTTTGAACAGGGTCTCTTATTACCTGGCATATGACAACATGGTTTGTTTATGAAATTCTGGGAGCTTTATTTTTTCTGTCTCCCATCTCCTTGTAGGAGTGTTAATATTAGAGGAATTGTAATGACTGAAATTTGTGTACAGAGTAGCCCTCTCTACAACCCAATATTTGTTACTTTTAGTAAAGAAAATTATGTTAACTTCAAGGAACATAGAATATTTAAAATTAAAAAAAAACTATTGAGACAATCCTAGTCCTTTTAAACATGCAATATAATTCTATTCTCTTTATTAACTAATTGATTTATTTTTTCCACTTTATATTTTATTGTCACCCACCCCCTGTCCACTCTCTGACTATTCCACAGCCTGGAACCTCCTCCCCAACCCCTGTCTCCACGTAGATGTTCCCAGCCCCAGCCCTCCTGACCTCTAATAAGTAGTTTCCAGCTTGGCATGTGAAAGTCAATGTAGCCAAGGATAGCCATGAATGTGGACCAATACAGAATTATAAACTTATTTAAACCTTTGCCATTTTTTTTTGTGATTTTATTCAGTGTTGCTATGCACATTCCTAAGTAGCAAACTTTGCAGATGGTAGTGTTGTGTCACAATGTCTGGAGCTTACTGCTACTAAAAGTGCTGGTTAGGAGCATCCTACTGTGCATCTTTATCATTTTTTTTTTTTTTTTTTTTTTTTTTTTTAGAAATGTGGGTTCTTAGTCAGGTGGTGGTGGTGCAAGCCTTTAATCCCAGCACTTGGGAGGCAGAGGCTAGTGGATTTCTGAGTTCAAGGCCAGCCTGGTCTACAGAGTGAGTTCCAGGACACCCAGGACTACACAGAGAAACCCTGTCTCAAAAAAAAAGAACAAACAAACAAAAACAACAACAACAACAAAACAATAAAGAAAGGTGGGTTATTCCTTTGTTAGAATATTTGTATTATGACTCTATAGGAATAAATTTAACTTATCTGTTCTTTTAATGAAGCATATTTAATTTTTCTTCAAATACCTTGTACAGACACTGAAGAAAAGATTTTTTATTTATTCATATTACTTCTAATGCTTTAGTTTCATTTTTTATTCATCATGTGATTTGAGTATGTGTTTTAATACCATCATATGCAACACTTTCTCAAGTGCCAAATTTTAGAGGCATATTTTTCTCTGTAGGTCAAAATTAAGAAACTTTAATTTCAACTGAGATTATTTTTCTGAACTTGTTTATAAATTATTTTAATTTAAATATAAGCTTTAATTATAGTTCAATGAACTATATTTTCCTTTATGTTTGAAAAATATGCTTCTCCTATTTTAATATAATCTTGGTCAAACTTTGTTCTACAGTTATTTTTAATTTTGAAATATTCCCAAGGCCAAACTTGATTCCATTAATTTTTAGGAAGCAAAGGATTCAGCTATGTACATGGCAAGTAATTATAGGAAAAAGTGTTCTTTCCCTGTAGTTTCTTATAAGAAAATTCTTACTATCTGATTAGAAGTAATGTAAAATTTTATTATTAATATTTTCAGATCCTCTTTAATGACAGATCATACATATACTCACTAGACTTCAAAAACAAATCTGTTTAAATTATGTCCCTTTATAAAACATAAGATTTATTTATTACTAGAAAAACTATGTATGTAAAGATTATATTCCAGTATTTACAGGATCAGGCATGTCTGACTCAGATGACTTCACTTATATATGTTCTGAAGTCAACACACAATGAATCAACAGTTCATTTGTGATGAGTATTAGGCATCAGATAAATAAATCTTGATTTTTGTAATTTAATCATATTTTGAGATCATTTCTATACATTAAGAAAAGTTCTCAAAATTTTGAGGAACTTCATATTGATTTTCATAGTGCTTGTATTGGATTATATTCCCATTTGTCATGAATGAGTTTTTGCCTCTGTCCACATAGTCCCCACATGCTCCCCAGGGTCTGTTGTCATTTGTGCTTTGGATGTTTGGCATTCCTATTGGGAAAAAATATCTTTTGATAAAATTTCCAAGTAGTTTTAACTTGCAGTTTTGCGATGGCTAAGGATGTTATACTCTTTTTTAAGTGTTTCTCTGCTGTTTGCATTTCACCATTTAAGAACTCAATTTTGTTGCCTATTCCAATTTTCACTTGAGTTCTTCCTAAAATATATAAATATGCATATATAAAAAGAACGTTATTAGAGCTATCCTTCAATGGAGGGCGAAATACTCAAACTAGACATCACATACTAAGAAGTAAATCTTCATAAATGGGTTATTATTTTCTTTGAGTTATTGGATCCAAAAGAGTCTAAGCTTTACAGCCAATTACCAGTACTCCTGGTCACCCTTCAGAACATCACTCCAAGCACCTATCACTGAATATACAACACACTAGAGTCATAGAACATGGGAAAATCATCTGGAACCTTCAGCCCTGCTGACCAGCTACCATAGTTCTAGAAGATTCTATTCAAGATATTAGAGAACAAAAGTCCTCCAAGATCACACTCAGCTCTGTCCAATAACCAATAACTGCTTACCTGACAAGGTATGCCCTCTGGCACAATCATGACACGAATATCATGGGAGTAATCAACCATACTCTGATTGGACCTAAGAGACCCTCCATGCGCTGAAACACATTCCCTAGCATGGTTGATGGGCCAAGAATCTGTGTCTTCATTGGTCATAGCCTCTAGGGGGAAAGCCTAATAACATGGTACTAAATGAGCATAGTGTTAAAATGGCTTCTAACTAATCACTGCTATACTTATAGGACAGTGCACCATTAAAGCATCATCACAGAAGATTTTTCATGCACACAATGACCATTACCACAGAGTTGATCAATGGTCCAACATGATGCTTTGCAGTTGTCAGACATAAATGGCATGCAAATATCCATATCCCTAATGCTCTCATATCCTCACAGAAAAATGAGGAGGAGGCAGAAAGAGGAAGAGGAGATCTTATAAAATTAGACATGAGGTAGATTTCAAGGAAAGAGTTGTTTCTTTTTCAGACAGAACATAGGACTCTGTACATGAACTCATAGGTGTATATAACAGCATATGCAAAACTTGTATAATATTAAATCTCCAGCAGAGGAGATGAAAATAAATCCCATCACTAGCTGAGGAACACTTGACATTTAATAGCTTCTTCAAGAGGAAAAGGCAGATATCCTTCAAGACATGACCTCTGGTAGGTCGACCATACTCCACCATAGACCTCATGTTCAGGAATTACTGGGCAACACACACAAACCATACTCAAAAGCAAGAAGTACATAAAAGGAAACAGAAAGTGGTATGGGAAGTGAGGTAGGGGTGGAAGGGATAAATGTGGGGGGTTGCAGAAAGTATGATGAATAATATCAAAAAACATTGTATGGAATTCTCAAATAATTAATAAAGAAATCTGTGTCAGTGAAGCATTTTGAGTGAGAATTACTGTGTTGCCATACTTAACATTAAAATATGTAATATTGATTCAGAAATATGATGGCAATAATTTAAAAAGTTAGTTCTAATAACACTTTCCAATACATGTGTCTTCCCCGCAGAATTTCAAGAAGCTCATTGTTAAGTCCTCAGAAGATGGTGCTGAGGAGGGAAAGATTAGGAACTTTTAGGGTCATGGGGAGGAACATATTACTTACATATTAACCAGGAATTCCCAACGGTCCCACAACAGCCCAGAAGAATCCATATAAAAATAAAACCATTGTCTTAAGGCCTTTCTCTCTTCCTAGCTTAAAATAGCTTTCAGTTTAGGAAATTTTACCAAAGATTCATTTTATTGTATAAGACATATACTTGAACCAATAAAGAAAATCATTAAACCAGTATTCACACCTAGCCTAAGCTACTTAACCTTTTTTAGTATCATTATCCATTTTAAATGAAGACTGTATGTTGTGAAGTGATGTCACAAGGCCTTAGACAGAAAGTGCTGTGATTTTGTTATAACAGTGGCAACTTTTGGAAGGTTTACAAAATATCTTGGAAAATGTATAGCTATTTATGTGGTTTTGAAGGAATTTTCTAAATTTTTACATTATCTTAGATCACCATCACTAATTTTTATTTATGTTTGGCATTTTCTCTATTGAGATTTCAACAGGAACAATAAACCTTTATTCAAATTATATCCATGGACTCAACTATAGTGACTTATACTTGTATTACCAGGACTACAAAGGCTGAGGTGGTAGGACTGGCAGTAGTTTGCAAACAGCCTGAGTTACAGTGTGAGTACCCAATCAGTCATGACAGATAACAGCATTTGATCAGACATGATTTAATATTGTGTTTTAATTATGTGTTTTTCTTAAGGTTAATCCAAAACCATGTCTGTCTTTAGAATTTTTGTAGCTGGTGCCAATAAGTTTCAGTCTGCAGTTTATAAAGTAGCTATAAGGAACACCCAATCTGTCTTAAGATTATTGCAATGCCCACACTGACAAATTCTTCAACTTTGTTGTTAATTCTGATGATTGACAGCTGCTATTTTGGATGCAGCAGTATAAGCTATTCCTTATGATTCACTAGGTGGCCTTGAGACTCAGAGTAGTCTCTTACATGCTGGAGAACTGGTTATACTAGTATGAAGGGTGACATTGGTGGAGATGTCAGCTTTCCAGAAGCAGACCCTGAATCAAGAATTCACTTATAATTAGTTTAGTAGGTCAGGCACTCTAGGACACATTAATAAAATTGAGGAAAAGACAGAGATGGCAAAAGGATAGTAAATGTGTTTTGAGAATTAAAAGCATTCTAGAAATTAGTTTAATTGAAAATTGTATTAGGCCATGTAGAGCATGCAGCCAAAAGTTAACTGGACTGTTTAAAGAAACTAGAACATGTTCCATTCATCATTGGTTGAGAGATGTATTAGAAAGATAACCTTTCTGCGACATAATTGGTCAGTAGTTAAGATTATCTTGTGGGGCCTGAAGGGAAAATGAACCTGTAAAGGATTTTTTCACTGAACCTAATGATACAAATACAATCTCTGGGACACGAAGGATTAAGGAGAATAACCCAAGCAGTTGTGTTCTGGCCTTCATACAGTTATTGGAACATGCATTCATACAAACACACACATACACAAATGAATTAATGAGTAAATGAATGTAAAACATATCTTTAGAGGATTCTTCAGTGGTTGGAAGTCAGATGTGGTCAGATGATTTGCAGTTAGTTTATCTGTGCTATTCTCTGAATCTTTAAGGCCTATTTCAAGCAATCTTTATGATGTCATTTCTAATATTCTCTGTGTCTCTGGCACTTAAAGATTTTTTAATCTAATGGAATAAAACCACTAACATCTCTGTTAAAGATATGTTGAAACTGAGAATTATGGATATAAGGACTATCCAAGCCATTTAGTGTAATCTTTGTGTGAAGTACTGAGTCTGTTGAGTGAGAAGCATTTGACTTGGTATGGAATCTATTGGATACAAATTCAGTTTTCAAGGTAAGAATTCTGTATTCTTTTTTTTATTGGATATATTGTATATTTACATTTCATTTCCCTTTTTATGGTTCCCCGCATCCCAAAGGTCCCACATGCCCATTTCTCTCCCCCTGCTCCCTCATCCACTCCTTCACACTTCCCTGTTCTGGTATTCCCCTACACTGATGCTTTGATCCTTTCCAGAACGAGTGCCCACTCCTTTCTTCAAAATTCTTAGGCAAATGCATGGAACTAGAAAATATCATCCAGAGTAAGGTAACCCAATCACAAAAGAACATACATGGGATGCATTCACTGATAAGTGGATATTAGCCTAAATGCTCGGAATACCCGAGATACAATTCACAGTCCAGATGAAGCTCAAGAAGAAGGAAGACCAAAGTGTAGGTGTTTCAGTCCTTCTTAAAGGGAACAAAATACTCATGGGAGGAAATACAGAGACGTATGGAGCACAGACTAAAGGAAAGGCCATCCAGAGACTACCTTACCTGGGGATCCATCCCATATACAGTCACCAAACCCAGACACTATTGAGGATGCCAAAAACTGCTTGCTGACAAGAGCCTGATATAGCTATCTCCTGAGAGGCTCTGCCAGACCCTGGCATATACAGAGGCAGATGCTCACAGACAACCATTGGACTAAACACAGGTTCCCCAATGGAGGAGTTAAAGAAAGGACTGAAAGAGATGAAAAGGTTTGTAACCCCAGAGGAAGGACAACAGTATCAACCAATCAGAAACCCCAGAGCTCCTAGGGACTAAATCACCAACCAAAGGGTACACATGGAGGCATCTATGGCTCCAGCCACTTACATAGCCTTGTCAGGCATCAGTGGGAGAAGAGGCCCTCGGTCCTATGGAGGCTGGATGCACCAGTGTAGGGGAATGCTAGGACAGGAGTTGGGAGTGGGTGGGTGGGTGAGGAAGCAGACTCATACAAGCCTTGGGAGGGGGAATGGGATAGGAGGTTTCCCAAGGGGAAACTGGGAAAGGGGATACCATTTGAAATTAAATAAAGAAAATATCCAATAAAAGAAAAGTAAAAAATAGAGCTCTTCACAAAGCCCTAAAAGTGATGCTCAGGAATGGTTACTTTAGCTTTCAATTTATTCAAAAAATTAAGCATTTCACATTAGTTATCAAAATAACTCTATGACAAAAGTTTCTTTGAACCTATTTACTCATCTTTTGGCCTCTTTATGAAGTGATTAAAAGTGGGGACTTACTTGTCCCAAATGGGTAAAATATTAGAGGGTATGGAAAACCATTCTTTATGAGCTTTCACATTACAAACGGGGAAAAGTACAAAATCTTGTGTCTTCCCTATGGAAACCGATGTTGGAAATGTTTATAGTCCAAGCCGCCATTAAAATTAATTCCTCTGAAAATATTCACACCCCTAAAGGTTTTCTCAGACACTCCACTCTGCTGTGTGTTCTTAGCTCACAGGATGTGCTTGACATCCAGTACTCTGCTGTTCCTCTGCCATTCCTCACTTAGATCCCTGGGTTGTTTTTTTTTTTTTTTTTCAATTTTACTTTATTTTTAAATGGTTCACTGTTTAAGACTTTCATACATCATAAATTTTTTTAGCATGGCTGCCTTTAATTTCCTCATCTGCAATTCATCCTCTATCTTCCACCACCATTTTTTTCCTCCAAATTGTGTACTTTTTTTCTTTTAAAATAACTGAGTCAGGCTGGAGAGATGGCTCCATGGTTAAAAGCACTGACTGCTCTTCCAAAGGTCCTGAGTTCAAATCCCAGCATCCATGATGGCTCACAACCATCCGTAATGATATCTGAGGCCTTTACTGGGATATCTGAAGACAGCTACTGTGTACTTACATATAATAGATAAATAAATCTTTAAATAAAATATCGGAGTCTGCTTTCACTTGTTGTATATGTGTAAGTATAGGAAGATCCGCTAGAGCACCAGGAGTGCAATGACTGCACTGTTGAAAAAAATACTACACTCTCCTTCTGGCAGCATGCATCAAATCTGGTCCTTAGCTAGAGATAGGACTTTACAAGCCATCCACATCAGCATAGTGTGTGGCTGTATCTTGTGCATACTGTCACTCAGCTGTGAGTTCTTGTGTAAAATGCCTATATTATATCTATCAAGCACTATATTGTCACACATGTCTACAACCTCTGGATCTTATAATTTTCATGGCTCCTCTTCTATCATGATCTCTATGCTTCAGGGGAAAAGCTTGTGCTATAGATTTTCTATTTAGAACTAAGTAATCTTTGTTATTGTAGCTTATGGAGTACACAGCTATTTAAGGTTTTAACTATTTGTTCCAATGGTCTTTATATTGCCTCTTAGCCACCAGAAATCTAAATTTGTGATTTGGAACCAGTGAAATGACTCTGAGGACAAAATCATTTACTGTGCAAGCGTGTCAATATGAGTTCAATCTCTAGAATCTATATAAAATGTTGCAAAGCCTGGTTAGTGTTGTCCAAGAGATATTTTTTAAATTTTTATTGGATATATTCTTTATTTACATTTCATTTCCCTTTTTTTGTTTCCCCACCACCCCTAAGGTCCCACGTGCCCTTTTCCCTCCCCCTGCTCCCTCATCCACCCCTTCCACATCCTGTTCTGGTATTCCCCTACACTGATGCTTTGAGCCTTTCCAGAACCAGGGTCCACTCCTTCCTTCTTCTTGGACATCATTTGGTATGTGGATTGTGTCTTTGGTGTTCCAAGCTTCTAGACGAATATCCACTTATCAGTGAGTGCATAGCATGGGTATTCTTTTGAGACTGGGTTACCTCACTTAGTATGATGTTCTCCATCCAGCTCCATCCATTTCTCTAAGAATTTCATTAATTCATTGTTTCTAATGGCTGAATAGTACTCCATTATGTACATATACCACATATTTTGTATCCATTCCTCCGTTGAGGGACATCTGGGTTCTTTCCAGCTTCTGGCTATTATAAATAAGGCTTCTATGAACATAGTGGAGCATGTATCCTTATTGCATGCTGGGGAATCTTCTGGGTATATGCCCAGAAGTGGTATGGCAGGGTCCTCGGGAAGTATCATGTCTAGTTTTCTGAGGAACCGCCAAACTGATTTCCAGAATGGTTGGACCAGTTTGCAGTCCCACCAGCAGTGGAGGAGCATTCCTTTTTCTTCACATCCTAGCCAACACCTGGTGTTTCCTGAGTTTTTGATCTTAGCCATTCTGACTGGGGGTGAAATCTCAGGGTTGTTTTGATTTTCATTTCACTAATGACTAATGATGTTGAACATTTCTTAAGGTGCTTCTCAGCCATCCAAAGTTCTTCAGGTGAAAAGTCTTTGTTTATCTCTATACGGAATTTTTAATAGGGTTATTTAGTTTTCTGGGGTCTAACTTCTTGAGTTCTTTGTATACATTGGATATTATCCCTCTGTCAGATGTAGGGTTGGTGAAAATCTTTTCCCAATTTATTGGTTGCCGATTTGTCCTTTTGACAATGTCTTTTGCCTTACAGAAACTTTGTAGTTTTATGAGGACCCATTTGTCTATTCTTGATCTTAGAGCATAAGCTTTTGGTGTTCTGTTCAGGAACTTTCCCCCTGAGCCAATGTCCTCAAGGGTCTTCCCCAGTTTCTTTTCTATTAGTTTTAGTGTGTCTGGTTTTATGTGGAGGTCCTTGATCCACATGGAGTTGAGCTTAGTACAAGGAGATAAGAGTGGATCAATTCTCATTCTTCTGCATGTCGACCTCCAGTTGAGCCAGCACCATTTGTTGGAAAGGCTATCTTTTTTTTCCACTGGATGTTTTCAGCTCTTTTGTCGAAGATCAATTGGGCACAGATGTGTGGGTTCAATTCTGGGTCTTCAATCCCATTCCATTGATCCACCCCCCCTGTCAATGTACCAATACCATGCAGTTTTTAATGCCACTGCTCTGTAGTATTTCTTGAGGTCCGGTATACTGATTCCCCCAGAAGTTCTTTTACTGTTGATAATAGTTTTAGCTATCCTGGGTTTTTATTTATTCCAGATGAATTTGAGAATTGCTCTTTCTAACTCTATGAAGAACTGAGTTGGAATTTTGATGGGGATTGTACTGAATCTGTATATTGCTTTTGGCAAGATTGCCATTTTAACTATATTAATCCTGCCAACCCACGAGCATCAGAAATTTTTCCTTTTTCTGAGGTCTTCTTCCATTTCCTTCTTCAGAGACCTGAAGTTCTTGTCATACAAATCTTTCACTTGTTTGGTTAGAGTCACACCAAGATACTTTATATTGTTTGTGGCTATTGTGAAGGGTGTCATTTCCCTAATTTCTTTCTGGGCCTGCTTATCCTTTGCCTGTAGAAAGGCTACTGATTTGCTTGAGTTGATTTTATAACCAGTCACTTTGCTGAAGTTGTTTATCAGATGTAGGAGTTCTCTGGTGGAGTTTTTTGGGTCTCTTAAGTATACTATATCATCTGCAAATAGTGATAGTTTGAATTCTTCCTTTCTAATTTGTATCCCTTTGATTTCCTTATGTTGTCAAATTGCTCTAGCTAGTATCTCAAGTACTATATTGAAAAGATATGGTGAGAGGGGGCAGCCTTGTCTAGTCCCTGATTTTAGTGGGATTGCTTCAAGTTTCCCTCCATTTACTTTGATGTTGACTACCAGTCTGCTATAAATTGCTTTTACTATGTTTAGGTATGGGCCTTGAATTCCTGTTCTTTCCAAGACTTTTAGCATGAAAGGATGCCAAATTTTGTCAAATGCTTTTTCAGCATCCAATGAGATGACCATGTGGTTTTTTTACTTTGAGTTTGTTTATATAGTGGATTACATTGATGGATTTCCATATATTGAACCATCCCTGCATCTTTGGGATGAAGCCAACTTGATCATGGTAAATGATCATTTTGATGTGTTCTTGGATTTGGTTGGCAAGAATTTTATTGAATATTTTTGCATCGATGTTCATAAGGGAAATCGGTCTGAAGTTCTCTTTCTTAGTTGGATCTTTGTCCCCAGGGTTCTATCTGGTTAGCTATCCCTGATGCCCTGAGGCAAGATGGTGGCCTCCACTTTAATCCAGGCACAGACCCCCCTAGTGAGTCGGTGCCCCAGCAGGTTGGCGTACAGTAGCCCGCCGAACTGATCAGGCTCTGGGCGCAGGCAAGAGCCTGGCAGGATAGTCAATGTTAGACTCAGACTCTGTCCAAGTACCTGGCCCCAGCTGCCAGCCGTCTGTAGTGACCCAAGGCAAGATAGAGGCCTCCACTGCAAACAAGCGAGCTGGTGCCTGAGTGGGTCAGTGACAGCCTGCCCAGCTGTCTGAGCACAGACTGCCCGCCATGTACCTGGCCCCAGCTGCTAGCTGTTTGTAGTGTCCTGAGGCAGAATGGTGGCCTCCGCTGTACCAAGAGACTTAAAATATTAGAATATATTTCTACTGTCTTAGATTGTCTCCCAGATATAGAATGTAATCTCCTATTACTGAAGACCACATGTTCTTTGAACACATGTTCTAGAGGCTCCTGAGATGGAATTTTGACCTGAATGCATCATACCTGAAGAGTAGCCTTCGTGATACCTAAAGGTTATCTGCAATCTTCCAAAGGAGAAAAGGAACCAATGACCCTCCCTATTCTGATGATTGTGAACCACAGCAACAACACAAATGCAACAGTAAGTCATGCAGTTGTGGCATGCACACCTGGTGGTAATAAGTAGACTTCTGGTTGGATTTAAGGCTTTCTCAAGAAGCAGGAAACCATGTCTGGTTCTTGATTCCTAGCCAATAAACCAGGCCTAGTGAATTCACCGATCTTAGAGGAGAACCTACAACTGCCAGTTTATTAAACCAACATAATAATTAACTACATTCTAAACATGTATTTTTATACCTGAAGGAAAAGTATAGTTCTTACTTTTCATTAAGGAAACTTTATCTTTGCAAATATAGAAAATCAGAAGTGATACAACTGCAGAGAACCAGGATTCATGTTGTGCTTGGTCTTCACTGATATAAGCTAAAATATGTATATATTACAGTACTAAGCAAGTTGTATTTCAATACATACCTACACACACACACACACACACACACACACACACACACACACACATGTAGCCTTTGTGTAGCAATATATATATATACATACATACACATACATTAAAGAAAAAGAGGCTATGAGTTTGAAGGAGGGAAAGTGGTATTCATGAGAGGGATTGGCGGTAAGAAAGGGAAGGGTTAAAATTTTTACTTATAGTCTCAAAATGTTAAAATAAATATTTAAATTTTTAAAAGGTGGAAAGTGAGAACCACCTCCACAAAGTTGCCCTCTGATTTCTGCATATGTGCCAAAGCATGCATGGATACACGTTATAAACAGAAGCACTCACTATAATAATAAATAACCATTTTTAAATGGGCTCAGGGTATTTTGATTTAAGAACACAAGATATATCTATTTTAAATAACCTCAAAATTAATCTGTATTAACTTATGTACATTTTATTCACCAATTATACCTTAATAAGCATATCTTTCTATCCTACAATAATTTTTATAACTAAGCTTTATCATGTGAGATACAGAAAATGGCTTAACTAATATAATCTTGCTTCTAGCAGATATGTTTCTTTGATTTGATTAGGGTTCTGATCTTTAAAAGGACATAAAAACATCTTCTTTGTATCTGATGATATCACACAGAAGCCTCTCATTGACCTTAAAATAAAGGTCATTTCACTTACATAGACCATTCTGGCTACATATTCCATATGCCAGAGGATTCATTTTAGAATGTTTTGGAAAATTAAATGTGCCACATACCTTCTGCAAGCAATCCCTGAAGGTTGATGAAACATTCACATACAATACATATTTAGAAACCTATAGTACAACAGTTCATTCCTTTTCAAGATGGAAAGAACAAAGAGTGTACCTGAGTGTACTTTGCCCAGGACAACTGAACTTTTCATCCATTTTGACCCTAACTCTGTTGTAATTTTTTCTCTGCTTAAGCCTAAAACCCATGTTAGTACCCTGCACACAAACTTTGGGACAATGCCTCCCTTCATCTGTTCCTCATTCCAATGCATATTGATTAAATCTCTGTGCTTTCTCATTGCATGTCTATTTAATTAGTGTATTGGAATGGGTGACTGAGCCTATTTAATTAGTGTATTGGGAAGGGAGACTGAGCATAGCTTGTTGAATCTGCCAGAACCAGGCTTGTTTCCCCAGACCTCCAGTTAGTATGTTTTTCCTCATTGCTAAAATACTATATTTTATGGAGATTCTGCAAGCTTTCTTTCTTCCTTTGTTCCTCATCCTCCAACCAGAATATTTAATATGGGATTTATCCCTTGGAAAAATTCACATGTATAATCTAATATGATTAAATATGGGTAGATGCTACATAGAAGATTTCTGGAGTTTGCTCATCTTGTATGATTGGACTTTTATACCTGTTAAACAGATGGACTACTTTCTTTTTTTTTTAGTCCTTAAGAACTTGCTCCCAACACACTTACAATAGAGGACTGCTGTGTCTGTGTTCATTCAGAGATGATGCACCTAAACCTCAAGAGACTGGAGGCCTCAGGGAGTTTAGAGGTCAGGGGGGTAGAGGACATCCAAGTGGAGACAGTGGTGTGGGGAAGAGGTATGGGATGTGGAACAGTCAGAGGGTGGACTGGGATGAGGGTGGAATAAAATATGGAGTGTAAGAAGTAAATAAATAAATTAATTAATTAAAAAAAGAACTTTGGATTTTATGTATGACTATATCATATCTTTCATATAAGTGGAGTCATATAGGTTTGTCTTTAACTAAATTTTACTTAACACAGTATGCTTAATCTTTATTCAGGCTGAAACATATTATTTCCTCCTTCAGGAATGCTGAAGACTATCAATTTCCTGTTGTTAGTCAAACAATAAGTCTAACACAGGACATAAAAAGGAACATATGACATTCCATAGTTTTGTTTTCCAGTCTGTCATTATTCATTATCATGAAAACAATAGAATATATCTATATCTATGTATCTCATATCACACACACACACACACACACACACATCTGTCTGTGTATGTGTGAGTATCAAGTAAAATAGGATTAAAGACATACTATATGGCAAGATCCTTGTCTATTATGCTGAACATTTCAGTTTAGTTTTTAGCACTTAGAGCTACTAATTATTTACAGTGCTTCTACTGTTCTTGTAAGATGAAGATACTAAATTGTGTGTATAAAGTGGAAAATCTAAATTCTGTAATTTTAGAGTTTCTTAGGTGAGTTAATACCTTTAAAATGGCATTGCACAAATTAAAATTATAAAATGCATGCCAATTTATCAATATATTTTATGCACTTAGTGTGATATTAAGCATCCAGCAACATGTTCAACCATGAGATAAGAGTAAGAACACAGGACAAATGGAAAAACCTCCTTTTTATACTTTGGTATAAACTTTTGAGCTTTATATATGAGGAAAACCAGATTTTCATTTTATATTGGTCCCTAAATGTTATCTAGATGCATTTAGATTCTTAATGTCAATGGGGAGTTCTGACACTACACTGTGAGCTATTTTTTATCACTGAGTTTCTCTCCCTGAAGTTTTCTTTTTCTGCAGACCCTCGTGACATTTCTCTTGGAGGCAGCAGTGCTTCCAGAGTGATGTTCCTTCAAGAGAAGACAATGAGATTATTATTTGGATGATTGTGGTTTCAGCTGACCTAGAGTAAGAGATGTTTCTCCATGACTTTCCATATATCTATTTTGTCCCATCCCCTTCCCACTTAGCCCTGCCCTACATTTCACACTTGGATCTCCTGGGTGATGATGAGTCAGATGGCATTTCCCACCAGCACTCTCTTGGGTGTCCTAGCAGTTTAGATCACCTACATTGCAGACAAAGCTGCTAGAAACACATGCAAAACTCAATTCCTCTAGGTTATTCTAAGAACCTTAATTCATTTGAAAAGTGAAGGGGTGGTAAAGAACTTCAGCCTACACTCCAAATCACAAAGCAGAGAAAACCACTAATTTATCCTCTGTGATGACAAATCAGAGAAGTCACCCAGAAACATAATCTTAGCATATAAGGTCAGAAAAGATCAACCCTCACATGTCCCAGGCACTTCTGTTTCCCTCTGGAGAGCAACAGTTTTTCTTGTTTGGCTAATGGTGTGATGAGTGAAATACAATGTGTGGAATACAAGGAATAGGATGGCAAGGAGGAGATGAAGAACCTCATAAGGAAGAAGCATATGGCTATGCATATGCATTCTGATCTGCATCAGAAGCACATGTGGCTGGATGACAGGATGGCGATGCTACAGGAGAGCAGTCAGAACCAGACCTAAAAATGCTTACTCTCTACTCAGTGCTTCCCCGTGGTGCGAACACAGTTCTCAGCTATGCTAAACTGGATTTCTCCACTCACATGAATATACATATGAATAAAAGGTGCCTTATTTTGCAGCTGCATTTGGAAAATTCAGATGTGTGTGTTGCCTTGTGTTGTTAATACATCTATACACACATATATTGTATTAATACATTTATATTGCTATACATAAATACATATGTATATTATTTCTTGATCACCTTGTGCTGACTGTATTCTTTTTGAATGAGCAATTACTCAGACACAACTTTTAACACCTTTACAAAACGTTGAGAATAATGAGAATGATAATGATGTAGGTTTATTCCTTTGAATTCTGTGATATAAAAGTACTGATAAACTGCAGGTGAATATCAAGATAGTTCAAACACTCATGTTCTCAATATGTTATAATGAGGTTCCATACTTAAAGACTGATATCCATGAAATTTAATAAATATCATCTTGATGCGACGAATCCAGTTTGTTTTCTTACTTGTAAAACTGGAAAAAAATAGGGAAGGATTGAATAAGGTAATTGGAAACTTAAGGATTCTTTGGAAAGTCAGAAGGATGGTATTTTGCTGGAGTAAACAAATGAAGGAACATTTAACTGAAGCAGACACAGGTGAAAGACTAAGGCAGACTGGTGAAGGAACATTTAGCTTTAGCAGACACAGGAGAGGGGATTTTCTGCTGAAGCAAACATGAGAAGGACACGTGATGTAGGATTCTTTGCTAATGACACACAAGAATTGGTCTGCCTTACATTGCATAGTGGAGCTGCATTTGTCTGGACTCCTTAGAGAGAAATCCACCATAATACCTCTGGTGGTGTGCTGCGATTTCTTACTGCTTTCTCAGACTCAGGCTGATTGGCAAAGTGATGTCAGCTGAGACAGACAAACATGTTGAGTCAAGTCAGATGTTGAAATAAGACCCAGGGAAGACAAGTGCTGCTTGGAGGATATAAATCGGACTTACAGATAGTGGTGGAGGCTGAGGTAATCTTGCTTACAGAGCTAGCTGTGCAACACTTATAGGTCTCATGTCTTCACTAATCTTTGCTTCCCTGAGAGAGGCACAGCTGAGAACATCTCCTTACATGCCTCATGGTCCCGCCTGCTGACTCAAGACAAGGCTGAGGCCTGGCTGTCACTGCTAGGTAACTGTTGTTGCTAAGCTGTTGCTAACCTGACTGAACCAAAGTGGGCTGCTGGTATATCCATGAAGTGTTTGTGAATGGATCAAGCTGTCCCTGTTAACCTGTGAACTGAACTGCTGATTTCCAGACAACACAGACAGGAGTGACTCCAAAGATCCTTTCTAAACAGGATCACTTCCCTGTATCCTTTCTTTCACTACCTCTGGTGGGTGGTAGGGTAAAAGTGGGGTTAAAATGTTTGAGAACCATCACTAAAATAGGTTTTTAAAAAATGAAAGTTACAAATAACTCAATTTAACAGAGGAGATAATCTGGCATCAATTGTAACTATAATTGAACTTGCTGCATACTAGGTGTTACTGGGTGACACAAGGTGCTAATACCTACCTAACACTGGAAACATTTAGATCCAGAGTGAATAAATCTATGGTGGGGAAAATATGTACTGAGGACAATCCCAAACATCAAGTACCTCTCTGTTCATTCAAGGTACACTACTTGTTTATGTATCATTGCCAAATTCTTCTGGGATGTGTGTGTGTGTGTGTGTGTGTGTGTGTGTGTTTGTGTGTGTGTGTGTGTCTGTCTGTCTGACTGTCTGCAAACACCCTACAAGGCAGAAGTTGTGTCATATAAGAACAAATGTCCTAATCACAAGAACCTATTTCCAGTACCTGATTGTTTAGGAAATATTACACATGGAATTATTATAATGCCATAAACTGCAAGGTCTCAAATAGAAGCAGCTCACAAAAGTTATCAGAGGAAAAGAATGTATTTGGTTCATGTATATCTGTAATAAAATAAAAAAATGTTGTTAAATAAAAACACACACTCATTTCTAAGTATTCTAGAGCATATCTTTAAACTCAATGTGTAATTTAAAATGCCATTCCTTATACAAGCAATTATTGTTGAGGAAAAGTTGTCAACTAAAACCAATGCTATAAAAATTTAAGATTGAAAAACTTATCTTTATTCTGACAAGATTCAAAGTATTTTCTCCTCATTTCCGACTTATAGAACGATTTCTTTCTCTTCTATGTCAGAACCATGAGTTCTTTGGGGCTATTGCGGATGTTACAGTGCTCAATACGTACCTTTATTTCACTACGGCCCTTAAATGAAGAGTGTTCATCTTTCAGTATTGATTTAAAGGATTTGGCATCCAACCGAAGCTTAGATATATACAAGATGGTACATTAATTTTTATTTAGCAGTCATTTACAGAGAAGAATCATTTTATTTGGTGCTTCTTTGAACTGATTCAGGTATAAAAATAAATAAAGAATATTTCCTCTTTTCCTCAGGCTTACCTTCTAGTAAGGGTGCTAAGCATTAAATATAAGAAACTGAAGTTAAGCTAATAAAAAAGAAGATAGCATAAGTGGTATTGGGAGATACACTTGACACAGGGGAAGGAAAGAGTATAAAATTTTGATTTAAGATACTTGAGAGCTTCTAAGTTTCAGAAGGAAACTCAGACAGCCTATTGTATAATAAACAAAGCATGGATGGATTTGAGGGAATATAATTCAAGTTTGGTAGACTGAATAGCAGTACTAAAATAGAATAGGTCAAAATGTGTAAGATAATAACACTTGAAATGTCAAAATGGGTAGAAACAAATCTCATAAGGTACCAATTCTAGATGAAGAGATACAGGCAAAGAAAGAGTTAGAAGAGAGAAGGATTCAAGATGACACAGTGATGAACCACCTCGTGTTTCTTGGTAGTTCCACTTTTAAGCAAGAAGACCTCCAGGGAGAGGGAAAGAGAGAGGGAGAGGAAGAGGGAGAGGGAGAAGGGGGGAGGAAAAGGGGAAGGCAGTGGAGGAGGATGGTGCTGGAGGGGGAAGGGGAAGGGGAGGGAGAAGGGGAGGGAGAGGGAGAGAGAACTAAATGTATTCATCAGATTGTACCTGTAAATTTATAAGTGTGTGTGTGTGTGTGTGTGTGTGCACCAGATTACACATATGGAGGGTGGCGGTCAAAAGATAAACAGGATTCACTGTTCTAATTCTGCTATATAGAGAACTAAATATATTTGTCTGATTGTACCTGTAAATTTATAAGTGTGCATGCATGTGTCAGTGCATCCAGACTACACATTTGGAAGTCAAAGGATAAACAACATTCACTGTTCTCATTCTGTTATATGGGTCCTCTGTGTAGAACAGAACCCAAGGTGGTTTTATTGGCAAGACCCTTATTGGTCAAATCCCATAATCTACACTTCTACATTTATTTGTTTTGGAATGTTTTATAATGCCAAAAAATAATTACAATGATTTGATGTGAATTCTACAAAATTAGGTAATGGAAAGCCAATAACACAACCAAGCACTGATCAATTTTTATAGGAATGAAGTGTGTTTACTGATTTAGTTCAATTTGAAAATTAATTAATTCAACTGGAAAATTTGAACTTCTAGCAGAGCAAGCAATTAAGAAATAAAATGTCCCATAATTCCCATGTGACAAAAGTACGAAAGAAATAACTTTATCGTTCCAGACTGTGGTGACTTGATATTGGCAAGATATTAGCCAGAATTTAGCTTTTATGGGTAAGACTTCATGTAAGCCATGTAATAACCAGACATGCGTATCCATCTAGATGAAGCAGGAATACTAAGGCTGATAATGAACCATGCCAAATCATTGACATTTCCCAGTAGAGAATGGGGGATTATTAAGTCTTCATCTTTTTGTTCAGGGGAGGTATTAGGTCTGTCAGCTCACAGACTGAAAAATACTATATAATATGAAAATGTATAGTTTCCCATGCATGCTACAATGAGTGGTCACCTCTTTACATGGGTGTTGTAAATCCAAACTCAGGACTTAACACTTGTGTGAATAGAACTTTACTTACTAAGGCATATCCCCAGCACTGCTATGTTATATTTAAAAAGAATTTAATATTTGATAATCTAAAAGTAAAAGACATACTATATAGGAAGAGCTGATTCAGGGGTATGGAAACTTCAGTAACCAATAAATTAAACAAGAAGCAATCAGCAATGATTGTAATAAAAATGCAATTTACAATAAGGAGCTACATCATGCACTTTTGCAAAATATGTGAAATAAAATACTCATAATTTTGAAGATACAGAAAAATATGTGTTTTATATTAATTTTTAACATACTGAATGTTAAAATTATAAATATGTACAGATTTGTTTAGTGCCTAATATGGTAAATTTAATTATATATACTCTGAAGTGATTAATTTAGGCTAAATGGTGTGCTACCTCACATCATGTTGCTGTGAAAAAAATTATATTTTCTAAATAATTTTCAAGAACCTAAGAAGTTTATATCTGTAGCTCTGCTTTGTACAATTGGCCTCTTTAACAAATGTTTCAAGTCTATCTGAAATTTGCGACCATTAACTATCATTTCCCTGACTTTCACTCTGATTTCACAGGAACTGGGAAGACAGTATTCTATCCTCTGCTATCATGGAATCATGATAGTTGTTTCAGTTGTTCCTTTCTTAACTAGATCAGTGTGTTCTTCGGATCTATCCATGACCACCAATGACAAAATTCTGTTCTTTTTATTGCAGAGTGTTTCATTTTGTAGCTGTCCTATGTGTTGAGTATTCCTTTGTTGGTAGATACTTAAATTGACATAAAACTTGGATGCTGCTAATTAAAATGGCTTAGTCTCCATGGAATGCCTAACCTGCTTCTTATATAATACAGAATTACCTCCCAGGAGTTGGCACTACCTAGAGACGGCTGGGTACTCACCAATCAATAAATGATTTGGAAAATCCCTGTAATCACAGCTACTGGCCAATCTGATGGTGGCAATTTGTCAATTGAGATTCCCTCTTAACAGGTAACTCTAGTTTGTGTTGCATTGACAAAACAGCACAATTTCTCTGATAATTGAAGTATTTAGAATTTTTTATATACTCATTATATTTTTATGGAGAAATGTCTATCTAGGTTTTATGCATTTTTAGATAAGTGTGTTTATTTCTACAGCATGTAATTTCTTCATGTATTTTGGCTATAAGCCATTATTAGATTGTAATTTACAAATATTTATTACATTCATTTGAGGGCCTTTACAAGGTCCTAATGGTATCTGTTGCTATGGAAAAGCATTCCTGGTTTTAACAATCCCCTTTGCTCTTTTTGATTTCTGTATCCCATACTTTTGAAAAGTCTATAAAAAGTATATTATTCATTATATTATTCAGAAATTCTACCTCCATGTTTTCTTCTAGTTGCATTTTAACATTGGTCTTAAAGTCACCATTATTCAGATTTGATGATTTTTTTATGATGTGTCTAATTCTATTTTTCCAATAGAAATAGTAGATTTCTCCATTATGACTATGAACTTTGAGTTTCCTTGTTAAAGATAAATTTTGCTATAATATGCATATTTATTTTCAGGTTCTTTAAGCTGTTGGATTGACCTGGATCTACTTTTATGATAGGCCCATGCTGGATTAGATATTTAAACTTCAAAGTATTTCGAACTTGGATGGTATACTTCATACCTTGTTCATTTTACTAATGATACCATTGACTCTACAAGATTAGATGCATCCTCTCCCATATATGTACCTGCTACATATGTACTGGGGCCATGGACCAGCCTATGTTTGCTCCTTGGTAGGTGGCTTAGTCTCTGGGAGTTCTGTGGGATCTAGGTTAATTAGTAACCCCAGGTTTCTGCTGTTCTTCTTATGGGGTTGTCATTCAGTTCGGCACTCTCATTCTTTCCCCCAACTCTTCCATAGGGAAGGGGTATGCTAGGTAGGGTGAGCTGGATTAGATAGGTAGGTGGGTGAGGGAGTACTCTCTCAGAGGCAAAGGGAATGGGGTATGGGGGTGAAGAACTCTGGGAGGGGGACCAGGAAGCAGGTCAAAATTTGGAATGTAAATAAAATAATTTAATTGAAAAAATAAAAAAACTGACTATCCATTCTTTGTGGTTCCATAAATATTACAGGGTTTGTTTTTTCTTCAATTTCCATGAAAATGTCACTGAAAGGTTAGGGATTACAATATACTTATACTTTACTGTGGATATCAGATATTTTAATAAAATTCTTCCAACCTTTGCATACAAGATACTCTCATCTATTTAGGGATTTCTCTGTTTCTTGAATCATTGCTCAAATATGTTTTTTTATTAGATATTTGCTTTATTTACATTTCAAGCAGTATCCCTTTCCATCTTACCCCTCTGAAAAACCCCCTATTCCATTCTCCCTACACCTGCAATCTCCCCCTCCCCAATTTTCTGACTTCTATCCCCTATTCTGGGAAATTGAGCCTTCACAGGACCAATGGCCTCTTCTCTCATTGATGTCTGAAATGATCATCTTCTGCTACATACATATCTGGAGCCGTGGGTCCCTCATGTCTACTCTTTGGTTGGTAGTTTAGTCCCTGGGAACTCTGGTGGTACAGGTCGGAACATATTATTCTTCCTCTTGCAAGACTGCAAACTTCTTCAGGTCTGTGCGTCCTCTTTCCAGCTGCTCCATTGGGAACCCTATGCTCATTCTATTGGTTGGCTGTGAGCCATGAGTGTTTTGATCCACTTTCCAATTAAGGATCAAAATATCTACACTTTGGTCTTCCTTCATCTTGAGCTTCAGGTGGTCTGTGAGTAAAAATCTCAGAAGATGGAAAGATGTCTCATGCTCAAGGATTGGCAGGGCTAATATAGTAAAAATGGCCATCTTGTCTAAAGCAATCTACAGATTCAATGCAATCCCCATCAAAATTCTAACTCAATTCTTCATAAAATTAGAAAGATCAATTTCCAGATTTATCTGGAATAACAAAAAATCCAGAATAGTGAAAACTATTCTCAACAATAAAAGAACTTCTGGTGGAATCAGCATCCCTGATTTCAAGCTATACTGCAGAACAATAGTGATAAAAACTGTATGGTATTAGTACAGTGACCATGAGGTAGATCAATTGAATTAAATTGAAGTCCCAGAATTGAACACTCATACCTATGGTCACTTAATCTTTGACAAGGGAGCTAAAACCATCCAGTGGAAAAAAAGACAGCATTTTCAAAAAATGGTGCTGGGTCAACTGGAAGTCAACATGTAGAAAGATGCAAATTGATCCATTCTTATCTCCCTGTACAAAGCTCAAGTCCAAGTAGATCAAGGACCTCCACATAAAACCAGATACAATGAATCTAATAGAAAAGAAAGGAAGAACTTGGAGCACATGGGCACAGGGGGAAATTTCCTGAATAGAACACGAATAGCTTATGCTCTAAGATCAAGAATTGACAAATGGGACCTCATAAAATTACAGTTTCTGTAAGGCAAAGGAGACTGTCAATAGGACAAAATGACAAACAACAGATTGGGAAAAGATCTTTACCAATCATACATCTGATAAAGGGCTAATATCCAATATATACAAAAAACTTAAGAAGTTAGACTCCAGAGATGCAAATAACCTTATTAAAAATGGCGTACAGAGCTAAACAAAGAATTCTCAACTGAGGAATACTGGATGGCTGAGAAACACCTAAAGAAATGTTCAACATCTTTAGTCATCAGGGAAATGCAAATAAAAACAAGCCTGAGATTTCTCCTCATACCACTCAGAATGGCCAAGATAAAAAACTCAGGAGACAGCAGATGCTGGAAAAGACACAGAGAAAGAGGAACACTCCTCCACTGCTGGTGGGATTGCAAGCTGGTAAAAAAAAATCTGGAAATCAGTTTGGTTGTTCCTCAGAAAATTGGACATAGCATGACCTGAGGACCCAGCTGGGACATATATGTCCTGGACATATACATAAAAGATGCTCCAACATGTAATAAGGACACATGCTCCACTGTGTTCATGGCAGCCTTATTTATAATAGCCTGAAGCTGGAAAGAACCCAGATGTCCCTCAACGGACGAATAAACACAGAAAATGTTGCACATTTATACAATGGAGTGCTGCTCAGATATTAAAAACAATGAATTCATGAAATTCTTAGGCAAATGGATGGAGCTAGAAAATATCTTGAGTGAGGTAAGCCAATCACAAAAGAACACATGATATGCACTCACTGATAATTGGATATAGCCCCAAAGCTCAGAATACCCGAGATACAACTCACAGACCACCTGAAGCTTAAATACTTTACTGCACTATTTTTTTGTATATTCCTGGTTAGATTGATTCTGAAATATGTTTTTCTTTACAATTCTATTACAAAGGAGTCTTTAATACTTTTATTTAGATAGTCCACTATTTGAGTATAGAAACTACTACATTTTTAGGCCAACATTCTTAACTACACATTCAATAGAGTCCCTTATTAACAAAATTTGGGGTTAAATTAAGAGTGTTCTTTACATCTGATATTATAGACAAAAAATGAAATATTTTCTTTCCAGTTTTGATAATTTTCCCTTCTCTTGCTTAATCTTTCTAGTGTAGATCTTCTGTGCTCAAATGAGGAGTAGTAGTTAGAGTAGCCTTGAGTTTCCTCTAATTCTAACTTTATGAGATTATTTTTACAATGAGAGTACAGTGAACTTTGCATAAGTCTAGATTGTTTTCTTTAAAAAATAACATTTAAAGCAAAAATTGACCCATAAAAGTTCAGAGATCTAATTAAAGTAATACTTTATCAAACCAATGTTTTGAATTATAGCCTTGTACTTGGTGTTCAGCCTCATGAAGTTAGAGGTAATATGGTCAGTTTCCATCCTCCAAAACAGAAATTCATTAATGGTTTCAATTCCACTCTCTATATGAAAAGTGTCATTGTTGAGATAGTCTTTCAGTTATTATTACCTGTAAAACATTTTACCTGAATGCCCTCATTAATTTATTTTGCCTTGCAATTTTAGATAACAACTCATTTCTAGTTTGAATTTCTAGTTTCTAGCATTAAATAGATCTCTTTAAAATGTAGACTTGTAGATTAAATATTAAGAATTACGTTTTCTCACCTCCACAAGTGGTACTGAGGCATCCTCGCTTGAGCCCTTTGGCTTGTTAACCTTCTTGAGTTCTGTGGATTGGATCCTAGATATTCTGAACTTTTCCAGCTAATATCCACTTATTAGTGAATACATACAATGCATGTCCTCACTCAGGATCATATTTTCTCGTCCCATCCATTTGCCTGCAGAACTCATGATGTCCTTGTTCTTAATAGCTGAGTAATATTCCATTGTGCAAATGAACTACATTTTCTGCATCCATTCTTCTACTGTGGCATGTCTGGGTTGTTCCCAGCTTCTGTCTATCACAAATAAACCTAGTATGAACATAGTGGAACATGTGCCCTTATGGCATTTTGGGGCATTCGTGGGTGGCAGAGGGAGAGAGGGACCTAGGTGGAAAAGGCAACTAGGAGGGAAAAGGGGAACATGATTAGGTATTGGGGAGGTGTAAACAGGACTGAACCCCTGAGGGCCAGAACAAATAATGGAAACAGGCAACCTTGGGAGATAGGACAGAAGGTGGGGGGGGGGACATTCTAGAATATACCAGAGACCTGGAAGGTAAGAGACTCTCAGGACTCAAAGGGAGGGACCTTAGATGAACTGCCCTAAACTGGAGAGAGGGAACTTGTAGAGTCCACCTCTAGTAGAAAGAAAGGACATCAAGTGGAGGGGTGGGGTTGCCATCTCACAGTCAAAAACTCTCATCCAGAATTGTTCCTGTTTAAAAGAATTTCAGGGACAAAAATGGAGAAATGCCTGAAGGAAAGAAGGTCTAGTTACAGGCCTATATTGGGATCCAGCTCAAGGGGAGGTTTCAAGGCCTAACACTATTACTGACGCTATGGTGTGCTTACAGACAGGAGCCTAGCATGGCTGCCCTTAGAGAGGCTCAACAAGCATCTGAAAGAAACAGATGCAGATACTTGCACCCAACCAATGGACAGGAGCCAGGGGCCCCTGTGGTTCAATTAGGGAAAAGCTGGAAGAAGCTATAGAAGAGGGCAACCTTATAGGAAGACCAGCAGTTTCAATTAACCTGGACCTCTGAGATCGCTCAGAGACTGAGCCTCCACTCAGACAGCATACACCAGCTGATATGAGGCCCCCCAGCATGTATACAGTAGAGGACTACCTGGTCTAGCCTCTGTGAAAGAAGAGGCTTGTCTTAAGAGACTTGTGGTCCACGGGAGTGGGGAAGTCTGGTGGGGTAGAGGAGGAATTGGGGCTGGGGTTGGGGATATCCTCTTGGAAAAGGGGGAGGAGTTATGGGATGGGAACAGTCAGAGGGTGAACTGGGACAGGGATAACAATTATGCTATAAAAATAGATTAAATAATAATAATAGATTTTCTTTTTATTTATTTTCTAAGAAATTATAACTATATACATTTTATAAGTTAAAAATAATTCTAAAAATTTCCTATAAAATGTTCAAGGCTTCTAAACCTTTTTCTGTGTCTGTCTTAACTTATGCAAAATAAAGAAATTAATGTCAATGTCAATATCAAGACAAAACCTGTACAATAGAAATACCAGTAGAAAGGCTAAGTGAGGGGAACAACCCATGGGGCCCCTGCCTTAGACAAAAAGCAACTAAGGACTACTAAGTGAGAGGAATTAGTCTGTTACAATGGTGAGTCCTATAATTGTTTATCTAATACAGAGTGATCAGCTCTAAAGTCTTATATATACAAGCAACACTAAGCAGATTTTCCATATTGTAGTCACATATTATTTGTGCATGTGTGTATGTGTGGGTGGGGAGTATAGTACTAATAATCAAAGAACAAGCTTACCAATTTGATTTTCAAGATACTTTAGAGATGAAAACTTTAAATTTACTTAATATAGGCATGGTTATTTAATTTAGACCTCTATTCAAGCTCCGATGAACTCAGTTGATAATGTCCTTCTATGAATAGTAAACAATTAGTTGTGTTTTATTTATTTAAGACGTTTAGTTATAGTTATGCTTGTGTGTGCAGGTGTATAATTTTGTGTATGATGCTATGCATGTTGGTGCAGTGCCTGTGGAAGAGAGTATCTGATCACTTGGAGTTACTAAGAACTAAAATAGAGTCCTCAGTTAAGTTTAGTATATGTGCTCCTAAGTGTAAAGCCATCTATCTATCCAGCCCTGAATTTATATATTATTTTCATCAAATATATATTGTTACATTTGCTGATTTCATTCCATTTGTATAAATAAGGCAAAGAAGCTCATCATTATTAACATGAAATGAATAAAGTTTGAGGATCTAATGAATGTATTAAGATAATCTATCATCTATTATTATTGTTCAGATTTTCTGTAACCTAACATAAACAAAACTAAACTTTTTGGTCCACTCATTGTTACATACATATGTGTCCACACATAGTTCCATACTAACACACAGTATTTTGAAAGCACTTAATCAAAGTGGTAAAGAATTTGAGTCATATCCATGATGGCTTATTTAAATCTCTTTGGTGGTCACCAATCATTATGGTGACTTGAGGCATAAAGGAAATGGTGCCTTGATTCCTATAACATTCTTCCCTTCCCATCTTGTATTGAATCTCACAATCTAAGAACCAAACAATCACAATGATAGTTAAGGAGATGATACAATGACATTAGAAACTGGTTGTATCTCTACTTTGTATCTGACTTAGGAATATTTGTATGTAAAACACTACTGAATGTTATAAAAATTCAATTTAAAGGATGGGAGAAATGTAACTGACACTAGTATTTAGCTACACTGTTTATAGTGATATAATTAAGATGTAACAGTTCAAAGAATTTTGATAATGAATGGTAAAATTTTATAGAACATTGCCTCTTTTGTAACTTCATGCCACTCCTATGATCATTTTCATCTCCCTTATAAAAATGTAAATTTAGAAAATATGCTGCAGGCTTCTCAATAAAAAGCAAAAGTATACCCTGAAGCTATCTCCCTATATTCATAATACAATGTATCTTCTCATATATGTTGAACTTCAAATCAATATGAGTGGCTTTTTATACAAAGGATATATGTAGATTATTATTAGCTAGGAAAAATGGGGAAAATTGAGCATACTTATCAGTCAATACTTATGTTTTAGCTTTAGTACTATTAGATTTTGAGCTTATATGACAGGTCTGTGACAATGACTACTGAATTATTTATTTTGTTTAGGATTTCTGTGAGTTTGGAATATCAAAATGGGATCCTGATCAAAGAGTTGGGTATTCTCACTACTGAAAAACATTTACAAATAGGTTATCTCCTGTGCACTAACACCAGTAGCAGAAAAGCTGTGCCCAAATCACTGCTATTCACTCCTCTACAGAGAACATCCACAGCAACATAGGACTTAGAAAAAAACTCCTCTTAAGTGTTCCTGCAAAGTGTTAGGTTTCTCATCTCCCTTTCTGCAATGGACATGAATATTCTATAATTTCATTGCTGGATCACTAACACTCATTTTCACCTTCTTTAAGACAGAGGTAACATTCCAATATGATTTTCAATATATTGCTAGTTTTAAGGTTCATTCATCAATATTTTCACTGAGAGAGAAAAGAAGGTAAGAAGAGACAGGACTACTAGACAAATGACCCTGGGAATTCCTTCTCTTGTTTTTTTGCAACATACCCAATATACTTCTAACTTTAACATTCATATGAAAAAGTGCATCTCAGGGGAGAGTACTATGTGTGTAAGGGTTTAATTGGTTGTCAAAACATCATCTGGTTTAAATGGCCATTACAACTATTTGGTTTTTGTCTTATTTGCTCCTCACTTATATAAGCTACATAAAGAATAAAAACCAGGGATGCTGCGGAGGTGAGAGTGTTTTATGGGCAAGATAATGCTGGGTAGAAGAACTTGAACATTCTTTTATCTTCTATTTTTTGTTTTGTAAAGAGCCACTTAGAATTACCATATTTTTGATCAGTCTAAGGAATTTACTAAGGACAGATTACTTTTGGAAGTAGCAAGGTGGGCAGAGGAATAATAGAAAAGTTGGCAAAGGATAATTCTTTAAATATGAGCAGTGGGCCAGCAATGAGACAGAACTAGGGAGTGTGGGGGTGCAAGTGGGTGGGCATCTTGGCTTGGGATGGGGTAGAACATGAATCATGACTATATCTTGATAAAATTGACTGCAAATAAATAATTGTCTCCTAAATGTGAGAAAAATCAGATAGCATAAGGAACTGTTTTCTCAGTACTACCAAACAATTTACTTACCAGATTTGAGTACTGATAATTTTAATAATGTGGATTTTCCTAGGAACATTCTCCATAAGAAATATGCCATTTTCATAAGCAGGTAAAATTTTACTTTTTCTCATATTTAATGATTGTTATAGGTATATTTAGTTTTATAGTTGGGAAATTTGGGAAAGACTGGACTTAAAATCACTATGATTAAGTAGGGGAAGAAATTAAATATTCACCCATACAAGCTGATAGATTTATGACTTGATACATCAATTTCAAAGCCCCCTTAATAAAAAATTTATAATAAATTTATTTTATATAAACTTTATCACAGATAACATGTGTTTCTGCAGTCCGAGGACTCAGGAATGGAGGCAGGAAGATGAAGCATTTAAAGGCTAGTCACAGCTACATAGCCAATCTGAAGCCAGTCTTGCTACATGAAATTAATGTATAAATATATAAAATGAAAGGTTTATGAGAGAGGGGATCCCTAGAAAAATGAATACTTCTTAGGGATATAGGGAGGTAAACCACGTGCTAAGCACACATGCATCCAGGATTAATGGGTTCAATCAAGCAAAAGGGAAGGAAAACATGAAAGAGAGGGAGAAAGAGAGTTGAGCATGTAGGTCGAGGAGAACATCATCCATTTTTTTTCTGAAGAAAAGAAAATGTTTAGTTGAGCAGAATCAAGACAGTACATAGAGAATATAATAAAAAATCTGTGCGAACTTTCTGTGGAGCCTGTTCATATTCTTCCCTTCCTTCCCATTGGGCAAGAAGTCCTAAAACCTTTGTGACCATGCTTTGGGGCAGACAGGCTGGAGAAGGTCACAGTGACCTTGCTTCTGTAGCTCTCTCAATTGACAAAGTGCTACATTTGGGACTATCACCCGAGCCTCATCCACTACAATGCTCTTCATTGTTGTAACAAAGGCTTGTAAATTTTGCGCTAAGTTCTTCATAACTGTAATCTTAATTAGTATTTCAAAAAGGTATAAAAATCCTAATCTCAGATCAAGCAACTTTTAATAATAGAAAGAATATTAATTGAGGTTAAGAAAACGAAAGGAAATTAGTATGTGTCAAGTGGTTAATACAATCTTTGCTTTTATATCGAACTTTCCAAAGTAAATTCCTGGGTCTCAAGTACAACCAAAATTTTAATTAATGAAGTTATCTGTGTCTTTAAGATAAATATGTGTCAACAGTAAAGTGGGAGGGGGTGGATGCGGGAGCAGGGGGAGGGAAAAGGACATGTGGGACCTTTGGGGGTGGGGAACCAGAAAAAGGGAAATGAATTGTAAATATAGAATATATACAATAAAAAAAGGAAAAAAAAGATAAATATGTGTCTATACTATATTTGCAAGGCATCATATTATAGCAGAAACAATATGAGAATTTAACTTTTAGAGTTTACATGAAAAAATATAATATCATCTAAAATTTCTTTCAGCTCAACATTAATTATTTCAGTTCCTACACAGTTTATGAAAATGTTTATTAAAAACAGCATCTTAGTTTATTATGGTGGTCTCATTATCTGTACCTTAGCAATTCTTTTTTACTGTTCTTATACATAATAGAAATGTTTCACAATAATAAATAAATAAATAAATAAATAAATAAATAAATAAAATGAGAAAGTCAGACCCAAAAGCCCTTTTCTGGTATTTTGAAAGCCTATTAACTGCTATGAAAAGTGATCCCATTGAGTGCTGTGCTTTGAGTTGTAGTGTGTGCTGATCTCCAGAATACTAATATGTTGTCTGAGAATATGTATTGAAGAAAAAGACCTCATATAGTTCCAGAATCAGCTAGAACACACACTGATGACCACAGTGTGGGGAACAGGCTGTCACTCCCTTCATCAGCACGATGTGTCAGGAGAGATGAGTGGGGACCAGCATACGGAGTGGAAGCAGTGGAAGGTGGTGAGTCATCCTTTCATCTCAACATCTAAAAATAATCACGGCATATTAAAAGAACATATTTCCTTCCATAAAAATGAGGACCTTTTTTTTAACCTATATGTCTGTAATTTTCCACTTCCAAACAGTTATTCCATTGGCATGAGGTTATACCCATCTAAATATTAGCTATTATCCAATAAAGCCAGGGGTCCAATTTAAATTGTGGCACTTATGTAGGCCATTTATAATGCAGGCCGAGCAATCAGTTGGTTGTCAGGGATATCCTTTGAAATCACTTTAAGAGAAGGGAAGATAGTTCAGAGAGTTTTAGACCCATCAGAGGTCATTCATAACTTTGCACAACTCCATGGTCTTTATTCATATAAAGGGGAAGCAGAATGACTCCCCTATTCTTGTTATCACAGCAATAAATCTGCCATTATTGAAGATCAAACCATGGGTGGATTTATAAGGAGCACTAAAGGACAAAGGAATATGCCTGGGAATGTAAAAATACATCTAAGATCTGCATAGTGAATCACAGGTTATTTCTGAAACTGAAACTAAATTGATCTGAAATATCCTTATACTTGTGCTACAAAATAAAGATGTAGAAGGAAGCTTAAAGGTTTTTTTGTTGTTGTTGCTCTTATTGTTAATTTGTTTTGTTTTCATTTTGTTTATTTTTACATATTGAAAGAAAGAAAAAGAAATATAGAGAGATGGAAAGCATTAAGAAGGAAGGGATAAAGGAAAGGGAGAAAGGAGAAAAAGCGAGAGAGTTTTACATTAAACCTCATCAGGTATTGTTTCCATCCCTGGTTTTGCTGCATCATATAACCAAGTGTTCACTTTGTCAGAATAGCTGCTGGGGAAAAGTTCAGTCAATAAAATAAAGATATTTCAACATGAAGAAAATGTCAGAACCTTGGGGACTTGATTGGAGATGCAGATGTTTGTTAATTAAGTTTATAAAGGAGTAAAGTTAATCAATCCTATGCCATGGATGCCATTATGAAAGAAACAGCTGTCCCTGCCCTCTCCTGACTAGGTAAGGGCAGCCCCTCAGTCTCTGTCAAGCTTGTAAATGCTTGCTCTGCTTGCAAATCTTAATCATCTCATAGAACAATCTTTCAAAAATGTTATCAATAATTCACATGGTAGATCGTGGTTACTACATGACAGCAGAACTGCAGACCCAGAACATCCCACAGGGAGAGCAAACAAACCAACCAAATCTCACCAGATCCAATATGTGCACCAGGGTCAGGGGACAGTATGATCCATCCTTGTTTACTTCCTTTTCTTGGAAAGATCATTCTTCTAGAAAGACCTCATTTTAGTTTAAAGCACATGAAGAAGAAATCTGACTCAAGCATGCTGTGACCCAGTTGCTGAGTTGAAAAGCTTCCTAAGATGTTTTTGCTTTGGTTTTTAGAAAAGAAGGCCATATACATATATGTATATATATATATATATATATATATATATATATATATATATATATATACATATATGTATGATTCAATTCATATTTGCAGTGAGGAGGAGATATGGGAGTTAACCTTACACAGGCAATTATAATTACCACAGAATGCCAGATGCCAAGTTCTTCTACTAAGTCATGTGCATCAATGCAATCACAGCCTCTATACAATACCATATTTACACCTTATCAGGGGTATTATGTCTACTTCCAGGCATTTCTAGTTATTTGGAACACTGACTACTTAGAAACCTCCTAATGGAGGCAGTTAGGGCAGTGACAGACTAACAGCCATATTTTAAAACCAAATCCAGCCATGAAAATGATTTTACTGTATCTTTGCTCACTCTTCTCATTATTGTACCCTACAGTGTTTATATATCTGCATTACCTAAAGGATATTTGGCACTTGATATTAATGTATTGGTTTCTTGCACAAAATAAGCCCATAGTCAGTTGATGCTATTATCATGGGACAATGATGCCATGAAACATTAACATTATAACTCTTTGAAAATATTCTTTTTCCTAGAAAAATGGCACCCACATCAAGAAAGATATGACCACTAAACTACAACAGCCTAGTCCTGTCAAACATATTCTTGCCATTGGTAAAGTGCAGTCGCCATTAAGACATCCAACAATAATTAGAATATCAACAAGCACCTGAAAAACCCTAAGTCTGAAGTCTTCCTTCCTTCTCTCACCCAAAGTGTTTCAAATCTTAGTAAGCCATTTCTTCATTCATCTAATTGTTCAAACATATCTTCAAATATTTTAGTTTCCTTATCTTTATACTTTACACATAATTTGTAAAAAGTCATGGTGTGAATTCTTTTTATTCTTTTCACCAATTTTACCCAGTCTAAGCAACCTCTAACCAGATTGTGAGGTATCTTCTTTCTATTTTCTACACAGCCTATCAAATAGATCTGAGGTGGAGACAGCATAATGCTATTTTATTGTGTAACTTGCCATTGCAGTTCTTGATGTGTAATCAAGAAGCATTTTAGTATGCTGGGAATAGAGGCTAATGTAGTTCAGTGGCTGAGAGGGTGTAAGGCATCCTTTCTTCTCTACTCATTGCATGTGAGTTGACCACTGCACACTGCTCATTACAACTTCCTGATTCAGCTCATCAACCAGTTCAATATGGACAATGGAAGTTGAGCAAAAAGGAAGGCACAGAAAGGGAAAACTTATGGCTTTCCCACTCTCAGTAGAGTCTGTTAGATGCTGATTTTATGGAGACTCTCTTCACTCTTCTCCCATATTGTCCCCTCCCAGTGCTTATATGTGCTGCATTACCTAAAGGATATCTGACATGAAATATTGAGTGTGTTGGTTGCTTGCCTGCTTCTATTCTTATTCACAAAGTACTCTGGTGTTGTAAATCATATTTTCCAAAAGGAACATAAGGGAGCAGGCTTCATTAGTCAAAGTTCTTTTGAGAAACAGAACTAATAGGAAATGCATAAATTACATGTAAAACTAGGTATTGGATCAGACAATTAAGGAGGTTATAAGTCCAATATTCCATCTGCAACCTAGAACCCAGAAAACATATGTATCTAGTTAAAAAGGCATGGAAGCCTAGAGCAGAGGCTAATATTATATATTCCATATCATGTCTGATGGTCTGAAAACCAGGACCTCAGAAGGCAGGGGAAGGAGCTTAAGTAGTGAAGTCAAATAACCACAAACTTCAAACCCAATTTTCTCTTTTAATCTTATTCAAATGCTCAAAATATTGAAACATGTGTCCACAGGGCAGTCTACTTTACTAAACTCTTGGTTTAACAGCTAAACTTTTCTGTCTCATGGGTGGAAGATTCATCCCTTATCAGACAGACTTCAACAGTCTGACAAAGGTGATGTGCGGAGTAAAGAAGGCAGCTGCTCAAAGAATGACTGAAGTATTGTGTTCTAATGGCTATGAATAAATTAAAATTCACTTTCTATATTTAGTAGTTTTGTTTTGGAAAAGTTACCAATGTCCTAACCTACAGATTATTACAGATAATTTATCTGTAAGGCAGTAATTCACAGCTTTTAGTTCTTGGAGATTAAACAGAATAATCCATATAGATAATAAATATGGTACATGGTATAGCTAAGATACCAATAGATATTGGGTTACTTTATAATTATCAGAAGAAAGCAATATTTAAATACATCTAGAATTCATATACAAACAGCACAATTTGTTGTTGTGGAGATAGGACCAGTGTATTGTGAGATACTGAGCTGACATTTTGGGGAGATAACATACAGGCCATAGAACTTTTAAGTATCGTAGGTAGAGAACAGATTGGATATAAAATAAGGCCATCTGCCTGCTGATTCTGTGTTCTTTGTAATAGTGAAAACAGCAATTATGATAGACTCACACTTTAGCTGAAGAAACAAATTATTTTTAAGTGCTACATGCACAATAGTCTTTAAATGAACAAGGTTTTGACCCATAGTTTTGATATAAAGATGCAAACTGTTTCTTAAATATGAGCTGGAGAATTACTGAGGGAACATTGAAATAAGAATTCATAGAGGAGTCAAGGAAACTTGAAATTAAGAAAGAACATAGAACGATGCTTTGCCCTGTCCCTGGATTGGAATAGACTCGACTGTCCTCCTTTGACTTTGTGAAGATTGAACATAGAACTACAGAGTCTAATAGCATCTTACAAACAGTTCATTTAGCATTGTTATGCTCGAATACTTAATTAAATGTTTACTAGTAAACAGATGTCAGATGTTCCAAAGTCTCACTTAATGTAATTAAAATACATATACTGAATGTTCAGATGAATATTCTTTGGCAGTGAAAATCCTTTAGATTTTAGATGCTCATCAAGATACATATTTAGCATTCTGAGTTTTTTTTTAACAAGTAGTAGTTTAGTGGCAAAAAAACAACTTCATTTTTAATATGTTCCTCAAAGGAATATGATTACAGAGAATTCACAAATATGCACAGCAATGGCCATGGAAATGTTGTCTGTGTCTGTGTTCTTCAGCCATACCATGACTGTGACTGCATTATACTGTGTTTCTTAACATTTCCTGTATGGTTTCAGCAAGACTGATTTGTAATCACAACAGGTGGGCATTCATTTATCAATCCTGCTCTGCTCATATTACTGCATGGCTGGCTCAAGACTTGTGTAAATGTCAACGAACCCTTTAAGCACACCACTGTAGAAAGATATTGTAGAATGCAGATAATTACACAAAACATGAGTCATGTTTGTCCTGAATTTTTATTGCTGCTCTTTTCTCCCTTTTACATATTTAAGTAATATAAGAAGAGATTTCTTAAAAATTGAATCAAATTCAAATGATAAAAAAATAGTGGAAGTTCTCAGACATTCTGTCCTCCTTGATTCCACCCACAGTACCACCATTCTTATTGCTTTGCTGTCTATAAATCTTTTCTTATTTAAAGAAAGAGAAAGAAAGAAAGAAAGAAAGAAAGAAAGAAAGAAAGAAAGAAACATGTAAAGGAACATGAACTCTTGTTCTCACAAGAGTTTAATTTCACAGAGATATAGAATTCAACAAGGTATATTTCTCTAGGAGTTGCTCTTTTTATTATTCCACATTATTTGTTCTTCCTGTCTGCTTTGCTACATAAACGTATTTGACATTCATATGAACTGGACACATTAGAACCTATATGTATAGTCCTAAATTAATACATTTAAGTGAAGTGTACTTTTATAATTATAATTTGATGAAAACCAGATGGAGGTAAGATCAGTAATAATTTACAATGAAATAAGACAGATTCACAAACGGAAGTCTTATGCAGTTTTATTGTATGTGCAATCTAGGAGGAAAAGAGACACTATTAGACACTCCTAGAGACATAGAAATGAAAGGAAACAAATGAAAATAAAATATAATACCTCACAAATTGATATATTTTAATAAAATTATTAAAAATAATTGAAATTTATAGTCTAATACTTTACCCTACAGACAAATTAATATTAAAACTTTGAATTTTAAAAGTTTAATTTTGTATCATTTAGCTCTTTCAATTATTAGTGAATTTTATGTTATTCCTATGTACTTATTTGCCAATTCTATTTGTCCTGTTAGTGGTCTAATAATGATAGGCTTTCAAAAAGGTCTTCTTTGTGTATTTTAGAAATACAATTTTTAGAAATCCCCGTTTCTAAACACTCATTTAGAAATATGAGTAAGAAGCTTGTATTTTATTATATTTGAGAAATCATAGGTACCACTTATCTTTCATTATTTGTTTTTTATATTTTTCATTATTTGAATAACAGAATATTTCAGATTTATGAAGTCAAAATTATTTATTTTAATGTAGTTTTAAAAGTCATTATTAGATTTTTATTATTTTGTCTGTTTCTTTCACTAATCCTTTTTATTGAAATATGATAAATATACACAATATAAATCAGCCATTGAAGCTACAGTTCAATAGATGAACTTAATATGAATTTGACTGTGTGTTAAATTAAAAAAATCCAGCACTTTCATATATAAGAAACCCATATTTGTAACCACTCCTTATGATGTACCTCTTGCAGTCTTCAAAATGAACAAGTATTAATATTCAAAATTTAATTTTTGTAAATTTTTAATATTTTATATTGTATCTTTAGAATATTTAACTGATGTTTAGGAAATATATTCATTGATCAGAAATAGCTTTTATTTAATTTACCTTTATATTACCTCCCTGAATTAATTTGATTTAATCTCTTGTAGATGTTCATTTGAAATCATGTGTTGTATATTAATTATAAATAGAGCTAGTATAAATATTTTCAGTCCATATAATCATTTTTTAGTTATGCCACAGATCTTTCCAGCACACACACATACAGATACACACATTCAGAGGGAGATAGACTCATAGACAAAGACAGAAAAAGAGACAGACAGACATATACACATGTATATATTCATGTATATATACATGTGTGTGTGTGTGTGTGTGTGTGTGTGTGTGTGTGTGTGTATTTCCTAGAACTGGAGGATAAATGGTTGTGAATCACTATCTAGGTCCTGGAAATTTAATGCATGTTTTCTATAACAAGTATTAAAATTTCTTGGTGATCACATATTTTCATATTTAATCTTAATATATTCTGCCAAATATATTTCACACCATGTTTAAGATATGCCGTCCATTAGTCAGTCAGGTGGTAAAAGTCTATATCTTTATTTACCCTTTGTATATATACATAGATTCTACTTGGAGGTTTTTTAATGTTGTAGTATTTGGATCAAAATTGTTAAATTTCCAGATGTATCTTATGCTGACATTATATATACATTCAATACTATAGATATACTAGACTAAAAATGATCTAAACTAAAAATAATATAAAATATAATCATCTATGGCTAGGTATTTCCCACTTTTACTGAGGGACCCAACTAATATATCCATATTGTCCAGGTTGTCCACAAAAGCATTTAGAGAAGAACGCTCAATTACAGATTGTATAATTGCCCAGACACCTCTAGTTCTCAGTCATAAATGAATATCTTGAGCAATTGAAACATTTTAGGCTTTTTCAATTTTGGTTTTCTTTTGGCCTTGCTCAGCTGGTATCCAATAGTGCTGTGATGTCTTTGATGTAATTTTTCTGACTTCATTCTAACTGTTGGTGGTTTTCCATGGTGAGAGACTGTTCCCTGAGTTCATGGGCTTCTCCTTTAGTCCACTAACTGTCATGAATGATTATTTGTAGGTAAGCTCTAACTTTTGTTTGTTCACTTTATCAGATTACAAGGCTGTTGTATTCTGATGTCCTCATTATTATCTGTTTATGAAAATGGAATCTCTCTTCAGTTTTAGTATCTTATTTCAGAAAGCTCTGTTGTCTTGAATGTTAGGTCTTTATTGGTAATTTCATAATTTTTTTTTCAGATCCAGTAAGTACAATTGAATTGAACATGGTGAACTAGTATTTATATTTGAAAACAAACATCACAATTTCCTCTCCTACTGTTGGATCAGGGATCTGGAGGGATGGGCAGCTGGAGGTGTGTCTAAACCCTAAGATGGGCAGGAGTAGGACTGTTGCCCCCTGCTTCAGATCTGCATGTGTGGGCACACATAGTACTGCTCACCCGCCTTTGTCCTCCCCACCCCAACCCTGGAGGATATGTAGCCTAGTAGCCAGGTTAAATTTTATGTCTGGAGCACCTGAAATTACTCCTAATGCAAATGAGGCATCCCCTGCCCCTGACTCTGGCCAATGATAGTCATGCACTACCCTCCTGCAAAAGTTTCAAGTAGCCTTTTGTTCTCCCTTAAAAATGCTGCCTCTTTCTCCACATCCTCTCCAGCACTTGTTGTCTCTTAAGTTTTTAATCTTAGCCATTCTGACTGGTGTAAGGTGGAATCTCAGGGTTGTTTTGATTTGCATTTCCCTGATGACTAATGAGGTTGAACATCTCTTAAGGTGTTTCTGGGCCATCCGAATTTCTTCTGGTAAAAATTCTTTGTTTAGCTCTGTACCCCATTTTTGATAGGGTTATTTGATTCTTTGGAGTCTAACTTCTTGAGTTCTTTGTATATATTGTATATTAGCCCTCTGATGAGGGGTTGGTGAAGATCTTTTCCCACTTTGTTGGTTGCCGTTTTGTCCTACTGACAGTGCCTTTGCCTTACAGAAACTTTGTAATTTTATGAGGTCCATTTCTCAATTCTTGATCTTAGAGCATAAGCTATTGGTGTTCTGTTCAGGAACTTTCCCCCTGTGCCCATGTCCTCCATGGTATTTCCAAGTTTCTTTTCTAATAGTTTCAGTGTGTCTGGTTTTATGTGGAGGTCCTTGATCCACTTGGATTTGATCTTAGTACAAGGAGATAAGAGTGGGTCAATTCACATTCTTCTGCATGTTGACCTCCAGTTGAACCAGCACCATTTGTTGAACAGGCTATCTTTTTTTCCACTGGATGGTTGTGGCTCCTTTATCAAAGATCAAGTGACCATAAGTCTGTGGGTTCATTTCTGGGTCTTCAATCCTATTCCATTGATCTACTTGCCTGTTGCTGTACCAATACCATGCAGTTTTTAACACAATTGCTCTGTAATACTGCTTGAGGTCAGGGATATTGATTCCCCCAGAAGTCCTTTTATTGTTGAGAATAGTTTTAGCTATCCTGGGTTTTTTGTTGCTCCAGATGAATTTGAGAATTGCTCTTTCTACTGTTGGTGAGATTGCAAAATGGTTAAACCACTCTGGAAATCAGTTTGCCGGTTCCTCAGAAAATTGGGCATGTCACTTCCAGAGGACCCAGGCATACCACTCCTGGGCATATACCCAGAGGATTCCCCTGTATACAATAAAGACACATGCTCCACTATGTTTATAGCAGCCTTGTTTATAATAGCCAGAAATTGGACGGAGCCCAAATATCCCTCAATGGAGGAATGGATACAGAAAATGTGGTATATTTATACAATGGAATACTACTCAGCAATTAAAAATAATGAATTCATGCAATTTGTAGGTAAATGGTTAGATCTGGAAAATATCATCCTAAGTGAGTTAACCCAATCACAAAAGAATACACATGAAATGCAATCACTGATAAGTGGATATTAATGAGCCCAGAAGCCCTAAATACTCAAGGCACAATTAGCAAGTCAGATGATTCCCAAGAAGAAAGGAGAGGACCCTGGGCCTGTAAAGATTGGATCCAGTTTTGTAGACCCAGAACAGAGAAATTGTGGGGGGGGGAGATTGGGGAACAGTTGGGGGGGAGAGGCATTATGGGATGTATGGTGGGGGGGAACTGGGAAAGGGGAAAGCCTTTAGAATGTAAACATAGAATATAGAAAATAAAAATGAAAAAAAAAAGTGCTGCCTCACTGAAGCTGTCTCCTGAGAATGTATTCTCCTTGAGTTCTCAGCTGCCTCAGGTCTTTTGCACTCGCTGCTGTTTTCCTTTTACTTCCCCCCTCAGGATCTTTCTGGAGCAATCAAGGCCTATTGTGTCACAGAGGGCAAGGGAATGGAGCCTGAACTGCTTCATACAATATGCATATCTTCCGAATTTCCTCTTTAAACATGTTTAGAAAATAGTTTCTGTATTTTTGATAGTTTATTTTTCTACTTACAGAATATAGTCTCAGCTTGTTGATGTAATTTCATTTTTCTTTAGTTCTTGAATCAATTTTTAAGAAGCAAATGAAATCAATATCGACTGGATAAAATAAAATTTGATTCTATCTATTCATAAATTAGTAATTCCTGGATAATTGCTCATTTCATTTTGATTATTAAGTGTATTGATTTAAATTTGTACACGGTGTTAAACTATAAGCATGTTATTTAATTGTTTTCAATCAATAATTTTTCTGACTTTTTGCAATAGATTTCTTCGCAATGTTTTATTTAATTAATCATGTTAAACAATTTGTATTCTTACTAACCAAATTTATTGTGCTACTGCCTTGTATTTTTCTTTCAAATTTTTCTCTCTCATTTAACATTCACAAAGCAAAAGTTTATAATCATTTTGAACTTACATTACTATTTACCTTAGCTTATTGTGTAGATCAAATTTTTTTAGTTTTTTTAATGATAAGATAACAAAATTGTGAACTCATGGTGCCATTTTGATACATAATATCTTCTTAATCCCCTTCATTCTATACGCTCCCCCATTCGCAAGATTCCTTTTTCTGGTTAACCCACAATCCTTCAACCAGATATAATACTCTTCCACTATGCCACAAGTATTCCATTACTTTGTTATTACTTTCTTCAGGATTCTATCCTTCCTCTCATAATCTCCTTTCAAATTTAGTCACACACACAAAACTCTAAATTCTGTATATAAGTAGAAGCCCATGGAAATTGCATTTCTGAGTCCAGCTTACTGTGTTTGGCACAACAGCGTCTACTTTGAACCAGTTTCCTGAATATATCATGATTTTGTATGGCTAAAAATATTACAGTGCATAAATGCACCCATCCTTTCATCAGTTGATTAATATCAACACTTCCATTTTTTAGCTGTGTGAATAGCTAAGTAGTAAACATGAATGTAAATATGCATCAGTGACTATTACCTTAGTCAGTCATGTATATATATTTATATGCATGATTGCATGCACACACACACACACACACACACACACACACACATTCCTAAATATAGATCCAATCTGTTCTGTATATTATTTTCTTGTATGAAATTTTTTTCAAGGCTGTTTGGGGTTGGATAACTATTTGGTACGCTTTTCTAGGAAAATTATATTTCCAAGAAGATTAACTTTCCTTAGTAGTCTGTGGTTCTTTGTTTAGGGATGAAGATGTGTGAGCCTTTCCACTTCTATGTTGCTACATCTATTGGTGTTCTTGTTAAAGTCATGTTTAGGCAGCACCCCTTACCCAGAAAACTTCTCTTTTAATAGAGCATTAGAGACATCTACAGTCCATCATAATACAGAGTAGTAGAGTTCAGTCTCAAATAATATAGCTGCAACATGAGCACACAAAGCTCAAGAACCATTTTGAAGGAGGGGCAGAAATATTATAAAAGCCAGAACAATAGGGATTTTCTGTGAAGTGCCTTCCAGAAATGTCAGAAGCTATATTATATCTGATGATTTTGAATGTTTCAAACACTTGAATTTTCCCTTCAAAAATTATTTCTGTAATTCTTCAACTCATTTATTGATAGGTTGATTTAATACTTCTGTATTCAGTTCCTAGTCTTATGTGAAAATGCTGGATATTAATACATTATAAGAGAAATAGATATCAAGGATTTCCTTTCATCCTGTAGAATGTTTCTAAAGAGCACACTCAATTTTTATTCCATTTAGATTATGTAAATTTGAAGTGATTGCATAAAATAATCTATGCCCTTAAATGTCATACAAGGAGCTATATAAAACTAATGTATTATCAATATATTATATAATTAGTAATTAATAATATAATTATATTGTCACTAATGTTAAGCTTTATAACTTTATACTCATCATTGGCATGCAAATGTGTAAGGCAAACATAATTAATAAATAAATTTCTCCTTTACTTCCCTTTTTATCAACATACCAGCAATTCCTAAAGATAATAGAAGTAGAAATACAAGAATGTATGTTTTATGGTTATAGGTCAGATATCCATAAACAGTGAACAACTTAATTTATTTTAAAATACAAAAGCTATATGAGTAATTATACTCAAATTATAAGAAATTTGTATTTGAAAACTATGGAGCATAATCCTAAAAGTTATTGCACAGGTTAATTTTATCTTTCAACTTGACAAATTTAGGGTCACCTAAAAAAGAGTGTCTTATGTATTATTTAAATCAGGTTGAACTGTGGGCATGTTTGTGATTGTCTTGGTTGCTAATTGTTAAGATGATCCTATTGTGGGCAATACCATTATGGGCAAGGGTTCTTACCAGTATAAAAGGAGAGAAGCTGACTAGGAGCAAACAAGCAGGCAGGCAGGCAGGCAGGCAGCCAAGCAAGTCAACCATGTATTTATTTTCCTCTGCCTCTGAATGTTTACATGGTAAAACTGGCTGCTCAACTTTCTTTGATAAAGTCTCTTCAATGGTGGGTTGTAATCAGGAATTGTGAATGGAATAAGCCTTTTTTCCTCTAAGTTGATATTGCCCAATATGCTTTTCTTCCAAAAATATATGAAGCTAGAACTACAAGGTATTAGATGGATTTATTAACAAATAATCTTAAAATAAATAAGATTCTGTTCTTTACAGGGAAAACAGGGAATCATCAAAAGTTACCACTTTGTTTTTAACTTGAAACTGGAGGCTATAATATTAAACATATATATATGAAAAATATATAAATATTAAATATATATATATAATTTATGTTTTTATCATATATATATGATAAAACAAAAATGATGCCAACAGAACATTTTAAAATAGGATTTTGTTCTTGCTCCCTACTAAGGATACAGATAATCCAGAAATTAATGGAAGCAATGTAAAGTTAATGATGTAAACAAGACAGAACTGAAACTATGGAGCAAAGAGTTGATAATTTCATGAGATAAAATATTCTTGCTTTCCTACTTATATTGGAATTCCAAAAACTAGGAAGAATGAACATGTATTAGAGGAAACATACAAAATTTAAGAGGTAAATTAGAACCTGTGCCCTTGGTATGTAAATTACATTAAGCTTACCTTGAAAGGAACACCAAATGTAAACACCAAAGATTATTAAATATCTAAGTGAAAAGTGATAATGAAACAATAATATGTTAAAGTAAATGTAGCATCGGGCTTTTTAAAACAGTTGCTGGTGCTTTATGCAAACACTAAGACAATGAGGAAATGCTTCCTATGTAACTTGTGGATTTGCTTTTCCTCCATCAGAATATATTTCTTTAAGAGAAAAGACATAAATCTTAAAGACAGTATCCTTAATAGAATATAATGAATAAATTAATCCTAAAACACACAATGGGAATTTTAAAGCACTTATGGAACACTTAAGATGATTGCTCATATGTTGAAGAAGAATCTTGGCTTTACTCAGATGTGATTGCACCAAATGTACTGGTGAAATACATTTGCTCACACATCCACCTACAGTGTAATATTGATTTGTACCTCATTTAATGGTTTGCCTTGATATTTAATCCATGCATTTGGCTTCATATTGGATGTGGTATAATTTGAGGACACTAACACAACACCACAGTTGCCCCTTCACCATGCACAATCTTATTTCATACATAAAGTGTTCTCAATTTTGAAAGTATAATGCATTCTTTAATTGTTGATCCAGTTGTGCTACAGATTTCTGTATCTGGATGTCATATTGGGACCATTAAAATATATGAAATCCATTGCGACCTTTAGCATGAAACACAGATATTAAGTATAAGTGAATTTTGAAAGAAAGTATCACTTGACTTAATATCAAATATTGAAAGCCTGGAAGTGGTGGCATACATCTTTAATCCCAGCACTTGGGAAGCAGAGGCAGATGGATTTCTGAGTTTGAGGCCAGTGTCTCGAAACCCCCCCCCAAAAAAAATCAAATATTGAATATGATATCTGTTTGTTTATGGCATGGCTTCATGTAGAGAAAAATTCTCCAAAGTTCAAACTAAACTCAAAATTTATAAAGTAAAATAGATATAAGCAATATTCCTGAGATGCCTACTTTGCAAAACTTTTTTTAAAGTTTAATATAACATTAAAATTATAATGCAGTTCTCCATAAAAAATAGAAAATACAACCGTAAAATTTTCTGTAATGAAATAATAAAAACAGCTTGGAGCAAAATAATTAGTGTTGGGTATCTCATTTATTGATTTCAAAATGTTATTGCATACAGTCATTAAGTGGTTCAGAAAGTATTGGTACTTATTGCCATATCTATTGATATGACTACAATCTTCTCTGAGACCCACATGGTAAAAGAAGAGAATCAACCTCAGCAAGTTATCCTTTGACTCCCACATAAGCACAGCAGGCATGCCCATTTGCATATAAATGCACAAAATCAGATAATAGATAGATAGATAGATAGATAGATGGATGGATGGATGGATGGATGGATGGATGGATGGATGGATGGGCAGGCAGATGGACAGAGAGACGTACAGTCAGACAGACAGACAGGCAAAACAAAACAAACTGGATATCACTTCAAAAGTACAATAAAAGAAGCATAAATAAACAAATAAAATTGTGCCACCTTTAAGGCTTGTTCTACCAAGGCTACAATGAACAGACCAAAGAGACAGGCAGCAGAGCTGTATAGTTGGAATATGTTTAAATCACATATCAACTATAACAGGCAGCTAATATAATTCACAGAAAACTTTAGCAAAACAACATGGGCTTAAGAAGTAACCCTTGAGGCAAAGGTACTTGCCATCCAGCCAAATGACTTGAGTTGTTTAATATTGGAGCTTTCCTGAAACACCACAATGTAGAAGAGGTCAAATTTCAGAACCCTGTTCTTTGACCTACCCACACATGTACTATACTATAGTATGGATGTGACCACAAGAGATGGAAAGGGCCAAGACACACAGACAGAGGAAGAAGAGTGAGAGGGGACAGGAAGAATGGAACAGTGGAAAAATATTGACTTAAGTAGCATTTCTATTTTTTCTGAATTAATTAATTTTCTTATTACTCACTTTGTATCCCATTATTAACTATGCCTCCTTTCCCAGTACTCAGTCATGCAGATCCTCCCGCCAATCCCTCCCTCCTCATCTCTTCACACAGTACACCCCCACCATCCCAAACACATCAAGTCACTGTAATATTTAGCACATCATCTTCCTCTGAAAACAGAGAAGGTGGCCCAGTTAGGGGAATGGGATCCATAGACAGGCAGGCAACCAGTTCGTGGGACAACACCCACTCCAGTTGTTGGAGAACTTGTGTGACGACCAAGCTACACATTACCTATGTAAAGGGGTCCTATGTCTAGCCCACACTTGTGCTTTTATTTTTCATATTAGATATATTCATTATTTACATTTCAAATGTTCCCCCTGAAAACTCCCTAACCCATTCCACCACCACCCCCCCTTTTTTTCTTTTTTTTTTACTGAAATCTCCCAAGGTCCAGGTTAGTTGACTCTGTTGGTCTTCCCTGTGGAGGCCATATCTTCTTCGGGTCCCTCAATCCTTTCCTCAACTCTTCTGTAAGACTCCCTGAGCTCCCTCTAATGTTTGGCTGTGGGTCTCTGCATCTGTTTCCATCAGCTGCTGGATGGAGCCTCTCAGAAAACATTTATGCTAGGCTCTGTCTGTGAGCATAACAGAGTATCATTAATAGTGTCAGGAATTGGTGCTTGTCCATGGGTTAGGTCTCAATTTGGGCAATTACTAGTTGGCCATTCCTTCAGTCCCTCCCTTGTCTTTGTCCCTGCATATCTTGTAGTCAGTATACATTTTGGGTAAAAGGATTTGTGGGTAGGTTGCTGTTTTTATCCCTCTGTTGACAGTCATTCCTTGCTATAGGAATTGGCCTTCTCAGTATCGATATCTCCTCAGTGCTAGGAGCCTCAGCTAGAGTCCCACCACAGGCCCCCAGAGGACTCTCTCCATTCCAAGTCTCTGGCCTTCTAAATGCATGTCCTGCACTCACCACCGATTTACATCCTCTCTCCCTAATCTGATTTCCAAGCCCCATCATGCTCTCCTTCCTCTTCCCTCCCCCTCCCAGTTCCCTCCCTCTCTCCCTCCCTCCACACTTGATTATAGTGTGATTAACCTGTACTTTATAACTAATATTCACTTATAGATAGGTACATAAAGATATTACAAATCAAAAAGTTCACCTTGAAAAGATAGATAAAATTTAAACCAAAAGTAGTCATTATCTCATTCTTGCTAGAATGGTTGTTATAAAAAGATAAAAAATTACATTGCTGATAAATAAAAAAAGCTAAAACCATATTTGCACTGTCCATGGGGATGCCAGTATATACATTCTGGAAGAGTATGACTTTTCCTGAAAAATACAATACTAAAAATGTGGTATGAAATGTAGTCATCGACTTCTTGCTACCCATCTAAAAGAATGCTGCCACCTTCTCTCCAACACAGTTCCCTAAAACTACAGAAGAACAGCATCGCTGTTCTTTCCTATGGTACATAAGAAGAAATGTGGCATATGTATATAAATGAATTACTATGGACCCAGGGTACATTATACTTAATTTAATAAGTCAGACACTGAAGGTCAAATAGTGTACAACTTCTTCATTTCCAGAATACAAATTGTACAAACTCATAAAAATTAACTGTAGTCTATTGTAGGAGGTGAGGGAGTAGAAAGTGGTTTTAGTTATGCAAAACAAGTCTTAAAGATACAGGTACTACAGCATAGAACCTGGAGCTGAAAATGTTGCACTGTGTACTTACTATCTGCAAAAGGTCACATTTTTAAAACATTAATGTACTAATAAAGGGCACCATGTGAAAATTTGGGTACCAATATATGTGTGAGTGAAAATCATAATGGTAAGAGTTTTGCATGCAGTTATTTATCCCCAACCACATCAGTATTCATATGTTAAATGCATAAAATTTTTACATATTAAGGAATTTAAACACAGTCCTCCAAAAAGTAATAAAATGGAACTGTATTTACATAGTTCATTTAAAGGAACTGTATTAAACACTGTACTAGTATCTTTTTTCTTGGAAATGTGTAGAGATGGTTATAAACATTTATAAAGTAATAATGAACCATAGATTAAGTTTGAAATGTGCATTCTTCGTGATTTAGCACTTTTGTTACACTGTTTAGAAGTACCCCCAAAGAAAAAGATTAATCAATAAAAATGATAATTTTTTTAACCACAGCCAACAGTTCTCTTAGTATAATCACATTCTCACCACACAATCCTTTAAGGACACGGTGTTTGATCTAAGGATCCACTGTACTGAAATGAGGGTTTTCCTTCTAGACAACCCCACTGGGATTTTCACATGAATTCCTTCCAATTTTCTGACATCTCCTTTAATGTTGGTTATGTTAATTTATATGCAATACTAGATTTAACCTTACTATCCATGTCTGAAGCAAAAATACAGGCATGGGGATGGTTATGTGTACATGTACATGCTTGTGCACATAGATACACACACACACATATACAAACACACACACTTCCTCCTGTTGCCTATAATATTTACAGATATAATTCAATGAGAAATAATATGTCAAGATGAAAATATTTTACTTTAGAAGTCACTCTTCTAGTCATATGTTTACATGTAATATTCCATAACAAAGTAGATAATTGAAAATAAGTTTCTTCATTGCATGACTCCCACACCATCCTTCAGAAGCTTTCCCTGAAAACTTCCTCCTAATTTCTTAGTTAGTTATATTCCAGTATCTTAGATTCCTCTAGAATCATCACAGAACTTTCCAAGTGATGATTTCATTATTTTTTTTTTTAAAAAACACTCTATTCACGTCTTTGTCCTTCAATGGATTGTTAACTCCACAAAAACAAATGTCACTTCTTTCAGTGCTGTTTATCTCATTCCATACATAGTTGATCTCAGGCACTGCAAAATTTTCTTGGAAAAACAAATCATCCCAAGCTCCAGTCTTCATTTATTGGCATAATACACATGAAAATTGTCTTTGTGTTCTCTGGCACTCTATGTATTAACTTTATTATTTCACACAACCAAACCTCATAAAATTATAAGAGGAATAGAGTAGGTTTTTCTCATTCCATGTTGAATTCCTTTCCTTGTTTTAAGTTATGTAATAGACATTAGATCTTCAGTATACAAGAAAATTCTCCTTTTGTTAATGAATAAACTCAGCCTCCCCACTCCTCTTAGTTCTATTCTAATTACTAAGACTCAATTTACTTGTATAATAATGGTGTTATGAGCGCAAGTAATCAACAAAAGCTTCAATTAACTCCTACATGTTCAAATATGCTCTATATATTGAGAAGAAATTTTTTACTAAGTGTGTAGCACTATGAAAGGACAGTCAGTTAAACATTTTTTCTTTTAACCTTCAACACATTTTATGATTCATTCTCAACAGTGTCAACATTAAGTACTGGAACACAAAGTGAAGATCTTACAAAAGGTTCAACATTTTGTCATTTCCTGAAAACTAAAGAAACCAAACTCAGCTAGTACCTTTCCTTCCTATATTGACAATCTTTTCTTTTATTTATAAGTCTTCATAGGAAACTATGATCTTAGATTGTTAGAATGTTTTAAAGTAAATTGTTGTTTCTTTAAAATTAGGGCCCTGATATCAAACAATTAATTCTAATTGATACTTTATATTTTCTAATCTTAAGGGATTATTTGCTCCTTAAATCACTGTATTGATTTAATTTATGCAAGCAAATAAGCTAAAATATAAAAATTTTTGTTTCTAAGTATGTCCACTGAAGCACTGTACATAATAAAAATTAGTAAGTAAATAATTTTCCAGATTATTTGGAAATAAACAAGTTTCACAGAAGTAGAGGGAAATGTATGATGAGTCAACATATTTGAAAACTAGTATTTTTGTTAATAATACAAAGAAATGTCAAGCATTCTGGTCCATGTCTTTAATTTCAGCAGCCAGGAGGCAGGCAGAGGTAGGCAAATCTCTGTGACATTTATAAATAAGAAAGAAAAAACCAAATTTGTAAGAAGAATGCAAAGGGGTGCAAAGGGGAAAGAAAAGGAAATGTTTTTGATTGGTAGCAACGCATATGTTCGTTCCATTTGCCAAGCTTGGATCAGGTCAATGTAGTGTAGTAATAGTTGGTTGCAGTCTTTGGACACATGCATGCTACATACCGAATGAGGGTTGTTGCCATTAACTTCACATCCAGGTACAAGCTTGCTCTATATACTTATACATGCCATTGTTTAATAACAACTGATGCATGATGTCACTGGGAGTTTCACTAGCCAGACATTTTTTTTATCAATTTTAATTAGTTCATGTTTCACAAGAAATCGATCATCAAAAACAATTGGCACTGCAGAGAAGCAAAGAACTGATGAGGGGAGGTAAATGGGCAATTAGGAGTGAGGTAGTCATCTGTGACATGGTGTAGTTTACCTGGCTTGATCTTGATCAGGCCTTGTGCATACAGTCACAGCTGCAGTGAGCTAATGTGTACCACAGTCTTACCATATCCAGAAAAAAGGTATCCAGCTTTTAGCAGCATTCCCTCCAGTCTTCCATGATAATATTTGAGCCTTGCGGTTAAAGGGTTACATAAATATCCCATTTGGAACTGAGCAATTCATTTTCTTATTTTCTGCATGATGACAGTTGTGATTTTCTGTGTTGTATTCCAACTTCTGCAAAAGGACACTTCTTTAATGGTGGTCAAATGATGAACTAATCTATAGCTATAAGGATATAAACTATGTGCAGTTTAATATTAGGTCCACTTAACAGAGTAAGTATATCAGGTTTTCCTCTATGGGCTGTGAGATTTTGTCCCAGCTAAAGGTACCAGGCATGAGTTCTACCTTATGGGTCAGGCTTTAAATTCACATAAAAAGTGATTGGTTACTCTGATAATATTTTTTGGCATTTTGAACCACCATAGAATGTTTTACTAAGCTAGTCATTACTATAGATTTCAGAGTTTACAGCTTGGTAATGCTATTGGTTTATTTTCTTCCCAGCATCAGAAATAGAGCTGCAGAGAACTGTAGAATTAACCAGAAGGAATGACATGTCTAGGTTAATATCAAGATGTATTTGGTTTTGTATGTTCTATGACTCAGGATGTCAAGCCTTCAGTAATAAAGTCTAACATAACGCTTTGAAAAGAAACAAGGACTAGTGACAATGGCTTATAATGTTTGAGGAAGATCTATGGGACCTCATGGACAAACATCTTCAAAGAAAGTAACCTTTACTTGAAACTGGGTTTTTCATGTAATAGTATTTGGCATCTGGGAAAGAACACTTCCTTTTTGGAGTAATACCACTTAAGCTCCATTTGTAGGTGTATATGTATATTCCTTAGGAATATTCCAGATTAGTGACATTTCAAACATGCTTGATGTTAGTTTTCCATCCTTATACTTTCTCCTCTTCCATGGAAAAAACTATGCTTTCATTGGCAAGTCATTGTCATTTTGTAGATTTCTTCTGGATTAAACTCCTTGTTTTTAGTTATGGTCATTTCTTAAATTTTAAGAGAAATAATTTCTAAATGATGATTAGCATAATTCATAATAATATATCTAAGTTTAAGAGATATTCAATAAATTCCTGAATTTTCCAGCAAAACTGTTTCCATAAGGGACTGTGTTAGTAAAATCCATACAGATATTTGCCACGAGTTCATTGCATTTTCATTCTTATTCGTCTCAACAATTATTTTTGTTTTTTCAGATACACATTTTCTATGCTGAGTAATTATTATTCACATGCAATTAAAATATTGCTTATTCTTTTTAGAATGTGGTTTTGCTACTATCCTTTCTTAATTTAATGAATGTCATTAACTCTCTCGGGATATTGAAATGACATTTTTTTCACTTTGAAGGATATGTTCAAGAGCAGTTTGAGGAAATAGTAAACAAGTTTTCAGTGAAGATTGATATCATTTTTTGTATCTTAATAGCCAGCATCAATTGCTGGTATTCCTGCCTCTTTCCTAGGAGGCCTATAAAATTCACATGAGACTAGAACAATTTCCCTCTGAGTCAGGAATTTCTGTGTTCTAGTTATAATAATCATCATTTTGTTGCAAACAATCAGCATTTCACCCTAACTCCCTCTTATCAATCACAATATGTACACGTTTTCTTCATTTCAGATATCTCAAGAGTCCAGGCTTATCATTTATAACAATTTGTTGAGATTCAAACTCTTAAAAACTTAAAAAATACTTTAAGTGGGAAAAGAATCTACTCTTTTTTTCCACTAGAAACTTGTGTTTCTTTTGTTATGCAATTGAAATTTATGCAGGTTATTTATTAGTTTGTTTGTAGACATGACCTCAAATGTCATTATTTCAAACTGGATTATAATTCACCACATAGCCCAAGATAGCCTTAAACTCATGACAATCCTCCTATATCTGCTTAATAAGAGCTTTGTATCCATTCCTCCTTTGAGGGATATTTGCGCTCCTTCCAATTTCTGGCTATTATAAACAAGGCTGCTATAAACATAGTGGAGCATGTGTCCTTATTGCATGCAGGGGAATCCTCTGGGTATATGCCCAGGAGTGGTATGCCAGGGTCCTCTGGAAGTGAAATGCCCAATTTTCTGAGGAACCGCCAAACTGATTTCCAGAGCGGTTTTACCATTTTGCAATCCCACCAACAGTGGAGGAGTGTTCCTCTTTCTCCACATCCTCGCCAGCACTTGTTGTCTCTTGAGTTTTTAATCTTAGCCATTCTGACTGGTGTGAGGTGGAATCTCAGGGTTGTTTTGATTTGCATTTCCCTGATGACTAATGATGTTGAACATCTTTTAAGGTGTTTCTCGGCCATCCGAATTTCTTCTGGTGAAAATGTGGTATATTTATACAATGGAATACTACTCAGCAATTAAAAATAATGAATTCATGCAATTTGTAGGTAAATGGTTAGACCTGGAAAATATCATCCTGAGTGAATTAACCCAATCACAAAAGAATGCACATGAAATGCAATCACTGATAAGTGGATATTAATGAGCCCAGAAGCCCTAAATACTCAAGACACAAATAGCAAGTCAAATGATTCCCAAGAAGAAGAAAGGAGAGGACCCTGGGCCTGTAAAGATTGCATCCAGTTTAGTAAAGAAACCGAGGGGGGAGGGGGAATGATTGGGGAACAGTTGGGGGGGAGAGGAACTATGGGAACTATGGTGGGTGGGAACTGGGAAAGGGGAAAGCCTTTGGAATGTAAACATAAAATATAGAAAATAAAAAAAAAATTAAAAAAAAATGTTCAACATCATTAGTCATTAGAGAAATGCAAATCAAAACAACCCTGAGATTTCACCTCACACCAGTCAGAATGGCTAAGTTTAAAAAACTCAGGAAACAGCAGGTGTTGGCGAGGATGTGGAGAAAGAGGAACACTCTTCCACTGCTGGTGGGATTCAAGCTGGTACAACCACTCTTGAAATCAGTCTGGTGGTTCCTCAGAAAACTGGACACGATATTTCTGGAAAAGACCCAGCCATACCACTCCTGGGCATGTACCCAGAAGATTCCCCAGCATGCAATAAGGATATATGCTCCACTATGTTCATAGCAGCCTTATTTATAATAGCCAGAAGCTAGAAAGAACCCAGACATCCCTCAACAGAGGAATGAATACAAAAAATGTGGTATCTATACACAATGGAGTACTATTCAGCCATTAGAAATAATGAATTCTTCAAATTCTTAGAGAAATGGATGGAGCTGGAGAACATCATACTAAGTGAGGTAACCCAGTCTCAAAAGAATACCCATGGTATGCACTCACTGATAAGTGGATATTAGCCTAGAATCTTGGAACACCAAAGACACAATCCACATACCAAATGATGTCCAACAAGAAGGAAGGAGTGGACCCTGGTTCTGGAAAGGCTCAAAGCATCAGTGTAGGGGAATACCAGAACAGGGGAGCGCGAGGGGTTGTATGGGGGAACAGGGAGAGGGAAAAGGGCATGTGGGACCTTTGGGGGGCGGGGAACCAGGAAAAGGGAAATATAGAATATATCCAATAAAAAATAATTTTAGGAATTCTTAAAAAAAAGAGCTTTGATGAAATGTGTGAGCTACCATTTCTGGCCTAAATATTAGTTTATAAATATCTCATATATTTAGAGTTAAAAGGGGAAGAAGGCTGAATTTTGTCAAATGCTTTTTCAGCATCTAATGATATGACCATGTCATTTTTTTCTTTGAGTTTGTTTATGTAGTGGATTACATTGATAAATTTCTGTATATTGAACATATTCCTGCATTCCTGGAAAGAAGCCTACTTGATCAAGATGAATGATGGTTTTGATGTGTTCTTGGATTCTGTTGGCAACAACTTTATTAAATATTTTCGCATCAATATTCATAAGGGAAATTGGTCTGAAGTTCTCTTTCTTTGTTAGATCTTTGTGTGGTTTTGGTATCAGCATAATTGTGGTGTCATAGAATGAGTTGGGTAATGTTGTTTCTGTTTATATTTTGTGGAATAGTTTGAGGAGTATTGTTGTTAGGTGTTCTTTGAGGGTCTGATAGAATTCCGTACTAATATGTTCTGGTTCAGTGTTTTCTGGTTCAGTGTTTTTTTTTGTTTTTTTTGTTTTTTTGTTTTTGTTTTTTTGTTTTTTTGTTTTTTTTTTTTTTGTTTTTTTGGTTGGGAGAGTTTCAATGACCACTTCTATTTTTTTAGGGGTTAGAGGACTGCTTAGATGGTCTATGTGCTCCTTATTTAACTTTGGTATTTGTTATCTGTCTAGGAAATTGTTCATTTCATCAAGATTTTCTAGTTGTGTTGAATATAGTATTTTGTAGTAGAATTTGATGATTATTTTTGAATTTTGTCAGTTTCTGTTGTTATATATCCCTTTTCATTTCTGATTTTACTAACTTGAATATTGTCTTTGTGCCCTCTGTTTAGTCTGGCTAAGAGTTTATCTTCTTGATTTTCCCAAAGAACCAGCTCCTGGTTTTGTTGATTTTTTGTGTTGTTCTTTTTGTTTCTACTTGGTTGATTTCAGTCCTGAGTTTGATGATTTCCTGCCTTCTACTCCTCTTGGGTGTATTAGCTTCTTTCTATTCCAAAACTTTCAGGTGTGCTGTTAAGCTGTTAGTGTATGCTCTCTCTAGCTCCTCTTTGGAGGCACTCTGAGCTATGAGTTTTCCTCTTAGCACTACTTTCATTGCGGCCCATAAATTTGGGTGTGTTGTGCCTTCAGTTTCATTAAATTCTAAAAAGTCTTTGATTTCTTTCCTTATTTTTTCCTAGACCAAGGTATCATTGAGGAGAGCATTGCACAGCTTCCATGCGTATGTGAGATTTCTGTTGTTTTTGTTGCTATTGAAGACCACTCATACTCCATAGTGATCTAATAGGAGGCATGACATTAGTTCAATCTTCTTATATCTGTTGAGTCTGTTTTGTAGAATGTACCATGAAGTGTTGAGAAGAAGGTATATTCTTTTAAGATGAAATGTTCTATAGATATCTGTTAAATCCATTGGGTCAAAAAGTTCTATTAGTTTCATGGTGTCTCTGTTTAGTTTGTGTTTCCCTGATCTGTCCATTGAGGAGAGTGGGGTGTTGAAGTCAGCCATAATTATTGTGTGTAGTACTATATGTGCTTTACGCTTTAGAAAGTTTTTTATGAATGAGGGTGCCTTTGAGGGAGCATAGATGTTCAGAATTGAGAGTTCTTCTTAGTAGATTTTTTACTTTGATGAGCATAAAGTGGCCTTTTGTGTCTTTTTTGATGACTTTTGGTTGAAAGTCTATTTTATTAGATATTAGAATGGCTACTCAAGCTTGTTTCTTGGGATTTTTGCTTGAAAAATTGGTTTCCAGGCTTTTACTCTAAGGTAGTGTTTTTCTTTGACACTGAGATGTGTTTCCTGTATGCAGCAAACTGTTGGGTTCTGTTTATGCATCTAGTCTGTTGGTTATGATTCTAAACAAATAAGTGAAAGATCTGTATGACAAGAACTTCAAGTCTCAAAGAAAGAAATTGAAAAAGACCACAGAAGAAGATGGAAAGATCTCCCATGCTTATGGATTGGCAGGGTTAATATAGTAAAAATGGCCATCTTGCCAAAAGCAATATACAGATTCAATTCAATCCCCATCAAAATCCCAACTCAATTATTCATAGAGTTAGAAAGAGCAATTCTCAAATTCATCTGGAATAACAAAAAACCCAGGATAGCTAAAATTATTCTTAGCAGTAAAAGAAATTCTGGGGGAATCAGTTTCCTGGACTTCAAGCAGTACTACAGAGCAATAGTATTAAAAACTATATGGTATTGGACAATAACATGAAAGTAAATCAATGGAATAGAATTGAAGACCCAGAAATGAACCCACATACCTATGATCACTTGATCTTTGACAAAAGAGCTAAAACCATCCAGGGGAAAAATATAGCCTTTTCAACAAATGGTTCTGGTTCAACTGGAGGTCAGCATGCAGAAGAATGCAAATTGATCCATTCTTATCTCCTTGTACTAAGCTCAATTCCAAGTGGATCAAGGACTTCCACATAAAACCAGACACACTGAAACTAATAGAAAAGAAACTTTGGAACACTCTTGAGCACATTGGCACAGGGGAAAATTTCCTGAACAGAACACCAATAGCTTATGCTCTAAAATCAAGAATTGGCAAATGGGACCTCATAAAATTACATAGTTTTTGTAAGGCAAAGGACACTGTCAAAAGGACAAAATGGCAACCAACAAATTGGGGAAATATCTTTACCAATCCTACATCTGACAGATGGCTAATATCCAATACATATGAAGAACTGAAGAAGTTAGACCCTAGAGAGGCAAATAACCCTATTAAAAATGGGGTAGAGAGCTAAGCAAAGAATTTTCACCTGAGGAATATCAAATGGCTGAGAAGCACCTAAAGAAATGTTAAACATCCTTAGTCATCAGGGAAATGCAAATCAAAACAACCCTGAGATTTCACCTCATATAATTCAGAATGGCTAGGAACAAAAGCTCAGGAGACAGCAGGTGCTGGTGAGAATGTAGAGAAAGAGGAACACTCCTCCAGTGTTGGTGGGATACCAAGCTGATACAACCACTCTAGAAATCAGTCTGGAGGTTCCTCAGAAAACTGGGCATGATACTACCAGAGAACCCTGTTATACTACTCCTGGGCATATACCCAGAGAATTTCCCTAGAATGTTATAAGGACACATGCTCCACTATGTTCAGCCCTATTTATAATAGCCAGAAGCTAAAAAGAATTCAGATGTCCCTCGATGGAGGAATGGTTACAGAAAATGTGATATATTTACACAATGGAACACTACTCAGCTCTTAAAAACAATGAATTCTTGAAATTCTTAGGCAAATGGGTAGCAATGGAAAATATCATTCTAAGTGAGGTAACCCAATCACAAAAGAACACACACTGTATGCACTCACTGATAAGTGAATATTAGCCCAGAAGCTCTGAATACCCAAAACACAATTCACATATGAAATGATGACCAAGAAGAAGGAAGAACAAATTTTGTATACTTGTGTCCTTCTTAGAAGGGGGAACAAAATACCCACAGAAGGAGATACATAGACAAAGTATGGAGCAAAGACTGAGGGAAAGACTATCCCGAGTCTACCCCACCTAGTGACTCATCCCATATACAGTTACAAAACCCAGACACTGTTGTCAATACCCACAAGTATTTGCTGACAGGAACTCAATATACCTGTCACCTAGGAGGCTCTGCTAGTGCATGACAAATAGAGAGGGGGACACTCTTAGTCAGCCATTTAATGAGCACAAGGTCCTCAATGGGGAAGCTAGAGAAAGGACCCAAGGAGCTGAAGGGGGTTGCAGTGCCATAGGAGGAACAATAAGATGAGCCACTCAGTACTTCCAGAGCTCCCAGGAACAAAAACATTAACCAGAGAGTACACTTGGTGTTACCCATGGCTCCAGATGCATAGGCAGCAGAAGATGGCCTTGTTGGACATCAAAGGGAGGAGAGTTCCCTGTTCCTGGAAAAACTTTATGAAGCAGTATAGGGGAATACCATGACAGAGAAGTAGGAGGGAGTTGATTGGGCAACAGGGGGAGGGGAGATGGCTTATGGGACTTTCGGTGGGGGTGGGGGACCAGGAAAGGGGAAATAATTTGAAATGCATATAAAGAATATATCTAATTTAAAAAAAAAGGAAGAAACCTCCAAAGATGCCATTGGATTCCTTTTCTTTCTTTCTTTCTTTCTTTCTTTCTTTCTTTCTTTCTTACTTGATGAATATGAATTGTTCTTCCCTATTTCTTCTAGCTGTTTTTGGTTTGGCTCTATTTTATCAGATATTAAAATGGTTATACCAGCTAGCTACTTAGGTCCATTTAGTTGGGATGGCTTTTCCCATCCTTTTACACTAAGATAGCACCTATCCATGATATTAACATATGTTTTTGTATGCAGTAGAATGGATCATAGTTTCTTTTTTTTTTTCTTTTTAGGGTGGTCTATTCTATTTGGTCTTTTTCTTTTTAGGGTGGTCAGTCATTTTTAGAGAAACAGTCTCACTGTGCTAGGCTGCAACTCACAATAGACACCAGTCTGTTCTTCATACCACAGAGACATTCCTGTCTCTGCCTCCAAGTGCCAGCATTTTAAAGGCATGTACCACCATACAACCTTTGAAAACTTTTAAAAGTACATGTATTATTTCTTCTCCATAAACTAATGGTAAAGTCTTTTTTCTCCTTTCCCTCTTTTTATTATTATTATTTTCTGTATTCTTTGTTTATATTCCAAATGATTTTACCTTTCCCTGTTCCCTCTTCCCCATAAGTCCCACAAGCCCTCTTCCCTCAGCCCATTCCCCAACCAACTCTTCTCACTTCTCTGTTCTGGCAATCCTCTGCAATGATGCATCAAGCTTTCCAGGACCAGGGCCCTCTCCTTCCTTCTTCTTGGGAATTATTTGATATTTGAATTGTGTCTTGGGTGTTCAGAGCTTCTGGTCTAATATCCACTTCTCAGTGACTGCCTTTCATGTGTATTCTTTTGTGAATGAGTTACCTCACTTAGGATGATATTTTCCAGTTCCAACCATTTGCCTAAGAATTTCATGAATTCATTGTTTTTAATTGCTGAGTAGTACTCCATTGTGTAAATATACCACATTTTCTGTATACATTTCTCCATTGAGGGACATCTTGGCTCTCAGACACCAGACGGATCTGACAGGCAGTGCCAGGTACACAGAGATATCCCTGAATCTTATTTTCATACCAATTCCTTTAGTCTCTCTCTTTTGGCCAGGGATTCAGACAATTGATGTTGAGAGATATCAACAAGTACTGCTTGTTGGTTCCTGTTATTTTGATGTTGTGTTTGTGTGTATGTATATGTATTTGTGTGTGTACGTGTTGTTTGGTATTTGTGCTTCCCCTCTTTTGATTTACTTGTCTGGGATTATATATTCCCTGTGATTTCAGGAGAGTATTTATGCTCCTTATGTTGGAATTTTCCTTCTATTCCCTTCTATAGGGCTGGATATATAGATAGATATTTCTTAAATTTGATTTCATCTTGCAAAGCTTAATTTTATCCACCAATAGTACTTGAAAATATTGCTTGGTATAATGGTCTAGAGTAACATATGTTGTCTCTTAGATTCTGTAGAAAATCTGCCTTGGTCCATCTGGCTTTTAGTCTCAACCATGATGCCAGGTGTTGTTTAAACAGGTTTGCCTTAATCTGTCACTTGGTCTTTTTTCCTTCCTATTTTCATAATGTATCTTTGCTCTGTATGCTTAATGCTTTGATTACTATGTGTTTAGGGAGTTTTCTTTTCTGGACCAATTGATTTGATGTTCTGTATTTTCCTTATACCTCGATAGACATATTCTTCTGTAGGTTAGGAAATTTTTCTTCTAAGACTTTGTTGATAATATTTCCTATTTTTTGACATGAAATTTTTGTTCCTTCTATATTTCTGTAATTCTTATATTCTTGTATTGGTATTTAAATAATGTCCCAGTTTTTCTGGATTTTTTATGTCCCATGGTTTAATTTTAGATTTAACTTTTCATTTACTGAGATATCCATTTATTTTATCTTTTCTTGAATACTTGAAATTCTTTCTGCCTTCACTGTTACTCTATTGATGAAGATTACCTCTTAGGTTCCTGTTTAAGTTCCTAAATTTTAGATTTCCCTTAGTTTGATTTTCTTTTCATTGATTTTATTTCGGGTCCTGTATTGTTTTATTCATTGTCTTGCGATTTCATATATTTCCTTAAGAGATTTTTTGATTTATTTATTTCCTATTTAGGAACCTCTATCATGTTGATAAAAGTAATTTTAATGTTTTTTTTTTCTGGTGCCTTATCTATGTTGCTATTACTTAGGGCCTCCTGGGATAAGATTACTTGGCTCTAAGAGAGACATAATATCCTATTGATTTTGTTTTTATGCTGCCATATAGGCATCTGAGTTTTGGAGGATTGTAATTCTAGGTGATAATAACTAGTCTTGTCTTTATTGTAAAAGTGTTTTTCTAAGTTTGTGTTGCCCTGAGTTTTTCCTTTTAATCTTTCAGGGTTTTTTTTTTTTGTTGTTGTTGTAGTTGTTTTTTCAAGACAGGGTTTCTCTGTGTAGCTCCGGCTGTCCTGGAACTCACTCTGTAGACCAGGTTGGCCTCAAACTCAGAAATCCACCTGCCTCTGCCTCCCAAGTGCTGAGATTAAAGGTGTGCACCACCACCACCCAGCAATTTTTCAGTTTTTATTAGTTATTTTATTTATTGAACTTCAAATATTATCCTCCTTCTCCATTTCCTCTCCAAAATTTTTATCTACTCCCCCTCCCCTGCCTCTGTGAGGGTGCTCCCCCACCCACCAACACACTCCTGCCTCCCCACCCAAGTATTCCCCTACCCTGTGTCATTGAGCCTCCACTGGACCGAGGGGATCCCCTCTCAATGATGCCCAATAAGGCAATCCTCTGCTACATATCGAGCTGGAGCCATGGGTCCCCCCATGTGTACTCTTTGGTTGATGGTTTAGTCCCTGGGAGATTTGGGGGACTCTGGTTGGTTGATATTGTTGTTCTTCCTGTGGAGTTAAAATCCCTTCAGCTCCTTTAGCCCTTGCCCTAACTTCTCCATTGGCATCCCCACACTCAGTCCAACATTTGGCTGACTGCATCCATGTCTGTATCGGTGAGGCTCTAGCAGAGCCTCTCAGGGGATAGCTATACTTTGCTCCTGTCAGCAAGTGCTTCTTGGCATCAGCAATAGTGTCTGAGATTGTTGTTTGCAGATGGGATGAATCCCTAGGTAGGGTAGTCTCTGGATGGCTTTTTTTGGTGGCTGTGTATTCCTTGGTAGAAAATTCTTCTGGGATTTTGATTGGTGTAATTGCTGGGCATTCAGTATATCTCTATGTAACTGAATGCTGAAACTTAGGGAAAGGGATTGAATAGGAGCAAGGGACTGCAGTGACTCACGGGAGAAAGGAAATCAGGGTATTCCACCAGAATCTTCTTTGTCCTTTGAGAATGACAGTAAAGGAAGGCCATATAATGTGGCCCATTACAGGGCTAGAAATACAACTGGAAGATTGGATTTAGAGAAACTGAGGAGTCATTCTCTAAGCCATCAAAGCAATGCCAATGTGTGCTATTTACCTGATCCTGTCTATATGTTTGAGCAGTTGAACATAGAGTAGATGAAATCAGGTAAAATAGCATATATTGTCATTGCTTGGAGAGTTAAAGAATGACTATTTCCTTCCATTTTGATACAGTGAACAAAACCACAGATACAAACCTCAGAGCCTAGCATTTGGGATCTCTACAAAATATGGTTTGAAATGAATGGTCAGAGAGAGAAGATATAGAAAATTTGACATGAACATAAAATAACATACCTTCTTATCAATACCTGTTGTTGAATTTTCTCCAAACTGACCACATACTTGGACAGAATGCACATCATCACACAAAATTGAAATAATGCCTTGCTTCTTATCTGACTCCCATAGATTGAAACTTTATATCAACAACAGAAACAACAGAAAGCTTACATACTCATGAAAAATGTGTTGGGGGACGGTTTGGGGCACCATGTATTTAGATGTTTATTTCTACACCTAGACGTTTGCTTGCAGTTCCCAAAGATGGCATGGTTAAGCATCTATGGTTAAGCTCTATGTTATGTAATTTAACAGCACTTCTGAAATTTCTACAATAGAAAGAAGAAACCACACATAGAAGGAGTAGACAACAAAAATATAAGCCTGAAAGATGAAATAAGTAAAATAGACACAAAGACCAAAACAGTAACATAACAGGAATCATCAATACTGATCACTGATGTCTCTATTTCTCCTGAATAATTTTGTTTTGAAGTTTATTTTGTTAAGTATCAACAAAGCTATACCTTCTTGCTTCTTAGATCTATTTACTTGGAATTTATTTTTCCATCCTTTTAACCTGAGGTGATATTTATCATTGAGGTTAAGAAGAAATGTTATCTAATTGTACTTCTCTTTTACAAAGTTGAATTTCTATATTTTTAAGTGAAGGTGAATTAAAGTCTTAATTAATAAGAAGGCATGACTCTGACCAGAAAACAATGAAGGCTAACTATATACCTTTCTCTCTTCCCCAGCTTCTCTAAATCCAATCCTGAACTGCATGGAACCAGAAAAGGAAAGAAAAAAAACATTCACAGTATAATAAAGTACACTAAAATGTGATTGTAATTCATCATTAAATCTTATATAAAATAACTTTTGGCAATAGTTTTATTTTTCTTTTACTTAGCTCTTAGATATGTGTTTCCCTCCATGAGCAATGTTTCATTTATGATTAAACACTGTTGTTACAGATGTCTAAGGCACCCAGCCTAGACACACAGAGAGACTGACATCACTTTTCCCTACTAATTTGAATCTAGGCTGGTTGTGTTCCAGTACATATGGTAAAATTTTGTGATTCAGCAAAGAAAAGCTCCAAGAAACTTGAGTTCTTTGCAAAGAACACAAAAATTATTTTTAAGGAGTAGAAATAATAATTATGTTTTAGTAATTAGCAAATAATTAATTGTTATAATATTTTAGTATATCTTGGTTCATTTAAAAGGGAAGGGAAATTAGCTTTCATGAAATCTGGAGAGAATATTCTTGTCTGCAGTCTATTTGGTGAAAAGTATAAATAAATGTATGGGCCTGATTCTATCACAAAAGGCTATCGACCTATTGTGGGAACTAAATGTAAGTCGAACTCAGGAAATTGTAAAAGTAACTTTTGTTTTTCAGATGTAATTGTCATCCTGAAGACTTACTGCTGAATAAGCTCACCTTTTCTAGTTTTTTTCTGAACTTCGGCTGACTGACTCTCTGTTCTGGCTCAAATCTCTTTTCCAATCTGATGGATTCAAACTGGCTTTTCTTGGCTTCTTGAATTGTTCAGCTTCAAAAATGCCTCATGAACTGAACTGCTCTGATTATGCTGACTTCACAAACTGAATACAACCAATGGAACTGAACTCCATTGAATTGCCTGAACTCACCTGAGCTACATGTACTGAACTGCCCTGACCTAACTCATCCTATGCTGCTCTCTTTCCTGTCTGTTCTCATGAGAGTTGGGCATATCCTATGCCTGACTCAGTCAAATCTTTCTCTGATTTATTAGTTTGTCTTCCCTTCAATTAGATATCACTTTTAAATATTGCTGCTTCCTTCTGCAAACTAACTTTATCTTCATTGTTTGAGATTAATGGATGTGTCTGTATTCCAGCCATAGGGATTAAATGTGTGTCATTCTAGGTAAATCACACAGATCTAGGTCATTGAACATAATTCCTAGATGGATAGCTTTGTTGCTGGCTTAAAATTCCTCTAGGACAAAGTACATGGGAACTAGAAGCAAACATGGAGCTTTTGGTGTACAGCTAAAATTTATAGAATATAGACAATTAATGACTTTTAACATAAAAATCTATCTTTAATATTTTTAGAATTCTTACCTTTTATGGGTATGAATGTTTTGGATACAGGCTAATGTATGCTTCAAGTAGGTTTGTTTTCCCTTGGAAGCCAGATAAGGGCATCAGATCTCCTAGAAGTGGAGTTACAAATGATTGTGAGCCACCATGTGAGTGCTGGGAATCAAACCTAGGTCCTCTGGAAGAGCAGCTAGAGTTCTTGAGCAATCCCTCAAGTTCCAGTCATTTTAAAAATAACATAAAATTATATTTATGATTATATTTTCCTTTTATGTATATGTAGGGTTGCTTTTGCTTTAAAAAGAAAGGTATTCCACTAAAATTATATAGTGAATACCATGTGGAAAATGGGCATGCTTTCACCAATATTCAACTGAATTATAAGAGCATGATTTTCTGCATCAAATAAGAAGATACTACTCTCCTATTAGCATACAAGCCTAGAATTCTGAGTTAAATTGTAACCATATTTCAGTAACATGCAAAAACTTTAGACTATTTTAAGAAATGTCTGTAGAAATTTGCAGGGGTTAAGAAGAGGTTAAGAAGAGGTTAAGAAGAATGAGTCAGATTCTAAGTTTGCTAAACAGATATTACCTGGACCTCACCTTCTTCTCTGCAAACAAAAACACATGTTGCCCTACTACTTATAAAACACCATAAAGACTGGAATGGGATATTCTGATACCTCTACTCTGCTTGCTACTGCCATCAATTTCAGATTGAAGGACCAATAGAGAGACTATACTAAGACATTTAGTGCCACCAAAGCTAACGTAGCTTTTCAAACTGATATCTCTCTAGAATACTGGCAGATTTCTTAGTGGAAAACATACTATTCAAGAGGCAATAAGATGAATTTTTAATGCAGAAAGAAAAACCTGTCAAATGAAAATACTGTATTCATAAAAATGATCCTTCAAAATGCTATACAGGTACAATTCTTCAGAGATAAAAAAGAAGAGAGAGTGAATGCACAATCACTAGTCCAACCATACTAGAATTGCTAACAAGTTTCTACATCTGGGCTTGAAAGAAAAATAACTACTATGACAATAACAAATAAAGAAGAAAAACCCAGCATCTGGAGTGCATAGTGTCTTCAGTAAGAGGGATTTATTATCATCTCTGGAGGGCAACTAAAGGTACTAGCAATAGTTCCTAATATTTGGGGGGGCTTCTTGGACATCCTTGACCAGCAACTTAAATGAAGGTTTTCTCTGCCTTGTTTAAGAGATTTCCTAGAAGGCATTTAACTCTTGCAATGAACATTGTCAGCCCAGATGACAAAGTTTTAATTAAACTATATTTTTATTTGTATGCACACTTCTATGTATTATGGACCTTATATTATATATGTAATAACATGATTCTTTATAACTTTCTAAAACATCATTACTATTTTCTTACCCACCTCTGCTCTATACTTATCTCTCTTTCCTCCCTAATTAGAACCCCCACATTTCCCCATGTTCCTGACCAAATTATGTGTACCCTGCTATTCCACTGTCTATTTTCTCCTATTTACCAACAAAAGGTCCAGTGTGTGTGTGTGTGTGTGTGTGTGTGTGTGTGTGTGTAAAATGAGGTATGACTGCACCACAGCACACGTGTGGAATTAAGATGAAAACTTGTGGGAGTCTGTTTTCCTTTTCTAAGTTGATCTCTGGAATCAAACACAAATCATCAGGCTTAACAGTGCTAGGTCTGGCATGGCTGTTTGATGTGAGGTTTCACACAGTTCCTGCCCCTGGGCTGCACGGCACATGATTGCTGGTGCAATCAAGGCTGGCTATACATGATTACTGGTGGCCTGAAACTGATCTTCTGTCTCTTTTATTTTGCTTTATGTCTCTCTTTCTAGGATATATACTTTCCCCATTACTCAGAACGAATCACTCCATAATAAATGAAGCATATGTGATTCTCAGAAATGAGAACTGGAGATGGTCACAAGGTTGTGGAGGACAAGGAACAGGCCATCTACTTGGATTCTTGGTTCATGGGATAAGATCTAGACAACATAACCACATGGGCCATAAGTCTATATGGTCTTATGTAGAAATAGTTCATTGCCTTGAATTTGGAATTATGAGGGGATACATGGACCCTCAGATCTATTAACTTCTGCATTAAATAGCCTGGGTGAACTTGAGGGCACCAAGGATCAGTCAAAATAGTCTCAAGAATAAAAGGCTTTGATATGAAAAGAAAAAAATCTGTAAGACAAACAAACAAAAACAAAAAGCAAAAAGATATGCTTATTTTATAGAAGAAATTATTATGTATGATTTAGGAACAAATAGTATTAGAAGGACAGTATATGAGGCTATGGCATTGCTAGAATAGGAAACAAAGATTAGAGAATGAAAGGATGATTTATAAGCATATAAAAACTTAGGACTTTGTCCTTCTAGATACTTGAAGGATTGAAGATGTCAATGTCCACTTTACTTGCATAAATTTCAAAATTTGTAAGAAATTATCGTTGGTAGTCTTTTACCTTTCTGTTCTTTCATGAAAATACAAAAGACTGTAGTCTGCTGTACCTGAAAACTGTAAGAGCTCTGCCCATGAAGAACACAGTGTGGAAAAACTATACAGAAATATTTTTGCTTTGATTTTAGTTACTAGTTTTATGAAGCAGGGATTGAAACTAATTATCTGGATTCATGAAATATATGTTAATTTAAGAGTTCTAAAAAATATTAATAATGATCAAAGCATTGATGTTGTAACCTTAGTAAATAAAAGAATAGTTTCAGGTTTTCTGGTCGGGAGAAGGCTAAAGAATGATGAAAAAGGATTAGAGAGAATGATGAAAAGAAGAAAAAAAGACATAGAAGAAGGGAGACCGAGGAGTATCCTCAGATAAAGAGAGAACACTTGAATTGACAGCCTGAATCCACTACTGACCGTGAGTCATTATTGAATCAGCTCCCATTCTGAGGAACCTCTTCATGATGAGTCTGAACCACAGTAGGTAGTTTCATCCACTGAGTCATATGATTAGTGGCAACATAGATGATTCAAATAATCATCTGAGTAAAATGGGAAAACAATTCAGAACATAGACAAAAAAGTTAAAAATGTGGATGTGAGGAACAGAATGCTAGAGGCAAATAGGAAACATGTAGCGCAACTGGCAAGATGGCTCAGTGGTTAAGAGTACTGCCTTCTCTTCAAGACACATTGAGTACATTTTCCAGCACCCATATGGTAGCTCACAATAATATGTAATCCCAGTTCCAAGAGAGCTTATGCCTTCTTCTAGCCTTTAAAGCTACAAGGTAAATACACAAAAACAACAGATATACAGGACGGGAAAACATGCATAAACATTTAACAATGCAGTACAGAATTTACCAAGGAAACTTACATTATGATAAGAACAAGAAGTTGATGGAATGAGTAAACCAGTCCAATGAGAAGTTCTGTGTAAACTATAACAGCAAAGACCAGTTGGAAACAATATATCAAGTATGGAGGAAAAATTGAGGCAATAAAGATATCTAAAATGAAAAACACAACAAATGAGTTTAATCAAACCTCTCAAAGTTTTGGGATATTTAAATGACCAAACACAAGAATCTACATGGTAACATTGATAAGACAAAAATCTGAAGAATAGACAATTTATTCAGTGAATCTGTAACAGAAAAGTCTCAACTCAAGTGAAAGAAACTGAGAAGCACACATGTGTGCTCATGCACACACACACACACACACACACACACACACACACAAATTGTAACCCAAAACTATATATCACAAGGGAAGAAACTCTACAAGATACATCACAGTCAAAATGTCACAAATTCAATTCAAAGTTATATATTAAAAGCTGGCAGAATAAATCATTAATTCAACAACAAGAATAAACATAACAAAATCTGAAAACTCACCTGTAATCCTAAAAGAACTGCAAAAATGAATAGAAGAAAACAATTAGTTATTCTCCCAGTAATTGGGCTGACAATGTGATGCGTGTTGGATATGAAGTTACGAATGTCCTATGGAGACAGAATATAAGATCTTAATGGAGTGGGTGACCAGAAATGAGTGAGTATATAATTAACTATATAAAACATGGAACATAGAGAATACAAGTTGGAGAAGATAAAGGATGGGACTAATGGGGTAGACAAACAGGTAAATAGGAGTAAATTGTAAAGGCATGTATATATTAGCATGTGGTAATTTCATGCTATAATACATTCTTCTTAAATGTTAGATAAAATCAGAAATAAGGCATATTAATGGAACAATAGAAAACTAATGAAATAAAAAGCTTATGTTTTCAGAAGATAAGGATTTCCCAAGCTGTTAGCTAGGGTAATCAAGAAAACAAAAAGGAAGAGAAAAAAAATATGATCCAATGATTTTGAATGTGCCTATAATGATGAAGGCAGGAAGATGAAGGCAGGAAGAATGAAGAGTTCAAAGGTATCCTCAGCTACATACTTAATTATCTTTCAGGAAACCCCATGTTAAATGATACTCTGTCTTTAGTATCAATCAATAAATAAATATAAATTACAATTGATACTAAACACCTTTTTCCACAACTATATATCCATATAGTAGACTATTAAAGGATATAAATATTTAAAAAATCAATCCATAATAACAGAATACTTTACAGTTAAAACGAATAGTGAGATTTAGTACATAGCAAAAAGTCTCTCAATAAAGAAATGTTAAAATTTTTAGAAATTCAGAGATGAAATTCTGTGCATGTGCTCACACACACTAATGCATATACATATGCATATTTACATATACACACTCCAAGTAAGATTTTTCCTAGGTATGCAAAAAATGTTTCCAGGTACTGAATTCCACAAATACTATTCATATTATACAGCACATCATCAAAGTGAAGTCAAGAATTGTAACCTAAAAGAATCCAATGCTCTTTCCTGATAAAGTCATAATTTACACAAGAAATAAAATTCTGGAACCAGCCTCCGCCATCTTCCCAGGTGTTTTGATCCAGCCTGCAGAACCAGGTACCCAAGATATTCCGAGTTTAAGACCTTTGGGGACTCAGGCCTTGTGCAGGAGCTGTGCACAGAGCAGCAGTTTGTGGGGGCCCCAGCCAAGCCTGGGCTCTGTGCCCTGAAGGTGGATCCTACACTCCCTGCAGCCCCTGCAATCTTCCCAGCTGTTTAGATCCAGCCAGCAGAGCAAGCCTCCGTCATCTTCCCAGTTGTTCTGATGCAGCCTGTGGAACCAGGTACCCCAGATATCCTGAGTTTAAGACCTTTGGGGACTCAGGCCTTGAGCAGGAGCTGCGCACAGAGCAGTGGTTGGGGAGGGGCAGCCAAGCCTGGGCTATATGTCCTGAAGGCGGACCCTGCACTCCCTGCAGCCTCCACCATCTTCCCAGCTGTTTCGATCCAGCCTGCAGGAACCAGGTACCCGAGATATCCCAAGTTTAAGACCTTTGGGGACCCAGGCCTTGAGCAGGAGCTGCGCACAGAGCAGCGGGTTGGAGGGACCCCAGCGAAGCCTGGGCTCTGTGCCCTGAAGGCAGACCCCGCACTCCCTGCAGCCTCTGCCATCTTCCCAGCTGTTTTGACCAGCCAGCGAGAACCAAGTACCCGAGATATCCTGAGTTTAAGACCTTTGGGGACTCAGGCCTTGAGCAGGAGCTGTGCACAGAGCAGTGGTTTGCTGGGCCCCAGCCAAATGCAGGCTTTGTGCCCTGAATGCAGATCCCACACTCCCTGTAGCCTCCCCCATCTTCCCAGCTGCTTTGAACCAGCAGGCGGAACCAGGTACCTGAGATATCCCGAGTTTAAGACCTCTGGGGACTCAGGACACCAGACAGCAATTCCTGAGCAGGAGCAGTGCAGAGCAGCGGCCCAGCAGGCAGAGCCAAGTACCTGAGATATCCCGAGTTTAAGACCACTGGGGACTCAGGCCACCTGTCAGCAGTCTGTGAGCAGGAGCCCTGCAGGGCAGTGGTTCACGTGTACCAGTCTTGGGGAAATAGCCTTACAAGCCCACAGGAGGTTCAAGCACCAGCTAGTAACTACAGGACCAACTAACACCAGAGATAACCAGATGACAAAAAAGCAAACGTAAGATCGTTATTAACAGAAATCAAGGCAATATGGCAGCATCCTAACCCAGTTCCCTGGCAGCAATAAATTTCAGATACCCCAACACACCAGAAAAACAAGACTCTGATCTAAAATCACTGGTCAGGATGCTGATAGAGGAACACTTAGATAAATCTCTTAAAGTAATACAGGAGAAAATAGATCAATAGCTAGAAGCCCTTACAAGGCGAATACAAATAAGTCTCAGATACCCCAACACACCAGAAAAACAAGACTCAGATCTAAAATCACTGGTCAGGATGCTGATAGAAGAACACTTAGATAAATCTCTTAAAGTAATACAGGAGAAAATGGATCAAAAGCTAGAAGCCCTTACAAGGCAAACACAAAAAACACTTAAAGAAATTCAAGAGAATATGGATCAAAAAATGGATGCCAATAAGGGGGAAACACAAAAATCACCTAAAGAAATACAAGAGAACGTGGGTCAACAAGTAGAAGTTATAAAAGAGGAAACACAAAAATCCCTTAAAGACTTACAGGAAAAACAAACAAGCAAGTGAAAGATGTGAGCAAAACCATCCAGAATCTAAAAACAGAAGTAGAAACAACTAAGAAATAGCAAAGGGAGACAATGTTGGAGATAGAAAACCTTGGGAAGAAATCAGGAGTCATAGAATACAAGAGATAGAAGACAGAATCTCAGATGCTGAAGATACCATAGGAACCATGGATTCAACAATTAAAGAAAATGCAAAATGCAAAAAGCTGGTAACCCAAAACATTCAGGAAATCCAGGACACAATGAGAAGACCAAACCTAAAGATTATAGGGATAGATGAGAGTGAAGATCTACAACTTAAAGGGCCAGCAAATATCTTCTACAAAATTATGGAAGAAAAGTTCCCCAACCTAAAGAGAGAGATGCCCATGAATATACAAGAAGCCTACAGAACCCCAAACAGACTGGACAGGAACAGAAATACTTCCTGTCACATAATAATCAAAACCCCAAATGTACTAAACAAAGAAAGAATATTAAAGGCAGTAAGAGAAAAATGACAAGTAACATATAAAGAAAGACCTATCAGAATCACACCAGACTTCTCACCTGAGACCATGAAAGCTAGAAGATCCTGGGCAGATCTCATGCAGACTCTAAGAAAACACAAGCTTCAGCCAAAACTACTATACCCAGCAAAACTCTCAATCACCATAGATGGGGAAACCAAGGTATTCCATGACAAAACCAAATTTGCACTATATCTATCTACAAAACCAGTCCTAAAAGGGATAATAAGGGAAAAATACCAACACAAGGGGGGAAACTACACCCCAGAAGAAGCAAGATAGAAACCCCCTCTCATTAAACCCAAAAGAAGAGAACCACTCAAATATAAAAAATAACACCCAAAATGTCAGGAAGTAATAATTACTATTCTTTAATATCTCTTAACATCAATGGACACAATTCCAGAATAAAAAGACACAGACAGACTGGATATGGAAACAGGACCCTACATTTTGCTGCATACAGGAAACACATCTCAGCATCAAAGACAAACACTACCTTAGAGTAAAAGACTGGAAGACAATTTTACAAGCAAATGCTCTCAGGAAACAAGCAGGAGTAGCCATTCTAATATCAGATAAAATTGACTTTCAACCTAAAGTCATCAAAAAAGACAGCAGGTCACTTCTTACTTGTCAAAGGGAAAATCCAACAAGAAGAATTCTCAATACTGAACATCTATGCTCCAAATCTAAGGGCACCCTTATTAGTAAAATAAACTTTTCTAAAGGTTAAAGCACACATTGCTCCTAACACAATAATTGTAGGTGACTTCAATACTCCACTCTCCTCAATGGAACGATCAGGAAAGCAGAAACTAAACAGGGACACAGTGAAACTAATTGAAGCTTTGGACCAATTGGATTTAACAGATATATATATAGAAAGAACTTTTCATCCTAAAGCAAAAGAATATACCTTTTTCTCAGCACCGCATGGACCCTTCTCCAAAATTGATCATATAATTGGTCACAAGACAGACCTCAACAAATACAAGAAGACCGAACTAATCCCATGTCTACTATTGGATCACTATGGAGTAAAAGTGGTCTTCAATAGCAAGAAGAACAACAGAAAGCCCACATACACATGGAAAGTGAACAATACTCTACTCAATGACACCTTGGTCAAGGAAGAAATAAAGAAAGAAATCAAAGACTTTTAGAATTCAATGAAAATGAAGGCACGACCAACCCAAATCTATGGGACACAATGAAAGCAGTGCTAAGAGGAAAACTCATAGCCCTGAGTGCCTCAAAAAAGAAACTGGAGAGAGCATACACTAGCAACTTAACAGCACATCTGAAGGCCCTGGAACAAAAAGAAGCTAATTCACCCAGGAGTAGTAGAAGAGAGGAAATCATCAAACTAAGGGCTGAAATCAATCAAGTAGAAACAAAGCGAACCATACAATGAATCAACAAAACCAGGAGCTGGTTCTTTGAGAAAATCAACAAGATAGATAAACCCTTTGCTAGACTAACTAAAGGACACAGAGACAGTATCAAAATTAACAAAATTAGGAATGAAAAGTGGGATATAACAACAGAAACTGAGGAAATTCAAAAAATCATCAGATCCTACTACAAAAGCCTATACTCAACACAACTGGAGAATCTGAAGAAAATGGACAATTTCCTAGACAGATACCAAATACCAAAATTAAACCAGGATCAAATAGATCATCTAAAGAGACCCATAACCCCCAAAGAAATAGAAGGGGTCATAGAAAGTTTTCCAACCGAGAAAAGCACAGGTTTTAGTGCAGAATTCTATCAGACCTTCAAAGAAGACCTAACACCAATACTCTTCAAACTATTCCACAAAATAGAAACAGAAAGAACACTGCCCAACTCATTCTACAAAGCCACAATAACGCTGATAACAAAAGCACACAAAGATCCTACAAAGAAAGAGAACTACAGGCCAATTTCCCTTATGAATATTGATGCAAAAATACTAAATAAAATTCTTGCCAACCGAATCCAAGAGCACATCAAAACGATCATTCACCATGATCAAGTAGGCTTCATCCTAGGGATGCTGGGATGGTTCAATATACAGAAATCCAACCATGTAATCCACTACATAAACAAACTAAAAAAAAAAAAAAACAAACACATAATCATCTCATTAGATGTTGAAAAAGCATTTGACAAAATTCAGCATCCTTTCATGCTAAAAGTCCTAGAAAGAACAGGAATTCAAGGCCCATACCTAAATATAGTAAAAGCAATGTACAGCAAACCAGTAGCCAACATCAAAATAAATGGAGAGAAACTTGAAGCAATCCCACTAAAATCAGGGACTAGACAAGGCTGCCCTCTCTCTCCATATCTTTTCAATATAGTACTAGAAGTTCTAGCTAGAGGAATTAGACAACATAAGGAAGTCAAAGGGATACAAATTGGAAAGGAAGAAGTCAAATTATCTCTTTTTGCAGATGATATGATAGTATACTTAAGTGACCCAAAAACAGGGGAAGACCCTGGAGGACATGGGCACAAGGGGAAAGTTCCTGAGCAGAACACCAATAGCTTATGCTCTAAGATCAAGAATTGATAAATGGGACCTCATAAATTTACAAATTTTCTGTAAGGCAAAAGACAATGTCAGAAGGACAAAACGGCAACCAACAAAGTGGGAAAAGATCTTCACCAACCCCACATCTGACAAAGGGCTAATATCCAATATATACAAAGAACTCAAGAAGCTAAACCCCAAAGAACCAAATAACCCTATCGAAAAATGGGGTACAGAGCTAAACAAAGAATTTTCACCAGAAGAAATTCAGATGACTGAGAAGCACCTTAAGAGATGTTCAACATCATTAGTCATCAGGGAAATGCAAATCAAAACAACCCTGAGATTCTGCCTCACACCAGTCAGAATGGCTAAGATTAAAAACTCAAGAGACAACAGGTGCTGGCGAGGATGTGGAAAAAAAGGAACACTCCTACACTGTTGGTGGGATTGTAAGATGGTACAACTGCTCTGGAAATCAGTTTGGCGGTTCCTCAGAAAATTGGGCATGTCACTTCCAGAGGACCCTGTCATACCCCTCCTGGGTATATACCCAGTGGAATCCCGTCCATACTATAAAGACACATGCACTACCACTATGTTCATAGCAGCCTTATTTATAATAGCCAGAAGTTGGAAGGAGCCCAGATGTCCCTCAAAGGAGGAATGGATACAGAAAATGTGGTATATTTATACAATGGAATACTACTCAGCAATTAAAAATAATAAATTCATGCAATTTGTAGGCAAATGGTTGGATCTGAAAAATATCATTCTAAGTGAGTTAACCCAATCACAAAAGAATACACATGAAATGCAATCACTGATAAGTGGATATTAATGAGCCTAAAAGCTCTGAATATTCAAGGCACAATTAGCAAATCAAAAGATTCCCAAGAAGAAGGAAGGCAAGGGCTCTGGTCCTGAAAAGACTGGATCCAGTTTTGTAGGAGAGTATCAGAACAGAGAAATGGGGGGGGAGAGTGATTGGGGAACAGGTGGAGGGAAGAGGACTTATGTGACATATGGTGAGGGGGAACTGGGAAAGGGGAAAGCCTTTGGAATGTAAACAAAAAATATAGAAAACAAAAAAATCAAAAAAAAGAAATAAAATTGTACACAATAAAAGCTACATGACCACAACAAACAAGTAAACAAAAATATCTCAAGTCATGACATCATACTAAAGAGAAAATAGTTTTTAAAAGTTTCTTCTTTGAGGATATTGGAGAACATGTGTATGTGTGTATGTATATGTGTGTATGTATGTTTGCATGTGTGTGTGTTTGTGTGTATGAATGTTTAAATGGATGTGAATGCATTTGTAGATCTGGGGAAATTAACCTAAGGTATCAATTTCTGGAGAAGTCTGTACTGTTTGATGAGAAAAGGACTAGGACACATGACTCATGAATCAGACTAAGCTGATTGGCCAACAAGCCTGGAATATGTCTGACTTTACCTCTTCAGTTCCCGAGTTACAGGCATGGGACACTAGGTCTCTCAAATCTCTTTCTCTGTCTGTCTCTGTTTCTGTTTCTGTCTCTGTCTCTATCTCTGTTTGTCTTTGTCTCTATCTCTCTCCTGTGTGTGTGTGTGTGTGTGTGTGTGTGTGTGTGTGTGATTTTTGCTTTTGAGTTGGTTTGGACATTTCACTGAGGTCATAGCAAATGCTTCACCAGCTAAGATATCACCCTAGTGCTGAAATTATTTCTTTTAAGTTAAGAAACAAATGAGATTTTCAACTTTCCTATTCAATATAATATACAGTAAGTTTTTTTATTTATTTTCTATATTCTTAGGCTAGATTAAATAAAAAATAAATAAATAAATAAATAAATAAATAAATAAAGCAGAAACAAAAATTACATATGAAGCAAAATTAGTATGAACATATCCTGACCTTCAATATGGAAAGATCCAATGTCAAGACCAACAATATCTTGGAGCTGATAATTATGAACAATGAAGAATGTAAAACCAACATGCAAAATAATGTACTATTTTTTCATATATCAAAAACAGCTTGAAAAAGAAAATGGAAATTGGGTCTGGCATACATTGTATATAAAAAATGAAAACACAAACAAATATTACCAATAAAATTATATACTTTACAGTTATAGGATATAAAAAGATAAGGCCTTCTAGGTTCATGGATCAATAAAATTGATATGACCAAAAGTAATTTTCACGTTCAATATAAATTGTACTATAGAACCAATGTGGTTTAAAGCAATCAATTTTCTATAATTGAATCAACCATCTGAGACAATTAATGTTTAAATGTATATTTCTTGGGTATAGTTGCCTCTGAGTCCATGGTTATATAATTCATAGCTTAAAAGAAGCCAAAGAATGTAGAAAGGATCTAAGTTTGTTCCATGGACTTTGTCCCAAAACTGAAAGCCCCCACGACTTCTTAGTTGTGGTACAGTATGGGAACTAAGCACTTGCATCTCTTTGGCATATTCCCAACCCCAAATAATAGAATTGTTTCAAGCTTGCCAAACACCATGTCAAAAAGGTAAACAGACCCACCAATGGCAATAGCAAAACCAAAACAAATATCAATAAAAACAAAACTGTGAAAGTTGTTAGTATTATGTTTCACTTTAAAACATATTTCAAATTCCCAAACCCCAAATAATAGAATTGTTTCAAGCTTGCCAAACACCATGTCAAAAAGTAAGCAGAACCACCAATGGCAATAGCAAAATCAAAACAAATATCAATAAAAACAAAACTGTGAAAGTTGTTAGTATTATAATGTTTCACTTTAAAACATATTTCAAAACTGTGGTTATCAGAGTATTAGGTCAATGGAATAAATATAGAAACAGAAAGCAATAGAACAGAATAGAATATACTAGAATGAATACACATATTATAATGGGTTTATTTGTATATAATATGCCTTGAACATATATATCTCAATATTCTCTTTTGCCTCTCCCTGCTCTGGTGCCCCTTATTATCTAAGTAGTCTTGTATCTTTTCTCATTTATTCTTAAAATCTAAAGATCGTCTATCATATAAAATGTGAGATTTATTCTTCTGATTCTGGATTAAAAACACAGGGGCAATTAATGCATAACCAGCTGAATTTTACAAAGATGTCACAAACGCCCAGGACCCTGGACCAGCGGTAGTGGCAGGCCTCCATATTGCAACCAGGACATAGCTGGAGAGGCCCAGGTAGATAGATTCCATCGGGGCTACCGCGCGGGGGGATCTGCTAGGCTCTCGCTGCCAGGCAGGCCCAGCTCCACCCGCCGAGGCTCTGCTGGACTTCCCCGTGCCCTCAGGCCTTGCACCGAAATAGCGGGTGGCAGCCAGCTCATGATCCCTTTGAGCAGCAGTCACGCATAACCACCAGTAGAGAAACAACAGGTGAGCCCAGCCTCACAGGAGTTTCAAACACCAGCCAGTGACAACAAGGCCAATTAACACCAGAAATAACCAGATGGCAAAAGGAAAACGAAGGAACATTACTAACAGAAATCAAGGCAACATGACAGCATCTGAACCCAGTTCGCCAACAACAGGTAGCCCTGGATACCCCAAAACACCAGAAAAACAAGACTTGGATATAAAATCACTGGTCAGGATGCTGTTAGCTGAACACATAGAAAAATCTCGTAAAGAAATAGAGGAGAAAATGGATCAAAAGTTAGAAGCCTTTACAAGGCAAATACAAAAATACTTCAAGAAATACAGGAGAAGATGGATCAAAAAGAGAACCTCCTCTCATCAAACCCAAAAGAAGATAACCTCTCAAATATAAAAAATAAATAAATAAAATAAATAAATATAATTTCAAAAATGTCTGGAGGTAATAATTACTATTCCTTAATATCTCTTAACATCAATGGACTCAATTCCCCAATAAAAAGACATAGATTAACAGACTGGATACGGAAACAGGACCCTACATTTTGCTGCATACAGGAAACACATCTCAGTGTTGAAGACAAACACTGCCTTAGAGTAAAAGGCTGGAAGACAATTTTACAAGCAAATGGTCTCAGGAAACAAGTGGACTAGCCATTCTAATATCAGATAAAATTGACTTCCAACTTAAAATCATCAAAAGAGACTCAGAAGGTCACTTCTTGCTGGCCAAAGGGAAAATCCACCAAGAAGAGCTCTCAATACTGAACATCTATGCTCCAAATGCAAGGGCACCCTCATTCATAAAAGAAAACTTACTAAAGCTTAAAGCACACATTACACCTAACACAATAATTGTGGGTGACTGCAACACTCCACTCTCCTCAATGGACCGATCAGGAAAGCAGAAAGTAAACAGGGATATAGTGAAACTAATTGAAACTCTGGACCAATTGGATTTAACAGATATATATATAGAACATTTCATCCGAAAACTAAAGAATATATCTTTTTCTCAGCACCGCATGGTACCGTCTCCAAAATTGATCATATAATTGGTCACAAGACAGATGTCAACAAATACAAGAAGATCCAGCTAATCCCATGCCTCCTATCAGATCACCATGGAGTAAGAGTGGTCTTCAATAGCAACAAAAACAACAGAAAGCCCACATACACATGGAAACTGAACAATACTTTACTCAATGACACCTTGGTCAAGGAAGAAATAAAAAAAGAAATCAAAGACTTTTTAGAATTCAATGAAAACAAAGGTACAACCTACCCAAATCTATGGGACACAATGAAAGCAGTGCTAAGAGGAAAACTCATACCTCTAAGTGAATCTAAAAAGAAACTGGAGAGAGCATACACTAGCAGCTTAACGGCACACCTTAAAGCCCTGGAAGAAAAAGAAGTTAATTCACCCAGGAGGAGTAGAAGACAAGAAATCATCAAACTCAAGGCTGAAATCAATCAAGTAGAAACAAAGCGAACCATACAAAGAATCAACAAGACCAGGAGCTGGTTCTTTGAGAAAATCAACAGGATAGATAAACCCTTAGCCAGACTAACCAAAGGACACAGAGATAGTATACAAATTAACAAAATTAGAAATGAAAAGGGAGACATAACAACAGAAACTGAGGAAATTAAAAAGATCATCAGATCCTACTACAAAGGTCTATACTCAAAACAACTGGAGAATCCAGAGGAAATGGACAATTTCCTAGACACATACCAAATACCAAAATTAAATCAGCATCAAATAGATGAGCTAAATAGTCCCATAACCCTTAAAGAAATAGAAGGGGTTATAGAAAGCCTCCCAACCAAGAAAAGTACAGGAACAGATGGTTTTAGTGCAGAATTCTACCAGACCTTCAAAGAAGACTTAACACCAATACTTTTCAAACTATTCCACAAAATAGAGACAGAAGAGATACTGCCCAACTCATTCTTTGAAGCCACAATTACGCTAATACCTAAACCAGAAAAAGATCCAACAAAGAAAGAGAACTACAGGCCAATTTCTCTTGTGAATATCAATGCAAAAATACTAAGTAAAATTCTTGCCAACCGAATCCAAGAGCACATCAAAACGATCATTCACCATGATCAAGTAGGCTTCATTCCAGGGATGCAGGGATGGTTCAATATACAGAAATCCATCAATGTAATCCATTACAAAAAAAAAAAACTAAAGGAAAAAAACCACATGGTCATTTCATTAGATGCTGAAAAAGCATTTGACAAAATTCAGCATCCTTTCATGTTAAAAGTCTTGGAAACAGCAGGAATTCAAGGTCCATATCTAAACATAGTAAAAGCAATATACAGCAAACCAGTATCCAACATCAAACAAAATGGAGAGAAACTTGAAGCAATCCCACTAAAATCAGGGACTAGACAAGGCTGCCCTCTCTCTCCATATCTTTTCAATATAGTACTTGAAGTTCTAGCGAGAGCAATTAGACAACATAAGGAAGTCACTGGGATACAAATTGGAAAGGAAGAAGTCAAACTATCATTATTTGCAGATGATATGATAGTTTACTTAAGCAACCCAAAAAACTCCACCAGAGAACTTCTACACCTGATAAACAACTTCAGCAAAGTGGCTGGTTATAAAATTAACTCAAGCAAATCAGTAGCCTTCTTGTACTCAAAGGACAAGCAGGCTGAGAAAGAAGTTAGGGAAATAACACCCTTCACAATAGCCACAAACAACATGAAGTACCTTGGTATAACTCTAACCAAAGAAGCGAAAGATCTGTATGACAGGAACTTCAAGTCCTTGAAGAAAGAAATCGAAGAAGACATCAGAAGATGGAAAAATATTTCTTGCTCCTGGATTGGCAGGATCAATATAGTAAAAATGGCCATCTTGCCAAAAGCAATCTACAGATTCAATGCAATCCCCATCAAAATCCCAACTCAATTCTTCATAGATCTAGAAAGAGCAATTCTCAAATTCATCTGGAGCAACAAAAAACCCAGGATAGCTAAAACTATTCTCAACAATAAAGGAACTTCTGGAGGAATCAATATCCCTGACCTTAAACAGTACTACAGAGCAATTGTGTTAAAAACTGCATGGTATTGGTACAGCAACAGGCAAGTAGATAAATGGAATAGGATTGAAGACCCAGAAATGAACCCACAGACTTATGGTCACTTGATCTTTGATAAAGGAGCCACAACCATCCAGTGGAATAAAGATAGCCTTTTCTTTTTTTTTTTTTTATAGGCTCTCATCTGTAACCAGGAGGTTATCAGCAACTAACCCACATTTTCTTTTTTTTTTTTTAGTTATTTTTATTTTCTATATTCTATGTTTACATTTCAAAGGCTTTCCCCTTTCCCAGTTCCCACCCACCATAGTTCCCATAGTTCTTCTCCCCCCCTACTATTCCCCAATCATTCCCCCTACCCCCTCGGTTTCTTTACTAAACTGGATGCAATCTTTACATGCCCAGGGTCCTCTCCTTTCTTCTTCTTGGGAATCATTTGACTTGCTATTTGTGTCTTGAGTATTTAGTGCTTCTGGGCTCATTAATATCCACTTATCAGTGATTGCATTTCATGTGCATTCTTTTGTGATTGGGTTAGCTCACTCAGGATGATATTTTCCAGGTCTAACCATTTACCTACAAATTGCATGAATTCATTATTTTTAATTGCTGAGTAGTATTCCATTGTATAAATATACCACATTTTCTGTATCCATTCCTCCTTTGAGGGATATTTGGGCTCCTTCCAACTTCTGGCTATTATAAACAAGGCTGCTATAAGGATAGCTAAAACTATTCTCAACAATAAAAGGACTTCTGGGGGAATCAATATCCCTGACTTCAAGCAGTACTACAGAGCAATTGTGTTAAAAACTGCATGGTATTGGTATAGCAACAGGCAAACAGATCAATGGAACAGGATTGAAGACCCTGAAATTAACCCACAGACTTATGGTCACTTGATCTTTGATAAAGGAGCCACAACCATCCGATGGAATAAAGATAGCCTTTTCAACAAATGGTGCTGGTTCAACTGGAGGTCAACATGCAGAAGAATGCGAATTGACCCACTCTTATCTCTTTGCTCTAAGATCAACTCCAAGTGGATCAAGGACCTCCACATAAAACCAGACACACTGAAACTATTAGAAAAGAAACTTGGGAAGACCCTGGAGGACTTGGGCACAGGGGAAAAGTTCCTGAACAGAACACCAATAGCGTATGCACTAAGATCAAGAATCGACAAATGGGACCTCATAAAATTACAAAGTTTCTGCAAAGCAAAGGACACTGTCCGAAGGACAAAACGGCAACCAACAAAGTGGGAAAAGATCTTTACCAACCCCACATCCGACAGAGGGCTAATATCTAATATATACAAAGAACTCAAGAAGTTAGACCGCAAAGAAACAAATAACCCTATCAAAAAATGGGGCACAGAGCTAAAAAAAGAATTTTCACCAGAAGAAATTCGGATGGCCGAGAAACACCTTAAGAGATGCTCAACATCATTAGTCATCAGGGAAATGCAAATCAAAACAACCCTGAGATTCCACCTCACACCAGTCAGAATGGCTAAGATTAAAAACTCAAGAGACAACAAGTGCTGGCGAGGATGTGGAGAAAGAGGAACACTCCTCCACTGTTGGTGGGATTGCAAAATGGTAAAACCACTCTGGAAATCAGTTTGGCGGTTCCTCAGAAAATTGGGCATGGCACTTCCAGAGGACCCTGGCATACCACTCCTGGGCATATACCCAGAGGATTCCCCTACATGCAATAAAGACACATGCTCCACTATGTTTAAAGATAGCCTTTTCAACAAATGGTGCTGGTTCAACTGGAGGTCAACATGCAGAAGAATGCGAATTGACCCACTCTTATCTCTTTGCACTAAGATCAACTCCAAGTGGATCAAGGACCTCCACATAAAACCAGACACACTTAAACTATTAGAAAAGAAACTTGGGAAGACCCTGGAGGACATAGGCACAGGGGGAAAGTTCCTGAACAGAACACCAATAGCTTATGCACTAAGATCAAGAATTGACAAATGGAACCTCATAAAATTACAAAGTTTCTGCAAGGCAAAGGACACTGTCAGAAGGACAAAATGACAACCAACAAAGTGGGAAAAGATCTTCACCAACCCCACATCCGACAGCGGGCTAATATCCAATATATACAAAGAACTCAAGAAGTTAGACCACAAAGAACCAAATAAACCTATCAAAAAATGGGGTACAGAGCTAAACAAAGAATTTTCACCAGCCAAAATTCGGATGGCCGAGAAATACCTTAAGAGATGTTCAACATCATTAGTCATCATGGAAATGCAAATCAAACAACCCTGAGATTCCACCTCACACCAGTCAGAATGGCTAAGATTAAAAACTCAAGAGACAACAAGTGCTGGTGAGGATGTGGAGAAAGAGGAACACTCCTCCACTGTTGGTGGGATTGCAAAATGGTAAAACTGCTCTGGAACTCAGTTTGGCATTTCCTTAGAAAATTGGGCATGTCACTTCCAGAGGACCCTGGCATACCACTCCTGGGCATATACCCAGAGGATTCCTCTGCATACAATAAAGACACATGCTCCACTATGTTTATAGCAGCCTTGTTTATAATAGCCAGAAATTGGAAAGAGCCCAAATATCCCTCAAAGGAGGAATGGATACAGAAAATGTGGTATATTTATACAATGGAATACTACTCAGCAATTAAAAATAATGAATTCATGCAATTTGTAGGTAAATAGTTAGACCTGGAAAATATCATCCTGAGTGAGTTAACCCAATCACAAAAGAATACACATGAAATGCAATCACTGATAAGTGGGTATTAATGAGCCCAGAAGCCCTAAATACTCAAGGCACAATTAGCAAGTCAAATGATTCCCAAGAAGAAGAAAGGAGAGGACCCTGGGCCTGTGAAGATTGGATCCAGTTTTGTAGAGAAACCGTGGGGGGAGGGGGAATGATTGGGGAATAGTTGGGAGAGAGAGGAATTATGGGACTTAGGGTAGGGGGGATCTGGGAAAGGGCAAAGCCTTTGGAATGTAAACATAGAATATAGAAAATAAAAATTAAAAAAAAGAAAAAAAACAAAGATGTCACAAACATAATAAAGAATAAATAGTCTCTTAAATAAATGGCACTGAGAGATGTAGATATTCAGAAAGGTCGCATCTCTCACAGTACATGAAATTCAATTCCAAATGTGTAAAGGACATCTGAAACGAGTCTACACAGCCATGGGAAGCACTTGAAGACATTCAAAGTTGTCACTATGATTTCAGAGAACAAATAATAAAAACTATTTTAGACAATTAGATTGAATCACACTAGTATGTTTCCATTCAACAAGGAGAATAAAAAAGTAGGATCACAAGACAAGCTATAGAATGGGAAGATATTTTTACATTATATATTGAACAGAGAATGCAATATACAGTATATAAAAGCAAAAAAACTTGAAAAAGCCACAAATATTACAATTAATAATGACCAAATTATGGATATTACATGATTGGGAATAAATTGCTTGCCTCAGAATGATGAGGCTCAGAGTTCAGGTCCCTAACACTCAGTGAAAACAAAACAAAACAAAACAAACCTACTTCTGTTCATATCAAATATGCACATATTCATATACATATATTCACTAACATGTATAGATCCCTACATCACACACATATACACACACTAAACAGAATTATCCTAATCAAAAATTATCAAAAGTAACATGTTATATACATAAGTGTTCAGTATGACCATTCATTAAGGCTATACAAATAAACCCACAGTGAGATTTCTTCTCATACCAGCTAGAATACCAGTTATTAAAACCAAAACAAAACAATGATAATAATATTGGCAGTCTGCAAAGATCAATTTGTACACATAAAAAGTAGGAATACAAATTAGTATAAGCATTACAGCAAAGAAGTGTGGATTTCTCAGACAAATGAAGATAGAATTTCCATGAGATCTCTGCTGCATATGGATCCAAGGGAAACACTGTATAAGGACATGTGGCATATCAATGTTTTACCAGCACTTCTCAGAATCACCATAGTGTCAAGTCAAGTAATGAAGTATGGTGTGTGTACGTGTGTGTGTGTGTGTGTGTGTGTGTGTGTGTGTGTACAATACTATCTATCCATAATAGTTGAATTTATAGTAATATGAAACTGAAATTTAGGTTAATTAAAAAAAATCACAGAAAACCAAATACTATGTGTTCTTACTCATTGGCTGTAGATAATAATTTAACCACACGGGAGGAGAAAGCAGAAGAGAAATTTAATAGAAGCCAACAAGGTGAGGAGAGGGTTAGTGGCATGGTGGTAATGGGTCAAAAAATATAGTTATGGTAGTTCTGGGATCAGAAGGCACATTCAAGTAAATGCAGCCTGTAAGAATTTTAATTATACATTTAAAATATGTTCACAAGTCTGATGGTTTTTGATATTTGAGTAGATGGAAATGTTAATTTCCTAATTTAATCATTCCCATCATATTAATAAATTTCATTACATACTGCAGCCAAAAATTATGGGTAGATATTAAATGACAGTTTTAGAAGTAAAATAAGATAAAACAAAAAGTAAGAATGAGTCAGAATGAGTCAGGGCAGACTGACATCATTCCCCCTTGGTCAAATATTCAAAAAAGGTAACTTACGTCCATCTGGATTTAACAAGTTATTTGTCATGCAGGCAACAGAAACAGAACTTGGTCAATTGTACAGGGAAATAAATCTATAAAGACCTAAGCAAGATCAATCATCCTAATTAGTGAATTCATTAAAGCCTAGAGGACAGTTGACTGCTGGTTTGAAAACCTGTAACCATCGTTCTCTTTCTTTTTAAGCATGATAGCTATTAACATTTAAGCACCATTTATATGCTGAGTATTAATTATGTCAAGCCCATGAAACGGATTTTACCTTCACAATAATTAGTGAGATTAATATTATTTGAATGTTAGAACTGAAACACTGCAAGTCTTATTCAAGATCATGCTAAACAATATAAGTTTAAAACTAAGTTAAATGAAGCTGGAGAAAAAAATAAATATGGTGAATTACAGTGGTAAGCTGAAATAGAATACAAATGTATTAGTTTGATCAACAAAAAATAAAATCCATAAATTTTGTTTTCAAAGACATAATTCCTTAACCAGAAGGAATTATGTGGTTCTTTGGCACCTTGAGACTCAAACCATATTCTATACAACCAGCAAAAGGGGCTGAAAATGATGAAAGTCATATAAATATCTGTGGGTTTGGATGGTGAAAAAGATTATAAATCACCTTGGATTTGTCTTAGAAATCTAGTATCTTTTTAAGAGTATTTGGAAAATAAACTTAATATGTTCAGTTTAGAATGTACTTGCAAGGTCAAATGTTATAAAACAGAAAACTACTTAGAATTCCTCAAAAGTGTTCACTATTATCGCAGGTGAAGGTTTATTACATGAACAATTTGGTCTTAGCAACAAGATATTTCTTATTTATGATATGTAATTAGTGAGATATTTTATTATGAAATAATGTGACTTTTCTTTTTTTTTATTCGATATATGCTTTATTTATATTTCAAATGATTTCCCCTTTCCTGGTTCCCCTTTCCCTGAAAGTCCTATAAGCCCTCTTCCTTCTCCCTGTTCCCCCATCCACCCCTTTCCACTTCCCTGTTCTGGTATTCCACTACACTGCTGCACTGAGCCTTTCCAGAAACAGGGGTCACTCCTTCCTTCTTCTTGGACATCATTTGATATGTGAATTGTGTCTTGGGTCTTCCAAGTTTCTAGGCTAATGTCTGCTTCTCAGTGAGTGCATACTATGTGTTTTCTTTTGTAACTGGGATACCTCACTTCGGATGATGTTCTCCAGCTCTATCCATTTGTCTAAGAATTTCATGAATTCATTGTTTCTAGTGGCTGAATAGTACTCCATTGTGTATATATACCACATTTTTTATCCATTCCTCCACTGAGGGACATCTGGGTTCTTTCCAGCTTCTGGCTACTATAAATAAGGCTGATATGAACATAGTAGAGCATGTATCCTTATTACATGCTGGAGAATCCTCTGGATATATGCCCAGGAGGAGTATAGCAGGGTCCTCCAGAAGTGTTGTGCCCAGTTTTCTGAGGAACCGCCAGACTGATTTCCAGATTGGTTATACCATCTTACAATCACACCAGCAGTGGAGGAGTGTTCCTCCTTCTCCACATCCTCGCCAACACATGCTGTCTCCTGAGTTTTTAATCGTACCCATTCTGGTGGGTGTGAGGTGAAATCTCAGGGTTGTTTTGATTTGCATTTCTCTAATGACTAATGATGTTGAACATTTCCTAAGGTGCTTCTCACCCATCCAAAGTTCTTCAGGTGAAAATTCTTTGTTTAGCTCTGGACCCCATTTTTAATAGGGTTATTTGGTTTTCTGGGGTCTAACTTTTGAGTTCTTTGTATATATTGGATATTAGCCTTCTGTCAGACGTAGGGTTGGTGAAGATCTTTTCCCAATTTGATGGTTGCCAATTTGTCCTTTTGATGGTGTCCTTTGCCTTACATAAACTTTGTAATTTCAATTCTTGATCTTAGAACATAAGATATTGGTGTTCTCTACAGGAATTTCCCCCCTGTGCTGATATCCTCAAGGGTCTTCCCAGTTTCTTTTCTATTAGTTTCAGTGTGTCTGGCTTTATGTGGAGGTCCTTGACCACTTGGAGTTGAGCTTAGTACAAGGAGATAAGAATGGATCAATTTACATTCTTTTGCATGCTGACCTCAAAATGAAACAGCACCATTTGTTGAAAAGGCTATCTTTTTTCCACTGGATGTTTTCAGCTCCTTTGTCAAAGATTAAGTGGCCATATACAGATTCAACACAATCCCCATCAAAATCCCAACTCAGTTTTTTATAGAATTAGAAAAAGCAATTCTCAAATTCATCTAGAAAAACAAAAAAACTCAGGATAGCTAAAACTATTCTCTGCAGTAAAAGAACTTCTGGGGGAATCAGCATTCCAGACCTCAAGCAATACTACAGAGCAATAGTGTTAAAAACTGCATGGTATTGGTACAGTGACAGGCAGGTCTATCAATGGAATAGGATTGAAGACCCAGAAATGAACACCATATTTCTAAAGCATAGATGCTACTATATTGACTTTTAATCATTATTTTATTGATCACTGTTCTGCCTGTTACTTAACAGGCACTAATGTTATAGAAGTAGAATAATGTTAATTGAATACAAGTTACAAACAAAATATTACAAACACTCATGTGTTAAATGCCTTTCTATATACCTCAAATTGAAGCCAGAGAGATGAAGACTAATTGGTATTTTTAAAATAGGTGCGCAGTATGGCAGACAGATGACAGTCCATCATTCAACAGAGTGATGAATTAAGGGAGTCAAAGCAACATGTAGAATGATAACTCTAAACAGTTTTAAATGCTAATACTTAATACAGCACAAAGAAAAAATTTGTTACATTATTTAATTAGACTGGTCCTGTATGTTTTAATCTCTCTGATGCTTTCATAATTTAATTTAATATAATAAAAACAAGTTTAATATAATCTTTCCATGGTTTTTGCATTTTATTTCTATGCCACAAAGTTAATAGAGATATTTATGTTTCAAGTCTGCTTCATTAAATTTCTTCCTATTCTTTAGAAACATTTTGTATTTCTTATTCTTCCTCTGCAGAAAAATTTCCTAAACTTATCTTCTGTCATGTCACATATAAATGATGACATTATTTTGTTAGAACATTTGTTCATCTAGTAGAAGGAGATAATATGAAATTGGAAGACACTGTTCCCACACCTTTAGCTGCCCAAGTCTTATATTGCTGCCCCAAAGCTGAGCAGAACATGTTGTCAGAAGATCTGTGACTAGTTAAGACTGCGGTCAAGGCAGATGTGCAAGTGGATAAGCCCTGCTATAAACCCTAAGATAAAATAGATATACCCATTTGTGCAGTTTTATTTTTTCCTCCCATTTAGTAGTTGTCCTTCTAGTCATTGAGGTACAGAAAGGGAAAGAACAGTGCCTTCTGAGAAAAAAAAATCTAAAAGAATAAATGACCAGGACAGTTCCACAAAATTGGAAGTAAAACCAATGCTATATAAATTTCGAATTAGAGTCCTTAGAAAGAATGAAATTAAGAGTATGTATTCCACAGTGATCATCAGGGTTTTTACAACTTCACATTCATCATTTTGTAGTGTAGATTGGCTTTGGTATGTATAGTATGTACTACAAACTGAAGTCATTTCTACTCTGACGCTTTTTTTATTTTTTCTCACAGACTTTAGTATTTAATAATATCTATAAGTATAGATGAAATCTGATCATAAAAAATTAATAACAGAGAACATAGATCATCACCATCAATTTTCATATGAAAAAAATATTGTTAGTATATCACTAAAGTGAGATAATATAACCGGGCAGCACATTCAATTTATTTAAGAAAATAAACTGCTAATGTCTATAATTGCTAATTTTGTAGCTCCTTTAGTTTCTATTAAAGCAAATCTTTGAGTATCTTTACTTAGAAATAATTTAATGACATCTTTAAATCACTATGTTCCTAAAAATAATAAACACATTGTTTTTTCAATAATTTTGGAATTTCCTATATCTTGTAAGGAAACATGGCAAATCATAAATTATTAAGATTTTATGAAAGGATTTCACATATGCTTACATCTAAATTTTCAGAGAGGCATGTGTATATATTTAAACTTTAATTATGAATTCTAGATACTTAAGAACCATATAGCTTCCAACACAATTTCCCAAAAGTAGCACAACCTACCATTATGACTCCAGCACTAGCCACCTGAGCAAATGCCTTGTGTATCTCCCACAGATATCTGGGAATCAATAGCAAGAACTGCCTAACTTAAGGAGTGTTAATTCCTGTGCTCATTAACTGCACCTGGGTCTAACAGAGCCAGAAACATTTCTGAAAATCCTTTTACACATTAACTAGTTAGGACTAGCACCACAAACAGGTAAAAATCAACCCAGACTATATTTCTTTTCTAAAAATTATTAGCGTAATAATGTTACATAAGAATAACTTATATGACACGCAAAACAGTGAACTTGAAATAGCATTTAAAATTTGTTGAGGGAACTCTCAAGGAATATGAATAAATATTGGAAAGACAACCACAAAAAGAGTTCAAAAAATAATAAAATTAAAGTAATACAAATAGAATGTAATAAAATAGCTAAAGAAAATCCAGACAGAAATAAACCTGAAATTAGAGAAAAATTTAAAAATAAAACTCAATAGAATTTATATCACTCAGTCACTACTGGCTAGCTTTTATAGTGCTGTAACGTGCTATGAATACTATTGGGGGAGAAATTTAATGAAGTTACTTGATTAATTTAACTACCTATGAGCCCTGTGAGCACCAATAATAATTGGGCAGGCAAGATGTGTTCACTGGAGATAGAGTAGCATGAAAATTACTACAGTAATCCACACATTCTTATTGGATTTGGGGATCAATCCATTAGAGATAACTTGTGTATTGTACTGAGTCAAAAGCCTCTGGGTATGTTGGTAACAAGCTTGAGAAAGAAGCCACTATGTGACCATAGGATTATATTGCCTCCTAAGTATTTTCATTATGCCCATAGATTAGTGCAATTCCTCAACCTCAACTGCATTTGCAGTAGATAGGTTCTAATATAGGAACTCACAACTTGTCAACAAGCACAAAGAATAAAAGACTAATACTACTGGTACAAGGGCACACACACACACACACACACACACACACACACACACACATATATATATATATATATATATATATATATATACATATACATATACATATACATACATGTAACATCTTTTCATTCAAGATTTAGGGAACATTGTAATATGATAAGTAACATTAGAGGAGACAGAGCTAGTTCATAACTACAGAAAAACCAGTATTTTATGGATATTCAAGTGTTGTTGCATACATGAAATTTTGTGGCTCGTAAAAGTTACTTTTGTTCACCTTCAGTAATTGTCATTGCAGAGGCTTGCTTCTGAATAAGCTCATGCTTTCTAGTTCTTTCTGAAGGTTAACAGGATGGTTGAACTCAGCTATTCTGGCTCAAAAACTCCTCTCCACGTTGATTGATTTGAACTGGGTCCTCTCTTCTTCTCACTAAATTGCTCTGCTTGGCCTTAAGTTGACTCTGGCATTTTTTTGTAATCTGCCTCCTTCTTATTATCCGGCTTTACTGCCTCTCCTAACCTCCACTGATCTACATGAACTCATAAAGGAACTCAATTCCAGTGCACTGCACTCCCTGCACTGACTCCTAGCAGACTCCACCACATTGAACTTGACTATGTAGAACTGACTGACCCTCCCTGTACTACTCTTGCATAAACTCTCTTGCTGGTGCTGCTTTCATGAGAGTTGAGCTTGTCATATCTCTGACTACTTCTGTCAAATATTTCTGATTCATCACTTTGTCTGCTCTTCAGTTAGATACCTCCAATATGGCTTCTTGCTTCTATAAACTAACCCTACCTACATTGTTAGGGATGAAAGGTGTGTGTGTATTGAGGACATGTCGGTAATCTGGCCCGAGCAGTGATGTTGCTAGAATAAAATTCCCCTGCAGTTTCCATGATAGCATATGTTATATACGACAAGATTACAGCTGACAACTTCAAAGCATAGATGGCATGGAGTCATAACATCCCATATATTGCTGGGGAGATACTGGAAATTGAAGAATTCTTGGGGATGGATAATTAATTTTTGTCAGGGTTATGCATGCATATTAAGGGAAAACTAAGTTTATCCAGTAGTTTTTCAAATAATATATGAATTTTGAAGGAAATAGCAGAGGACGAGAAATGAGGATTAAATGAAGAAGAGGAAATAAGGTTTGAAATTTTTAACAATATTTGAACATAACTTTAAATTATATAAAATTAAATCTGTTTATTATTTATAAATTTAAATTATAAAATTAAATTTAAAAATAAATTTCATTTATTGTTGAAAAGGGAAGATGTTTTCCCTGAGCCTGTTTTAAGTCAAACATAGTCTTACTCTCCTTTTTTTCTCATTGGGTGAGTGTATGATATATCTGTGTGTGGTGTGGTATATAAGTAGTATATGTAAGTAATGGACTTATACCAGCAAGTTCTAGGAATCATTTTGTCTCTGCCACTAAATGCAAAACATATAGGCATTTTCTTTGTTCCTAGATACCAAAATCTGGTCTTCATACATGCATAGTAAAACTCTTTTCTAGCACTTTTATAGTTTTATTAAAGCATTTCTCTAGCCCTCTTATAGTTTTATAATAGAAATATATCACTTATGAGGAGGAGGAGATGGCAGAGTTGACTCAGTGCTTAATGTGTTCTCATGAGGATCTAAGGCTGGAGCCCTATCACCCATAATATATGAAGGTTTTGACAAAGCTGAACAAGGCAATCTAGGCTATAACTTACCCACTTGATGGGCCAGTGTGACAAATGTAAAAAGAAACATAATGACCAGAAAAAAAATATGCAGAAGAAAAAGATTACATTGCTCTAGAACCACCTAACTACAAAAACATGAATATGTAAGTTTCACTTTACATTATTTAATTTTTTCTGATTACAGGATGGCATTCAAGAGAATAAAGCAACTGTATTGTTCATACCTAGAACTCAGTAGCATAGATAATTACCAAGGTGACCACAACTTTTGAGTAATATCAAAGTACATAAGATTGAAAAAAGCCAGGAATTTTTATTTTCTACATTACCATGTCACTTGTGCTGAAAGTAATATCAGCTCTTCTTTTATCTTTCATGGGGATCTTTCCAAGTCAGTAAATTTAATTATTTATTTCAATGGAAAAAACAGTGTAAACAAATGACAATAACAACATAAAGCTAGATGTAGTGTTGTGCACTTGTAACTCTAGGGCTGATTGGGTTGTGACAAGTAGGGTTCCAGAAGCTACTTAGTGGACTGCTATGTCTGTATTTGAGTGATTTAGGCTTTGCTAGAGACTCTGTCTCTAAAACTGAAGATAAAAGGTGATCAAGACAAAACACATGATATCGATATCCATCCTCCATATCTACACACACACCACCACCAGCAGCAGCAGCAGCAGCAGCAACAGCAGCAGCAGCAGCAGCCAGAATGGGGAGGCAACAGATTCTAGAAAGGCAGCATTTTTACCACATTCACAAAATCTCCAGTATGTAAGCAATTTTCTTTGGGTAAAAAGTGACTAAGTAAAATGTGATGGAAAAATGCAATAGAAAACTTCAATATGACAGGACAACCAAGCTACTGGAAACAAAGCTCTGGGGGGGGGTAATGTATAATTTAGCAAATAAGAGTTCACATAAGAATTAAGTATGGGCCTTGAATTCCTGATCTTTCCAAGGCTTTTAACATGAAGGGATGCTGAATTTTTATCAGATGCATTTTCAGCACATAATGAAATGACCATGTGGTTTTTTTCTCTGAGTTTGTTTATGTAGTAAATTACATTGATGGATTTTCATTGATGGTTCTATTGAACCATCCCTGCATCCCTGGGTTGAAAGTTACTTGATTATGGTGAATGATTGTGCTGATGAGTTCTTGGATTCAGTTGACAAGAATTTTATTGAGTATTTATGCATCGATATTCATAAGAGAATTGCTCTGAAGTTCTCTTCCTTGTTGGAACTTTGTATAGTTTTGGTATCAGCATAATTGTGGCTTCACAGAATGAGTTGGGTAGTGGTCCTTCTGTTTCTACGTTGTGGAATAGTTTGAAGAGTATACCTAAACATAGTTAAAGCAATATAGAACAAACCCAGTGAGTGCTGGATAGGATGTGGAGAAACAGGAACACTCCTCCATTGCTAGTGTGATTGTAACCACTCTGGAAATCAGTTTGGCAGTTCCTCAGAAAAATAGACATAGTCTACCAGAGGACCCAGCTATACTGCTCCTGGGTATATACCCAGAAGATGCTCCAACATGCAATAAGGACACATGCTTGAATATGTGCATAGCAGCCTTATTTATAATAGCCAGAAGCTAGAAAGAATACAAATGTTCATCAACAGAGGAATGAATACAGAAAATGTCATACATTTACATAATGGAATACTACCCAACTATTAAAAATGAATTTATAAAATTCTTAGGCAAATGGATAGAAGTAGAAAATATCATCCTGAGTGAATTAACACAATCACTAAAGAACACATATGGTATGTACTCACTGATAAATGGATATTAGCACAGAAGTTTGGAATATCCAAGATACAATTCACAGACCACATGAAACTCAAGAAGAAGACCAAAGTATGCATACTTTGGACCTTCTTAGAAAGGGGAACAATATTCCCATGGGAGGAGATACAGAGACAAGGTGTGAAACAGAGACTGAAGAAAAGGCCCTTGAGAGACTGCCCCCCTCCCTGGTGATCCATCCCATATCTGTCACCACACCTAGACACTAATGCGGATGCTAACAAGTGCTTGCTGACAGGATCCTGATACAGCTGTCTCCTCAAAGGCTCTGCTAGTACCTGACAAATACAGAGGTGGGTGTTCTCAGCCAACTAATGGATTGAGTATATGGTCCCCAATGGAGAAGCTAGAGAAAGGACCCAAGGAGCCAAAGGAGCTGTCAGCCCCATAGGAGGAAAAACAATATGAACCAACCAGTACCTCCAGAGCTCCCAGGGACTGAACTACCCACCAAAGAGTACACATGGAAGGACCCACGGCTCAAACTGCATATGTAGCAGAGGATGGACTTGTTGGACATCAAAGGGAGGACAGGATCTTGGCCCTGAGAAGGCTTGATGCCCCAATATTGGGGAATACCAGGACAGAGAAATGGGAGTGGGTATGTTGGTGAGCACTGGGAAGGGGAGAGATGGGATAGAGTGCTTTCAGAGTGAAAACCAGGAAAGGAGATAATATTTGAAATGTAAACAAAGAAATATCTAATAAAAAATTAAAAATAAATAAGTATAAAATATCCTGGGGTAACTTTAACCAAACAATGAAAGATCTGTGTAACAACTTCAAGTCTCTCAAGACTGAAATTGAAAAAGGTCTTAGAAAATGGAGAGATCACCAATGCTCATGTACTGGCAGAATTAATAAAGTAAAAATGGCCATCCTACCAAAAGCAATCTACAGATTCAACCTAATGCTATTCAAAATTCCGACACAATTCTTCAAAGACATAGAAAAAGCAATTTTCAAATTCATATGGAAAAAGAAAAAAAAACAGGATAGCAAAAACAATTCTTAATAAAAAGAACTTCTGTGGTAAACACCATGGCAGACCTCAAGCTATACTATGGAGCAATAATGATAAAAACTGCATGGTATTGGCACAGAAACAGACCCATTGATCAATGGAATAAAATTGAAGACCCCAGAAATAAAGCCACACACTTACAGATGCTTCATTTTTGACAAAGTAAAAAATATACAATGAAAAAGAGAAAGCATCTTCAATAAATGGTGCTGGTCTAACTGGCAATCTGTGCATAGAAAAATGAAAATAGATCCATATTTGTCACCTTGTGCAAAGTTCAAGTCCAAGTGGATCAAGAACCTCAACATAAAACTTGATGCACTAAATCTCATTGAAGAAAAAGTGGAAAATACTCTTGAACACATTTGTACAGGAGACAGTTTCCTGAAAAGCATACCAATGATTCAGTCTTCAAGATCAATAACTGATAAATGTGATCTTATGAAACTGAAAAGATTTAGGAAGGCAAAGGACACTGTCAATAGGATAAAATGGTACCCTAGAGATTAGGAAAGGATTTTCAGCAACCCTGCATCTGACAGAGGGCTAATATCCAAAATTTAAAAAGAACACAAGAAGTTAGGTACCAACAACCTTAATTACCCATTTTAAAAACTGGGGTAGAGAATTAAACAGAAAATTCCCAACAGAGGAATCTCAACTGGCCCAGAAGCACTTAAAGAAATATTCAAAGTCCTTAGTCATCAGAAAATGCAAATTAAAACAACTCTGAGGTTCCATCTTATACACATCAAAATGGCTAAGATAAAAAGGACAAGAGGTAACACATGCTAGCAAGGATATAGAGCAGGGGGAACACTCATTGCTTGTGGGAGTGAAAACTTGTAAAACCACTTTGGAAATTAATTTGGCAGAATTCAGAAATCTGTGAATAGCTCTACCTCAAGACTAAGCCATACCACTCCTGGACATATATCCAAAAGACACTCCACCATCCCACAAAGACCCTCAAATATATCCATAGTACCCTTTTCATAATAACCAGAAGCTTGAAACAACCTAGATGTCCATCACCTGAAGAATAGATAAAAAAATATGGTACTTCTATACAATGGAGTAATATTCAGCTATTTTTTTTGAATGATAAATTTTTCAGACTAATGGATAGAATTTGAGAATATCATTCTGAGAGAGTTAACCCAGTCCCAAAAGGCATATACTTACATATAAGTGGATATTAGATATAAAATACAGGTACCATGATACACTGCACAAACCAAAAGAAGCTAAACAAGAAGGAAGGCACAGGCAAAGATGCCTGAATCTGACCTATAAGGGGGAATAAAATAGTCATTGGGGGCAGATGGAGGCAGTAAACTGGGTAGAAGTAGAATGGGGAGGGAAATGTGGACCTTCAAGATCAGGAATAGAGAAAGACAGGAGAGATGGCTAGATGGCCATGAAAATGAATAGAAATCTACACCTGATGGTGCAGGAGGGAATGGCATTTCCAGGAAGTGACAGAGACCTGGGATAATAAAGGTACCCAAGAATTAATGGAGGTGACCTTAGCTGTGGTTTCACAACAGTGATGAGATGGAACCTGAAAAGGCTATCTCCTGTAGCCTGTCAAGAACTGCAGTGGAGTGATAGAGACACCAACCCACTCACAAATCTTTCAACCCAAAATTTATTCTTTGTACAAGAAATGAAGAAAAGTTAGATGGAGTAGAGACTGAGGGAATGGCCAACAAATAACTGGCCAACTTGAGACCCATGCCATGGACAAGCACCAGTCCCTGAAACTATTAATGAAACTCTGTTATACTTGTAGACAGGAACATGCTGTGCTCTGAGAGGCTCCACCTGTAGCTGACTCAGACACAGACACACCCACAAACAGTGGATGGAGCTTATGGACTCCTATGGAAGAATAGGAGGACAGACTGTGGGCCACAACGGTGATAGGAACTCCACAGGAAGCTCACCAGAATCAATTAACCTGGACCCTTGGGGTTCTGAGTCTGAATCACCAACCAATCAATATATACTGGGCAGGACCTAGGGTTTCTTACACATATGTGGCAAATGTGTAGCTTATTCTTCATATGTGTCTCAAATAACTCAAGAGGGGGCTATCCCAAAAGCTGTTGCCTATATGTGGTATATGTTCTAGCTGGGCTGCCTTGTCTGAGACAAGGAGAGAGGAGGTATCTAGCCTCACAAAGATTTGAAGTATCAGGGTGAAGCGATATCAGGGACCGTCTATCCCACTCAGAGTAAAATGGGATGGGGCATGGGGAAATGACTGGGGGAGGGGAATAGAAGGGGGCAGGATGTAAAGTGAATCAGTAAAGAGTAAAATTAAATTAACAAAAAGTTTATCTCCATACTCCATTTTTAATGTAAATTATAAAGATATAAGGAGTATAATATGCTGGCCTGATGCTGCTTGTATTCTAAAGCTAATATTTGCCCCCCCCCAAAATTTGTTTTCCCAAATATGAAAGAATCTGCATTTACAACCAAGGGACAGTGTATGATCTTGGCCTGAGTTATTTCTGATTGGTAAATAAAAATGCTGATAGCGAATAGCTGGGTGAAAGAGACATAGGTGGGATTTAGCTTTGCCAGGCTTGAGGGGCAAGGAGAACCAGAATGAAAAGAAGGTGGAGGAGGAAGGAAAGCCACCATAGGTTAGGTAAGCTATAAACATGTGACCCTGAGGGTTGGCAAAATGGAATTAGAGCAGCCCACATGAAACATAATAAATAATAATTTGGGGTTATTGATAGGAAAAGAGATTTATAGCATGTAGATGTCTGCCTAGCTCTAGTGCTGACTAAGACTTATTTGTTCTAAATATAAAGGTTGTGTGTATCTTTATCTGGGAAATAAATGATCAGAAGCTGGGTAGAAAACCTCTATTAGGATTAAAAATTTCTACAACAAAGGAGACTGTAGATGTAGGTTGAAATTCTCTCAGGATATTATGATATATAAACCTTTTGATTTTTCTTTCTATTTTCATACAGTTAAAATCTACCAGAAGTCATCTTACTCTTTACCTGAAATTAAAAATAGTTGCATATTTAAATTTTCTTTAACTAATTTGATGCCAGTTGTATTTCTTTATGTTACTAACGTATTTAAGCATTTTCTACTACTTATATGTTTTCAAAATAGCCATTATCTTCAGGAAAACCTAGTGACACATTTTGAGATAAAGAACTTTCCTATGCCTTTTGGACTTCATCTCTTATACTCTTTAGAACAGAGACCTATAGTAGAACTAAACGCAACTCCTAATAATATTCTGCTATACTCATAGATTCATGCCTTATGGACCATTATGAGACAGGTTTCCACCAGTAGCAAATGAGAACAGATGCAGAGATCCACAGCCGGACATTATGTAGAGAAACCCTAAACTGGATATCTCTATCCTTTACTAGGAACCTGAGGAACCCTCAGAGGAAGGAAAAGAAACACTAAAGGAGGAAGGAGATTGAGGACACTGAAAACAGAGCCCACTGAATCTACTAAGCAGGGCTCATATGAGGTCTCAGAAACTGAAGCACTGAGCATGGAGCTTGGGTGAGCCTACACCAGGTCCTCTCTGCATATGGCATGATTGCTAGCTCTGTGTTTTTATGGGACTCCTAACAGTAGGCACATAAGTATCTGAGTCTTTTGCTTGCTCTAGACCCTGTTATCCTCCTATTGGGCTACCTTGTCCAGCCTAGATATGAGAAAGTTTGCCTTGTCTCTTGGTATCTTGTTTTGTCCTGTTCAGTTTTTGTCTCTTGGAGGCCTGCTCTTTTCTGAAGGGGAATGGTGAGGAAGTGGATCTGGGGAAGAGAGGAGGTGGGTTTGGGAGCTGGGAGGACTGCAGCCAAGGGAATCCACAGTCAGGAAGTATTGTCTGAAAAAAGATTTTATTTTCAATTAAAAAAATAGAACAAGCAAATATAGCCAACAGGGGTAGATAGTAAATTCTTGCTAAAAGTTTCCTTCTTAGTTTTGATCACAAAATGATTTGTTATTATGTATCTCAAGCATTCTTATTAAATGCCTGTATTAACATGCCCTTTTTCTTAAATATATAAAATTTCAGCCATCTATCAGAGGCAAGGAAGACCAGAGTTTGAGTTGAGTGGCCTGAGGTAGAAAACATAAGTAGAAATTTTTCAATCTATTATTTAGACCATGCTAAGCAAGAGTATGATGACATTTGTGAGGACAGGATTCCTCACTGTTGCTGAACTCAGTTCAGTTCAATTCACTTCACAGGAAAAAAAAATAGTCAAAAGATAAGTGTTAGACGGTGAATTCCATTTCCCCACACCACGCTACATCTCAATCTGTTACTACCTCACAGTGCCTTGTTATATGCATTCAGACTTCAAATATTGGTTTTCTGATCTAATCATCCACAAACTGCTTTAAAACACACGCTTTAAGCGACTTAGCACTGAAGCTCACTGAGCTTTGATGAGATAAATAGTCCTTTCCTCTTGTCATGATGTCATTACGCGCCCAGTGCATGTCTCTCCTTTTTGGAAGCTTGTCATGAACATTGAACTACCTAAATCCTTTAATGGCAGCTTTCTTTATTTTTTTATTTTTTAACCTCATGTATGCTCTCCTTCAACCTTTTATCATAAAAGCCTGTTTGTTCACCTTCTGACAGCTCTCTGCAGCTCATCACCCTGCAGGCTGCACTTAAACCATACCATTGTATGAATTTCAATATATAGAAAGAAAGATGAAAGATAGAAAAAATAGATAATGGGCCTGTGATAAGGCAGAGAATTAACAAAAAGGGTCAAATTACTTGAAGTTCAAACCAAAAGACATCAAAGAGGGAAAGCCAAGTACTAAAATAAGAGATAATAGGAGATGATTGGGGGAGAAAACTCATAACAAAGGGGAGATAATGGTTTGTAACTGGGAAGAGAAATTATAAAGAACTAGAAATAAATGGGTAAGATAGAATTAAAGGTATAATAATGAGAACTGAAAAATAATAGTGGCTGTAGTGAGAGACAAACCTGTCAGACTTTGCACAGAAAGGGTGGGAACACAAGGAACCAGTCCTGTGGGAATGTTCCAAAAGCATGGGAAGGGTAGTTATATTCAGATATGGTGTGGAGTCATGGGAATAAAGGAGAAAGTTGAAACTGGGTAATTAGATGGTGGCAAACAAGTCTGTAGATTTAAAATACCAGGACCATAGGAAAAGCCCACCAGCCTGTTGTTCCACAAGGAAAAGGGGGTGTGGTGACACATCAACCTCTTCTGTCTCTCAGATCATCCTATTGACATTAGATATTGCATATTAGTGGCTCTATTGGATTGTATGCTGTATGTCTGCATGTGTGTTTATCTTCATTTCAAAATGTTCTTATAAAAACAGAATGTCCTAAGTGTTTGTGAGTTATATCTGTCTCCATTCACCATTTCCTCCAATAGCCGAACTATGTAATTGGACATTCTGAGTTGCTATTCTGATTTGATTTGATCTGACATGTTGTCAACATAAATTCTGTAGCCAAACTCTTTTATTTAGAGAATTAGCAAAAATACATACATAACTCATTAACACAACATGCATTTGATTTTTTTCTTTGCTTATAAATTTCAGAGGCATATATAATAAGGTTTTTAACAAACAAGAGGTTTTGAATCTCATATTTTATTACTCCACTAAGGGCTTACCAGATCCACACTATGAAGATGACCTAGCTGTAATACAATGTAGCAAAAGACTAAAATACACCATCCTAAAGGTATTGAACTTGGCACAAAAATTGCTACATTCTTGCCTATAATTATATATGAAGTTGGGAATAAAATACAATTCACATTTGTGAATGAATAGATAACAAATGAATGTATGAATTAATAGAAATTTTCATTCACAGCAAAGCTGGACTCAGATATCTAACAAAGATTAGTAATTATTTCTTAAATATTAGGAAATAGTTTAAATATTATAAAAATGTTCCCTGATTGTTTGACGATGTTTGGATTTACCTTTAGACATTCTTTCCTAACATTCCTGATAATAGCTCAGTCAGAGGCCAACTTCATTAATCCATTTATTTATAACCACCCAATATACATCTTTTTAATTTACTACAGATATAACAGCTTTCATTGATTCATGATATTAACTCAATTGTACAAGATGTTTTGTGAGGTTAATTTAAGCACCTTTTAGATAGAAATTGTCAAACAAAATTTAACTTAGTAAGATGGTTAACATTCATCTTTGTAAGAACAAAGCAGGTTTTCTACTAATATCAGTAGAATTAAATAAATTTTAATTCTGATGAAACAAGAACATCAAAACAATGTAATTTATGAATATTGGAGTAAGGAAGTACATTATTAAAAACTTTGAATTAGTCAGTCAGGTGCCTCATCTCTGTAGTCCCAAAACTCAGAGAGCTGAGGCAGGAAGACAGCCAAGAAAATCAGGCCCTTTTGGGATATATTGTGCTTTCCAGTCTACATTGGGCTCTTGATGAAAAATATATCTACTAATAAGTAGGTAGATAGATAGATACAGAGAAAGAGAGAGATGGATAGATAGAATTGTGTTTGTTTCCAGTTTAGAAAATATTAAAATATATTAAAATACTTTGCTACAATATAACATAAAATATGAACTCAAAATATTACTCAGAATTTCAATTTATAAAAAAAAGCTCTTAGATCATCATCAGATCATCAGAAAGGTGCTTATTGATTAGAAATAAATTTTGATAAGACCTACATAACCCAGAAATAAGGCCTGAATATTTGCAAAAATAGCATTCTATACATACATTAAAAATCAGTGTTGCTTATTCACTGATGTAGACAAAACTTAACAAAAGTTTTTATTAAATATTTTACAAAAATATTTTCATAATTTTGTTTATATAGATATATTTATATTGATAGAATATCAATGTGTTTTATTGGTGGAGAGCTTTAGCATTTGTGAAACGTTCCTAACTTCAAATTTATGAAATAAAACTAGAAGCTTGTTTGTATGTTATATAATTGTAAATATAAAGAACATCTCTTCCTTTATAAAGTTTGGAAAATAGAAATTTGGAGATAGATTTTGCGAGACTGAGAGACTTGATTTTTACAATCTAATAGTTTTATTCTCCAAAGATTTACTCATCACATTATTTAACTATCAAATCTGTTTCTATTGGATAATGTTAATAAATGTATTTAATGAAATGCAGACATATGTTAAAATTGTAAAGCTGTTTGAGGTTCTGAAGTACTTTCACAACTCATTGGGTTATTTTTTCTATTGGAGAGCACTAGCTTCTATGTCAAACAGACGTATTTCAGGTTCAACTTACCAAACTTTTATAGATTAACATGCAGTTACAGACCTAGGTCCTGTGGATGAGTATAAAGTTGTGCAATCTATTCCTATTCAGAGTACCATATGTTGTGTAGATAGTACTCTCATTCAATGACCATGTTGACAATAATCTCTTTATCTTATTCTACACAGTAACATCTTTCTCTTTTAGTGAGAACATGTGAGTGGTCTAGGACAGTTAGGAATACTGCTGATTGTATTCATTCTTTCAATGATTGACATTTTCTTATTATCTCTTTTTTTTGCTATTTTATTACTTAGTTGTTTGGTCATTTTAGTTTTGGTTTAATTGGCAAAAGTATATAACAAATAAATAATAGTAATAGGGAGAAGTTTAATTTTCTGATCAGGAATGTGTGAAAATCTGGACTAAGTACATTTGTTTTGTCCCATATGGCACCAGACGGAAACTATGCTAGTAAAAAGGGTTCAGATTGACTTTATTGATCAACCCATTTATACTTAACTGAGCTTCTTTATATCTCTCCATTATTCCTGCAGTTCCTTGAAAGGAGATCACAAATTCTGATAAGACCACTCAGTTCTCCTAGCATTAACAAACCATCACATGTGCTATGGTCTGGGTTAAACAGTCACAGGTCAGTGGAAATTACAGGGAAATGCAGTCTATTTACTAACGGAAGTATTAAAGATTTTGCATCTCTCTTTTAACTTACCATATTATGCTTAAAATAATATTTCTTTATTATGAAATTCCTATTCAATCAATTCCAAGAATTCCAATTTCTAACCATGAAATTTCTGGGGTTTTGAGTATAAGAAATACCTGGTTTTGTCCAAATTTATATACGGTAATAAAAAAAAATCATTGCTTTTTAATGTAAGTTTTTTTCTAACATAATCCTTCACAAATGTTATTTTAGGTTTTATATTTTAAAATTTTGTGCAACATTTCAAATGTGGCTAATGCTAGTTCATTTAAATAAAGGAGTAAAGCTGTATATTTAAAGGCTATTTTAAATATTTTCCTTGTCATTTTATAATTCCAGAGAAATTGTTCTGTCATTTGAATTTTATTTTGCTATCAAATACATATTCCTACACCATCAAACTGGGAGCTAGGAAAGACAATAATGATGTTCTTATAAAAATTAAAAGCAGGACAATTCTAAAGCTGGTATTTTAGTTTAAATTATAAGTGAATATGCATGCATGTATATATGTATATGCACATATGTATGTATGCATGCATATGTATGTATGTATTATAAAACTAGTGGCCAATTAAAAAGCAACCAAGCATAATAAACTTTCTCCTACTTAGAGGAGGGTTGGTTTTTTTACTTGCTCACTCATTTGCTATTCTGACATTCTGTGGGAAATTCCATTGGACCATTTCTTGTCCCTGTTACCATTTATGGCTACTCTCCTCTAAGAGTTTGCCTTATATCTAAACACACACACACACACACACACACACATACATGCATACATACATACATATGTGCATATACATACATAAGTACATATACATACAAACAGACATATATACATATTAATGTGCTTATAAACATACATACATACATACATACATATATACTGCTTTAATTTAAATTTAAAACCTCAGGAGCAACTATACCAGCTCTAAGTCTGATTCTTCATTATTGAACTATAGTTTGGAAATAAAATACAAGCTTACACACACACACACACACACACACACACACACACACATTGCAAGTTTCTAAAAATATGCATTTTCATATCATAACATTGAATTCACAAATGAAAAGGTGCTAGAGAAGATAATACAATAAATGAATGAAGGTCTACTCTAAGCTTCAGTGCTATTTTAAACTTCAGAAGCTAGACTTAATACGTAGCAAAACAACTTGTTTTTGATGATACATAATGTCATTAAGCTTTTACAGACTTCTCCATTCTAGTTTACTCTCATTGCTCTCATGACATTTCGATATTTGAAGTGCAAAATGAAAGTTATTGAAGGAGCTGGCAACATCAAGGGTAAGTAGCCACTATTCATCTTGGAGAAACTCCATCCTGATTCCTTGGGATGTTTAATATAAGCCTTATTAAATGTGTTATTTAAATATTATATTCAAAAATTTGTGAATATATAATATTATTTACCATCACTAGTACCTTTGTGGAAGTTTGCAAAATAAAAAATCTGGTCATAACTTTAGTACAGAAAAGTTACTACAAAGAGCAGTGGCAAAAGAGAACCATACTGAAACTTGCCTGGGCAACATCTCACTCTCAGGTTTGCAGTAACAACATGCAAGTCTGACTGACTTTCCCACTGAAACATAAGGTGATGTTTTTATTTTCTGTACTGCTGCCCAAGCACATGAACAATTCTCTTTAAAATAAATTGAGCTTTTGAGTTTACTGAACTAGTATATCAAAGGTGCTTAATAGGAGAAATCGCTTTATCAGATGACATAAAATAAAATTAAGAACATCTCAGGTCAGTACTCACCACTAAAGTCATGTATGAGCTTCCAATGTTTTCATTTATATCATGGAATAGGTTTCGATTCATTTTATTTATTTGCAAGTGAGATGCCAAGATAATCTCAACTAGCAAGCTTGCCTTCTTCTATTCCATCCTTTTGGGGTTACCAACTTGCTTGAAATACCAATTTTTTCAAATTAATCTAATATAGCTTTTAAGGCAACATATCTGATCTACAAAAATCAAATCTAAATAATGCTTAAAATAATGCCATAAACGAAAGAGCATGAAACACTTAATGTGTGCATATGCTTGAGACAAGATTGGCTACATGATGAAACTTCACATTCTTTCTCAAAATTATTAAAAACAAAATCTCATTGGCAACAGTAGGGCATACAGGCAAGCTCAGGGTCCCAAGAGACTGCACAGGTGGCACGCCCATAAATTTGGCTTTGGTGTAAGACGGAGATGATTGGCCAATGCAATAACAGTATTCATAGAAAACCATACTAGTATGCACTAAAATAAATCTGTCTGGACAGAAAAATTATAGTATCTTTCTAAAATTCTAAAACATAGCATTTTTCAAATCTTTCTATTATGAGCTACCCTTACAGATTAATTGATAGGAAAGAAAATTGCTCAAAAAATCCATACTCAAATTTTGACAGAGAAAATGACTCATAAAGCTGGAAAATAACAATGAACTCTTCTTTTTTGGTCTGTCTATCTTTTGGAGATATGGCTTTGTGATTAAATTATAACAAAACAAGCAGAATTTAAAGGACATGCAGGATTATGCAATTACTTTTGTAGCTGATGAAATGTAAATGACTAAAATTTACAAAGTAATTACAAGGCAATTATGGAGAAAAAGGCTGTTTTGTTCACTCTTACTTTAGCTCCTATGGAAATAAGTTAGTGTGTCAAACTATTAACTTAGGGGAAGTTAATCACCATCTTTTAAAGCTAAAATTAGAAATAGGAATATCTTGCCAAAAAGGGATATATATATATATATATATATATATATATATATATATATATATACCAATATTTAGTAACATCTACTTTCATGGCAAAGAAGAAAACATGACTGACTACAATATTAACACTCAGATAGGTAGATCTTTTTGATTTTGGGATTACTTTTTTATTTAATGCTGTGTGTGTGTGTGTGTGTGTGTGTGTGTGTGTGTACATGTGCATGTGTGAATGCTGGCCCTTGGATAATTCTTTAAAAAATGAATCTTTATGTAAGGGAGGTTGATGAAGGATATTGTATGAACTTGTTAAATATGACTCTGGGAAGCGAACATTGAATTACTTTGAATCATTTGTGATGAAATTGATTATATGATTAGTATAAGCTTTTGAAGTACTCTTAGATACCTAGCAACATTTTTCCCCAAATATTGTTAGAATCCATATGCATTGGGACTATCTGGTCACCATACTTTAACATAGAACTTGTAAAAAGTATTTCTAAAATATTCAACATCGAATTACTAAGGATAAAACCACTGTCCTTATTTTGTCTAGTGAAAAATACCTATTTTGCTTAGTGATATGTCAAGACACTCAAGATATATTTAAGGTTTGTATAAAAAAACTAATGTGTTTTTATGAGCACACATTTTATTTTTGTTTTGGTGGTTTTTATTTTGGAATCCAAGAAATGTGGGACTTAATATAACTAATTTCCAATTATTTCTTGTCTACTTACAATTTGTGTACAGTTGTGGAATTTCTTATGTTCCACATGAAAATTTTCTGACATACTCAGGATATTCGTGAAACTAGATTTTGTAGATGTATAGACTTAGAGAGAGAAATGGAGCAATAATTATATTTGATATATATGTAAGAATTTATACATAAGATGTCTTACAAGTCCCATGTAAGTTTTGTAACTATTATTATCCTATTTCTTAGGGATAGAATAAATTATGTATCTTGATGTATCATTTATTTGCTCTATATTAATTATTCCTTTATTATTCTAATGATCTATTATACTGGTTTCTATAATGTAGCACATATACATGCTGAAACCTAGATACAAGTCCTACAATGTCTGAGAAAAGCGTGATAGGAGAAGTAACTTCTTATGTATCTGGGTGTAAGGATGGTCTTCTCCCCTATCTATGCTTATTTGCATTGTATTGTTTTCCCAAAAGAATATAAGCCAATTTCAGAAAGGTTTTATAGTTGCAAAATCTGCAGTCTTCTGATTAACCATATTTGTCTTAATTTTAGATCTTGCCATGACATATCCAATGAAAACATGGTAGGAAAAATAAAATGGTGCATGCTATTTTAAGATGAAAAATTGTAGCTATGATTTTGGTGTATGATCCAATGTTCAGTTCTTAAAATAACAAAAGCATTTTTGCCTGACAGACTTGATTTGAACAATTAAAACTTCTTGTAAATTAAAACTTTGTATTTAAAACTTGCATCTTTTGGGAAAAATGAAATAATTTCAGGCACAATGAATTGGTACACTTCACTTCTACACCATGACATTCATGTAACAAAAGTGTGTATATCTATCACACACTGAGTAAAGTACAGGTGACCCAAATTCCAATGAAAGTTGAATAGAGTCTGTTAATAGTATACCAATTTAGTTAATTATTTAGGGAGATGACATATGCCAAGTGAAATAAAAATTAAAGCTCATGTGGACACTTAATCCCCAAAGGCATATATAAATGCCATTTGGAGATGAACCCTTTAGGGATTAATTAAGATATATAAGGTGAAGACGGTACCAGATATAAGAAGAGATTCCTAGTTACTGGGTCTGTTCTGTGTGGAATTTATGCTCTTTCCCACCAATGATATATCCTCATCTGAAGTTTGCAGCATGAACCTAGAAACCACACCCGCTGAAACTATAAGGAGTGGTAGCATTCTTTGTAGTATGGATCTGACTTGTAGTTCTTGGCTTTTACAATAAGAAATTAAAATAGGGTAAGGTAAGCTATGCTAGTTACTTTAATGTGTAGAAAGAAATCATACATTCAAATTAACTTACAAATAAGAAAAAGTTATCATGCCTCACCATAACAGAAGTTTCAGGCCCTAGTGGTTTGGTTCTACTGATTCGCTACCCTGGATGAATATAAAACTTTATGCAGGGAACTCATAGTTACAGTGTCAAAAATAAACAATAATGAAGAGAAAGCTCATGAAAAAGTCAGAAATGAAGAGGAAAATACATGGTATTGTTTATGGTTTCTAGGTTGTACATACAGGATTTTTGGAAGTTGCCATTCTGTAGTAACAAATGAACAACTGAAGGAACTGGACAATGACCAACTCTCTGACTTTTAGGATAACTTAAGTCACAGGAAAGTTCTGAAGTTTTACTTATCTTAATTGTAGATAGCAAATTGCCTAAGCTGAGACTCTTAATTACCAGCCACATGAGAATCCAGTGTCAGGTTAGGTAGAAAAGCACAGAGTTATCACAGATATGCTACTGGGGGGCAGCACTGACAAAACTGAGAAGAGCACTTGGGAGACCACTCTTGTACAAGTTATCCCTAGAGCCCAGAGCCTTGACTAATGTCTCTGAAAGCATTGAAGAAAACTTCTTACCTCCCACTGCTCCCAGTATGGGGAGGAACAAATATACTACACACACACACACACACACACACACACACACACACGACAGGATCTCATTATGTATCCCTTATTGTACTGGAACTATAGGCAAAAAAGGCCTCAAAATTCAGAGATCTACCTGCTTCTTCCTCCATCCAGCTGGTATTAAAGACATGCACCACCACACACAGCTTGAATATTCTTTTTTTTTTGTTTTTGTTTTTGTTTTTGTTTTTGTTTTTTCGAGACAGGGTTTCTCTGTGTAGCCCTGGCTGTCCTGGAACTCACTCTGTAGACCAGGCTGGCCTCGAACTCAGAAATCCACCTGCCTCTGCCTCCCAAGTGCTGGGATTACAGGTGTGTGCCACCACGCCCGGCAAAAAATATGGAACGCTTCACGAATTTGCGTGTCCTCCTTGTGCAGGGGCCATGCTAATCTTCTCTGTATCGTTCCAATTTTAGTATATGTGCTGCCGAAGCGAGCACAATATTCTTATTTCATCAAATTATTAATACTTTTCCCATACAATATAGTAATCCCATGCAAAGTCACATTAAAAAATGTTCTTATTTTATTCATAATAGTAAAACTAATTAGAAGCAACTGAAACACCTAGTCAATTACTAAGTAGAAAACTTGTGAAAATATGTTCAGCATAATATATTCAGTAATGATAAGGAGAAACTACAGACAAATGTATATATGTTTTTTTTAACAATTGAAATGCAAAAAAGGCATGTTGTATGATTTCACTAAAGTGAAGATCTAGAACAAACAACATAATTGGACAGATAGATGTTGTGACTACAGGTATGGCTTGGTAGAAAAATAGCATTCTTAATTGATTGCCAAGTTATTATTATGATCCTGATAATAGATATGTAAATGTGTTTCTGAAACCCCACATAGCACATTTATTTGACTGCATATGAATGATGCTCAGTAAAGTACATTAAAATATTTACAGTAAAAATAGCAACATTGTTGAAGATTATTATTCAAAAGGTTAAGATTAAAGTAAGAGTTTAGCAGAAGATCAATCAAGCATTCCATAGTATAAAAGAAGTTTGTTATAGGTTAGGCTGAAATGGTAACAGTGTTCTACACAAGAGACTACATTAGAACACATGTGAATGCAAAGTAGTTTGAAAAGATTTGGAAGCTTTCTGACTTGGTATCTGAGATGGGTTGTAGAGAGAATATAATCGAGGCAAAGCTAGAACTAAGTCTGGTATTAGAATTTCTTGGTATATTTAAACACAAAGAGATCCCTGTGACTATACCACAATAACGCAGCAAAAAATAATGGAAATATTCAGCATTGGTGTGGTCTTTGGACTTTACTAAAGTTAATTGTAGAACCATTAAATTGCTTTGAGAAATACGGCATACTGACATATCCATTGGTGCCATCCCTTCAACCTTCAGAAACTAGTAAGCTTTTACAATTGTGTAGCAGTGTCTTACAAAAACTCCATCAAAAATGTGGGAGGGATGCATGCACATGTAGATGAAAACATACTGAGCTACACATACAACTGTACACACAGTATCATAATTTATTCACATGTTAGATATTAATTATGACTTATGAGACCTTTGTCCACAGATTATTTACTTGGTACAAAGTTCCATGGTGTATTATGTTGCCAAACCTACAAATCAATTTTTATTTCCTGCATAACTCACAGCGATAGCTCCTTGTCTCTTCTTATTCACTCTGGGTGTTTTTGGAAACTCACAGAAAAAATTGGAAGACAAATACTTCCTTTTTTGTCCTGCCTCAAGAAGCCCAACAGGAAGCACTCAAATTAGGTGAGCAGCTCATTTTCCAACAATGTGGAAAAAGGTTTCTGCCACTAAGAGACAGTTCAACTAGCCAGGTGGGAAATTCTGCTGCAAACTCTACCACTGTTCACTATGCAGGAACAAACACGGGTGGATTTTAATGATGCCAGAACAGAAGTGAGAGAAGCAAGGCAAAGCTGAGTCCCACTCACTAGCATGGTTCTCCCAGAGTGAAATCTGAAAAAGAAGATTGATTCCCCCAAGCAAATAAGGAAATGCCCTTCCCTTGAAACAGCATTCCATTGTCTCAGAACCCTCAGGAAATGTTTGACTCCCAGCAGTTGTCCTGAATACTGAAAAGTGCTTGTTTTTGAACAAGTCACAGATTTGTAAAAATCTAATCACTGTTTAGAAATACAGAAATTAAATAGGAAATTGGTAAGAATGTAAAAACATATTACAGCATATTTTGCCATGTGACTTCATCATATCCTCACTTTTTTGAATCTGGCCTTGGTCTTGTTCCTTAGCAAATGGGCCACAAGCCTACACGAGGAGAGCATGACCAAATTTGTGCATCAAGACTTCCTATTGCCAGATGGAAAACTTGAGTAATAGCCGGGCGGTGGTGGCACACGCCTTTAATCCCAGCACTTGGGAGGCAGAGGCAGGTAGATTTCTGAGTTCGAGTGAGTTCTAGGACAGCCAGGGCTACACAGAGAAACCCTGTCTCAAAACAAAAAACAAAACAAACAAACAAAAAAAAAAACTGGAGTAAATTTCTTGGAGAAATGTAGTTTGTTTACTCTAGCCAAAAGTTACACATGAATAAGGCTGTAAATGGATCTTAATAAACTCTCTTAGCTATTAATAATATCCAGTCAGCCCCCCAATAATAAAGGGAGATTCGTATGGACTGAATTTAAATCAGCTTAGCACACTTGCTCAGGGATTAAGCCAATCTATTTTTCTATATGCTAGACTACCTACTTTCCAGCTGCACTACCCAATAGCAAGTACCCAATAACAAATAGCCAAGAACTTGCTGTTTGAGTCTCACTCTGGTTATTTCTGCTCCATCAGTCCATCCTCAGGGGTTGTTATCTGGGGCATGTGTTCCTGGTGTATCGGGTCTCATAGAGATCTCCTTTTCTCTTCACCTCCTTTCTACTCCATCTCCTTTCTCCTCCATCTCCTTTCTCCTCATAGTCCCAACCTGCTACCCCTAGTCCAGTCCAGTAACTGAAATTTCACACTTCTGTTCTCCCCAGTAACTGGCTATAGCCACTTTTATTTAAACACTAACTTTAACCTGATGAGCAAGTTTAAAATAACATCATTTGGTATATATGAAGATCGGCCTGCCATGGACAACCAAATCTTGGAGGCCAGCATTTAGCATTGGATACAAAGTATCACCAGACCATCCCTTAATATAAGTCCATAAGGATCAATCAACACATGTGACAAAATGCCCAATGTCCTCACATGGATGAGACCAGGAAAAACAAACAGAAAAATCAAGTCTGCCCAATCCATAGTTGTTATTCACTTCAGTCATGGATTAAAAATATTGCTAAACATACGTGTTGTATGGCAATGTTTGACTGATAGAGACAGCATAGTCAATTAAAACTACAAAAGGTTTATATTAAGAAGGATAATTTCCTCCCCCCAACTCCCACCCACCGCAACCACAGCCATCTTGGTGGCAACTGTTTGGACTGAGCAGGCAGAACCAGATACCCAAGATATCCCAAGATTAAGATCTCTGGGGACTCAGGCCACCAGGCGTATATAGGAACGGGAGCTGGGCAGAACAGTGGTTCCTATGTTTCAGCAGGATGTGGGTTCTCCTCACTGTGGGAGACCTGCACTCCCTACTCCCCGTGCCACCGCCAGCATTTTTACAGCTGACTGGACTAAGCGAGCAGAACCAGGTACCCATGATATCCAGAATTTGGGTTCTCTGGGGACTCAAGGCCACCAGGCAGCGATCTGGGCAAAGCAGTGGTTTCTGGGTTCCAACCAAGCATGAGCTCTGCGTCTTGAGGGGGACCCTGCACTCCCTGCAACCATGGCTATCTCCGTGGCAGCTGTTTGGACTGAGTGGGCAGAACCAGATACCAGGGGTATCCCAAGTATAAGCTCTCTGGGGACTCGGGCCGCCAGGCAGTCATCTAGGAACTGGAGCTTGGCAGAGCAGTGGTTCCTGTGTTCCAGCAGGATTTGGGTTCTCTGCCCTGTGTGAGACCCTGCGCTCCCCAATCCCTCGGCCACTGCCAGCATCCTTGCTGCTGATTGGACTAAGCAAGCAGAACCAGAGAAGGTAAGCAGCATCAGGTCCACAGAGATAATATTGCTTGGAGCAAGATACACCAGGGGCCCAACAGCACCAAGAACCAGAATATATTTTCAACAAAATCATGGGAAGAAAAACTTCCCCAACTTAAAGAAAGGGATGTCTGTGCACACAAAAGAATGTTATTAGACTAAACCAGAAAAGAAAAAGCTCTCATCACGTAATAATCAAAACATAAAATCTACAGAACAAAGAAAGATTATCAAAAGCAACAAGGGAAGAAGGGCAGGTAACATACAAAGCAGAACTTTCCCAATTACACCGACTTCTTAACAGAGACCCTAAAAGCTAGAAGGGCCTAGACAGATACCTTACAACCTCTAAAACACCACAGAGGCCAAGATAGACTACAGTACCTGTCAAAAATTTCTATCACCCCGGTCTTCCTTCCTCTCAAGCTTCATATGGTCTGTGGGTTGTATCATGGTCAATTTGAATTTTTTAGCTAAAATATTGAGCGAAGGGGAGACAGAACCTGCAAAAACCTCCTCCAGTAGATAAGATAGGCATGGCCCCTAGTCGAGGGATGGGGCCACCCATCTGAAAGTTTTAACATTATTATATTCCTGCCCAAAGGAAAGACAGGGACAAAATAAGAGTAGAGACTGAAGGAAGAAACATTACCTCAAAGGAAAGGCCTAGAAAAATCTATTTCAAGACAACAGACCCAAGAAGCAAGCCAGAGTAACCAATCTAATATCTATCGAAGTAGACTTGTAATCAAAACTAATCAAAAGAGACAGGGAAAGACACTTTGCACACAACATATGAAAAATCTACCAGGATGATATCTCAACTCTTAACATCTATGCCCCAAATAGAAGGGCACCCACATTTGTTAATGAAACAGTGCTAAAGCTTCAATAGCACATATAACCCCACACATTAATAGTGTGACATCATTACCCTACTCTCACCAATTAACAGGTCATCCAGACCCTCCCCAAAAAAAGAAAAAAAAAGAAAAGAGAAAAAGAAAAGCCTGAGAAATAATAAAACTAACAGATATTATGAAGGGAATGGACCCTACGGACATCTGTAGAATATTTCACCCAAATACAAAATGATATACATTCTTCTTAGCACCTGAAAGATCTTTCTCCATAACTGTCCATATAATCTGTCACAAATCAAACCTCAACATATACAAGAAAATTCCATTAATGACTTATATCTTATTAGACCACCATGAATTAAAGCTGAACTTCAACAACAGAAACACTATAAAGCTTTCATACTCATGGAAATTGAACAACTCTCTTCTCCATGATCTCTGGGTCATGGATAAAAGCAAGAAAGAAATTAATGATATTCCAGAATTTAGTGAAAATGAAGGTGCTACATACCCAAATTTAATGGAAATTATGAAAGCAGTACTAAGAGTAGCACTAAGTGCCTCCAGTAAAACATTAGAAAGTTCTCATACTAGCAATGTAAAAGTTTGCCTGGAAGCTCTAGCAAAAGAAGAAGCAAGCACACAAAAGAGGAATACAAGGCAGAGAATAATCAAAATCGGGGCTGAAATCAACCAGTTAGAAACAAAGAAAGTTAAACAGAGAATTCTCATCAGAGGAATCCTAAATGGCTGAGAAAAACTTAAGAAATGTTCAAAGTCCTTAGTCATCAGGGAAAGGCAACTTAAAACAACTCTGAGATTCCATTGTACACCTGTCACAATGGATAATATCAAAAACTCAAGTGAAAGCCCATGTTGTGGAGGATGTGGAACAAGGGGGACACTCCTTCATTGCTGGTGGGATTGCAATATTTTACAACCACTTTGGAAATCAATTGGATGGTTTCTCAGAACACGAGAAATTGTTCTACTTCAAGACCCAACTCTACCACTCATGGACATAGACCCAAAAGATGCTCTACCATCCCACAAATACACCTACTCAGCTATGTTCATAGCAGCTTTATTCATAATAGTAAGAAGCTAAACATGACCTAGAGGTAGGATATCGAAACTGTGATACATCTACACAATGTGATACTGATCAGTTATATATAAAAAAAAAAAAGACATCATGAATTTTATAGGCAAACGGATGGAACTAGAGAAAATCATCTTGAGAGAGGAGGGGTTCAGGGATAGTCATGGGGAGGACAGGATGAATGAATGGATGCCCAAGAGAAAGAATGGAAGTCTGCAACTGACAGGGGGCATAGCGGTCAGCTTCTGGAAGGGATAGAGACTTGGGATAAGTAAGACTCCCAATAAGCAATAAGGGGTGTCCTTCGCTGTGACTCACATCACTGTGGATATGGAGTCTGGGGAGGCAGGTTCCTGTGGTTAGGCAGGAACCCTGCTGGAGTGATAAGGACACCAACACATCCATAAAACTTTTGACACAAAATTTATGTGGCTAGTAGTTTTAGGTTTTTGGTTTTTTTTTTAAAAAATAGTTTTGTTGTGGTATCAAAACCCTTTTTATAAAAAATAATAACTGTTTGATATTGTGATCTTGTATATGTGATCTTAGTAGAGAAGAGCCAACATAAACTGGCTTTGACAGGAAAAGGCTCTCTCTGTGATTATAAAGTCAGGACACAAATATTCTTTTATTTAGTCTAAATCTACATCCTGCATGTATGATTTTAATGAACCCCTAAATGAGTGAAAAAGATATTCTTTTTTTTACCAATGAAAAATCTGGAGCTTTATTGCCATAATGCAGGGAGGGTCATAATGAAAGTACCTTACGCACAGGTGCAAAATGTAATAACGAAGTCTATTAGTTTTATTAAATAATATATACTAACAAATATGAATGAAAAACATTTGAATGTAACCCATTAACTCTAGAGTCTAACCACTAATATTGTTCAGATTATATTATTGTAAATATAACACCTTGGGCCTCGTGTTCAAGGAGATGTATATAAATACATTTCTGGTAGGAGACTAAGAACACTGAATGCAGAGATGCATAGAGTGGAAACATTGGAGAACACTAAATTCAGACATGCAGACATTGGATCAATGATGAAGAACAATGATGTCAGAGATACAAACCACAGATACATGATGGAGAACACTGCTAGTTAATATATTACCTGACTCTGCACCACAATTCTGTTGTTCTCTACATATCAGCTGAAGATTATTATAATAGTCTCTATCTTCTGCAAAAAGAAACTTCTTTGATGTGCATTTAAAAAAATCTTTATTGTCATTCTAAACCTGTTTTAGAATGCAGTCTCAAATTATACTAGTTTAAGAAAGTAGTATTCAAACATGCTCCAATTTTTTGAATTATATTTAGTTCATTTCAATTTTCAATTATTTAGCTTTTAATCTGATTTTAACTAAACAATTCCTTTTTAGTAGATGATCAATATTTATATTGACAAATAATGTTCATCTCTAAATATTCTTGTGCTGAATTTCTAGTTAAAATTTTCTTATCAGTACTTGGTTAAAACCCTATATCACTGTTTATTCTATTTTATTTTTACATATTTGCATAAGCACAAAATTCATTCCCAGTAATCATTACTACTTGTCCTTGCAAGCACTATTAAGTGCTGTCTTTCATCTGCAATTTTCTTCTTTATTTTTTTACCAACATATTTCAAAATAAGTTTACCTGCATTCTCAGAATTATCTGCAGGCCCCTATCTTCTCAATATCTTCTGATTTTCAAAAGAAATACATCATTTATCAAATCCTCTGATCTTAGTAGAATGTTTCAGTTCTCTTTTGATGCCTCTGAAATCTTTATTGGAAAGGCTTTGAATATGTCACCCACTGTATCACACAATCTATAACAATACCATCTCTGTGCCTTGCTTTTCATCTTGACAAGTGTTTGTGCACGTCTGTATCAACAATATTGCCTTAAGTTCTCAGATTTCCGGTAAGTGGCATGACATCAATACTTACCTAAATTGCTGCCTGTAATTTAGTCTTCATTTTGCTTTTCAAAAAAAAGTCTTATCTCTCATTACCTGCTTTTATGGGATAATCTGATTTTTTTTTTGAAGAATGGAAAGAAAACTAAAGTCTTATGCATTGATTTGAAATTATACAGAATCATCAGGGTCATTTATGTAGCCTCTCAAATGCTATTCACAGGGACTGTCACTCATTTCCCCAATCTTTTCTCTACGTAATGACTTATGCACCATGATCCTGTCCTACATTTATATGACCTCACATTGTTAGGATGTCCTTAAAAATGCTCTTTTCCCAACTGTCAGTCATGAGAAGATTGAGCATAGACTCTGTTGCCCTAAATTTTACTGTTTCTAATGTTGGGTCTCTGACTGAGTCTGGCTTCTAATGTCATGAACATCTTGTCACACTTGCATATCTCAAGCAGCAACTAACATATATTCCTGGAATAAAGCACACATCTAAATACATCTATAAGAGTAATTTAAATTTCTTCTCGTCCAAATATGAAGTCAATTGTGCAAGATGTGAAAAACTTACTTATAGGATGACCACTCTAAGGTATGTACTCTGAACTCTAAAATGAGCAATTAGAATAATTGGCTCAATAACTAAATTAGATTCTGATAGAATGCATGGAGAAGTCATAATCCTTTCTATTTATGAATGTAAAAAGAAAAGCAAACACAGAGAGGTCACAATCATGGTCACGTCTTTAGTCCACCAATAGTTGAGAGTGTAAACTGATAGAATCATTTACTTTAATCATTACTTAAATAGGAAACTGACTCTATATATTCTTTCAATTTTCAGCTTGCATAATTAAAGCCATGGAAGAAGCTCATTTACACAGTTTTTTTTTCCTAAATACACAGTAACCATGACAATGGTTATTGTTTGTAGATGATCTGGATAATATTATTAGTATTTTTCAGCACAGAGTATGATAGAGTGATCATGCTGAATAAGTCACTTTATCTGAAAAATAAGAGAGAATAACCATTTCAAAGTATGTCATAAAAAGATTTCATAGATTGCATTTATGAGGAGTAGAACATTTTTTTCTAAAAGAGCATGTTATTACTAATTTATTCAAATGTCACAAAACACTGGCTTAGAATAGGTGTTGCACAAGTTGTCTTCCTTATAGAAGGACAATATCTTCTGCTGGTAATTACCTACTGTGCAATGACAAAAGAACATTTTAAGAGAGACTTTAAAACAGGTAGAAAATTCAATCCTAGAAAATTACTACCAGAGGCTCTGGAATGACATCATTCCATATTGTGTTAAGATCCTTGTCCTTTTGTTTCTTCTCGGCAGTTATGAGCATACTATATCATGGTATGCACTCAATGATAAGCGGATATTAGCCTAGAAGCTTGGAACACCTAAGACACATTCCACATATCAAATGGTGTCCAAGAAGAAGGGAGGCCCCTGGTTCTGGAAAGGCTTATGGCAGCAGTGTAGGGGAATACCAGAACAGGGAAGTGGGAAGGGGTGGATGGAGGAACGGGGGAGGGAAGAAGGCATATGGGACTTTTGGGGAGGGAGGGATCCAGGAAAAGAGAAATCATTTGAAATGTAAATAAAGATTACATCCAAAAAAAAAAAGAAGGGGAAAAAAAAGGCTGAAGAGCCTTTCCTCAAAATGGTGAAACAAAAAACAAAACAAAATAAAACAAAATAGAAATGAACAAACGAAAAGCCTTTAACCTGTGAATAGAGTGTATCCTTAATCTTACCAGTGGTCACTTCCTTTATTCCCATGCCACAGATTATCTTTCTCTTGGGAGTGGATACCACCACCACAATTTAAAAGAAATAAACAGTAGAGAAACTAATGTGACTTGGTAACTACAGTGCACAAAGTTTTGTTATCTGTTATAGTATATCTCTTTCCTCACAGAGATTGAAACATTGCATCCTAACTTAGTTGTTGTTAGAAATACTTAGCTGCCAAAATGTTTTATGGGGATTATTTCTTTATCCCCAAACAGCTATTTTTTTAGGTATTTTAATTCCCTTTGAAGTTCTCAAACTGTATTACTTATTTTTTTAATAAGTATATTGGAGTACAAGTAATAAAAACTGAAGCATTACTTTTAGACTACAAAAATATAAAAAATCATTTTGATAAAAAAGTACAATGCAATCATCAAATATTTTTTAAATATAAAGTGTGATTTACAAGAAATCCTGATTGTAAGGGCTTTCGTCTAGTGTGCCTCTCCCAGACAATCTGGAATGGGGCTCGGCCTTCTTCCTACATTCAGATACTCCAGTTGCAAGATTAAATTTCTCCCACCTGGACTATCTCAAATTTTAATTTTTTTGTGAGATTGTCTTATTAAAAGTCAACAATAAAATTAAATCACTATTAAGATATTTATTTTTCCTTTTAAAGTGAGATTACTAGTTTTATTTCAAAATAAATAAGGTCTGATATTTATTATATACATTTATGAAACTATTAATAAAAACAAATTTGTAAATGCTTTTAATGATATTTTCAAAGACAGCAAAATCTTCACAATTGGGATCAGTCCATAAGACCCCTATATAAAACATCTCAGCACTGATATAAATTATGATTTGGAATTGCAACCTATAATCCTAACACATGCAGCCAGTTGATTAGCTACATGAGTCAAACAGATGTGGTGAGAGATCCTGGTCACTACATATATATATATATATATATATATGTGTGTGTGTGTGTGTGTGTGTGTGTGTGTGTATGTGTGTGTGTGTATACACATAAATATACCACCATATAGAAAGGTGGATAGCTGTCAAGGAAAAAATTACAACCAGTTATGGATGAGTATTTGTAGTTTTAGAAAATCCTTTCCACACTAAAGAAAAATATGCAGTCATGATGCCCACAATCAAATTGCCAATCTATTGTCCATGTGCCTTATATGCTTTTAGAAAGTAAAAGTCTAAGGGCAAATCACAGACAATTTTGCTATGGTATATACCAAATTTAATCTATTTATCCTAAAATCTACCTGCCGATTGCTCTTTCTGGAGTGGAAGTCCAAAATATACTCTATATGATAGGATACCTTTGGTAAACGTCTACCCCTGAAGGAATTATGTAATGTTTGTATAGTTATGTATTATGATTTACCAACCATAGATTCACAAATATAAAGCAAAAATATCTCAAGTGAAATATTACAGCTAGTATCAAATCACTGCAGGTTCCTATTTTTAGTAACAAGGATTTCTTCATGAGCAGTCGGATGATAAATGACTAATCACACATATAGTACATATTTAGCAAAACTTTCTAGAAATTGTATTTGGTAATTAAAAATCATTATTAAAAGCCAAAAGTAATTTATAAAATATTTTAAATAATTATATATTATTATGAAATTACCTCCTAAAGCACACAGTAAAATCATGAATACCCTAATGAGTCATTCATTCTTCGGCACAGAGTTCTTTTTAGGCATATCATACAACTTTTATTCACTGCTACTTAATTTTTGTTAAATTAAATGCATAAGGCCTATCTTTTCAGGTTCTTGATTTTTCCAAAGATGGACTCTCTATTTAACATACAAACAACATTAGACACATAATGCTACCAATGAAAAGCACAACTAGTACTGAAATAAATCACCTAGTATAAGGGGTTTGGTGATTTATATATCTGCATGAACATTTTAATTCTAGAGAGATGTCCAATTCATCTAATCATGTCTGTACAAAACTTTTAAATCAAGTGTTCTAAAATACAATTTAGCTAATCTCATACCAGACTCTAAGCTTCGGCTTGCCCAAACTAATGTGGTCCCTTCAAGCAGCCACTTTTGTTTTAAAGATTGTTTAACAATACCCTTTGGAATAGGCAGAGAAAGAACATTACAAAAGACAGAGTAAGGTGGAAGGACAAGGACACAGATTGAAAGAGAGAGTACTGGATGCTCAACACTCATCACATAAAGCTGGAATCATGATCATTAGTTAGTTAGTTAGTTAGTTAGTTAGTTAGTTTATTTTACAGATATGGATACTAAAGTGGGGTTTTTCAGAACTGCTTGTATATCATACGTACTTTATATTTATTCCTGTGGCACCAAAATCACTCCTAGATATTGGATTTTATAATAATAGTCACAATGCTCTGTATGAGAAGATTGGAATGGATTGCCAGGGCAGTTGCTCCGCTTCTCTTTATTTCTCTCAAACATATGACTGTGGTCATCATACAGATTGTCTGAAATGAATAGTCTGGGAAAGTCCCTGGTATGGCTGATCTCTAGGCATGGTTGTAGGCCAAACCTTCTGTCTCCAGCATGCTGTTTTAAGATTGTTTGCATAGTGATGACTCTCCAGGAAAACAGATTCTTATATACACATTGTTTTCAAGATTCTTTCTTCTGTCTTTCCTGACACATTTATCAGTAACAGTCATAAAGCTAAATTAAGACAAAGTTGAATGCTGGGGACCATTGATGTGAAAATCGCATGATATCTGAGTATCACATGATTGAAATACTGGCAAATACCGATTCAATCCTATATCTTTCTCATAAAAATATTTTCTTCTATGTTTAAACTGTTCTCTCAGTTATCTCTGATGTGGGGAGATAAGTTTCTGATTCTTTTACTAAATGTTTCAGAGCCCAGTATCAGGAAGAATAGTTGTTCACAGTATAGCAGAGGCAAACTCATATAATTAGATTCTGTGTGCTGGGAAAAATTATACTTGTAGTACTTAGCTTTTACCATGGCAACAATCATCTTTAATATCTTACTAAAATGTAATTAGGATAGTTATTAGAAAGTCATACTGATCAATTTACATCACAAAGAATCATAATCCCATCAAATTTTTCTGGCAGTGAAATTATCATTAAAAATGTTTTTATAGGTTTATATCGATCTGCTTATAATTCTCTCCTTAGCCAAAAACCAAATCATGTCTTATTTTCTTATGTTTCTAACCCTGAACATCTCGGTTACCTAAAAATTTTCTAAATGTTTCTAATCATCTGTTGTGTAATCAATGTAAATTAAGGTGTGTTGTTGCATGAAACATAAACATGATCATAAACAATCAGCATTCCTTAAAGTTTATTATTCTGTGTTGATTACATGGGGAATTTTAATCTATTTCGTTGTCTTGCTGAATTTTCTTGCTTCATTTTTACATATTAAGATGCAATAAAACTTGTAGATTACATATGCTGTGGCTTATAGAACATATCTTTGTCTGGTATATTTTTGCTATGAATGGGAAAGATTTCCAAACTCCAACTTCATCCAATCAGAAGTCTTTACAAGGCTAGTTGGCCATATCCTTCAGGATAGCAACCATGCTGCAGGAGGCTGTCATCATTAAAAATAGTTTTCTAGTGGCAGTTACAAGATCTTGTGGCTCTTCAATCTACTCTTGCTATAACATTTGGATTTGTCTCTTTTGCTTTCCCCATTGATGGAAAGAGTGCGACTCTTCCCTTAGCTTATTTTCTCTAATCAAATTTAGTCAGTACCAAACAAATCATGCTGTGCATACTCTGACCAATGTCTCACTGACCATGATCACAGGTTTATAAGATGAGGCTTCAGCCTTCTGATTTGTTGCAGGGAATAATCATGCCCAATATTCTGTCAGTACATGAGATAGACCACTATTTTCTGCCACCATCCTCATTCTCCTTGCATCATGCTACTTCTGTCATCATTTAATTTATGGGTTGTTTTTTTCTTCCTGCTCAGTTCCAATATCTAAGTAGCTTATAACAAAATAATATTAACAATGTGTTTACATAATTCAAGAGCAATGGTTTGAATATGGGTATTGTTTCTCTGCCTTAAATACGATTGGAATCAGTTAAATTCATATATCTTCCTATTCTGAAACCTAGTCTGTAGAGAAATATGCCATTTGAAGAAGTTGTTTGACCATGGCCAAAAGCAAGAGCTAAGACTAAGTATGAAATAACATTTCAAGAATTATCCTTCTGTTTCCATGTTGTTATTGACACTGTGGCATATGACAAAGCCCAATGATGATACCTACTGTGAGGCAGGGAAATTTTCAGGAGACTATGTCATTACAGAATTAAAATTCCACCTTTCACATTAAATTCTCAATATTAGCTGCAAACTACTTATGCAACAGGCAAAAATCAGTCTCACCAAACAGGCATGCCCAAACTAGTATTCCCAGGGTGTCCACTTGGGCTCTTCATCTATCAGTTGCATATTGCAAAGAAATTTTCATGACAATGTAAAATGTAACCTTAGGAAGATGAAGATATATTGCCAGTGACAGAATTTAAAATAATATACCTCTGACTTTGTGATGAATGCCATGCTCCCCAAAGCTGTATTGATTATGTGTGAGCATTGAAATAACATAGAGCAAAAGGATAGATCACTGGATGTTCCCCTTGTATTAGTATCTTGCAATCACAAAAGAACATACTAGTTTTATTTTTTAGCCAGCTCTTGAATGTATGTTCAATTAACAAAGTCTTCTCATGGTCTACTTCTCATCTCCTTGATATTCACCCAGTAATATGATATCATCTTTAACTGAACTTGACCTAGAAATCTACACATAAGCTAATTCAATGTAGTTTTATCATATCAAAAGGAGATTGATACCTCCTATGGGAAACAAGAACCAACAGTTTCTTCCTTTCTATTTATTCTTTTAAGAAAAATGATGCAATCGTCTCCTGGAAATATCAATGGCTCTTTATAATTTAAACACCATCATAAAGTTACCTTAAAATTATTATTGTTGCTACTGTTATTATCATTATTATTAATTATCATATTCTATTCTCATAGCAGTTTCCCTTCCTTTTGTCTTTCCAGGCCCTCTCATCACCAATCCCCCACCATTTGCTCTTTTTCCATTTCTCTTCAGAAAATTACAGGTATCACATAGATATCAACTAAAGATGGCAAATCAAGTTGCAGTAAACCTAGGTACCTCCCTCATATCCATGCTAGGCAAGACTACCCCGAGATTTTACTTAATACCTGTCAGAATGACTGAGATAAAAAATACAATGGCAATTCATGCTGCCAAGGATATGGAGAAATGGTAACACTGCTCCCATTGCTAACAGGAGTCCACTTGGACAGCCACTTTGAAAATCCATATGGCAGATTCTTAGAAAATTGGCAATCTACCTCAATATCAATTATACCACTCTTTGGCATATATGCAAATGATGCCTCATCATACCAAAAGAATACCCGCTCAACTATGTTCACACTACTTTATTTTTTTGAGATTATAAGACAACTACATTTCTCTCTTCTCTGGGATAAAATATGAATGAATGAATGAATGAATGAATGGGGAAAAGTCTTAGCAGTAGGCTGGGGTCTTTGTGGCTTCCCACAGGGCCACTTTGACCAACAATTTGATTAGTTATATCTACTATTTCAGACTGTAATCTAAGGAGCATATCAAATTCTTACATATGGCTGATTTTTTTCTCTAGTGATTACTCAAAGTATTTACTAAAAATGTTAATTAAGTATCTTTATATTTGTTAATGTTTTAATTAATTATTTTATTTATTGAAATTCAAATGTTGTCTCCTCCTCTTGGGCTCTTTTCCACATTCCCCCACCCCATTCTCCCTTCCCTTTGTGCCTTTAGGAGTATTCTCCCCACTCTACCCATCAACTCCTACCTTACTCTTTGTGTGTACCCCTTCACTGGGGCATCAAACCTCCACAGGACCAAATGCATTCCCTCCCACTGAGGCCAGGTAAGGAAGCCCTCTGCTATATATGCTCTTTGATTGGTGGATTAGTCTCTGGGAACTCTGTGGGGTCCTGTTAGTTGGCACTGTTGTTCTTCCTATGGGGTTACAATCCCCTTCATCTCCTTCACTCCTTTTCCTAACTCTTCCATTGGAGTCTGTGACCTCAGTCCAATGGTTGGCTGTAAATATCTGCATCTGTCTCAGTCATGTGCTAGTAGAGCCTCTCAGAGGACCACCATGTCAGGCTTCTGTCTACAAGCACAACATGGCATCAGCAACAATGTTGGGGTTTGGTGCCTGTGCATGGGATGGATCCCAAGTTGTGGTGATCTCTGCATGGTCTTTTCTTCAGTCTCTGCTTCATCTTTGTCTCTACATATGATTCAGGGTCAAAAATTTTGAATGTGGGTGGCTTCATCCCTCAATTAGAGGCCATGTCTATGTACCGGACTTTTTTTATGAAATAGGAAATATTACATTATGAAGTCTAGGAATCAGGGTAGACTTGAACACCACAGTCTCCTTTATCACGTTCCAGAGCACTTGTATTTCAGGTGAATGTCACCTACCTAACTGCTGTTAATTCTTCTAAGCTAAATGACACATGCTCTATAGAGTATTTTTCTCCATGTTTTATACTCATCCAAAACATACTAGTACAATAAAACAAATTTTCATAAGCTACATACTTATCTTAGTTGATAGAATGATTGCCTAGAACTAATGAAGCCAAGGATCTGATCCATAAGAAACCATATAACCAGGTATGGTGCTCCTTGCCTGAATTTCCAACATATAGGAAGTGAGGGAATGAGGATCAGAAACTCAGAATCATTCTTGGCTGCATAGGAAGATCATATAGCCTAGCCTGTGTGAGTTTTTTGTCTCTATTTCCATATCTCCCTCACACAAAGAAATTTAAAAACATAAGGAAGGTCTGAAGCCTATTATACAGTCTAGGATGACTTTCAACTTGGCATCTTCATTTCTGTACCATCTAATAGCTTGGAATTGTAACCATATTTACTGTGTCCAGCGTTAGATTTAGTGAGGTTTTTTTCTTTTAAACTTTTGGCAGTTATGTCTTATTCACACATTCATTATTTATCTTAGCCATTTAACTTTTCCTCATCATACTTGCTTTATTCATGTTACTAAATTTTCTTGAGATTAAAAATCAAAATAAACAATTGAATCCCATACTGGAATTAATAAATACACACAATAGAGGAAATATAATTTGTTACATTTATGAAAATAAGACTACTTGGAATTCAGTGTCAATGTAAACAGGAAAATTGATGAGGTAGAAGTCATTACATGTAAGTACATTGAGACTTTACTATGTGCTAGGTTTTATTTATTTATTACTCCTAATCAGCATATGCTATAGTGAACACATTTAGTATAATAAGACTCCAAGTAATGGCTATGAAAACTATGATTCTTCACAATTTATAGATGAAGACAACTTTTGGAAGGCCAACTTACCCAAACAGACAAAGATGGCAAAGAGAAGAATTGTTGGATTGAGGTTAGAAATTGTCAGAGGGTCAGGAAGTTGAATAGAAATATGTAGCAGTTGAGGAAGGACAACTGGGGTTAGCCACTGGAAAGTCTGAGACACCAGGGAAGCGCGAGACTCACAGAACTGAATGAGGATGACATTAGCCAAAATGCACAACAAAGGGGAGTTAGAACCTACAAAGGCAACTTCAAGGAGATAGACAAAACCTGAATTTTGAGATAGGGCCACCCACCCATCTCAAAATTCTTAACCCAAATATGTACCTTTCCAAAGGAAACAAAGTGACAAAAGAAAATGGAACTGAGACTGAAGAAAAGCCATCCACAGACTGTACCACCTAGGGATCCATTCCACCTGCAGATACCAAACCTCGGCACTATTACTCATGTTAAGAAGCTCTTGCTGATAGGAGCCTGGTATGGCTGTTCCCTGAGAGATTCTACCAGCACCTGACCAACCATTGGTCAGGTTGATACAGCTAAACATTGGACTGAACCTGGGGACCCCAAAGAAAGAGCTATGGGAAGGACAGAAAAAACTGGGGGGGATTGCAACCTCATAGGAAGAACAATATCAACTACCCAGATTACCCAGAACTCCCAGAAACTAAACCACCAACCAAAGAGGATACATGGAGGGATCAATGGCTTCAGATATATATGTAGCAGAGGATGGGCTTATCCAACATCAATGGGAGGGATGCTATGGTCCTATAGAGGCTTGATGCCTCAGAGAAGGGGAATGCTAGAAAGGTGATGTGGGATTGGGCAGGGAGTTGGGGAAGAGGGATGGGATTGGTGTTTTGTGGAGAGGCATCCAGGAAGGGGGATATCATTTGAAATGTAAATGAATAAAATTATTACTAAAAAGTAGTTTTAAGAAATAAAACTTTACTTGTGAAATACTAAAACTTAAACTTAAAAAGAAAAAAACCAAAAGAGGAAGATATATAAAAGACCTGACACCCATGCAGGCAATCAGCACCTCTGACTATAATAGGAAACCATGAACAACCTGAGTGCTTTAAAGCACATTTATAAAACAATAATCAAAGAACAAACATGCTCTATAAAAACATTTAATAAATAGAAAGTCTGGTAAATATATAATTAAAATGAAGTGGAATTGAAATTATTTTTGTACCTTTTACTGTATATTTTAAACATTTATAAGTATGTGTGTGTGCATGTGTGTGTGCGTGTGTGTGTGTGTGTGTGTGTGTGTGTGTGTGAACATATATGCTCTTCTGTATGTTTGTGGAGATCAGCAGAATATTTGTGGGATTTGATTCTCTCTTTCTACCATGTAGATTCTATGTAATAAATTCAGGTTGCAAGGCTTGGTGGCAAGTACTTTTACTCACTGAGACATCTTTGTAGCCAGTAATTAAGATTTTTATAGGAATAAAAAGTGAGTATCAAAAGTGAATAAATGTATCTGTATGTTTCATAAGATGGCTAACATATAGTAAGATGTTAGTAGTTAAATGTTTGTGTTATATAGTAAAATTGTATTTCCTTCATTAGAAACATTTCAACTGTCATCCAAATACATATGGATAATTTTGACTAAAGCCTTATAAGCATTGATAACCTCATGTTCAAAACTATCGAAAATGAAAATATTTAATAGTGTGTTGATTCTTATGTTTTAATGGCTTCAGTTTTGACAAAGACATTTAATAATTTTGTGTAAAATGTGCATGGTAACCTATAATGCAATCAGCACTTATATTTGGATAATTGGAAATCTTGAAGATTCATGAAGCTGCAACCCAAAATATCACCAAAATGACTGTCCAAATGTGAGACACAAAAACAATGAATGAAAAAATTAAGAGAATAAATTTGAAAGAGGTCAAGGAGTTATAGAAGAGAGTGTGAGAAATGTTGGCTGTGTTACTATGATTACCCTACAAAAGCTTAAGGTAAGGCTGAAGAAAATCTACAACTCATTGAGCATGGAGATTCAAACTGGTTCCCACCTGGAGCACTATGGATTCATATTCATAGTATTAGAAGTTACTCTGCATTCTCCCAAAGGAGAAAGGGAAGCACCAATATAGCTCCAAACTCTTCCACCTACAATGATGACATACTTGCAAGATACAGTACTGTAATAATGTATGAAACTTGTGGAAATAACATCCAATATCTGGCCAGAATTAGGGCCAACTCCATGAAATATAATGCTTGAGATGGGCCAAGAAAGGCCAGGGACTTAGAAAACAAATCAACTACTACTGTTCAGCGAAAGGAATGTAGGAAGAAAATGGCTCCTAATGACATATATTATTCTCATAGAACAAAGCCTTACTTGGTTATAATCAGAGAAGCTTCTTCCTGTGGCAGATGGAAATAGAGACCACAGTCAGACATTATTATGCAGTCAGTGAGGGACTTTGAACCATTCAGTGCTAAATTGTATGTATGTGTATGTTAATTACCTTACTCAGGACTCAAGGAACCCTAAGTGGGGGCAAAAAGATAAGAACCAGAGAAGATGTAAAACACCAAAATGATGATGATGATGATGAGATGATGATGATGATGATGGTGATGATGATGATGATGATGAAAAATTTTAAAAAAGACTTTCTAAATATAGAAGGAGCTGTGCACATATGACTTCATAGATACTATAGCAACATGCACTATGCCTACACAGGTTTCACTTCTAGTACTGAGAGGGCAAATAGAAAAAAGGCTTACATCCTTACACAGAAGGTAATTCCAATTAATAATCACAAAAGAAAAACTAGTTCACCCCAGCAAAGTCTCACTGGAAACACAAACTCTAAATGGCCATGACTAAACAGACTCAATGGTATTTTTGGAGGCTCTTCTCATAGTGTTTTCTCTAGGCATTTTTTAAACCTTCTAACTCCTTTACATTTATATTACACATATACTATGTCATCTGGTTTTGTGATTTGTGAAATTTCTGTGTGTATAAATATGTGTATCTCTGTTGCGGGAAATACTACAAAAAAGATCCAGCCATCTCTCCTGCCCCGCCAGGCCAAAACACCATGTCCTGATGGGGTCCCACTTGGCATGTTCTCTCTGCAGAGCTATTCTCTCCAGCTAGCTCCCACAGCATTCCAGCTGTGTTCCCTCTCCACCGTCTGCAGACACACATTCCAGTAACCAAGTAAATCAAAACTCTTAAAGCGCCAGGCAGTGGTGGCGCACGCGTTTAATCCCAGCACCTGGGAGGCAGAGGCAGGTGGATTTCTGAGTTCGAGGCCAGCCTGTTCTACAGAGTGAGTTCCAGGACAGCCAGGGCTACACAGAGAAACTCTGTCTCGGGAAAAAAAAAAAAACTCTTAAAGCTTAATTAACTAATCAGATTTATGCATAAATAATATTACAATTTATAAGATGTTAATACAATAATCTTATAGCCAATTGATAATGATAAAAGTTTTATCCCAATATTTCTAACCTTATAAAAACATAGCTATTTGTGGCTAGTAAACATCACATAGGTCCACGTCCAAAGCCATTTCAGTTCCTCTCCTCTTCTCCTGTGACCTCTCTTTCTGCCCAACTCCTAGCTCCGCCTCCCTTTGCCTGTCCAATCACAGGTCTTCCAACTATTTTAATGTGATTGGACAGGGAAAATCCGGCAACATCTGTCTTCATGTTTTTGATTCTTTTCCTTTTCCTTTTTTCTTGTTTTTTTTACCTATTTTGTCCTATTATTTATGCTACTTTGCTTTACTCTTATTCTTTAAATGCCTGTTTGCTTTATAAGGAGTCCCAGAAGTGTGCATATTCAGATGGGAGAGGATATTGGGGGAATTAAAACCATAGTCAGAATACATTTTAGTAACAAAATTCTAATAATAATATAAAATAAAATGTATATTTTAATTTGAAAGTCTAAGATTATAACTTCTACCACAAATATTTGCAAGTTGGCTTGGAAACAAAGTAAGTGAAACTGACATACATGCAGATATACATATATGTATACACATATGCATTGATTTATTATCTTAGAAATTATCTTCCATAATTAGTCGCTAATAAAGGTGTCTCTATCCCAGGTTAAACTGAACTGGTATTCCCAGTGTAACCTTTTCTATCAGTCATTCTCAAAGGAGATATGTAAACTATTACGGATTATCAGACTTCAAGTTTTGTTTCTCAAATAGTGTGAATAGAAGAATAAATCTGACTTATATATCCAATTCTCCATGTTCTTTCCTGGCTTCTTCTTTTGTAACTAGGTTGTTTACTGAAAATGAATCAGGATTTAATCTAATTCTAGCAGAAACTTGACAGTCTCAGTCTTGGATTTCTATGACATTGCTTGTTCCTTTCAACTCCAGATCCTTTTGAAATGAGAGACACTGTCTGACTAGACCCTGAAGTTTCTGCAGAACTTACCCCCTCTGTTTTCCAGTTGGGTTTCTTTTCTATTAATATGCACACCAGCTCTCTGTTTGACTGAACTGCTGAGTTACTTCTTTTGTCCTGTTTAATCCCTTTCATGCTAAGTATCATTACTGGTACTCCCTGGAAATAATCTCTTGTCTTTATCCCCTGCAATGTCCTCCTCTACAGTGAATAATCCTCCCTCTGTGAATCACATAAGATATTCTTGTGAAAGACTGCAATATAGAAACGAAATTCAATAGTTACCCCATTCTCCCTCTTCTGTTCTAGATCCCAGGTTGTGTAGCTTCCTGGGCAAGCACTTATGTGGTTCATGAAAAGCTTTAGGAAGGTATGGAACTCAGAAGTTCCTTGGATGGGCACCACTGAGTTATCCCAGTCTAGCCAGTCAAGATACGAACATAAGGTTTAGCTCTATGTGCCTTCTTCCTGGGGTAACAGGTTTCTTTCGTGGTGTTCATTCACAGGAGTCAGTGCTGATTCTCAGTCTGATGCCATTGTCTTTTTCCCACATCTGCCTCCAAATTAGGCTGGATAGGAGTCTTTATAACATGAACAATGGCTTCCTCTGAATGAGTGATTCAAAAGCAGGGCACATGCTGGTATGCCTTTTGTGACGCCAGCAGGAAGTTGTGATTCCACTTATGACTTAGAATCAAATTCATCACATTCATCACACATTAGATTAAAGAGACCAGCTGTGAGTCAGCATGGGAAAAGCCAGTCAGGGTATCAGTGTGAGCAGTTAAGGAGAAGTGGGCCAGTCATTTGGGGGTCCCACCAGCATTTAGAATTCTTCATCAAATTATTGCTACTTTTGATATATATAAAATTATTTGGTGAATTACATTTATATTTATTCATTTCTAAGTGTACGCATGAACACGTGGTGCCCCATGTTGAGTCCAGATGACAATTTAGGTGAGTCAGTCCATCCTGTTACCATGTGAGTCTAGGAAAGAGCTCAGGTCCTTAAATTTAGATGTAAGAACCTTTACCCACTGAGCCATATTTCTGACCCATGATACTTTGACCTTCCCCACCCAGTCTGTTTTGGAAACTTATTTCCAACTACACAATTATTTGAAGAAGGCATACGTTTGGAAAAGACAGTTTTTGTTTTCCAACTTCTCATAACTCATATAGGATCAATCAAGGAGGTAGTTCTACACTTTTATCCAGTTGTATGGTTGCACTCCTTCGAATCTCCCATGATTTCTTTTCCCCAAGGCACTGCCCTTGCTGTCCTCTCCATGTGTAAAACATTGCCTATTTCTGAAGTAAGTTGAAGAAAGGAAAGGTCCTGAGACATGCTAGGTATGTCCATGCATCCTTTCTCCTTCTTACTAGTTACTGACTAGAACACCAGACACAGACCCACAGACATCAGTCAGTCAAAAACATAAATTAAATGTCCATGAGTGGACTGGAATGCATAGCATAACAGTCCCGTAGTGGGCATATATTTTTACTCTCTGTGCAAGTGAAGTCATCATGCACAATAGTTATGTTAACCAAAGCTTCCCGGATAATCAACTCTCCTCAGAAAGTTAATGAAATGCATAAAGGAAGTGACCATGGTCTATTTCTATCTGGACAGATGTTTACATTCCATATGCAACACATGGCATGAGCAAGTCCCTGGTGAGGCTCACTACTATGTGGTCCACTGAGATACATGGATAGAACTGGTAAATACTGAGACTAATTTCCCAGTCCTGGGATGGGAAGGGAGCTTGTATGTTCAGGTGGCAGAAGCCCACAAAGACAATCAAGATGTGGTATAGGAAGGAAGATGAAGAATGATCCATTCACAACAGTTAATTTGACTTTTTTCTTTAACTCACAAGACATTCTAAAGTTCCCAAAGATGAATACAGAATCTGATTAAACTGTAGATTTATTTTAAATAACACCTTTTATTTAACACCTTTTACATAACCATCATTTAATAATAAGTAATCACACAAAAGTCTGACCTTTGGTGTCTCTGAAGATCTGTCAACCATACAAAAGAGAAGAGGACTAAATGGTCATTCAAAAATAACAAAGACAGTCTATATTTTAGGGGAAAAATCCCATAGCATGAAAGAGGAAGGACCTCATCATTCTTAAGCAGGAGGGCCATGAAAGAGTTTGTGAATAAAAAAGGGCTTTGTCATGGAGGTGTATAATTGTATTTGGATAAAAAGAGAAGGAAATGTATGCAGTGAACTTAGAACAGATTTTCTCGTTGTTAAATCAGAAGATAGTTTCAGGAAAAAAGAAAAAAAAAACAAATAAGGAAATTGAAAGCAAGCGAGTTTCCAGATAGCTCTAATAACAATCAGGAGCCATTTGGGCATTTTTTTCTTTCCCTTTCCATTTTCTCCTTTTAATCTCTCTGTATTGTTATCACTCCTTTGTATTGATTAATTTCTGTTTTTGTTATAACTATTTATGTATATTGTGCTCAAAACACTATAAGAATGGACAAAGTATGAATCTCTGACATTTAATAAAGTTTACATTTATTTTGCATATAAGTCACTTATGCCAAATTAATGTATTTTTCAGATTCTAATGCCAAATCAACAATATAAGGTGTCCCTCTATAAATGGTAATAGACTACATTAAAATCCCCAGGAGATATGAAATCAGATGTCACAACTGCCAGTCACTCCGGTCACAATAGTGACAATATTGATTACTTTATGTACTAGTACACAAATGTTTATAGGTTTGATTGCTGGAAAGATCAAGTGACCATAGGTGTGCGGGTTTGTTTCTGGGTCCTCAATTCCATTCCATTGATCAACTTGGCTGTCATTGTACCAATACCATGCAGTTTTTATCATGATTGTTCTGTAGTATAGCTTGATGTCAGGGTAATGATTCTGCCAGAGGTTCTTTTATTATTGAGAATAGTTTTTGTTATCCTGGGATTTTTGTTATTCCAGATAAATTTGGAAATTGCTCTTTATAATTCTATAAAGAAATGAGTTGGAATTTGATGAGGATTGCATTGAATCTCTAAATTGCTTTAGGCAAGATGGCCATTTTTTTTTTACTATAATAACCCTGCCAATCTATGAGCATGGGGGATTGTTCCATCTTCTGATCTTTGACAAAAGAGCTAAAACCATCCAGTAGAAAAAAGACAGCATATTCAATATAAGGTTCTGGGTCAACTGGATGTCAACATGTAGAAGAATGGAAATTGATCCATTCTTATATCTCGGTACAAAGCTCACGTGCAAGTGGATCAAGGACCTTCACATAAAACCCGATACACTAAATCTAATAGAAGAGAATATAGGGAAGAGCCTGGAACACATGGGCACGGGGGCAATATTCCTGGGAAAAAAAACACTAATAGCTAATGCTCTACAATCAAGAATTGACAAATGGGACGTCAGAAAATTGCAAAGCTTCTGTAAGGCAAAGGACCCTGTCAATAGGACAAAATGGCAACCAACAGATTGGGAAAAGATCTCTACCAATCATACATCTGAGGGCTAATATCTAATATATACAAAGAACTCAAGAAGGTAAACTGCAGAGCCAAATAACCCTATTAATAAATGGGGTACAGAGCTCAACAAAGAATTCTCAACTGAGGAATACTAGATGGCTGAGAAACACTTAAGGAAATGTTCAATCCATAATCATCAGGGAAATGCAAATCAAAACAACCCTGATATTCCACTTTATACCAGTCAGAATGGCTAAGATCAAAACTCAGAGACAGCAGGTGCTAGAGATGTGAAGAAAGAGGAAAACTCCTCTATTGCTGGTGAGATTACAAGCTGGTAATACCACTTTGGAAATCAGTTTGGTGGTTCCTCAGAAAACTGGACATAGTACTACCTGAGGACCCAGCTATATCACTCCTGAGCATATAACAAGAAGATGCTCCAACATGTAATGAGGACACAGGTTCCACTATGTTAACAGCAGCCTTATTTTTAATAGCCAGAAGAAGTTGGAAAGAACCCAGATGTCCCTCAACAGAGGAATGGATACATAAAATGTGGTATCTTTACACAATGGAGTACTACCCAGCTATTTAAAACAATAAATTTATGAAATTCTTTGGCAGATGAATAGAACTAGAAAATATCATCTGGAGTGAAGTAACCCAGTCACAAAAAACACACATGGTATGCACTCACTGATAGGTGGATATTAGTCCCAAAGATGGGAACACCCAAGATACAATTCACAGACCACATGAAGCCCAAGAAGAAGGGAGACCAAAGTGTGGATACATTGGTCCTTCTTAGAAGTGGGATCAAAATATCCATGGCTCACAGCCAACCAATGGACTGAGCATGGGTTTCCCAATGGAAGAACCAGAGAAAGGACCCAAGGAGCTGAAGAGATTTGCAGTCCCATAGGAAGAACAATAATATGTACCAACCAGTATTCCCAGAGCTCCCAGGGACTAAACCACCAACTATTAAGTATACTTGGAGGGACCCATGGCTCCCGATACATATATAGCAGAGGATGGACTTTTCAGGTCAAGGAGAGGAGAGACTCTTGATCCTGTGAAGACTTGATGCCCCAATGTAGGGGAATGCCAGGTCAGGAAAGTGGGAATGGGAGGATTGGTGAGCAGAGGGAGGGGGGATGTGATAGGGTTTTTTCAGAGGGGGAATGAGGAAAGGGGATACCATTTGAAATGTAAATAAATCAAATATCTAATAAAAAAATCTAAAAATTTTGATTTTGAAAATATAAGCCATCAGGAAGTATTTGTGATTGGTATGTTTATGTGTCAGTTTTCATTAGTAAAATTAGTCTATGTCTGTATTGTTTGGTAACAACAACTTACAAAAAGGAATGGTTATTCTATTTCACAGTTCCAGGAGATGAAGTTCATCAAGATGGGAAAATTGGTGCAGCAGGAGCCTGACACAGTTGATGTCAATTCACCCATAGTTGGGAAGCAAATTCATAGAAATGCCGGTATACTGCTTGTTTTCTCCTTATTCAGACGAATTCTGCCAGTGATAGAGAGCTACCCAGAGTTAAGATTCTTTGCCCACTCATACTGTACATCAACAACTAACACAATCTAAAAACTCCTTAAGAAATATGCTTAGAAATTTGTTCCCTACTTTATTCGAGATATTTTCAAACTGACAATCAATATTAATCAAAAACTCTTACCAATGTAGATTCAAATCAGGTTTTTTAATGTCATGCATTTGGTGAACAGTGCCATAATATAATAAATATGTGGTTAAGAACTAGGGCTTTATCTCTCTGTAATCCCAGAAACAGGAAATGACTCATCCCTAGAGAACAAGTCAGTATTCAGCTAACTCTGGCTCTTAGGTTTCAACTTGGAATTTAATCAGTATGTTGTATATGCATGCAACAATAATAATTAAAGAAGAAGTGGTCATAAATTTGGGAATTGGTAGGGTGACACTGGAGGAGTTGGAAGGGTGATGGGGTAGGAGGAATGCATTACTCATACATGAAGATATCAAAACTAAAATACATGAGGAAAAGTGTTTAATAAAACTTCTTGCTGCATACAGAGATTTTTCTATTCTTTCTGGAGATCCTGTCCTTCAGGCAAAGGCCTGACGAAATGTTTCATCTAGGATATTAAGAAATACTTCCCCCACACAACATCTTATGTCCCTCTTATCATGTGCAATGACTGGAGGCTAAAAAGATGGCTCATTTGGTAAAGCACTTTCTGCAGGAGCCTGAGGACCTAAATTTAACACCCCTGTATACTTTTTTGAAAAAAAAAAGCCAGCATAGTTATTGGTAACCAAAGATGTGATCGGGTTATAGGGAGACAAAAACAAAAGGATATATGTAGTTCATTGCATAACTATTCTAGGCAGGTTGGTGAGTACCAGGTTCATTGGGAGACCCTGGCTTAAAAACAATGTGAAGAAGCTATTGAATATGACACAGAACATCAACTGCTGACCTCCAAAGATGTATTTACATGTGTAGTGTGCATGTATACACAGAGAACATGCACACACAAAAAAATGTGAGTTATATACTCTCTAATTCTAATGTAAAATGGTGACCATTTATACTAACAGTAAACAGTAGAATGCTGTTAGATGTTAGGTAAGAAAAAAACATGTAATTTTTCTGTTTGATGATGCCACATGAGAAGCCCATTATTTCTTGGAGTACAAGGTACAAAGAAGTCATATATGTGCTCAGGTCAGTCACATTCAAAAATGACCTCAATTATGGACTTCCAGCCTGATACATCGTCTACCCCCAGCCTCAACAGATGATAATGAAGCAAAGTATGAATTCAGGGAATCCCTTGATTTCTCACATATAAAATGACAAACACAATACATGTCATTTCAAAGCTGTTACATGGAGAATTCTTAGTCCTCAGTAAGTTCCTAAATAAGCATACATTATTGTTTGTTTATTGGCCTCTGAGAACAGTACCAAAAGTGATTTGTGTACATTATGTAAAGGCATGTACTCAACATGTAAAATAAATTTTAAATATTCAGTAATAGAGTAGGTGGTTATTAAAGATGAATTCTTGACAATGGAAGAAATCAGAAAACAATCACATGACAATATTTTTGAAGAATTGTTCTAGGAATGAAAATATCTATTTGGAACTGGAAAACATCATACTTAGTGAGGTAACTCATTCACAAAAGAACACACGTGGAATGCAGTCACTGATAAGTGGATATTAGCCCAGAAGTTCAGAATACCCAAAACACAACCCACATATCAAATCATTCCCAAGAAGAAGGAAAGAGAGGGCCCAGATCCTGGAAAGAATTGATGCAGCATTGTAGGGGATTACCAGGCCAGAGGAGTGGGAGAGGGATGATTGGGTAAATGGCAGAGGGAAAAGGATTTATGGGACTTAGAGGGAGGGGGTAACCAGGAAAGGGAAAATCATTTAGAAAGCAAACAAAGAATATAGATTATTTAAAAAAAGAAAAGAAAAAAAAGAAAATATCTATTAAACAAAGAGATAGTAATATTGATTATGAACTCAATAAATATTTATATGCAAAGCAATATTAAAATTACAGCATCTCATCTTACTAAATTGTCACTTACCAATGTGGCCTACAGGGATGTGTATTAAATGTCCATTCCAGAAGACCCTGTAAATTATGTTGAAACATTCATTGTACTTGTTAATAATAACAGTAGATATAGTATGATTATTCAATAACTTCTGATTATTCATATTTAAAACAAATATTTGAGATAATAAAATAGTGAAATTATATTAACTACACTATACAATGCACCCCACTGCTCTCCCTCCAGAACAGGAAAGGTTATACTAACTAACCAAAGACACATAGTATGACAAATGAAAGCAGACTCCAGTTCCAAGGGTCTTGCTTCAGATCTTGTACTCTTGCTGTTATGAACCAGCCTGAAAAGAGCTCATTAGAATACATATACACTGCATTCATACATCACCACAATAGTGACAGGGATGATTAACAGACATGGTTTATTTTCTTCATGCTTGAATTAATTTTCAATTGTTTCATTTAGTGCTAAGTTTACATTTATCTGTATTACACATCTGCCTACACATGTGTATATTCAGACAAAGTATCTATCTTTTGATAGAGTCAACTCACAGCAGAAATGTGCTCAGTTTTCTTAATGCCATCAATGTCTCCCCCCCTCACTCTTTCTATGTACATGTGTGTATCTGTCTGTCTCTCTCCTTTTCTTCTCCTTTTCTTCTTGTGTTTCTTCCCCTCCTCTTTTCCTCTTTTCCTATTCAAATATCCTTATTTATGTCCTTAAAAATATTTATTAAATGTTAAATATGTTAAGAGATTTAATTATTTCACATTTTCTAGTGAGGTAAGATGGAATTAAATATAAGATCTGGAGATGCAAAAAGTTTAAATTTAAGGCAACATGAATTTGAAACCAAGTTTTTTTGAAAGAAAATATTTTTGTAACTTTAACCATACATCATTACATAAAACAACTTACCTCTCAATATTTAATATTAAACAAATATAAGGATTGGTACTCATTTTTAACTCTGACATAAATAAGATCCTACATGAATACACCATGCTCATACTTTAGTAAATAATTTTAAATAACCAAATTTGTGATTATATTTTCTTCTCTGATTGAATGGACATGTACAGATATTAGTTGTCCTTATATAAATAATATTTTACTCAATATTAAATTTTTAACTGTAACTTGTTCAATAGGCACTCATGTGATCATGTGGTATTCCTCTTTGAAAATTCCACTTCTAGAAAGCATTCTAGTTTTGACACTTTGCAAACGCCTGTAATATCTCCAAAACCTCATTTTTGCGTTCTTATAAATAGTATTTTACTTCCTGAATCTTGATAGTTCATGAGAATTAAATGAGAAAATGGTCAAAGTACATACTGTCCTAACAAAAATAAATACTACATGCTTGCATGCATAAATTTAAATATTTGAATGAGAAGAGCCTTTGATGATCTTAGACATATAACTACTTGTTTGCCAATTGATGGCACTCTTTTGGTAGGTGTAGATGGTATGGCTTTTCTAGAGGAAAAAACATCACTAGAAGCCAGCTTGATTTAACTAATTCTTGCCTATGTGCATTTTGTTCTGTGCTTCATAATTCCAGTTCAAGTTGTGAACTCCCAGCTTGTTGCTCCAGCAAACATGCAACCCACTTGCTTCTATGCTGTTTACTTTCCCTACCATCATAGACTTTTACACTCTTGTACCAGAAGCCAAGTTTACTCTGTTCCATTAGTTACATTGGTCATAAAATTTCATTAAAGCAACCTGAAAGTAACTAAACTGAGGGCTGGAACTAAAGGGATCATCTTCTGAGAACTGCCTTGTGCTCTCAAGCACAAAATAATTTTTTATGCAACTTTGGAGAAGTAGAGCTGAGACTATGGTTAACAAGAACAAATCTACACCAGGACTTCTCTACTGTACATGTCTCTTGCATTTTGTCCCAATGATAGAACTTTTATTTAAAAAACAATAAAAAGAAGTCTTCAAAGGAGAATGCTGGGCCCAATTTTCTGTTCCTGTTCCCCAAATGACTACAAGGTCTTAAGTCTCTCTGCTTTTTATCTTAACTCACAATTTTAATTTTCTTAGTCAATAGATGAGTCATTTACCCTACCATATTGGAGCTACCAGAGAATGAATTTTGCTTAAATAAGTAGTACCTAATTAATCTCATCCTTTCCCCCCTTACATCTCAAAGAGTATAACAAACAAGAGGAAATCAGAAACAAAAAGCTAACAATGTGAGGAGTAAACTAAAGGGGTAGAAGGCCTATTGCAAACTAGAAGATGCTCTAACTTAGAAATCGCACAGGAAATGCATTCCACAGATGTGGGACTGATGCTTTCAAACAAAATTATAAGGAGATATTAAACTTGATGTTAGGAAACATCAGAACTGTGATCAGAAATGGTATAAACATCAATTGATGTTTAAAACTGAGTATAAAATAAGCACATAAGCCACATCAACCAAAAAAGAAAATAAAAAGTGAAGGTTTTCCAGGGTATGTAATGGCATTTGAAAGCAGTACTCAGGAACAGTGTAAATGCCTGCACTTTATATTGTGGCATGTCTAACATTTATATGATGGTCAATGGAAGTACTTGCCTAAGAATGAAATAATCTTCCTTTTCTATCACACACAAATACCTTTTCATATGTGTACTCCATAATGGCAAATTTAAAGGTACTCCTTGCATAAGATTCATATTGCACATGAAAAGAAAATAATGACATCCAGAGATGCGAGCATACCATGTACATTTAAGGGGATCCTAGGGAAGAAAGATTGGATGAACTACTCCAGGAGAAAAGAAAAGATCATTTGTAGGACACAATGAACAGTGAAGTCAAAATAATAATAACTATTTTCATAATAGTGAAAAAATATGTGCAATGTACTATCTGGAAAAGAAGAGTGGACTCAGAAAAAGCACAATAAAGGAATATATTTATCTTGAAAAAAGTTTACTAAATATTTTAAAAATATTTCTCTAGTATAAGGCCATGAGGTCAAGTTCAATTCATGATGTAAACATTCATGAAATAATCTCAGTGGATGACCTGTAAGAAAATAAGAGTAACAATTTGTATTTAAAAATAAAATATAGCCAATGATAACTTATCATTGAAGCTGCCACATTATGTACGATACCTACAGAGACTAAGTCTGAATCCTGCAAACACCTTGACACCTGCAAAGATTCTACTAGGAATTAAAAAGCAATGGAGGAAATTTTATATACTTATTGGGGAAAAGAATTGGTATGAAAAACAAATACAATAAAAGCAAAAGGTCCTTGAAGCAGCCAGAAACTATTCATCTTCACTAAAGTTTTTTTTTTTTTTTTTTTTTTTTTTTTTTTTTTTAGTAAAAATCCAAAACCTTTTAATTGAACTTGCATTGTATTGCACATGGGGAACTAGAGAATAACTATACATTTGCAATTTGTTTTTCTAGACAAAAATCATGGATAAAAGTTTAATTGAAAACATCAGATACCAAACAGAAGCAAAGAAAAAGAAGGACTGCTTCTTGGAACAAATCCCCAGCAGAAAAAAAAATCAGATATAATAAAAGTCAACTGAAAATAAACACCTCCAATCACTTAAATATACACAGCCCTCAAGGACATATGCTACTATGAGCAATTACTTTTAGGAACAATGAAGAACATAATCAGAATAGGATGCTTTATAATGAAATGCCACAAAAGTATCAGAGAAGAAATTATCAAAAGAGAAATAAACACTGATTTGAGAAAATATCTTAATAATAAAATAGATTATAGCAAAGACTTAAATTTATAAATCTCTGGCATACTTATACATAGAAGACAGAAATTGCATAAACAGCATTAGATCAAAAATGAGGATATAAACAATTAACAGAAGTATAATAATGTAGAGGAAAATGTCACAAAAGTTCTCCAGCTCTAAACATTTACATGATATTGACTAATTCTTAGACAAATAAAACTCACTCTAGAAGAAGAAGAAAATATACACTTCCATAATAATAATTGTAGTAAAAACACAGACAAGTAGTTAGAAGGGGAATAGGCTAGTAAACTAGATTTTAGTGATCTTCTATTTTGAAAAGAGAAAATCTCTTTAGAAAATCTATTAGAAAAAAGATTGTTAAAAAATGGGTTTACCTATGCTTTGGCTAGACAGTAGAGAGAAAGACTCAAGAGTTTCTTTATATGTTTCTGTAGAACTTGTACAATTTTATGGAGAAGAAGAAACATAATTCAAGAAATATGCATGCGTTAATTTAACTGTGAAATAAACTGCAATAATTCTGTGAGATCGTTTTCTAGACGGCAAGTACCTCCTTCAGCTGGTAGCATGGTTTTTAGCCTTTCCTTGCTCTCAGCATGAGATTTCTAGAAAATTCTAAAAGTTCTGTGGAAAAGTCTGCCTAACATGGAACTTGTATTGTAAATCAGGCTGTTCTAGAACTCCAAGACTCACCTGCCTCTGCCTATAGAGTGCTAGGATTAAAAGTGTGTGGCAAGACCAGCCAATGGTTATACTTAAGGAAGACTGCAGAGAAGAGAGTAGAACAGATTCAAAGAGAGCATAAATATAAAGAAATACAAATATCAAAGAAAAACAATAAATGAGCATTTTAGTTAATATTTTTAAAACAACACAACAAATGATCTGAATGTTGAGTATATTACACTATCAATCATTTTCTTTATTTATAAAACGGAGTCATTTCAGTTTTAACTATGATTGTGAATGTTTATCTATGTATAAGCACAGAGGTCAAAAGAGAGGATATAGTTCTCAGGTGCCAGAGTGGTCTATGGCTGTGATCTACCTGGTGTGGGTGCCAGAAACTGAATTCAGGTCCACTGCAGAAGTAGCAAGCTCTCTTAACCACATAGCCATCTCTCCAGCCCCTCCCATCTTTGTAAAATCTACTAATGTTCTGCCATTTTGTTCTGAATACCTAAATGGACAAGTAGGTGAACTGCTAGCTATATCTCTAGTTGAATGCTTTTAAAGAATTCTAGGAGTTTCATTGAAAATTTCTGGTTAAACATTTAACATTGTGCTAGTTTTCATAACTATTTTATTCTCTCACATCATTTCCTTCAACCCCTTTCTTTTCTCATTCTCCTCTATTAATGTACTCCCTCCTCCCATTATTCACGTTCCTTCCTCTAGGTAGACTTTTATCTCATTTATATCACCACCATACTGATGCACTTATCTATATATTTTACATATGTTTGTATCTATGATATCTATGTTCTACAAATGGAAAAATTAGGAACTATTTATTGTTGTTATTAAGTGATGCCTTATTTTGCTTAATAAGATGATCTCAAATTGTATGTATTTCCCAACAAATGACAAACTTTCATTCTTTCTAATGGCTAAGTAAAGCCCCATTGCCTTATATTCACTATAAATTATTTATTCATTTACCTACTGACAAAAAGGTGGAATGATTCTGTAAGATCAGTATAGTGAATAAACTCAGATGTGAGAATGTTTTATGGTATATCCAATTAGTCTTTCAGTTGTGTACTGGAGAAGTATAGTTGGTCATCAACCATTTCTTTTTTTAAGTCATGAGGAAATGTCATACTTATTCCATGCTAGAATAAGTCGCATCTACACAAATTCTATACAAAGAGTGAATGGGAAAAGAGAAGAACATGTGAAGGGATTCAGAATTAAAGAGCAAATTTTTGTTTTTGATTTTGAGGCAGGCTTTATATTTTTGAGTAGATATGGTGTCTCAATAGCCTATGACATTGAACTTTGGCCTTCAGCATCGCATCAGGTATTGATCGTGTATTGTTTCATAGAACCTCCTGCTCCAGCAGCTCCTGTTTCTTGCTTGCTTGTTTGTTTGTTTGTTTCATGTGGTGGGTTACCTTACCCCACATTGATTTTAATATCTCGTACTCTGATGTTGCTCTGCCCATGATTAATTTTACAGTCATAGAGTGGCTCTGATGCAGACCCACACAGCCTTCTGTTTCTTTTGTATTTTTATTTTATTTTATTTATGTAATCTTTTTTATTTACAGTCCAGATATTATGTCCCTCTGAGTCCAGCCCCTGACTGATCCACATCCCATGCCTCCTCACCCCAGCTCCACAAGGATGTGCCCATTCTTCACCCCCATCTTACGAGATCTCCCCACTCCCTAGGGCCTCCAGTCTCTTGAGGCTTAGATACATCTTCTCTGACTGAGTACAGACCTGGCAGTCCTTTGCTTTTAAATAGATATTCCCACCTTACCAGGACATGAGGCTACCCCTGCTCATAATTTCAGCATGTGTATACTTGCTCTTCTGGGTTTACCCCAGGCTAGTTCCTATGAGGTGTTCTCATGGTTCTCTGGGTCTCTTTCTCTTAGTAGGTGGAAGCAGGGGTTTTGGTTTTAGTGATGTGGCTATATAGACTTCTTTAGTGTAGACATTCTCTTGGGATCTGCTTCTTCTCTGACCTGGCTTATCTGGCAATGATTTGATACCAAGGAGTACCCAAGGAGTTCCTGCATCTGCTTTACTTGTGGATCTGTCTTTAGCATGTTGCTTTTGCTGTTTAGCTTCAGGGGATGCTCTCTCTCTCTCTCTCTCTCTCTCTCTCTCTCTCTCTCTCTCTCTCTGCAGTGCAGGGAGAAGTGGATTTTTTTATTCTTCCTGCCAAAAGAACCAGAAGTCCAAAATGAGGTCCAATATCAAAACAGGAGGTTTGTCTTTTAAAATTAAACTCCAAGAAGAAAGTGTGATTCTGTTATAGCCCTTACAGTGTCCTGATATCCCTAAAGTAGAATACAATGTTTTCAATATATATGCATGTCAGTATAGTAAGGGGGGCATGTGGTACCTCTATAGCTGATTTCTATAGAGAAATAGGAAGAAAGAAAAACAAATTTGTTAATGATATAATATGGATGCTTAAGGGATATTAACTAGGAAACATCAAATTAGAGGTGCTAGGATATATATATATATATATATATATATATATATATATATATATATCCTTACTTCTCAGTAATGATAGCTTAGTTTTGTACTCAGTCTCTAACCTGTTCCCTGAACTTATGTAGGATGCCCTTAGCAGACCCTTCTATGTGTCATATAGACTGCTATGACTCACATGACCTAAGCTACAGATACATGAATAGCTTCAGTGCATGACAGTGACCTGTCTGATGTGCCAGCCAGGTCTTAAGCTTTCTGTTTCATGCTTCTTATGACCTATGATGGCTACAGGAAATCTGCTCAGAGCTTTTGCTCTTAGGAACAATCTCCAACCGCTAGCTAAGTCTGAACTTAACCGCCCTTTGTTATGACAGTGGGAGATGCTTCCTATTCGCCCCTTTATAAACTGGCATATGCTAAGGTCAATGTAGGCCACAGTAGAGATACCTATTTTACACTCACATTTTCTGTACCTTTTACCTAGCTTCCCAAGATAATTACTCAATAATGCACCTATAATTTAAACCCCCATCTCAAGATTTTTTCAGAGAAAGCCAACAATAAAATATAACAATTCAAGTAAATACATTTCTGTTCTTAAGTTGTTACATTTGTCTTCTTCTCTATGAATTTTCTATTCCAGTTCTGTTTAATTTTTTTTTGCATATTACATTGCTGAGTGATCCCTATTTTTTCTATATTCTTTGTTTACATTCCAGATGATTTCCTTTTTCTTGGTTCCCCTTCCCCATAAGTCCCATAAGCCCTCTTCGCTCTGTCCATTCCCCAATTAAGCCCCTTCCACTTCTCTGTCCTGGTAGTCCCTTACATTGTTGCATCAAGCCTTTCCGGGACCAGGGCCCTCTGCTTCCTTCTTCTTGGGAATCATTTGATATATGTATTGTGTCTTGGGTATTGAGAGCTTCTGTGCTAATATCCACTTATCAGTGACTGCATTCCATGTGTGTTCTTTTGTGAATGGGTTACTTCACTTAGGATGACATTTTCCAGTTCCAACCATTTGCTTAAGAATTACATGAATTCATTGTTTTTAATTGCTGAGTAGTATTCCATTATATAAATATACCACATTTTCTGCATTCATTCCTCCATTGAGGGGCATCTGGATTCTTTCCAGCTTCTGGATATTATAAATAAGGCAGTGAAAATCCCCCCAGCAGTGATGGAGTGTTCCACTTTCTCCACATCCTTGCCAACACCTGTTATCTCCCTACTTTTTAATCTTAGCCATTCTGACTGGTGTGAGGTGAAATCTTAGGGTTGTTCTGATTTTCATCTCCCTTATGACTAATGATGTTGAGTATCCTCTCTCAATCCATGCCTACTTTTGTTTGCTTCCAGTTCTTCTAGTAAATTAGAGAGATCTTATATCTGTTTTAATTTCATCTCTATAGTTCATATCCTGAAATGCTTTTTATGATATATACACTTTCAGGTTAAGAGGTGCTAATTATAGATTGGTGACTACCAAATCTACCTCTATAACGCATGTCTCTCTACACTTGCAGGCACATATTCAGTTGTTGCTTATGTGTCTCCATTCAGATATTACCAAATTCAATATATTGTACCGAAAATCTGTTATTGATTTCATCATTTCATACCACAACTCTGCATTTTTTGATATGTTTTCTGTATTAATGTGCTCCTATCATCCACATTCCTGATCATTATTGGAACTCTTCTTTGTTTCTTCATTTTTGATAGAAATTCGCCTTCAAATTTCATATATTCTTTCTATGAATATGCAAATACATTATACATAAGTCATACACCCATATTAACTTAATATTTAATATATATTCTGTGTACATGTATATTTACAAATACATATATTTTCGATGGAATGTATATTTTTCATTTTAAAGTAGTTACTCTCTGGATAATCCTTACATAGTTTATCCCTTTTAACTTTAGAGTATTAACCCAGTAATCATACTGTATAAGGCATCCAGGGCACAGTAATCAGGCATTTATCATCAAAAATTCTGCTTTCAATCATTGTATCATGCATTTAAAATTTTCATTTACTATGCAAATCCTCCATGTAGGAAACAGTAATCTGGGTAAAGGTCCAGGTAAATAAACCATAGCTTGCATAATTGATCATGTTTGAGGTGTTACAGAATGTATATATTAATAGATGGTCCTAAGAAATAAGGAAGTACAGCCGTTCATAAGGAGTCTCAAAGCATAGTATTTTCCTATAAAATATTAAACTAATAAAGAATTTGTACTAATGTTTGCTGCACCTTCTCAACTACAAGAAAAATTGTTTAAAATATTTTCAGTCCTTTTTATTCAATATATTCTGACCACTATCCAAGGAAGGTAGTTTAAATACACCATTGACAAACTGATAGCACTTATTTTCTCAACAATGATTTTTTGTGTGTGGGTGACAAAAGGCTACTTCCCTTGTAAAGAGAAAGGGCAGCTGTCTATGAAAGAATAGTGATTTCCGCAAGAGGAGACAAAGCAAAGTGCATTGTATAACAAATCTGTGAAGGAAGGAGTTATTTCAGGACTACTGGGTGATGTCACATGTGGTCTTTTGAAGGTCATCAATTTTGTGATCTATATTATTCATTATTTCTAGGAGTGCTCCAATATATGAATTTTTGGTACATTTAATCTGAAATTTTATGTAAATCACTTTTCTGGGTTTTAGAAGTAAAATTAATAGTTTAAGGCCATATTTATTGATTTCCATCTTGGAAAGTTGTGAATTGACTAATGGGCACAGGCAAACCTGAGAGAATGTAACAAAGAAGGATAGCAATGTTTAAAGGTCACAATAGTGTGTACAAATGAAATTCCTTACCATGGCAAGCAAAGATGTAGCAACTGCCCACTGTTCTTGGTTTGTCTTCTACACTCTCATCAAAGCACTTAACACAGTATGATAAACATCTAAAATGCCTTGATTGTCTCAAAATCATCTTTATATGCATGTATGATATCAATGTCCTACATCTTAATATTTTCTGATGATAGCTATATTTATTTATAAAGGTTTAAAGCACACAGGATCTTCTCTCTCTCCTCTCTCCTCTCTCTCCTCTCTCCTCTCTCCTCTCTCCTCTCTCCTCTCTCCTCTCTCCTCTCTCCCCTCTCCCCTCTCCCCTCGCCCCTCTCCCCTCTCCCCTCTCCCCTCTCCCCTCTCTCTCTCTCTCTCTCTCTCTCTCTCTCTCTCTCTCTCTCTCTCTCTCACTACATCCATCCTTGGAAATTAGAAGACAATGAAAAACAGGAAATAGTTAGTTCTCTATTTTCATCATGCAGGAATCAACTTCACATGGTCATGCTTGACAACAAATACCTTTACTTGCTGAGCCATCACACAGCTCAGAAGATAGAAAGAACTTGTTTACGAACATTTTAGGGACTGTCAAAGCAATAGGAAATTTTGCAAATATTATTTATTTAGTCATTGCCATACTATTCACATATAATTATGAATTAAGAGACACTCGATATCTCATGGTATTTAAAGACAAATTCTAGAAATTAGTTTCAAGCTCTCCCCTAATTTGATTCACCCTTATGTTGACTGCTTATTCTAATTTTTGAGGGCATTTTTTGTTCTTAATTTTTCTTTATTTTAAATTTTATTTATCTTCACAGGATTCAGTTTAAAATTCAAGCAAGGATTAGGTTACTAGATTCATTCAATTCCTAATTGATTTACAAATTATCACATTTGTTTACAGTTAGAGCACTTTGCTTATATTAGATTGTTTTCTTTATTTCAGCTATGTTTGCATGCATGTGTACATGTAATATAAAGTTGCACACATATGTATAAGTATTCTTATTTATACTTTGTAGGTATAGAGAACAGAGCCTGACAATGAGATGCCTTTCAAACATTCTCTATCTTTATTTTTGAAAAAATACAGACATGTCATCTGTTGCAGGAAATATTAAATAGAATTGAGCCAGCACATTCCTGTGCTCATACCTCTGACCTGGTAGCTTGGCAGACCATGTGCTGGTAGGCAATGTCTGACCTGTTTTAATCTCATGGAGATTCTGACTCTGAATTCCACAATCTCTCCACTCAGCTCACAATGTTTCCACTGGCTGGTCCTTACCTTACCAACCCTGTGCTTTAAATTCCCCCACAGCCTTTGTGGTACACTTCAGGCAAACCCAAGCTTTGCTGCTGTATCTTTCTCCCTTGAACCCAGATGAGCCATCATGTGAAGGTAAATGCAACCCATTGTCCAGAAACAATGGTAACTCAATCTCTGGATGGCAACAACTAAAATCTCCTCTTGTAAGCCTTATTAAAATCTGATTCCTCCTTGTAGATCTACCATGATACCAGGAAACATTAGCAGCTACATCTTGCCCACCCTGATGCTCCAGACCTAGTTCTCTACTGATTCCTCCCGCCTTTTGTCCAACCCAGAAGTCCTGCCTACTCACCCAGTGATTGGCTCCTTTATTCATTAGGGTACTGGTTCACAAGAACAGTACCAGGACCATCCACAACTGGCATCAGTATAGCCAATCAAAAATTTCCATGACTTTCATATTTTAAGAGTTCTCAACACATTAAAATGAGTAGTATATATGAAATGCTCCAATTAGTCTTTTTAACAGAATTCTAAAGAGGTTTAGTGACTTATTCCAAATACGCTTAAGCAAACAGAATATGCTAGGGCTGGAGAGATTGCTCAGTGGTTAAGAGCACTGATTGCTCTTCCAGAGGTCCTGAGTTCAATTTTCAGCTACCACGTGGTAGCTTACAACCATCTTTAATGGCGATCCAATGCCCTCTTCTGGTGTGTCTGATGATAGCTAGAGTGTACTAACATACTTGAAATACATAAATCTTAAAAAAGAAAGTCTCCCCAAATTTCTTTTCTATTAGTTTCAGTGTGATTGGTTTTATGTGGAGGTCCTTGATCCACTTGGAGTTGATCTTAGTACAAAGAGATAAGAGTGGGTCAATTTGCAATCTTCTGCATGTTGACCTCCAGTTGAAACAGCACCATTTGTTAAAAAAACTATCTTTTTTCCACTGGATGGTTGTAGTTCCTTTATCAAAGATGTAGTGACCATAAAGTCTGTGGGTTCATTTCTGGGTCTTCAATCCTATTCCATTGATCTACCTGCCTGTTGCTGTACCAATACCATGCCATTTTTAACACAATTGCTCTGTAGTACTGCTTGAGATCAGGAATATTGATTCCCTCAGAAGTCCTTTTATTGTTGAGAATAGTTTTAGCTATCCTGGGTTTTTTTTTGTTGTTCCAGATGTATTTGAGAATTGCTCTTTCTAGATCTATGAAGAATTGATTTGGGATTTTGATGGGGATTGCATTGAATCTGTATATTGCTTTTGGCAAGATGGACATTTTTACTATATTGATCCTGCCAATCCAAGAGCAAGAAATATTTTTCCATCTTCTGAGGTCTTCATCAATTTCTTTCTTCAAGGACTTGAAGTTCCTGTCATAAAGATCTTTCACTTGTTTGGTTAGAGTCACGCCAAGGTACTTTATGTTGTTTGTGGCTATTGTGCTAACTTCTTTCTCAGCCTGCTTGTCCTTTGAGTACAGGAAGGCTACTGATTTGCTTGAGTTAATTTTATAACCAGCCACTTTGCTGAAGTTGTTTATCAGCTGTAGAAGTTCTCTGGTGGAGTTTTTTGGGTCACTTAAGTAAACTATCATATCATCTGCAAATAATGATAATTTGACTTCTTCCTTTCCAAATTGTATCCCTTTGACTTCCTTATGTTGTCTAATTGCTCTCGCTAGAACTTCAAGTACTATATTGAAAAGATATGGAGAGAGAGGGCAGCCTTGTCTAATCCTTGATTTTAGTGGGATTGCTTCAAGTTTCTCCCCATTTAGTTTGATGTTGGCTTCTGGTTTGCTGTAAATTGCTTTTACGATGTTTAGGTATGAGCCTTGAATTCCTGCTCTTCACAAGACTTTTAGCATGAAAGGATGCTGAATTTTGTCGAATGCTTTTTCAGCATCTAATGAGATGACCATTTGTTTTTTTCTTTTAGTTTGTTTATGTAGTGGATTACATTGATGGATTTCCGTATATTGAACCATCCCTGCATCCCTGGGAAGAAGCCTACTTGATCATGGTGAATGATCATTTTGATGTGCTCTTGGATTCGGTTGGCAAGAATTTTATTTAGTATTTTTGCATCGATATTCATAAGAGAAATTGGCCTGTAGTTCTCTTTCTTTGTTGGATCTTTGTGTGGTTTTGGTATCAGCGTAATTGTGGCTTCGAAGAATGTGTTGGGCAGTGTCCCTTCTGTTTCTCTTTTGTGGAATAGTTTGAAGAGTATTGGTGTTAAGTCTTCTTTGAAGGTCTGGTAGAATTCTGCACTAAAACCATCTGGTCCCATACTTTTTTTGGTTGGGAGGTTTTCAATAACCCCTTCTATTTCTCTAGGGGTTATGGAACTGTTTAGCTGATCTAATTGATGCTGATTTAATTTTGTTATTTGGTATCTGTCTAGGAAATTGTCCATTTCCTCCAGATTCTCCAGTTGTGTTGAGTATAGACTTTTCTAGTAGGATCTGAAGATCTTTTGAATTTCCTCAGTTAGAAAAGAAACTTGGGAAGACCCTGGAGGACATGGGCACAGAGGAAAAGTTCCTGAACAGAACACCAATAGCTTATGCTCTAAAATCAAGAATTGACAAATGGGACCTCATAAAATTACAAAGTTTCTGTAAGGCAAAGGACACTATCAGAAGGAAAAATGGCAACCAACAAATTTGGAAAAGATCTTCACCAACCCCACATCTGACAGAGGGCTAATATCCAATATATACAATGAACTCAAGAAGTTAGACTCCAAAGAACCAAATACCCCTATTAAAAAATGGGGTACAGAGCTAAACAAAGAATTTTCACCAGAAGAAATTCGGATGGCTGAAAAATACCTTAAGAGATGTTCAACATCATTAGTCATCAGGGAAATGCAAATCAAAACAACCCTGAGATTCCACCTCACACCAGTCAGAATGACTAAGATTAAAAATTCAGGAAACAACAGGCGCTGGCGAGAATGTGGAGAAAGAGGAACACTCCTCCACTGTTGGTGGGATTGCAAGATGGTACACCACTCTGGAAATCAGTCTGGCAGTTCCTTAGAAAACTGGGCATGACACTTCCAGAGGACCCTGTCATACCATTTCTGGGCATATACCCAGAGGATTCCCCTGCATACAATAAAGACACATGCTCCAGTATGTTCATAGTAGCTTTGTTTATAATAGCCAGAAGTTGGAAGGAGCCCAGATATCCCTCAAAGGAGGATTGAATACAGAAAATGTCGTATATTTATACAATGGAATACTACTCAGCAATTAAAAATAATGAATTCACACAGTTTGTAGAGAAATGGTTAGATCTGGAAAATATCATCCTAAACGAGTTAACCCAATCACAAAAGAATACACATGAAATGCAATTACTGATAAGTGGATATTAATGAGCCCAGAAGCTCTGAATACTCAAGGCACAATTATCAAGTCAAATGATTCCCAAGAAGAAGAAAGAAGAGGACACTGGGCCTGAAAAGATTGGATCCAGTTTTGTAGGAGAGTACCATAACAGGTGGTGGGGGAGTGATTGGGGAATATTTGCGTGGAGAGGACTTATGGGACATTTGGTGGAGGGGGGAAATGGGAAAGGGGAAAGTCTTTGGAATCTTTGGAATGTAAACAAAGAATATAGAATAAAAATTATATAAAAAAGAAAGTAATCTTGTTTTTTAAAAAACAGACTATATGATTAAATATAATCATTGTTATAAATGTAGAACAGTTTCCACAATACTTAATGTACAATTGGTTTCTTTAGTCACCACAGACCTATGAATATAGAATAGAAACCTATAAATATTAGTCCTACATGACAATGGTTCTATTCTCAGTTCTGTGAACTATTAGTAAATGGTAGTCCATAGATTATTTCCTTTTATAGTTATGCTTTTTTTTATGTTTGGCAGAGAATATACCTTAGTTAGGGTTTCATTTCTGTGAAGATACCATTCCCAATGCCATGCAGGTATTATAATTAACAACATTTAAATGGAACTGGCTTACAGTTTCAGAGGTTCAATCCATTATCATCATGGTGTGAAACATGACATCACCCAGGCAGATTAGGTGGATAGGAAAACAATGTCTTATTGACCTTGGAGGAGCTTAAGCTTAGGATCAATTCTCCCCTCTGTAGCACTCTAGGACCTGGTTGACTCTATTCTACTGCTGCTGTTGTTCTTTCTGGTCATCCCATAGTACTGGAATCTCCAATATCCTGGGGTCTTCTACTGCAACTATGCTTTACCAGTAGCCTCTTACAGGATCTCTTTCATGGTGCCAAACCTCAACTTCTTTGCATAACCACTTCAGTCTGGGCTATTAACTGCAACTGAGGCTGTGCCATGACCAATGGCCTGTCATTGTGTGCACTCCTTAGTGATTTCAAAACTAGTACCACCTGGGTGATTCCTATATATTGCCAAGTCCAGATATAGCATAGAGTACAAGCTTTATCACTGAAACAGAGCTTCTTTGTTCTCTCAGAAAATACTTCCCAGAAGATCTCACCTCTGTGATACTGGTCTTTTTATAGTCAGTGCCAATTCCTTAGCTCCAGCTAACTAGCATTAATTGGCCCAGTAACCCTTTTTTCTCTTGACTCTTAAGGCAGAGCCACATGTGTGAAGCTGCCAGATTCTGCTCCTGGCTGAGTTTGAAACATGGTCCCCATGTTCTATTACATTATCACCAGCTTAATCTTAGCTGTTTTGGAACTTTCTCAGTAGACCATGCTGACCTTGAACTTACAAATTTGCATGCCTCTGTCACCATGGTTCTGGTATTAAAGGACTACCATATCTAGACCTACAACTTTTCTTTTTGTGCAGCTCCCTCTATATGAGGCTGACCCTGAACTCAGAGATTCCCTTGCCTCTGTCTCATGGAATTAAGGGTATGTGCCACCTTATCTGGGCCTAATATGATATACCTATCACTTATTCAACTGCAAAGATACAAACAATAAGCTTAGCTGGGTTGGATTTTGCCACCATGCCACCCCTCCCATAATTCTATTTAATATCCTTGAACAGAAGACTTAGCTACATTCTATTTCTTTGTGTACCTTTACCCTTTGAAAAATACATCTTGCATTTTTTTCTTTCTAAGCTTGGTACACCTGATCAAAACTTTCCTCATAAAAGTGAACCACAGGACCAAGTACTGGGTTGTTTTGAGAATTTGCCAATATAATTAATTTGAATCTCTTCAACTTAGCCTCAGGCAAACTCTTCAGACAAGGGCAAAATGCAGCTACATTCTTCACCAAAATATCAGAGGAATAATCTGTAGACAAGATACTAAAATGTTTCTCTCTGAGACCTATTGCATCAGGCTCCTAGGGTCCAAATGACCCTCACCAACAATGCTTTCCATATCCCTACTAAGGTGGTCCATTAACCCCTGCTTAAAGCATGCCACTGCTTTCCTAACCAAAAGTTCCAAAATCCATATTCCTCCAAATAAAAACATGGTCAGGCCTATCACAGTATTACACCAATACTAATTGCTGCTTTGTTAGGGTTTCGTTGCTATAAAGAGATACCATGATAAAGGCAATTCACATAAATGACATTCATTTGAAGCTAGCATACAGTTTCAGAGAATCAGTCTGTTCTCATTATGGTGGGAAGCTTGACATCATCCAAGCAGACTGGGTACTAGAGAAGGATCTTCTATTTCTATATCTTGATCTGAGGGCATCCAGGAACAACTGTCTTCTGCCCTGGGTAGTGCCACTTCCTATGGGGCAAGTATGTTCAAACCATTAGAGGACATTAGACAACTCTTTTGTTTTGGGCATTTTTGAAATTTAAGTCAGAAATTATTTAGCATAATGAAAAGATTACATAAATATACATACTTGATCCTTACTAAGAAATAAAAGCACTTTATAAAAATAACATACTTATAATAAATTTGTTCTCTTCTATGTATAAGGACATGTATTTCCATGTACAAGTGATATGGGTATAATTCCATTCCAAAAGTAAGTAATTATTAGGCTTTTATTACTAGATTATGTGAAGTCAAAGCTTGAGCTATGGAAGTCCTGGTAGATAAAGTTCTATCATTCATGCTAAAAAGATCAGTTAAATAAACACAAAGAACTGTTTACTCAATGTGGGTACTCTTTGAAGAGGAACATATATAAAAAAGACAGCTCCAGTTATTTCAAAATCCATTTTGGGGGTCCTGAAATGAGGCTTTGACTTAAGTAGTGGCAAAAATAAAAATAAAAATAAAAAAATAAACCTGTGTAATGAAACAATCTTGTTATCCTGCCCAACATTGTCACAGTGTTTAATGAGCTTTGGTCTTTTCCAAAAGGTGTTTTGACAAATTATCAGGACTGAGTGTGGTCTGTTTTCTGGGGGGTATTCTCCCTAACTGGCTAGCATCAGGATTTTAGTATTTTATTGAGATGAGAAATTTCTGGAGAAATTATAGTTCTTTGGGATCTATCATTTCTATTATTTAACATCAAAAAGAAAAAATCTAGAAGATAATTTTTATCATGAAGTGTGCATTTTGTGTTAGAATATGGTTATGTGTTCCTTTTCAAGGCTTTTTTTGAGGATTAAAAAATGGCTCAAATAAAAAGGAAAAAATGTATTGGGCAATGTGTTTAAGTTGAATGACATCATATCAAATTTATTTGGGAGATATTGGAAACATTTTGGAGCTATCAGAAAACTGATCATCATAAACTATGCATTATCATTAACTATGTATCACAAAATTCTTCCTTGGAGGCTTGATTGAGGGACTAATCAGATATGGATCAACTTCTTAAACCAGAAGATGGAGAAGCAAACTGCTGGAGTTTTGCTTGTATGAGCTTGCCAAGCAGCCAACAAGCATTTGGCCATATGAAACAAACAAAAGAGACACAGAATTAAAAAGGAGTATAGTAATAGCTGATATGAATTTTTACTGTTGATTGTTTCACTGGCGTGAGGCCAAGAGTTAGACCATAGATGTAGAAGCTACCTTTGAATTGTGAGGTTCACTTCAGTAAAGTGACAGAAAGCAAGGAGCTTTGCTGGGATGATGGCCCTTCCTCCCAGTTGCTTTACTTCCGCAAGAGTCTATATATCTAGTCTGGCTTGTGTTTTGGAAACCTAAAGGGAAAGAAATAGAGTAGAATTGTTTAAAGATTTGGAAATACTTGCAACAGAGGGAAGAAATGTTATAATTAAGCTGTGTGCAAACAATAGGCCAAAAGTTAATGAATCCTTAGGGAGTTCTCAGGAGAGATATTCTTTTCACAAAGGCCACTATAGAGCCTTACATACCACAGGAGGTTATTAATGTAATGACTACATTAATATTTATAAACTGGAAGATAGAAAAAGGAAAAATAAATTTACAGAGCTTAGGGAGGCAAAGAAAGATCAGATACATTGTAAAATGATTAAATTACCAAGAAGTATTTTCAAAGAGCTTACTTTTCATAGGTGGTAGGTTTTCTACAGAGATCTCTTATCTTTGAGGACTTCGGAGTCTAGGAGAATAAATAAAGCTAAATATAATACAAATCAGCTGTAGGAGTTCTCTGATAGAATTTTGGTGTCACTTATGTATTCTATCACATCATCTGCAAACAGTGATACCTTGACTTCTTCCTTTCCAATTTGTATCAATTGATCTCCGTTTATTGTCTTATTGATCTGGCTAGAACTTCAAGAACTGTATTGAATAGATAGGAAGAGAGTAGGAAGCATTGTGTTGTCCCAGATTTTAGTGAAATTGACTCAAGTTTCTTTCCATTTAATTTGGTATTGGTTGTTGGTTTGCTGTATTTTGCTTTTATTATGTTTAGATATGTATCATAAATTCCTAATCTCGCCAAGACTTTTATTTTAATTTATTTAATCTTTTTTTACACTCCAGATTTTATCCCTCTCCTGGTCCACCCTCTGACTGTTTCCCACCTAATTCCTCCTCCCACCACCTGACTCCACTAGGATGTCCCCACCCACATCCCCCACCCCATCCCTGACCTCCAGCTATACTACAGTACAAAAGTGATAAAAAAAACTACATGGTATAGGTATTGAAACACCAATCAATGGAATAGAATTGAAGAACCAGAAATAAAACCACATACTTACAGACACTTGATCTTTGACAAAGAAGCCAAAAATATAACATGAAAAAAGAAAAGCATCTTTAATAAATGGTACTGGTCTTATGGACTGTTATGTATGTAGAAAAGTGGAAATAGACCATATTTATCACCTTGAATAAAGTTCAAGTCTAAGTAGATCTAAGACCTCAAAATAAAACAAGATACACTTAATCTAATAGAAGAGAAAGTGGGAAAGAGCCTTGAACTCATTGGCACAGGGCGAAATTTCCTAATCACAGCTCCAGTGGCTTGTGCTCTAAGACCAAGAATTAATAAATGGAATCTCATGAAACTGGAAAGCTTCTGCGAGGCAAAGGACATAGTCAATAGGACAAATCGGCAGGCTGATTGGGGAAAAAAATCTTAACTAATCCCACATCTGATAGAGGACTAATATCCAAAATATATAAAGAACTCCTGTTAACCACCACAAAATCAAACACAATTAGTATAGAACTAAACAGAGAATTCACAACAGAGGAATCTCAAATAGCTGAGAAGCATCAAAAAATGTTCAAAGTCATTAGGGATCAGAGAAATGCAAGTCAGAATGGCTAAGATCAAAGCCTCAAGTGACAGCACATGTTGGTGAGGATGTAAAGAAAGTGGAACACTCCTCGACTGCTGGGGAGATTGCAAACTGGTACAACCACACTGGAAATCAACCTGGAAGTTCCTCAGAAAATTGAAAATAGATCTACCCGAAGACCCTGCAGTACTACTCTTGGGAATATACCCAAAATATGTCCAAACAAACCACAGGGGCATGTGTTCCACTATGTTCATAGCAGCCTTGTTTTTGATAGTCAGAAGGTGGAAACAACCTATATGTCCCAGACCAGAAGAATGGAGACAGAAAATGTGGTTCATTTACACAATGGATGGTACTTTGCAGGCTACCAATGAGAAGTGTACATGCCAACCCAACCATGAAAACTTTGATCTACAGTCTGTCCTATCTGTAAAATATTCTAGGGCGATAGTGGTACAAAAGGATATAGGAGTAGCCTGTCTGATTTTTCTTAAGGCCCACTCCATGAGATAGAACTCATAGTGACACTGCTTGGTCACTATGACCAAGAACCAAAGACTAGACATCCCAGTGACCTACAGTAAAACCAAATAAGACTAGTCTACAAAAAAAAGCAAATAAGTAACAGAGGGAAGGAGGAACCTGATTGGGAGAAAGAAGGGGTAAGAGAAAAGGGGTACAGAATTAGGTATGGGGGTGGTGGACAGGAGTGAAGTCCAGAGGGCAATCGAATGGAGATAAGCAGCATCTAGAGGTGGAAGGTGGGAGGACCCTCTAGAAATTACCAGAGACCCGGGAGGTTAGAGACTGTAAGGACTCAATGGAGTGACCTTAGCCAAAATGCCCAACATTGGGTAGAGGGAACTCAAGAGCCCACCTCCAGTAGATAGACAGGGCTGCGAATGGAGGGACAGGGCTCCTAATCACAGTCAAAATATCTGACCCAGAAATGTTCCTGTCTAAAAGAACTGCAGGGTCAAGGAGAAGAGAATAAAGGAAAGGTCATCCAATGACTCATGGAAGAGCACAAAGGCCTGACACTATTACTGATGCTATGATGTGCTTACAGAAGGAGCCTAGCATGACTGTCCTCTGAGAGGCCCTACCAGCAGCTGACTGAGACACACACACACAGATACTTAACACCCAACCATTGAACTAAAGTCGAGGATTCCTATGGTAGAGTTAGGGCAAGGATTGCAGAAGTTGAAGGGGAGATCAACCCCATAGGTAGATTATCAATCTCAACTTACCCAAACTCTAAAGAGCTCCCAGAGACTAAGCCACCAAACAGGATCATACACAAAAAAGTCCCTGTCACAAATAAAACAGAGGTCTTCCTGGTCAGTCCTCAATAGATGTGCTTCATCTCGAGAGCCTTGAGGTTCCAGGGATGGGGGAGGCTTGGTGAGGGTGGAGCACCCTCTCAGAGGCAAGGGGTAAGAGGAATTGCATGAGGAACTGTGGAAAGGGGGAAAGGAGGGAAGGGAAAATGACTATAATATAAATATAATAATAATAACAATTATAGTAAGTAGCAATAAAATGACATCCGCTGTACTCACAGATTGGTACCTTATTCAGTTATCTTGAAGAAAGGCTTCCTCCTTTAGAAGACAGGGACAAATCCAGACACACATTTTGTCCACATACAGACATTTTGCAGAGAGAAAGGCATTGGAACACACAGCTTTACGTAAGATGTCTCCAACCAACACCTCCCCTCAGACTTTGGGGAACTCTTGGAAGAGAAGGCAGAAAGATTGGAGATAGAGAGGATAGGCAAAATCAACAGGACAAAGCTCACTAAAGAAACTGAGCAAAGCTCTGTGAACTGTGAGTGTCTGATCCTTGGTCCCTTTCACTTTTCTATTTATTGGATTGTCCAATATCAATTGATTCTTTTGTCTTAATATTTTTTATTTTATGTTTTATTATCTCTTTGAAGAATGTTCTTTTCTAATGGGAAACAGAAAGGAAGTGGATTTTGTTGTAAGGAATTCGGAGGAGTAGAAGGAGAGGAATTTATATTTAAATTATATTGTACAAAGAAAAGAATCTATGTTTAATAAAAGGGTAACAAAGAAAAATAAAATGTGGCTGGCTGGTATAATATAAGTGTATGTTTTATGGCTTTTTTCCCCCTATGGATGCAATGGAAGGTCTTGTTTTGTTATTATTCTATAAAGTATTGCAAACTTAGTCAACAGGTTGAAGTTAGAATTATCTTGACTTCAATTTATTTTTAAAGGGAAGGCTGGGATACATACAAATAGCAGTTAATTATTGGATTTTCCAAGAGGGTGTTATGATGGTATTCCTGATTATATCACATCCATCAGCTATCAGCTGTCACTGGGAAGCAGTAATGACTCACTGTCTCAAAGGCTTTATTTTTACATAGGAAACCTATTTTACCCACTAGCACAATCTGTTAGTAGATCATGAACCAAGAAATGAGACCTGTTACACTATCCATGGCAGGCATAACACCACACCTGGGCTATAAATAATGTCATTTAACACTATTAAGGATTTGAGTTTCCATAGATATTTGTTTTTTGAAGTGATACAGAAGGAAGCTGTGGTAGATAAAAGGCAAGGGACACGTGGATGAACCTCTGAAATCTACTATGTGACATATACCTCCTGCTTCTTATGTTTATGAAGCATATCTAGTTATATATTAACAATGCATACAATTTAAAGTCGCATAAATAGGTTTGCATTTGAAACCACTTATCTAGAGTTCCATTGAAAACACTGTAAAACTGCATGGATGTGTTCACTTGAATTTTAGTATATTACGAGTTTTCAAAAGAATAAGGAATGCTATGTTAATATTTGAATCTTTATTCCATAAAGAAATTTACTTATTTACTTAAAGATCCAGTTCAGAGCATGTTTTCCTCTAGTGAATATTTCCACTAAATTCTGAAGTGAGTAAATGTGTGAGCTTTAAATACAGGTAGATCTTTGGAAGTGCTTTTATGAATGGAAACTTTTTAACACATAATAAAGAGTTATGTATATCTTATAAGTACTTAACAGGACACATTTCTTAATTCACCAAATATTGAATGTGCAATATATACAAGAGTTATTTACATGCTACTGTATTTATTATTGGAAAGAAGAAATTTCATTGCTTAAAACATTTAAAGAATGCACTTTATATAGGGTGATTAATTTTGATCATTATTAGTGTCATTACTATCTCTCAAATTACATTAATAGATTATACTGCCATAAAGTAAAAGGGAAATGAGTTACTTTTCAATTTATATGTTACACTTATATGTTTGTGCATTTGCACACACAGTGCTGAGATGGCAGAGGGGAGGAGGGATAGAGGGAGAGAGAGAGAGAGAGAAAGAGAGAGAGAGAGAGAGAGAGAGAGATGAGAGATAAACGATATATAGAGAAATATTCATTCCAAGATTTTTAAATTCACAAACGTACAAGTGTTTCTACAATTTCCATTATTATTCTTCATTTTCAGATATAAAATCCAATATATCTTCTCTTAATATAGAGGCTTAGGATTCAAACTAATTTAATAAAGGTTTTAAATGAAGTTGGAATAGTCAGTGACTCATAGGTCACAAGTGGGCGGCAGGTGACAGAGGGGAAGTCCTCCAGGCAGAGAAGAGACGCTTAGTACTTGTTCTCCAGTCAAAATGGAATGAGATATAATGAGGTATTACTTCCTCTGTTATTTTAACCTATGGTTAATGCATAAGTCACAATTCCCAACACTTCTATACATGAAAGTAATTTTTTCAGAATTTGTAAAAAGTAACTTGTTAAGTATCATCCCTCAATACCAATAAAACTGAAGGTTAAATACTTGTTTTAAAAAATTAAGTTTATGCTTATAGATTCAGGGTGATTCCCTCTGTTCATTTTCCCCCATTGCTGAAGGAACGCATTTAGCTGTCTACTCAGGGTTCTGTGTTAAAAGAAATCAGAACCATTTTATGCAAATGTTAACATTTTTGGCTAATCACCCTGAGAAATTTAGAATAATCAAAGCAAACAAGAAATATATTTAAACCTATATTATATCAAGTCAATGATTTTGCTTTGCTAACTACACATATTTACAGGTGCATTAATATCTAGACAGGAAGTTTGGGACCATGACTTCAATACTATTTTCACAGCTTTACTCTAGAGTTAGCTAGTCCTAATTGTTAAGGCCAATAATGTATTCAAATCCTCAGATTTTAAGCACTTAATAATAGTACTAGCAGAGGAAATCTTCTTTGATGCAAATAAATTGAACAACAGATTTAGTTAGTATTGAAACAGAAAAATCATAGAGTAATAGAAGAAACATGGAAGTCTAGAGAGGTGATGGGTGGTTAAAAGATGTTGATGCTCTTGTAGATGACCAAGGTTCAGTTATCACAAATTATGACAGGTAGCTCAAAGCTCCTTATAACACCAACTGCAGCTTCGAGGAATCCAACACACTCTTCTAGCACCTATGGCAACCCAAGACCCATGCTAACTTCCCTCATCTCTCTTATACACACACACACACACACACACACACACACACACAAACACACACACAAATATATAAATACATACATGCATACATACCTAATAAAAACAAATTAATTAAATCTTTAAAAAATTGTAAATATAAACTTTATAAAATTTTACAAAAGGTATAAGTATGAGATAACCGTGTCATTCTAATAAGGACAAAGACTTAGTTATATTTTCATTTCTTCTAAAGATTATGACATTAATGATCCATATGTAGTCTTGAAAACAAATCTATATGAGTTAAATATTACTAAATTTATTGTGACAGTTTGCTTTTATAAACATACTAGAATGATAAGAGGTAGATAGATGACTCAGTGATTAAGAGCAACTGCTGTTCTGGCAGAGGGACTAAGAGATTCCAAACACCAATATAGGAAAGCTCTCAGCTGCCAAACAGCAATATAAGAAAGATCCAATGCCTTCTGCTTTCTGCAGTTAGCTTCATGCACATAGCACACACATGTAAATCTATACATACCCCCACACACATATACATCATTTTTAAATATCTAAAATAATACTTTCAAATGAAATAAAAAGCCAGTCTATACAAGTGTGAGTATAATTAGCATAATTCTACATTATGAAGTAATCCTTATAGTTATGTCCTTTTCTTCTATCATACTGATAAAACTTGTTAGTAAAGATGAGCTTAAAATTTAATGATTGAAAGGCATGAAAAATTTCCAAAATCTTCTGGAAAGTTCACATATATTATATGAGATCACAAATCTACCTGGAACAGAGGTTAAATGTCAGTGCCAAAAGAGAAATGACTAGCTTCATAAGGAGAAGAGAGCAACTGGAATATTAATGTCAACTTAAGTATGACCCTCATGCTGTAAAAATTCAGTCATGAAAGTGACAGATTAAAGTGTTCGTAGTTGTTAATATTTGGATTATGGCAGTGGCTCCATGACAGTAAAACAGTAGAACAGACATGAACATCAGTGGAATCCTGTCTGGGATCAGGTGCTGAGACCTTCAAGCACTGAGTGAACAGTGAATGATAAAAAGCAAAAACTAATCCCAGATATTTACAAAGTAATTTTTAAAACAACCCACAGTTTCATATTGGATGCTATACAAAATAGAGTGAAGAGCTGCCCAGACATAGAAATGTGAGAAAATGACATCCCGTCATTACATTAGGATGGAAAAATATTTTGAGGAGGCAAAATCTTGACTTACTACAGATGCACTGAATTTGCCATTATCCCTACCTCAATTTAACACAAGGATCACAGCTACTTAGTTCAGTGTGGATTTCTGTCTGGAGAATAAGCACAGTAAGAGTGTGTGCAGGAGATGAAGGATGCAATGCTGCTGGAGACTCCCCCCCCCCAAAGGAAAATCTTGCATTTGTTTTTGGCATTGTTTTATTCGATATATTCTTTATTTACATTTCAAATGATTTACCCTTTCCTGGCTCTCCCCTCCCCGATAGTCCCATAAGCCCTCTTCCCTACCCCTGTTCCCCCATCTACCCCTTCCCTCTCCCTGTTCTGGTATTCCCCTACACTGCTGCACTGAGCCTTTCCAGACCAGGAACCACTCCTTCCTTGTTCTTGGACATCATTTGATATTTGGATTGTGTCTTGGGTATTCCAAGCTTTTAGGCTAATATCCACTTATCAGTGAGTACATACCATGAGTGTTCTTTTGAGACTGGGTTACCTCACTTAGGATGATGGTCTCCAGCTCCATCCATTTGTTTAAGAATTTCATAAATTCATTGTTTCTAATGGCTGAATAGTACTCCATTGTGTATATATATCACATTTTTTGTATCAATTCATCCATTGAGGGACATCTGGGTTCTTTCCAGATTCTGGCTGTTATAAATAAGGTTGCTATGAACATAGTGGCGCATGTGTCCTTATTGCATGCCGGGGAATCCTCTGGGTATATGCCCAGGAGTGGTATAGCAGGGTCCTGCAGAAGTGTAATGCCTAGTTTTCTGAGGACCCGCCAGACTGATTTCCAGAGTGGTTGTATCATCTTGCAATCACACCAGCAGTCGAGGAGTGTTCCTCTTTCTCCATATCCTCGTCAACACCTGCTGTCTCCTGAGTTTTTAATCTTAGCCATTCTGACTGGTGTGAGGTGAAATCTCAGGGTTGTTTTGATTTGCATTTCCCTAATGACTAATGATGTTGAACATTTCTTAAGGTGCTTCTAAGCCATCCAAATTTCTTCAGGTGAAAATTTTTTGTTTAGCTCTGTACCCCATTTTTAATAGGGTTATTTGGTTTTCTGAGGTCTAACTTCTTGAGTTTTTTGTATATATTAGATATTAGCCCTCTCTCAGATGTAGGGTTAGTAAAGATCTTTTCCCAATTTGTTGTTTGCCAATTTGTCCTTTTGATGGTGTCCTTTGCCTTATAGAAACTTTGTAATTTTATGAGGTCCCATTTGTCAATTCTTGATCTTAGAGCATAAGTTATTGGTGTTCTGTTCAGGAACTTTCCACATGTGCCCATGTCCTCAAGGGTCTTCCCCAGTTTCTTTTCTATTAGTTTCAGTGTGTATGGCTTTATGTGGAGGTCCTTGATACACTTGGAGTTGAACTTAGTACAAGGAAATAAGAATGTATCAATTCGCATTCTTCTGCATGCTGACCTGCAATTGAACCAGCACCATTTGTTGAAAAGGCGATCAATTTACACTGGATGTTTTCAGCTCCTTTGTTGAAGATAAAGTGACCATAGGTGTGTGGGTTCATTTCTGCGTCTTCAATCCTATTCCATTGATTCACCTGCCTGTCACTGTACCAATGCCATGCAGTTTTTAACAGTATTGCTCTGCAGTATTGCCTGAGGTCCAGGATACTGATTCCCCCAGAATTTTTTTTTACTGTTGAGAATAGTTTTAGTTATCCTGTGTTTTTTGTTATTCCAGATGAATTTGAGAATTTACCAACAGTTTGATTCCATTGTACATATGTAAATAACATTTGGCTGATAAAGAAGTTTTTTTTTATTTTATTTAATGAATATCATCTTCATTTCCATTTCCAATGGTAAAATCTTTCCCAATTTCCCACCTCCCCAAAGACTCCCAACAATTTTTCTCACCACTGACTCCACATATATGCCCCTGCACCTGACCCACTCCCACCTCCTCCACCTTGATTTCCCTTTGTTGGGGCATCTATTGAGCCTTCATCTGGCCTAGGACCACTCCTCCCACTGATGCCCAATAAGGCAGTCCTCTGCAACATTTTGGCTGGAACCATGTGTATCTCTTGGTTGATGGTTTAGTCCCTGGGAGTCCTGGGGTGTCTGGGTGACTGACATAGTTGTTCTACCCATGGAGCTGTAAACCCCTTAAGCTCCTCCAGATCACCCAACTACTCCATTGGGGACCCCATGCCCAGACCAGTGCTTGGCTGCTAGCATCTGCCTATGTATGTATAAGGCTCTGGTAGGGCCCCTCCGGAGACAACCATGACATGTTCTTTTTGTTATGCACTTCTTGTCGTTCATAATAGTTGGGGTTTGGTTACTGTGTATAGGATCAATCCCCGGGTAGGGCAGTCTCTGTGTGGCCTTTCCTTCAGAATCTGCTTCATACTTTGTCTCTTTTATTGCTCCCATGAGTATTTTGCTCCCTTTCTTAGAGGAAACAAAGCACCCTCACTTATGTCCTCCTTCTTTTTGACCTTCCTGTGGTCTGTGAATTGTAACTTGTTTATTTTGAGCTTTTGGCCTAATATCCATTTATCAGTGAGTGCATGCCATGTGCATTCTTTAGTGATTGGGTTACACTTTCTAGTTCCATCCATTTGCCTAAGAATTTCATGAATTCATTGCTCTTAATAGCTGAATAGTACTCTATTGTGTATATATACCACAGTTTCTGTATCGATTCCTCTGTTGAAGACATCTGGGTTCTTTCCAACTTCTGGCTATTATAAATAAGGCTGCTATGAACATAGTGGAGCATGTGTCCTTATTATATGTAGGAGAACCTTCTGGGTATATGCCCAGGAATTATATAGCTGGGTCCACAGGTAGTGCTATGTCTAATTTTCTGAGGAATCGCCAAAATGATTTCCAGAGTGGTTTTACTAACTTTCAATCCCACCAACAGTGGAGAAGTGTTCCTTTCTCCCCCACGTCCTCTCCAGCATCTGAGGTCCCCTGAGTTTTTCATCTTAGCCATTCTGACCCATGTGAAGTGGAATCTCAGTGTTGATTTGATTTGCATTTCCCTGATAACTAAGTATGCTGAACATTTCTTTAGGTGCTTTAGAGCCCTTCAAGTTTCCTCAGTTGAGAATTCCTTGTTTAACACTATACCCCATTTTTAATAGGGTTATTTGACTCTCTGGAGACCACCATCTTGAGTTCCTTGTATACAATGGATATTAGCCCTCTGTCAGATGTAGGATTAGTAAAGAGATTTTCCTAATTTGTTGGTTGCCATTTTATTCTATTGACCGTGTTTTGCCTTACAGAAGCTTTGCAGTTTTATGAGGTCCCATTTGTCAATTCTTGTTCTTAGCGCATAAGCCATTGGTGTTCTGTTCAGGAACGTTTCCCCTGTGCCCATGTGTTCAAGATTCTTCCCCACTTTCTCCTCTGTAAGCTTCCGTGTGTCTGGTAGTATGTGTAGATCCTTGATCCACTTGGTCTTGAGCTTTGTACAAGGAGATAAGAATGGGTAGATTTGCATTCTTCTGCATGCTGACCTCCAGATGATCCACCACCATTTGTTAAAAATGCTTTTTTCCACTGGATGTTTTTAGCTTTTTGTCAATTATTAAATGACCAAATATGTGTGGGTTCTTTTCTGGGTCTTCAATTTTATTCCATTGATCTTCCTGACTGTCTACTGGAGATTTTCAAATGAGGAAAAAATCATGCTTTTAGGAACAGCAAGGGCCTGATATGTAATTAGAAAGTCCTCTGAGCTAAAGATTATAAATAAGGATGTTCTTAAAGATGAAAAGGAATATGTCCTAATAATGCCCAACATAAGCAGAAAATGTCAAGGTAGTCTAAAATATCAAGTTGAGTTATACTTGCTGCCTGTTGAGACCAAACAATCTTTTGTAATCTTTATCCACCGTTTTCAGAAGTCGATGAGAGTGGAAGAAAGAGAACTTCAGTTACATAGTTAAAATGTTGCTTTATAGCAAGAAATAAAAGCAATAAAGATATTTCTACAAGGTTTGGGAGTAACTAGAAATGTTTAAAAAGTGATAGAATAAATAGTAAGGCTAGATGCCTGAATAACACATATATTTGGGTAAGCTCAAAGTGAATTCCATAATAAAGGAGATAAGTTGGACACAAAAGCTGAACAAATTAAACTAAAAATCTTCAAGGACCTCAAAGCACAGCAAACTCTTCTCTAAAGAAAGAAATAAAACAGGAATTGACATGGAATTGAAGAAAACATTGTGGTGATGCCAGTGAAGTTAAAGCAAGTTTCAGTTGACAGAAACAGTAAATGATATATTTCTTCAAAACTGAAAGGGTAAAAATGAAAGGTAGCTACAAGTTTTAAGGAGAAAAGAATAACCTGAGTAGGTTAGTGATGTTTGAAGGCTAAATGAAAAGGCTGCTACAATCCCAGGCAGCTCATGATGCCAACCCATAGATGGAGTCAGCTAGTTTTGCAATGCTAGATTCCATCTTTCCTTTGCTTCTGATTGCCTGACAACAGAAGTGGAATGAGCAGGCAGTGAGGAGATAGATGCTCAGGGGTGATGTATAGGAAGTCAGCAGCATCTTTGAAGATTAAAAGTAAAATGAAGTAATTTAAAGTTAGATCACATACATAAATAAAGCGAAGTACAGCACAGCAATTCTGTTTTGTAATGAAGAGCATTAGAATGAAGTGCTTTCAAGATGAATGATAGGCATAACTCTTTCCTGAGAAGCTTACACTCATGTCGTTGATGCGAACTGTTCTTTCTCCAAGTTAAAGCTCTCTTATCTTCTCAGTATCACACTGGGTATCTTTCTTTACAGATGCTGAAATGTCTATTAAAATATTTGTCTCTTTTAAAAAATGTAACATTGATAATTACATCTCTCCCTTCACTTTTCTTCTCCCAAACCTCACTTATACCCCCTGCCACCCCTTTTCAAATCCATAACCTCCTCTTTTTTTCATTAATTCCTATTTCATGCACACACTTGCCGCATGCATGTGCGCGTGCACTCACACACACACACACACACACACACACACACACCCTCCTATACATGTACATGCATGCATACATGCACATGCATACACATACCCACTTAAATATTGCACAAACATATATTTTGTTTTGACTTGCTAATTGTGCCTTGAGTATTTAGGGCTTCTGGGCTCATTAATATCCACTTATCAGTGATTGCATTTCATGTGTATTCTTTTGTGATTGGGTTAGCTCACTTAGGATGATATTTTCCAGATCTAACCATTTACCTACAAATTGCATGAGTTCATTATTTTTAATTGCTGAGTAGTACTCCATTGTATAAATATACCACATTTTCTGTATCCATTCTTTTTTTGAGGGATATCTGGGCTCCTTCCAATTTCTGGCTATTATAAACAAGGCTGCTATAAATATAGTGGAGCATGTGTCTTTATTGTATGCAGGGGAATCCTCTGGGTATATGCCCAGGAGTGGTATGCAAAATGTTAAAACCGCTCTGAAAATCAGTGTGGCGGTTCCTCAGAAAATTGGGCATGTCACTTCCAAACATATATTCTTAAAGATACCCTCCTCAGTCAGTATAATGCTATTTGCATGTGTATTTTCAGGGCTGACCACACGGCACTAGACAATCAATTCGTTTGGCTTGCTTGAGGAAGACCAACTCTCCTGCTCACAAGACTTCCACTTGCCTATATTTCTTTGTGATGGTTGAGGCTTCACGAGCTTTTCTCCATCCACTTTGATGTATCTTTTGGTGCTTATGTTAGGCAGTCATGTTGGAGCCTTAACAACTTTTTTCATGCTACAATATATTTCAGTGTAGAATCTAAGCATGTTAGCTCCATTGGAACAGAAAGTTCTCCTCAGACTACTATAGACAATAGAATTGGGTTGTGCCTTCTGCTTTTGGTGCCCCTGCCATCTTGATCAGTGGTCTATATAATGATAGTCATAAGTACTATTTGTGCATTGCCTTCCCTGTGGCTTAAGAATTGGATTCTTTTGGTTTCACTGTTTAACTTGATTGTTTCTGATTTGTCCCCTTCTTCCTAACTTATGTTATGTTTTATTTTACCTTTGGTCTCTGCTCAGACATCCACTTAGTGTTTAAAGGAATATCACTTATCCAAAGATTAATCTTTTTAAATGCCCCTTTCCTGTGTCTGGTGTAATGATCATGAATGAGTTGGAGGACATCAACATAAAGACCAATCTTTTCATGTCCTAAGCAACTTTTTGGCCTGAAAGAAAGGTCCTTAAGACCTTGAGTTGAATCAACTTTTGGCTGACAATCAATGATGCAAATGTTCTTAACCAATACATTCCGGCTTTTGAAGCACATCAGGAATGCTTTTATGGATGACATTCTCAGGTCATTTTCTTGTTCCAAGATGTACATGTTGGCTTCGAAAACCTTTCTACTTCATGATAGGTGAACCTTGGGGCACTCTGTCACTGTTTGGTCACATTATTTTCTACAGTCTTCAACTTATACATACTCGGACTGATTCTTATTTTCATCTAGAAACTCTCACTAAGTGATATTCATCTTTCAAAACAATAACAAGGAAATACAACGATGTGTGTACTCAGAAGTCTCCATCTTCACCTGTTGATCTTTCTGCTTTCATTTAAAAGAAGTAAATGTTCTACCTTATTTATACTAACAAACTTATACATTTGGAAGCACAGACATTAGATTAAGGACTGCTTAGTGGCTTAGTGATATAATTAATGCTATCAGATAATAGTCCAACTTACTGCGAACATGACAGTACATTCCCATAAGCAATGCTCTTTGGAGATGGATGCACAAAGATTATGAGTTCACAGCGAGCTCCGAATCTACAAGGCAATTTCAGAGTCAACCTAGATTATGTAACATTGTCTCAAAAATAGGTATTGTACTAATTTAAAACTAAGAAACAATATATATGAATACAAGCTACAAAAGCTTTGGGTCTTTTGTCTATATTTATATATGGCTACATGGTTTTATATGTACCCTACCTGCTTTTATATCATTATGTGGTACCATGAGCTTTGATTTAAATAGCAACTTTAAGTAGGTTAATGGAAACAGCTACACAAAATTCAGAAGTCTTTGTCATGGCATGGTCTTGCTTTCTCAGTACTGCAACATAACATGAGGGGACCAGCTCTTCAACAAGTAATTACTCACTCTTCAGAGTGAAGCCTTGCCTTGATGGATAACTGCCACCCTATGGAGGTTGCTTTTCAGTGAGACTCTGCTGTCCTGTAATTCAAGGTGACTACAAATTTTGGATAATGACCTTTCATTCTGCCTTCAACCTTGGAGGAAGATAAGTCAAAGAGACATTCTCTAAGTGATAACATGCCTGTGCAGAGGCAAATAGGACTGTATCCAAAGTAAAGACATACATGAAAGGATGATTAATATGTCATACTTTTATTCTGGCTTTAGCTAAACTTATGAGCCCAAGTAAGACAGTTCCTTTTAACAAAAGTAGGTATTTTTGTGGAGAGACAGAGAAATCCAGTGCTTTCTCAGAGGTCCTGATGATAGAACAAAAGGAACCTAGTTCTGTGTCCTTGCCTAGGAGTAGACTTGGCAAGACACAGTCTAGGGGCCTGGAAGCGGTTAAGGTTTTGTTTCCCAGCAAGTTGGCTTTTCCCTCCAGAAGAAACTGATGTTATCAGCCACACAGCCACTATGTATTGGTCTGTGGTGTCATTGAGTTATTCTGTGTTCCCACTGTGCAGCATTGGTTGATTAGCTTTCTGCTGAATTTTCCCATGTATTAGGATGCTTTTTGCTGACTCTGTCCTATTTTTCTCCAGGAAATAATGTAAAAGATGCTGTGCTTCTCAATAAGTTTGCTTAGCATGAGGCAGCTCGTGAAAGGCCTCCCAAGGCCAGCTCTCACCACTCTTGATCTTCTCAGCTCCTGGCCAGCTTCCCATTAGGACCCTGTCACTGAAGAATCTGTTGTTCTAGGCTGGCTTTTGGGAAATATATCCTAAATCTAAATCTAATTAATTTAAATTTATTGGAAAGAAAAGACAGAGTGTCTCTAGGAGTATTAGCAGAGGTTGTCTGTGTTTATAACTTAGCTATCTAAGGTAAAGTATGTTTCCTAGATCTCAAAATAAACATCCTGCGTCTCCACTTAAATAAATAGAAAAATTCTGTTTTGTTGAAAAATATAAATATTATATTATAAAGGAACTATTATAAAGAAAATAAAAGAACTATAATAAAGAAACTATTATAAGACAAGAATCATCATCAAGTGGAGAAAAAAGTGAAATAAAACCTTAGGTATGGGAATATGTTTTAAAATAGATGGTACATTTAATGATTTATTTTTATTTTTAAGTGTGTGTGTGTGTGTGCACGCGCGTGTGTGCGCGTACAAATATGCATGTGTTCAGTCACCTATGGAGACAATAAGATATCAATTGATATTCAGGATCTAGAATTACAGGTTACTAAGAATTGTTAAACCTAAGTACTAGAAACTAAACTCAGGTCTTCTTTAATAGTAGCATACCTTCTTATCCATTGAGCCTGGTTACAACCCTTTAATAAAGAATGTTATAATGTTTTGTACCATTAGCCAATATTGTCTAAGCAAAAAAAAAAAAAAAAAGGTTCTTTAAAATGCAAATAGAGAAATCAATGCAAAACCAGAAAGCTTAAAAAATCCATGAAGGTGGGGTGTGCTGGAGAGATGGCTCAGCGGTTAGGAGCACTGACTGCTCCTCCAGAGGTCCTAAGTTGAATTCCCAGCAGCCAAATGATGGCTCACAACCATCTGCAATGGGATCCGATGCACTCTTCTGGTATGTGTCTGAAGACAGCTTCAGGGTACTCATGTAAATAAAAATAAATCCTTAAAAGTATAAATCCATGATGACAAAATGTATAGCCTTTAAGATATTGATATAGGCATAGATCAGTGCTTTACTGAATACTCAATGGAAAAGCTGCTTCTTTTGGTAGATAATAATTAACAGAGACCACAGCTGTATAACATGCAGAAAGTGAGAGACTTTGGAGCACTCAGTCCTGAAAGGGATATCTGAATCACATCCTCCACTCAAGTCTCAGAGATTTATCTAGAAGAGGAGGTTGCCAGAATCAGAGATGGTAAAGAACTCAAGGATGTTGCATTTTCCACATATAATAGGGCTGAGGCCCAAATGAACCTACAGCCTATGACAACATGGATAAGAATTTTACAAGTTCAAACCTGACATAATACAGGAATGAAGAAGAAGAAGGATGAGGGGGTTGGCAGACTCCTCTAGCACCAAGCAATCTGCTTAGGATTTCCTAGTGAAGGTTTCTCTCAAGAAAATAAGCATCTAGGAGTTTCAGGTAGCTTGAAGTATCAGGCAAAAATATTAATTTAAATTTTTTGCACTGGGACTTCGTTCTATGTTTAAACCAGGCCTCCCACCTAAGCACTTTTGTGTAATAACATACCTACTTCTCTATTGTTATGTCAAAATACCTTGGCAAAAACACCTTGAAGAAAACGTTTATTTGGGCTCATAGTTCAAGGTATAAGGTGAAGTCTATCCTGGCATGAAGTTGAGTCATCAGGACCTTAAAGTAACTGGTCACATTAGGGCCATAGTGAGGAGGAAGAAGAGAGTCATAAATGCTATGCACAAGTGATGCTTTCCTCCTGAGACAGTCCACCATTACATCCCAGGAAATGGTAACACCCGCAGAGGGGTGTATTCTAACCTCAATTAAGCTAATCAAGACAATCTTCCACACATGTTCCAGAGGCTAATATCACTTGGGTAATTATCCCTCATAGTCATATTCAGAGACTTCTTTCCTGAGAAATTGTAGATCTTTAAAATTCCTGGCTAGAAAAATTTCAAGGACAAATAATAAGGTATGACATAGGAAGTCTTTCCTTAAAGGTCAGGGGACATTCTGAGAACATAGTTTGCTTCCCTGGCTAAGCTCTGTAGCATATGGATGGCCAAGAAGTGTACAAATTTTAGAAGCAAAAGCCATGATGGGTTATTGGACCACTAACTGGCTCTGATACCTCTGTTATAGAAATAAATGTAAATTCCATCTTACACAGAACCGAGAAAGTACACTTTCTGCCTACAACTGGAGTATGGAATCTTAAAGTGTCTGACAGACTCTAAGGAAATATGAATCTGTTGTCCTAAGCAGATCAATAAAAAAAATTATTAAAAGACTTTGTGACTCCTGTCATGTGGTATGACAGACATTAATGATTCTATACACCCATTCCTTTTGGGAAAGAATTAAAGTAGACAGTTCCACAGGTAGTAATACCTATCTCCTGTTTCCTTAATTGAGAAAGAACCAAGCCATTGCCTTCCCAGAACCTAATAGAAAGGAGAAGCATTCTTCAGGTAAGACGAAGATTAAAGTTTACACATATGTCTAGCTCTCAAAGATATAAATAACCTCCATGTTCTCTGACACCATATCAGAGTGGATAGAGGGCTGGCCTACTCTGACTGAAAAATCTATAAAGTGTTTGTATCATAAAACCTGCCTCTCTGGGTCCCATATATTATGATCTAAACAATGAAATTCATAAAGTCACACTGTCCAACAGTGATTCTCACTTGAGAAATTTATTGGAGAGGGGATATACAAAGACCATCTCTGGGGGCAGGATGCAGGTAATTATAGAGTGGGGAGAGGACAGACTTGTCTTTTATAAAGGGATTTAGCTTATGTCCAGGGGGCTGGGGCATATGTGACTTGTGGCAAAAGTAGATGTGAATATGGAGCATCTTGGGAGCTAGTGATAAAATCTACTGTCACTGGTTCCCTGGGGACAGGCAGGACAGATGACTGATCACTAACATTCCTCCTTTATTTTTATTATATAAGAGGAGGAACTAGAAAATGGTATTGCCATGGTAGGAATGATGACATCATGCTCTCTAGAATACTTCCTGCTGTCTGGGTGTGTCCTCAGCTTTCTAGAACTGTGGATCCTCACCACCAAGGCACACTCAGTAGCTGAGAACTTCAGTCTCTCTGGCTACTGGTTGGTAGTCCTGTAACAGTCGCTGATTAATAGTTTGACTAGAGATTCTTTTTGAATTTGTCATTAAAAAAAATGAAGCGAGCCCCGTGCCCACTGGCGAGCACCTAGGCTGCTTCCTGCAACCAGCTCTCCGGCCCCTGGACCAGCAGAAGCGGCGGGCCTCCATATTGCAACCAGGACATAGCTGGAAAGGCCCAGGTAAACACCCCTTCCAGGGCTGCCCTCACGGGGGGGATCTGCTAGGGTCTCGGACCCAAGCAGGCTTAGTTCCACCTAGGCTCTGTGGGACATCCCCGCACCCTCTGGCGAGCACCGAGGCTGCTTACTGCAACCAGCTCGCCGGCCCCTGGACCAGCGGAAGCGGAGGGCCTCCATATTGCAACCAGAACATAGCTGGAAAGGCCCAGGACACAGCTGGAAAGGCCCAGGCTCTGTGGGACATCCCCGCGCCCTCTGGCGAGCACCTAGGCTGCATTCTGCAACCAGCTTACCGGCCCCTGGACCAGCGGTAGCTGCGGGCCTCCATATTGCAACCAGGACATAGCTGGAAAGGCCCAGGTAAACACCCCTTCCAGGGCTACCCACACAGGGGGATCTGCTAGGGTCTCGGAACCAAGCAGGCCGAGTTCCTTGCAACCAGGACACAGCTGGAGAAGCCCAGGTAGACAGACTCCAACAGGGGCTACAATCGCATGGGTGGCAGCCAGCTTATGATCCCTTAAAGCAGCAGTCACACATATTTACCAGTAGAGAAACAACAGGTGAGCCCAGCCTCACAGGAGATTCAAACACCAGCCACTAACAACAAGCCCAACTAAAACCAGAAATAACCAGATGGCAAAAGGAAAACGAAGGAATGTTACTAACAAAAATCAAGGCAACATGACAGCATCTGAACCCAGTTCTCCAACAACAGGAATCCCTGGATACCCTAAAACACCAGAAAAACAAGACTTGGATATAAAATCACTGGTCAGGATGCTGGTAGCTGAACACATAGAAAAATCTCGTAAAGAAATAGAGGAGAAAATGGATCAAAAGTTCGAAGCTTTTACAAGACAAATACAAAAATCACTTCAAGAAATTCAGGAGAAGATGGATCAAAGAGAAGAAGACAATAAGGAAGAAAGACAAAAGTCACTTAAAGAACTACAGAAGAACGTGGGCCAACAAGTAGAAGCTATGAAAGAGGAAGCACAAAAATCTATTAAAGAAATACATGAAAACACAATCAAGCAAACGAAAGATCTGAGCACATCCATCCAGATACTAAAAACAGATGTAGAAACAACTAAGAAATCACAGAGGGAGACAACATTGGAGATAGAAAACCTGGGGAAGAAATCAAGGGCCTTAGACGCAAGTATCAACAATAGAATACAAGAGATAGAAGACAGAATCTCAGAAGCCGAAGATACCATAGGAACCATTGATTCAACAGTCAAAGAAAACACTAAATGCAAAAAGGTGGTAACCCAAAACATCCAGAAAATCCAAGACACTATGAGAAGACCAAACCTAAGGATTATAGGTATAGACGAGAGTGAAGATTTACAAGTTAAAGGGCCAGCTAATATCTTCTATAAAATTATGGAAGAAAACTTCCCCAACCTAAGGAGAGAGATGCCCATGAATATACAAGAAGCCTATAGAACCCCAAACAGACTGGACCAGAACAGAAATACATCCCGTCACATAATAATCAAAACTCCAAATGTAATAAACAAAGAAAGAATACTAAAGGCAGCAAGAGAAAAAGGCCAAGTAACATATAAAGGAAAACCTATCAGAATAACACCAGACTTCTCACCTGAGACCATGAAAGCTAGAAGATCCTGGGCAGATATCATGCAAACTCTAAGAGAACACAAACTTCAGCCAAAACTACTTTACCCAGCAAAACTCTCAATTGCCATTGATGGAGACATCAAGGTATTCCATGACAAACCAAATTTGCAAGATATCTCTCCACAAATCCAGCCCTACAAAGGATAATAGGGGGAAAACACCAAGACAAGGACGGAAACTACACCCGGGAAGAAGCAAGATAGAAACCTCCTCTCATCAAACCCAAAAGAAGATAACCTCTTGAATATAAAAAATAAATAAGATAAATAAATATAATTTCAAAAATGTCTGGAGGTAATAATTACTATTCCTTAATATCTCTTAACGTCAATGGACTCAATTCCCCAATAAAAAGACATAGACTAACAGACTGGATACGGAAACAGGACCCTACATTTTGCTGCATACAGGAAACACATCTCAGTGTTAAAGACAAACACTGCCTTAGAGTAAAAGGCTGGAGGACAATTTTACAAGCAAATGGTCTCAGGAAACAAGCTGGAGTAGCCATTCTAATATCAGATAAAATTGACTTTCAACCTAAAATCATCAAAAGAGACTCAGAAGGTCACTTCTTGCTGGCCAAAGGGATAATCCACCAGGAAGAGCTCTCAATACTGAACATCTATGCTCCAAATGCAAGGGCACCCTCATTTGTAAAAGAAACCTTACTAAAGCTTAAAGCACACATTACACCTAACACAATAATTGTGGGTGACTTCAACACCCCACTCTCCTCAATGGACCGATCAGGAAAGCAGAAACTAAACAGGGACACAGTGAAACTAATTGAAACTCTGGACCAATTGGATTTATCAGATATATATAGAACATTTCATCCTAAAGCTAAAGAATATACCTTTTTCTCAGCACCACATGGTACCTTCTCCAAAATAGACCATATAATCGGTCACAAGACAGATGTCAACAAATAAAAGAAGATCGAGCTAATCCCATGCCTCCTATCAGATCACCATGGAGTAAGAGTGGTCTTCAATAGCAACAAAAACAACAGAAAGCCCACATACACATGGAAACTGAACAATACTCTACTCAATGACACCTTGGTCAAGGAAGAAATAAAAAAAGAAATCAAAGACTTTTTAGAATTCAATGAAAATGAAGGTACAACCTACCCAAATCTATGGGACACAATGAAAGCAGTGCTAAGAGGAAAACTCATAGCTCTAAGTGCATCCAAAAAGAAACTGGAGAGAGCATACACTAGCAGCTTAACAGCACACCTTAAAGTGCTGGAAGAAAAACAAGTTAACTCACCCAGGAGGAGTAGAAAACAAGAAATCATCAAACTCAGGGCTGAAATCAATCAAATAGAAACAAAGAGAACCATACAAAGAATCAACAAGACCAGGAGCTGGTTCTTTGAGAAAATCAACAAGATAGATAAACCCTTAGCCAGACTAACCAAAGGACACAGAGACAGTATACAAATTAACAAAATTAGAAATGAAAAGGGAGACATAACAACAGAAACTGAGGAAATTCAAAAGATCATCAGATCCTACTACAAAGGTCTATACTCAAAACAACTCGAGAATCTGGAGGAAATGGACGATTTCCTAGACAGATATCAAATACCAAAATTAAATCAGCATCAAGTAGACCAGCTAAATAGTCCCATAACCCCTAAAGAAATAGAAGGGGTTATAGAAAGCCTCCCAACCAAAAAAAGTACCGGACCAGATGGTTTTAGTGCAGAATTCTACCAGACCTTCAAAGAAGACTTAACACCAATACTCTTCAAACTATTCCACAAAATAGAGACAGAAGGGACACTGCCCAACTCATTCTTCGAAGCCACAATTACGCTAATACCTAAACCACAAAAAGATCCAACAAAGAAAGAGAACTTCAGGCCAATTTCTCTTATGAATATAGATGCAAAAATACTAAATAAAATTCTTGCTAACCGAATCCAAGAGCACATCAAAACGATCATCCACCATGATCAAGTAGGCTTCATCCCAGGGATGCAGGGATGGTTCAATATACGGAAATCCATCAATGTAATCCACTACATAAACAAACTGAAAGAAAAAAACCACATGGTCATCTCATTAGATGCTGAAAAAGCATTCAACAAAATTCAGCATCCTTTCATGCTAAAAATCTTGGAAAGAGCAGGAATTCAAGGCCCATACCTAAACATAGTAAAAGCAATCTACAGCAAACTAGTAGCCAACATCAAAACAAATGGAGAGAAACTTGAAGCATTCCCACTAAAATCAGGGACTAGACAAGGCTGCCCTCTCTCTCCATATCTTTTCAATATAGTACTTGAAGTTCTAGCAAGAGCAATTAGACAACATAAGGAAGTCAAAGGGATACAAATTGGAAAGGAAGAAGTGAAACTATCATTATTTGCAGACGATATGATAGTTTACCTAAGCGACCCAAAAAACTCCACCAGAGAACTTCTACAGCTGATAAACAACTTCAGCAAAGTGGCAGGTTATAAAATTAACTCAAGCAAGTCAGTGGCCTTCTTGTACTCAAAGGACAAGCAGGCTGAGAAAGAAATTAGGGAAATAACACCCTTCACAATAGCCACAAACAACATAAAGTATCTTGGCGTAACTCTAACCAAACAAGCGAAAGATCTGTACAACAGGAACTTCAAGTCCTTGAAGAAAGAAATCGAAGAAGACCTCAGAAGATGGAAAAATATTTCTTGCTCCTGGATTGGCAGGATCAATATAGTAAAAATGGCCATCTTGCCAAAAGCAATCTACAGATTCAATGCAATCCCCATCAAAATCCCAACTCAATTCTTCATAGATCTAGAAAGAGCAATTCTCAAATTCATCTGGAGCAACAAAAAACCCAGGATAGCTAAAACTATTCTCAACAATAAAAGGACTTCTGGGGGAATCAATATCCCTGACCTCAAGCAGTACTACAGAGCAATAGTGTTAAAAACTGCATGGTATTGGTATAGCAACAGGCAAGCAGATCAATGGAACAGGATTGAAGACCCAGAAATTAACCCACAGACTTATGGTCACTTGATCTTTGATAAAGGAGCCACAACCATCCGGTGGAATAAAGATAGCCTTTTCAACAAATGGTGCTGGTTCAACTGGAGGTCAACATGCAGAAGAATGCGAATTGACCCACTCTTATCTCTTTGCACTAAGATCAACTCCAAGTGGATCAAGGACCTCCACATAAAACCAGACACACGGAAACTATTAGAAAAGAAACTTGGGAAGACCCTGGAGGACTTGGGCACAGGGGAAAAGTTCCTGAACAGAACACCAATAGCGTATGCACTAAGATCAAGGGTCGACAAATGGGACCTCATAAAATTACAAAGTTTCTGCAAAGCAAAGGACACTGTCAGAAGGACAAAACGGCAACCAACAAAGTGGGAAAAGATCTTCACCAACCCCACATCCGACAGAGGGCTAATATCCAATATATACAAAGAACTCAAGAAGTTAGACCGCAAAGAACCAAATAACCCTATCAAAAAATGGGGCACAGAGCTAAACAAAGAATTTTCACCAGAAGAAATTCGGATGGCCGAGAAACACCTTAAAAGATGTTCAACATCATTAGTCATCAGGGAAATGCAAATCAAAACAACCCTGAGATTCCACCTCACACCAGTCAGAATGGCTAAGATTAAAAACTCAAGAGACAACAAGTGCTGGCAAGGATGTGGAGAAAGAGGAACACTCCTCCATTGTTGGTGGGATTGCAAAATGATAAAACCACTCTGGAAATCAGTTTGGCGGATCCTCAGAAAATTGGGCATGTCACTCCCAGAGGACCCTGGCATACCACTCCTGGGCATATACCCAGAGGATTCCCCTGCATGCAATAAGGACACATGCTCCACTATGTTTATAGCAGCCTTGTTTATAATAGCCAGAAATTGGAAGGAGCCCAAATATCCCTCAAAGGAGGAATGGATACAGAAAATGTGGTATATTTATACAATGGAATACTACTCAGCAATTAAAAATAATGAATTCATGCAATTTGTAGGTAAATGGTTAGACCTGGAAAATATCATCCTGAGTGAACTAACCCAATCACAAAAGAATGCACATGAAATGCAATCACTGATAAGTGGATATTAATGAGCCCAGAAGCACTAAATACTCAAGACACAAATAGCAAGTCAAATGATTCCCAAGAAGAAAGGAGAGGACCCTGGGCATGTAAAGATTGCATCCAGTTTAGTAAAGAAACTGAGGGGGGAGGGGGAATGATTGGGGAATAGTTGGGGGGAGAGGAACTATGGGAACTATGGTGGGTGGGAACTGGGAAAGGGGAAAGCCCTTGGAATGTAAACATAGAATATAGAAAATAAAAATTTAAAAAAAAAATGAAGCGATGTAAGGATTTCTTGAATCTTAAATTTCCATATTGCAAGAGTGACTCTGGACAGAAGCAAATAAGAGGGAAAGGACAAAACAAACAAAAAAAAAAATCAAACTGACAAAACAAAACAAAAAACAAAAAAAACCCCAAAAAACAAAATCTATTTCCAATTTTGTAAAGTTGAGCATGGCTATTGGAGTGAAGCCTCATTGTTCTGGAACTGGGGGAAAATGTGGTTGATCGCAGCATCCTGTGAGACTTAATGGAGCAGGCAGGGTCCTGCTGATATGGACAAAGAGAAACTCTCTTGAGGCCGGAGAATAAAGGGACTTGAAGTAGGATAGGTGAATCCAATGAGGCAGGCTCTTGAGCTCAGTAGCTGAGGAGATCACAAGTGTTATTTTGAAGGTGCCCTCCAATTTAGGAGGAAGGAGTGGGGAACATTGTTCCAGAGGGGAAAGAAAGAAGGACCTGATTTCCAATAGTGATTGTGGACAGATAGGTGTTAGCTGGCATGTGGCCAGAGTAGACCGTTCAGTAAAGTTCCATAGGAGGAAGCAGAGGTGACAGAGTAGGGGATCAGGGAGAAGTAAGGGGTCAAGTGAAAGACTGGAGGTCAGAACCAGTTGTCCATACATGAGGCCAGATGGTGGGATAGAAAGAAGTCACTTGGGGAGAGACAGGAAAAAGGTCAGTGGCAGAAGCTTTATCCAATCAAGGTGAAGTTTCTGTGGCAGTTTGATAAGCATGTTTTTTTTTTCAAGAGCTGTTAGTTTGTTCTGTCTTTCCCAAGGACTCAGGGTAGTATGGGATATGAAAACCCTAGGACTGTTGAAGGATTGTGATAGGGTTTGGGAAGTACGGGAGGTGAATTCAGGACTGTTATCTGACTGGAGGGAGGTAGGGATTCCAAATCGATAAGGATCTCTCAGAGGAAGAGATCAGCGACTGTCTGAGCCAGTTTGCTGTTTGTGAGGAATGCCTTCACCTGCCCTGAGAAGTTGTGTACGGAGACCAGAGGTAACAACATGTTTGACTATGGGAACATTGCCAGCTGGTCCCAAGAGTGAGTCTTTGGCTGGTGGAAAAGTGTATGTTGGGGGGCTGCTATATTTGGAGTTAGAGTCTGACACTTGACAGGTTTTACAAGAGACAGTGATAGCTCCTAAGAAAATTAAATCCTCAGGGGTAGGCTGCAGTAGTATTTTAACAAAGGAAGACAAGGTTTTGCTGTTAGGATGAAAAAGCTGGTATAGATAGGACAGAATTTTGTCGAGTGTCAGGGGGTGACAGTGGGAGTGTAGTTTGTAGTGTGATAATGTCCTGTGGTAGGTGAGACAGGTCTGTGCCTTCAATGGCTACATCTCTAGTTGTTTTGTTGGCTGATTACTTCCCTTAGAAATAATGGAATTGTCAGTCTGATGGGACCAGCAATGGACAATTCCAAGAACCATGGGGAGATGGGAGGTTTTTAGCATAGCCATAATTTGGTCTGCATTAGTTATTGATCCTCCTTTTGTTGTAAGTAACCTGTGCTCTTTCTAGATGGAAGTATGAAACAAGAAGATATGAAAGGCATATTTGAAGTCTGTGTAGACATTTAGGATTGGCCTTGTATCAACTGGAAAGCATGGGTAAGAGCTATTAGTTTAGCCTATTGATTAGTGGTGTGGTCAGAGAAAGCCTGTGCCTCAACCACCTCAATATCTGACACTGTGGTATAGCCAGCTATTCAGACTCTCTCATGTGCAAAGGAACTTCCATCTGTGTACTAGGTACGGATAGCCCAAGACGATGTGCCCTCCTATATGTGTAAGAAATGGGGTCATACTTCCTCTAAAGTTTCAGTGTTAGAATAAGATGGGGAGTGATTTGCATTTGGTCAAGGAAAAGATTTGAAATATTGAGAAGTAAGCATAATTGGAAAATAAGTGGAGAGTCTTCTACTAGTGCCACCTGGAGAGAAAGACTCCTAGAAGGAAGTGGTTTGCCAGCCTTTATATGTTAAGAGGTGTGACATGTTGTGGGAGAAGATAGTGACAAAAATCCTAAAAGTTACCTTTTTTGGATTTGTGAAAGAGGAACTCATAAGCTGCTAAAATACATATGTAGGATGCCCATCTTGGAGTAGTCAGTTCTAATTTTGTTGATACGTGTGCCAGTGGTGCAAAGGATGGTCCCAGTTGATTACATAGGTCCCAGAAGGCATACCCCTCTGTTTTTGTTGCATAAAAGAAGTGGCAGGTTAGGTCTTGGGGGTTGTAAAACTGGGACCTGAAGGAGACCTTGTTCGAGTTTCTGAGAAGGCTTTCTAATAGGCTTGAGAAGGACTTCATGTGGGAGGTCAAGGGCTGCTTCATATGGTGGCAGGGAAGGTGGGGAAAAGGTGATGTAGGAACATAAGACAGCTATTCCTAGGAATGAGACAAGTTCCCCTTCAATAGAAGGATCTGGATCGGGTGTTTTCTATCCAAGGAAATGGCTTTGTGAGTTGCAGTAATTGTTAGTCTCAAGTAGGTGACCTGATGGATAGATAATTGGACCTTAAATGGTGATTCTCAATATCCCTGGCTGGACAAGAAATTAAGAAGAAAAGAGGTGGCAGTTTGGCTAATTTGTAGTGATGAACTGCAAAGGAGAATGTCATTTATATACTGTATGAGTTAACTTTGGGGAGAGATAACAAGAATATATCAGAGGTCAAGCTATTATCAAATAGATGTGGTGGCCTGTCCTGGAACCCCTGGGGTAGAACAGTCCTGGTGAGTTGGGTAGAGAGGTGGATGTCAGGATCAGTCCAGGTGAAAGCAAACATGTTTTGTTACTCAGTATCAAAGAAGAAATTATGCTTCAGGTCCCAGACTGAGAAATGGGAGGTCCCTGGGGGAAATATAAGAAAGAAGTGTATAAGGGCTAGCTATGACTGGTATAGGGGAACCACTGCAGAATTGACTAGCCCAAGGTCTTGAAAGAGGTGGTATGTTCCAGTTGCTTACAAGCAGCCTTCTTAACTTCAAGTATAGGAGTGTTAATGGGGGAAAGATGTGGGATGAAATAATGTTCTGTTAGGAGTACACAGATAATAGGCATAAGTCTTCTAAAACTCTGGAGGAAAAGTAGGCACTGAGCTTGAGTAGGGTCCTGTAATTGGATGACAACTGGGAATGGTATTTAACAAGAGAGAGATTTTGGACATCCCACACTTTGAGTTCCACGAGGGAGGCTGGCAAAAGAAATGACTTGTTAGAACCAGTAGATTGGGTGGCTAGGAGAAGGAGAGGGGCTTCTGGTGAGCATGGGGTAAGACACATATGGGAAGCAACTGAAATAGAGACTCCCACTCTGGCTAGTTAATCCCTCCCAATAAGGAAGCAGGACAGGATAGCACCACCAGAAAAGAAAAACGGAGAATAACATCCCTGAATATGCAAATGAGTTATGCAGACTGGCAAGGTATGGTGAGGCTATACCCCTACTCCAACAACAGGGAAACCAATAGTGGTGCATCCCCAAAATCACATCAATATTGAGTAGGTGGCCCCAGTGTTCAGGAGAAAGGAGATGGTTTACTCTTATATCACAATGACCATGTGGGACTCCCTGTCAGAGTGAGTCCCATGAGTGAGGAGTCACAGGCCTGAGCCCAATGCAAAGGATACAGGAAGCACTGAAATGAGAAGAAACAAGCTATCCAGCCTGTCATCACAGCATTGGGCAAAGAGCTGAGCTAAAAGGCCAAACAGTCAACCTCCTACTAGGATTTATCACAGTGAGAAGAACTGTGCTGGAAAAGTAGTTTAAACCCAAGGGAAAAGGCCAGTGGTTAGGATCAGCAAAGAGAATTAACAATAGCCTTAAAGACAATGGCTGAGGCTACTTTGATTTCCCTGAATATCAGAGGGGTGTCAGACACTTAGCAGTCACTCCTTTGGATCCAAGGAAGCTTTTATGCTGATCAGGAATTGGGGATTTAAGTGGCACACAAGCACCAGGAGAGCCTACTGAGTCACTGGACACCAATGTTAGGATTTAAATTAATGACACCATAAAGTCAGACCATGCAACAGATGTCACGTGGGAGCTTTTTAGAGAGTAGTTATACATAGACTGCCTCTGGGTAAGGGTAGATGGAAAAAGAAATTTGACAGAGGAGGAATTGGCCCTTTATAAGGAGATGTAGGGCATGTACAGAGAAAGGATATGTGACTTGTGTCTGTGTGGACAGTAGGAATATGTTGTATCTTGACAGCAAGTAATGATGTATCCTACCTTGCCTGGGTCTCTGGGGCAGGCAGTGGAGGTGCATTATTGCTAACACCTACTGCCTTAAGAACATCCTGAGGTTAAGCCTGTTTTTACCTGTAGACTGTTAAAAGGATTTCAAAAAGTCTCTTCAAACAAGAGAAAAGACATTGTTTTATGTACAAAGATGAGTCCCATTTGTAAGTCTATCATAAATTGTATCTGTACACTATTCTTTTAAATGACATTTTTTCTTTCTTCTTTTTGATTCTGTTAGTATAATCACATATATTCAATGAAGATAATAGCACACTATTTCCATTTAACCTGCTCCACCAATGGATAATTTCTTGGAATTACTCTTTCAATGCTTTGCCATATTCTCAGGACATAACCATTAGTATGTGCCTTTTTCACTGTCTCATTTCTAAACTTAAATGTTGAAATAATGAGGACAGCCGCTCTACAAAACTGAATGGTCCTGAGATAATGACAGGAAAACAAAGGAGAACCGGTGCCATTATTAGAGCAGAGTGCTGTGTTATGCATGACAACTGGGGTGATTTCATCCTCCATTCTCCAAATCTGCATACCCAAATTAAATCTGTGTCAGCCTCTGCTTTAAATATTTTGTGATTTAGTAGGAGTATTGCTCTCAAATTTCACACACACACACACACACACACACACACACAAACACATAGATCTCTTATCTTTGTTGCATGACATCTGAGTTTGACCTTGTGCCTTCACTGCTGACAAATCAGTGCTTTGCCATTCAAAGTCTCTTAAAGAACATTGTTCTGCTTATAGTCAAAGAAAGCAAACAAGCTGCAAAGAAATATCTACTACTCAGAAATAATTTAAATCGATCAAATTTGTATATGCAAATTTGGGATGGTTTGAATAAAATTGGCCCCCAGTAGGCAGATATATGTGAATGCTTAGTTCGAAGTGGATGGATAAACTTTAAGAAGGACGAGGATGTGGTCTTCATAGAGGGTTTGTGCATTCAGAGTAGGATTTGGGGGGGGGATATTGGGAAAGGTTTTACCATTGGCAATGTAAATGAAGATGATATTCAATTAAAAAAAAAGAGTAGAGCCGGGCGGCGGTGGTGGCGCACGCCTTTAATCCCAGAACTTGGGAGGCAGAGGCAGGTGGATTTCTGAGTTCAAGGCCAGCCTGGTCTACAGAGTGAGTTCCAGGACAGCCAGGGCTACACAGAGAAACCCTGTCTCGAGAAACAAAAAAAAAAAAAACAAAAAAAAAGTGTAGGATTTAGGGTTTCAAAATTTCATGCAAGGCCCAGTGTCTCTATATGCTAGCTATTTGTAGATCAGATGTAAGTTCTCAGTTATTTCTGCAGCACCATTCCTGCCTGCTTGCCACCAACCTTCCTGACAATAATAATGAACTAACCTCTGAAACTGTAAGTAAACCTCAATTAAATGCTTTATTGTATAACAATTGCCTTGGTCAGTAACTACAATGGTGGCTATCATTAACAACAAACTAAGTATGGCTTTTTCTTTATTGTGAAGCATGTATATACATGCTTCACAATATATATATATATCAGAAGTATATTATCTTTTCTATAAGTTTGCTTCTCTGTCTTCAATCTCTTTCCTTTCCTCTCTCTTGATGCCCATGCTTAAACCCATATCCAAAACTTCTATTAATGAACCTCACCACACACACACACACACACACACACACACACGAATGATACAATTAATGAAAATCTCAATAGTGTATTTCTGACACGAATCACATCTGATATTAGAGAATTCCAGGCATGAAACATAGCTTCAAGCTTGGTTAAGAAGTTCTGCTTCTTATTGTTTTACTGTCCTTAGTCTTTACAAAATTACTCCAGGGATCAAAATGAAAGTTGACTACCACAGTTAACAGTCGGAAGTGGGCCTTGCTGCTCCACTTTGGCTTCTCCAGGTCCTCCTAACGAGGATTCTTAATGCCAAGATCAAGAGTGGAAGAAACTCGCCTATGAACATTGAATAAGAGGAGGCATGTACAATCTATTCCATTCACTTTTGTACCAAACTACAAACAAACTGTACTCTCTGAGAAAAAGAAATGAACTCTAAAAGGAAAGCAAAATGATACAGCTTTTTGTAACTAAAGACATGTTTAGTTACAAAAATAAACAAACACAAAATAAGTTCTACTGAAAAATATGTTTTCAAGATATATAATAGTCACTCATGTTAATTCATGATTAAGAAAGTAAAGAAGCTAGATAGCATAAACTGGGCCAAGAACTCGAAAATCCAACAGCAAAAGTACATTCCTTTTCCTTTTTCAAAATAATCTTCTAGTTTTATTTTTTGCTGTTTGACTTCTTCAAAGCTCAATGGCTGTCTTCAGAAATCTTGTTTTCGGCCACCATCTTCACTCCCAGTCAGACAGGACAGGCAACTCAGGTACTGAGATATCCTGAGTTTAACATCTCTTGGGACACAGACCACCAGGCTTCTGCCTGTGCCCAAGACCTAGGTAGCTCTGTGGTTCCTCTGTGTCCCAGCCTGGTGTGGGTCCTTTGTCCTTTGCCCTTTGCCCTGCAGAGTAATCGGCACTTGCAGGGGCTCCCCGCTGCCATCTTTGCTCCCAGTTAGATGGGACAGGCAGCTCCAAGTACACAGAGACAACCCTGAGTATAACATTGCTTGGGGCAAGGCACACCAGGGCTCCAATGGCACCCAAGAGTAGGGCAGCCCATCAGTAATCTGTGCCAGGGGAAGCCTAGTCATCCAGAGGAGCAGAAATAGCCTTACAGACTTACAGGAGGTTCAAGCGCCAGATAGTGAAAACAGGACCATGTAACACCAGAGATAACCAGATAGCAAAAGGCAAATGTTAGGAATGTTACTAACAGAAATCAAGGCATTATGGCAGCATTCGAACCCAATTATATAACAACAGCAAGTCCTGAATACCCCAACACACCAGAAAAACAAGATATAAATTTAAAATCACTGGTCATAATGCTGTTAGAGGAACACAAGAAGGACATAAAAAATGGATCAAAAGGACCTTACAAGGGAAACACAAAAATCACTTAAAGAAATACAGGAGAACTTAGGTCAACAGGCAGAAGTCATGAAAGAGGAAACACAAAAATCTCTTAAAGAATTATAGGAAAACACAAACAAGTGAAGGAACTGAGCAAAGCCATCCAGGATCTAAAAACAGAAGTAGAAACAACTAAGAAATCACAAAGGGAGACAACATTGGAGATAGAAAACCTCGAGAAGAAATCAGTGGTCATAGATGCCAATATCAACAACAGAATACAAGAGATAGAAGAAAGAATCTTAAATGCCAAAGATACCATAGAAAGCATTGAATCTACAGTCAAAGAAAATGCAAAATGCAAAAAGCTTGTAACCCAAAACATCCAGAAAATCCAGGACACAATGAGAAGACCAAACCTAAGGATTATAGGTATAGATGAGAGTGAAAATTTACAACTTAAAGTAAATATCTTCAACTAAATTCTGGAAGAAAACTTCTCTACCCTAAAGAGAGAGATGCCCATGAACATACAAGAAGCCTACAGAACTCCAAACAGACTGAACCAGAACAGAAATACCTCCTGTCCCATAGTAATCAAAACCCCCAAATGTATTAAACAAATAAAGAATATTAGAGGCAATAAGAGAAAAAGGCCAAGTAACATATAAAGGAAAACCTATAAGAATTACACCAGACTTCTCACCAGAAACCATGAAAGCTAGAAGATCCTGGGAAGATCTCATGCAGACCCTAAGAGAACACAAATGCCAGCCAAGCCTACTATACCCAGTAAAACTCTCAATCACCATAGATGGAGAAACCAAGATATTCCATGACAAAGCCAAATTTACACAATATCCAAAGAAGAAATAAAGAAAGAAATAAAAAACTTTTTATAATTTAATGAAAATGAAGGTACAACATACCCAAATCTATGGTACACATTGACAGCAGTGCTAAGAGGAAAACTCATAGCCCTGAGTGCCTCCTAGAAGAAACTATAGAGAGCATACTCTAGCAGCTTAATGGCACAACTGAAAGCCCTGGAACAAAAAGAAGCTAATTCACCGAGGAGGAGTAGAAGACAGGAAATCATCAAACTCAGAGCTGAAATCAATCAAATAGAAACAAAAAGAACCATACAAAGAATAAAAAAAATTTAAAAAAAACAAAACAAAACCAGGAGCTGGTTCTTTGAGAAAATCAACAAGATAGAAAAACCCTTAGCGAGACTAATCAGAGGACACAGAGACAATATCCAAATTAACAAAATTAGAAATGAAAAGGGGTGATGTAACAACAGAAACTGATGAAATTAAAAAATCATCAGATCCTACTACAAAAAACTATACTCAACACAACTGGAGAAACTGGAGGAAATGGACAATTTCCTAGACAGATACCAAATACCAAAATTAAACCAGGATCAAATAGATCATCTGAACAGTCCCATAACTGCTAAAGAAATAGAAGTGGTCAAAAAAAAGGGGGAACCAGATGGTTTTAGTGCAGAATTCTATCAAACCTTCAAAGAAGACCTAACACTAATACTCTTCAAACTATTCCACAAAATAGAAACAGAAGGAATACTACCCAACTCGTTCTATGAAGCCATAATTACACTCATACCAAAACCAACAAAGAAAGAACTTCAGACCAATTTCCCTAATGAATATCGATGCAAAACTACTCAACAAAATTCTTGCCAACAAAATAGAGGAACACATCAAATTGATCATTTACCATGATCAAGTTGGCTTCATCCCAGAGATACAGGGATGGTTCAATATATGGAAATCTATCAATGTCATCCACTACATAAACAAACTCAAAGAAAAAACCACATGGTCATTTCATTAGATGCTGAAAAACTATTGACAAAATTCAACATCCTTTCATGCTATAAGTCTTGGAAAGAACAGGAATTCAAGGCCTATGCCTCAGCATTCTCAAAGCAATATACAGCAAACCAGTAGCCAACATCAAACTAAATGGAGAGAATCTTGGAGCAATCCCACTAAAATCTGGGACTAGACAAGGTTGCCTCTCTCTCCATATCTTTTCATTATAGTACTTGAAGTTCTAGCTAGAGCAATTAAACAACATAAGGCGGTCAAAGGGATACAAATTGGAAAGGAAGAAGTCAAACTATCACTATTCTCAGATGATATGATAGTTTACTTAAGTGACCCAAAAAACTCCACCAGAGAACTCCTACAGCTGATAAACAACTTCAGCAAAGTGGCTGGTTATAAAATCAACTCAAACAAATCAGTAGCCTTCCTATACTCAAAGGATAAGTGGGATGAGAAAGAAATTGGAGAAATGATACCTTTCCCAATAGCCACAAACAATATGAATTATCTTGGTGTAACTCAAATGAAACAAATGAAAGATGTGTATGACAAAAACTTCAGGTCTCTGAAGAAGAAATTGAAGAAGACCACAGAAAATGGAAAAATCTTCCATGCTCATTAATTGGCAGGATTAATATAGTCAAAATGGCCATCTTGCCAAAAGCAATATACAAATTCAAAACAATCACCATCAAAATTCCAACTCAGTTCTTTATATAGTTAGAATGAGCAATTTTCAAATTCATCTGGAATAACAAAAAAGCAGGATAGCTCAAACTTTTCTCAACAATAAAAGAACTTCTGGGGGAATCAGTATCCCTGACCTCAAGCAGTACTACAGAGCAATAGTGTTAAAAACTGCATGGTATTGGTACAGTGCCAGGCAGGTAGATCAATGGAATAGAATTGAAGACCCAGAAATGAACCCACACACCTATGGTAACTTGATCATTGACAAAGGAGCTAAAACCATCCAGTGCAAAAAAAGATAGCCTTTTCAACAAATGGTGCTGATTCAGCTGGAGGTCAATATGCAGAAGAATGCAAATCAATCCATTCTTATCTCCTTGTACTAAGCTCAACTCCAAGTGTATCAAGGACCTCCACATAAAGCCAGACATACTGAAATTAATAGAAAAGAAACGGGAAGACCCTTGAAGACATGTGTACAGGGGAAAAGTTCCTGAACAGAACACCAATAACTTACGCTCTAAGATCAAGAATTGACAAATGGGACCTCATAAAATTACAAAGTTTCTGTAAGGCAAAGGACACTATCAAAAGGACAAAATGGCAACCAACAAATTGTGAAAAGATCTTCACCAACCCTACATTCAATAGAGGGCTAATATATACAAAGAACTCAAGAAGGTAGACTCCAGGGAAAACTGGGAAAGGGAAAGGCATTTGGAATGTAAACGAAGAATATAGAAAATAAAAAAATAAAAAAAATAAAAAATAATAAAAAGGATATATCTAATAAAAAATAAAAAATAAAAGATTGTAAACATGGAAACACACACACACACACACACACACACACACAAGAAAAAATGCCTTACTTCTTTTAATTTATTTTCTATATTCTTTGTTTACATTCCAAATAAAATATATCTAATAAAAATAAAATATAAAGGATTATAAACACGGAAACACACACAAACACAAAAGAAAAATGCCCATCTTTTAAAAAAATATTGTTTTCTATAAGTAGAGAACCAACTCTAGTTAGCTAATTTATTTTCTTTCTATCCAAGTCCTTCACAGCTTAGAATCTGGGTGGTTTTCCTTCAGGGAGATAGAAGCAAACTTCTACAAGAAGAGTTTGTGTTAGGAAAACATTCAGCACTTCTTATAAAAAAGCATTACACAAAGAAACCAGACTTTGGGATACATGCATGTACGAGCACTTGGAAAACCTGAGTCAGGCAGATAACCATTAACTCACTCAAGGCCAGTGTAGGCAACATAATCAGTCCATAGCCAGCCACAGCTACAAAGGGGTATGTCATAATGAACCAAGAGAGGAGAAAGAGAACTTCACGAAGAACATGGCATGAGCTTCTTCTTCCTCGGGAAAACACCAAATGGTGGATGACACCGGTGCAGCGGGAGGGCCCAGAGGACCCAGGATTAGGAGGCCGCGGGGCAGCGGTCTTAGGGGCAGGGGCCATGGTCGAGGCCGTGGGGCTCGTGGAGGTAAAGCTGAAGACAAGGAGTGGATCCCTGTCACCAAGCTGGGCAGCCTGATTAAGGACATGAAGATCAAGTCCTTGGAGGAGATCTACCTGTTCTCCCTGACCATTAAGGAGTCTGAGATCATTGACTTTTTCCTGGGCGCATCCCTAAAGGATGAGGTTCTGAAAATCATGCCAGTGCAGAAGCAGACTCGGGCTGGCCAGAGGACCAGGTTCAAGGCATTTGTCGCTATTGGGGACTACAATGGTCACGTTGGTCTTGGTGTTAAGTGTTCCAAGGAGGTCGCCACTGCCATTCGAGGGGCTATCCTTTTGGCCAAGCTCTCCATCATCCCTGTGCAGAGAGGCTATTGGGGAAACACGTTTGGCAAGCCCCACACTGTTCTGTGCAAGGTGACAGGCCACTGTGGCTCTGTGCTGGTGCATCTCATCCCTGCCCCCAGAGGCACTGGCATTGTCTCTGCTCCTGTGCCCAAGAAGCTCCTGATGTTGGCCGGTATAGATGACTGCTACACATCAGCCAGAGGCTGTACTGCTACCCTGGGCAACTTTGCCAAGGCCACCTTTGATGCCATCTTCAAGACCTACAGCTACCTGACCCCTGACCTATGGAAAGAGACTGTGTTCACCAAGTCTCCTTATCAGGAATTCACTGATCATCTTGTGAAAACCCACACCAGAGTCTCTGTTCAGAGGACCCAGGCTCCAGCTGTGGCTACCACATAGGGTTTTTATACAAGAAAATAAATGAATTAAGTCTGAAAAACAAAAAAGAACATGGCATGAAGTCAGTGCTCAAATTGAGTGTTTTAAGCAAAAGGTTTTCTTTAAGTTTTTAATTATTAATATCATGCATTTATTATGCATAATAGTCTGTTTTATACTGACTTTTTAATACATGTATATAATGTATTTTGATGATATTCACTCCATATTACACTGTTGTCCCCTTCCTACTCCAGCCGACAAGCTAACAAGATGATCCTCACACTTCTCCAAACCAGTCTCCAGACCCTGCTCTACTCTCTTGTTTTAGTGTGTTTGCTTTAGCTTGTCTGTTTGGTGGCCCATGGAGTTTCATTTGGGCTGCTCAGCAAATTACTCTTCAATAAATATATGCTAAAGTACCAACTCAAATGTTTTCACAATCGCTAGAACTAGTTAAGAATCCTTAAATATACAAACATAATGAATTCCCTTTTTTTGAGAGTGTCCGCAATGTATTTTGGAGGATTGTAGTTTTATATGTATATTCTCTAGTTAACGATTGTTGCCCAATGTTGGGAAACTGAAATTGTCTTTCCAGTTTTTAGGTGATGCCAAATGAAATAACTAACATAAAATATTAGTTATTCCTTTACAGAAAAAAGTCAGAAAACAAAGCAGTGCACTCCAGTACTCAAAACTCCCCCTGCACCAGGGATTTAGTATCTCATAAAGGGACAATGTGTGTCTCTATTTTTAAGTTTCTATCAAAATCAGATTTATCAGTCCTGTTCAAAAAGATATGACTAGTTTTATAAAACTCATTTTTACTTAAGAAAAAAATTTCTACCAACCTCCCCCTCTTTCTCAACTCTGATCCAAGCAAGAAGGTTGTTTTAAATTGGATCCTCACACTTGAGTCAGATCTTTATAGGAACACAGCAAGACAGGAAACTTGTTCTGTGTGAATCATATCTCCAGCAACTGTGTTAACCTGTAAATATGGTGAAAAATGATTGATGCATCCTACAGAAACAACAGGTCAAATCCCTTTCATAACTGACTTCAGAGAAATTCATTTTACCTTTAAATGTCTTTGCTTTGTGTCGAATATTGCTTCAAGCAAGGAACCCCTCAGCTGTGGAAAGAAATATTTTTTAAAAAATGAACATTTGAAATATGGCTGAATCTTTAATAAGTTTGTAACTCTATGCTATAACTGTATTTCATCCTCCAAACTGATATACTGAAGTCATACCTTACAATGGGATTAGATTCAAGATACAACTTTTAGGAGAAAGTATGGTGAATTGAAATCAAAAGAGCAGTGGGGTCCTGACCCTAGGATCAATGGCTTTATAAAAGAGGAAAGGGAAAATCCATTATATGTATTCACACGAAAGAAAACTTACAACTGCTTCCAGCACATCAGGACAAGAGCCCCTGCCTGCCAGAGCTTAACCATGTTGGTGTCCTGACTTCAGATCTACATCTCCAGGATTGTGAAAAAACTTTGTAAATATCATTTAGACCTCCTGTCTATGGAATTTCCCTATGACAACCGGAAATAGTCACTGCACCATCCAAATTCAGTCACCCTGAAAATCAAATTCTCCAGACCCCAAAACAAAATCTTTCATCATAAAAAAAAATTATGAACTTACAAATTCTGTGGTTACTTTTAAAGATGGTACATATACTACATTGCTTTATTCCATGCAAAGTTGTGTGTGTGTGTGTGTGTGTGTGTGTGTGTGTATTGAGCTGCAGAATGTTAAGACCTAGCTGCAAAGTTAATTACATCTTCATTGACACTTTGTGGAAGTAATTTTGATGTATGAGAAAACTCAATAGCTCTTAACTTAGGATAGCAAAATTAAATATAAATTGATTTTATTATAGAATGATTAAGCATGGGGATGAAGTCATCATTACATTACTAATTTATACACTACAAAGATACAATTTATGTTTGTGATTTTTTAATTTACAAGTTTAAATCCCAGTTAAGCCTGCTGCTAATGTGGGTCTTTGGTTTCGCACTTCAGTTCCATCCTTTTACGTAATGCCACCTAACTAAATTCAGAAGAGAATTTCAAAATATAAATAGAGAAGGCAATTTTAGAAATTTAATTAGTAATCCCTCCCACAACACTGATTAAGTTTGGTTTTGGATCATTGATTCCCCAAAATCTTCACTAACAATTCCCTGAGCTAGAATGATTATTTAATACCTCATATTTCAAAAGACAGATCAGGTCTATTTTTTGCCAGGTTTTCAAATGAGAACAAGTTATAGAACTATCTTACGTATATAATAACTTTGAAGTGAAGGTTTTGTTCTGTTTTTCTCAATACAACATAAGGTTTGCCTGGTGGTATACAGAAGGCTTATAGAAGTATATGTGCAATTGGAAATAAGAAAAATATGGAAAAATGTGTCAGTTGTGACTTTATAAAAATATAAGTGTTTATTACTTATCTGAGCTAGAAGAATGTTAGGCAATTTATTTATTTATTTATTTATTTATTTATTTATTTATAATCTGCCTATGTATTCAATACTGGGGAGATAACTTAGGGCTGCTTCCTTTGCATGCAAAATACAATGACTGCCACTGAGCTATAGCCAAAGAACCTCCAACTTATTTTTAATTTTGTTTTGTTTTTTGTTTTATAAAAACACTCCAACAGGGCATTACTTTTTCTTTTCAACATCTTGCTCTACAGTTTTGTTTGCCCTTTTTGCTCAGATGCCAAAGAGCCAAGCATCCTTATGGGCAATATGAAGATTGGCAAAAGCTTTAACGTAATCTTCTCTTCTTCAGTGATGACTCTGGCCTTTTCCCTTTTGTACACATTCTGGATGGGTATCACAGGTCCTGTTAGCTGGGTGGCCAATCTAAGTTCTTCAGTATAACTGTCTCCCTTCTTTGGCGCGGAAGGCTTCCTGGGAAAAGTAAGTGCTTGAGTGGTACTCCTTCAGGTGCTACACAGTGGCCTGTAATGATTCATTGGATTTGTTCTACCTCTTTTGATCCACAGAGATGCCAGTGGTGTGAGCCATTTTCTAGTGGATACCAGCCACCCTGAGTTCCTCCAGGCTGAAGCCCCTGCCAGCCCAGACCTTGGTGTGGTGTCTAACTGTAAGATACCTCACGATGGGCCTGATGGGACTAGACGTGGGCATAAGGGGCAATGAGGTTTGCTTTTGCCTGTCCGGCGTTGCGTCTGTGTATCTTGTGTGCCGGTTGCTAGAACCAAGTATCCACTCAGTGCTGCCAATCCTTTTAGAAGTGGAGCTTTAGGGTCATGCCATTCTGTCTGGGTGCCATGGGGGTTCTCCTGTACAGAAGAATGGCGGAGCAGAAAGGCTTAATTCTTATTAATAAAAATAAATGTATTGGGTTTAGAGCGTTGAAAATATGGTATATTTACGCAATGGTGTATTACTCAGCAATTAAAAACTATGAATTCATGAAGTTCTTAGGCAAATGGATAGAACTAGAAAGTATCATCCTAAGAGGTAACCCAAACACAAAAGAACACACACGTTATGTACTCACTGATAGGTGGATAATTGCCCAAAAGCTAAGAATACCCAAGGTACAATTAACAGACCACTTGAAGCTCAAGAACAAGGAAGACTAAAGTTGATGCGTCAAGCCTTCTTAAAAGGGGAACTATGGGAACTATGGTGGGTGGGAACTGGGAAAGGGGAAAGCCTTTGGAATGTAAACATAGAATATAGAAAATAAAATAAAATAAAATAAAGGGGAACCAAATACTCACAGAAGTAAATATGAAGATAAAGTGTACAGCAGTGACTGAAGGGAAGGTCATCCAGAGACTGTCCCATCCGGGGATTCAGTCCATATGCAGTCACCAAACCCTGGCACTATCGTGGATGCCAAGAAATGTTTGCTGAAAGGAGCCTTGAGAGGCCCTGCCAGAACTTTACAAATACAGAGGGGAATTCTCACAGTCAACCATTGGACTAAGCGCAGAGTCCCCAATGGAGGAGTTAGTGAAAGGACTGAAGGAGCTGAAGGGGTTTGCAACCTCATACTAAGAACAACAATATCAACCAACCAGACCCCCTCCCATTGCTCCCAGGGACTAAGTCATCAATCAAGGAGTACACATGGCTCCAGCTGCATATGTAGCAGAGAATGACCTTGTCAGGTATCAATGGGAAGAGAGGTCCTTGATCCTATAAAAGCTTGATAGATGCTTTGGAATTGAAGGTGGGAAGGTGGGAGTGGGGTGAATGGAGGAACACCCTCAAATAAGTAGGGGAGAATGGGATAGGGGATTTCTGGGAGGGGGAACCAAGAAAGGAGATAACATTTGAAATGTAAATAAAGAAAATATCCAAAAAATAGAAGAAAATAATAACTGAAATGTATGTTAAAAGTACAAGAAGTTATAATGTCTGTGTTTCATTGCTCTTCAAAAGACAGACAAATAATATGTTATATTCTCCCTTTTTCTACATTCAATAAAACAATTATGGGGAACTGACCAAGTGTTAAGATTTTGGTGTTTTCTTTCTGCCTCAGAGTTGAGAAATCAATGATAATTAACAGCAGACTTGGTTTCTGTGATTACAGAGCTCATACACAGTGGGGAGAAAGAGGCTAATAAAGCAATCAAATGCACCAGTGTAGTTATGGATATGGTGGATGCTTTGGGGAAAAGAAAACATGTGTTTCCATAGGAGTTCTCTTAGATAAGCAGATAAAAGCATAGGAATACCCAAGAACTGCTGAGATCTGGAAGAAGAACCTGCTTAGAGATGGAGAAGCAAGAGCTGCTTGAGAAGGAAGTTCAGCAGTTTATACTAAGTTTAATGAAAACAAAAATCCTTGAATGTATTTTTAAAGAACTAGAAATGGAGGGCTGAGCATGTCTGCATTTCAGCCCGCTAAAGTGGTATCTGTCTGTAATGCCAACGGGGCTAGCCTAAGGCAAGGAAGCTGACAAGTTCAAGGTTAGCATGGGCTAACTAAGGGGTCAGAGTTAGCTTGAGCTACATGGTAAAAAAATCTATCTCTAAAAAGAACTATTTAAATAAGTCTAGTCTAAATAATAGAGGAAGAATATTTGGGTGCTGAAGAGGTATATATTCAGGGAGTCTGAAGAAAGGTGTGGCTACACAGACCAGGATATTAAAAAAGAAGGTGGGGAAAAGTAGAGAGAAAAACCATCAGTATTTGATAGTACATTGAGTGTGTGAGACCCAAAAGAGTACATTATACCTCTGAATGAAATTATTATGCCAAAGCTAAATCAGATACATTCTTATAAAGCAGTCAGATTGTGATATGCAAATATGATGGTTTATCAGGCTTATTACCTTTACACTTCTGGAAAGAGGAAACTGTAACTGATGAATTGCCTCTTTTTAATTGACCGGTGCCAATGCTTTAAAGTATTTTCTTAATTATGAATTGAAGTAGGAGAGTTCCTCCTACTATGGACACTATTTTCCATAGATAGCTGGGCCCAGGCTGTATACGAAAGCTAGCTTAACAAACCAATAGAAAACTGTGTTTTCTGTTTCTTATTCTTTCTACTGCTGTGATAAAACTCCGTGGCCAAAGCAATTTATAAAATACAGCATTTAATTTAATTTGAGGCTTATAGTTTCAGAGGGTTGGAAGTCATGACAATTATTGTACAAAGCATGGCAGCAGTCAGGGAGGCATGGCACTGGACCAGTAGCTGAGAGCTTATATTTTGATTCACAAGCATAAGACTAAGAGAAAGAAAAAAAAACTTGTCAAATTCACTTGCTTGAGCTTTGATTCCTCAAAGTCCATGCCCTAATTTCCTCCAATAAAACAGCTCCTCCAACAAGATCATGCCTTCTAATCTTTTCCAGAGAGTCCCAACAAATACAGATAGAATATTCAAATATACAGTAGCCTATGGAGGCTACTGTCATTAAACAACCATACACGTTTTCTCTAGATGATGAATAACCTATAAGATAAAATAAACCACTTCTTCCCAAATTGTTTTTGGTCAAGGTGTTTAGCAACAACAACAAAAACAAAAAAACTAAGATAAGAAACCTCTGTAGCTGTCCTTTTATGTTTATCTTGTATTTACCTTAGACTTGTCAACCCAAAATTGTTTTTGCGCTGATATAGATGAGATGGACCTTGATCTTGTCTTCGCTGAGTGTTGGGGTTAAGGTCATACACTACCATGTCTGCCTTCTCTATATTTTGTTCCAATGAGATGAAGAATCTGAAATGGACATTAAAAGTTTTTCAGTCCTTGTATTTGGAAACCTCTAAGGATTCCAAATAAACTTTTATCTCTTGGGCAGATATTTTGATTCTTCATTGGTCTTCTAAAGTCTGATCCCAGTCTGCAGTGTTTGCCTGCAGTTTTTGTCTGTGAATTCTCATGAGTGAAATCTAGTTCTGAAAAAGTTATTTCACATCCTGGGTAAAAATATATCCTAATTCAAAGAGTATAGCTTAGAGCTTAACATTCATAAAGAAACTGACATTTCACTAGGGCAATACTATCCTTGAATTCTGAGGATTTCAGGTTGCTATGCAACACAAGGGAAGTAGTGAAAAAATTCTTTTCAAAGAATTTATTATATGCACCAACCTCTTTAAGTGGGCACACATCCTCATACAACTTGAGATTTTAATGCATTTTTTTCAAGAAAACTGCCTTTTCCTCACTTTTCTTGGTCCATAATTAATATTTCATATGACATAAAATAAGTTAACTGATTTTCTGAGCAACTTAATCTACTCAAGATTACCACTGAACCATTAAGATTGTTTTCTTATTAATAGAATAATTATCTAGCTCTTTCATAGCATTACATTAATTATCCAATCACTTGAATAATCTATTTTTTTAGAAGTTGAAATGAAATCCCCAAATCCTTTTGGCACATTCTGACTACTAAAATATGTTCATGGATCCACAAAGATGAATTATCCCATTCATTTTGATGTTGTTCAGCTTGGCTCTTCCCCTAACAACAATTCATCCTCTGAAATCAAAGGCAATAATAAAACTGTCAAATACCAAATTGGCTTTTATCTCAACCCAGTCTCCAATGTCCTACTTCCTGGGTTTTGATTTCTTCAAAGAAAAGAGTGAGATTTGAATGAAAAAGAACAGTTCTGAGTCTTCAGCGCCCAGTAGATATCATATATCTGGATGTATATCTAAATATGTACTTGAAATACTGCCTCTATTTACATGATGCTCCTTGAAAAGAATAAAGTATTGACATTTCCATTTATCACAGTTTTCTTATATTTGTGTCTTCTACAAAGACAGATTTTTTCTGACAGTAATATTGACAATATCATTGAAAACATGAGAGATTTATTATTTTATCCATAGTCAGTAGTAGGTTAGGTGAATTCAATATACTCTATGTTCAAACAAACTTCAGTTTAGAAATCTTCAGAGAAATATCATTTATAGTAAAAGAATTCAAATAAAAAGTCTCAGAAAATATACTAAAACAAAAAACACCAAAAATGTTGAGGTTGAAATCCTCACAATCCTCACAATCCTCACATATGTGCTACATGTTTAGGTTGATATCCTGTATTTTGAATTGTATACACACTTACATCTTCTTGTATTTGCTTTTTTCCTTTAATTTTATCTTAGCAGCATTTATTCAATATGTTTCTATTGCTGATATTTAATCTCTGTTTATTAAAATAGAATAGACATAAGTAAATCTCCATCATAAGACAATAAGTACTATATCTTTCCATAACAAACATCTGCTCAACATACAAATGTAATACAGGAAATAAATTATTTATCATCCTGGTAATAAAACATTTTACCACTGACCCCTTTCCTATATTGTCACAATGACTTTGCTAGGAATGGCTTTGAATTTATAACTCTTCTACTAAGACTGAAGAAAAAAATATTTGAAGAAAACAAATTATGAAATAAAGCTTTATTGTGGGAGACATGCTCTAAACTACCATTTAGAAGGTAAATTCTACAACACTGTTATGCAGGCTTCGGGCGGTTGGTACCGGTTATTTGTCTCCAACAAAGAAATATTAATTTCTTGACTCCAGTATCTGTAAAAGTAACTTAGTTTTGAGAATGAGTGGTAGGATGTATAATAAAGGAAAATGAAAATCATACTAGAAGACCCTATTCTGCCTACTGTCGGACTTATAAAATGAGAGGACTACAAAACTGTCAACAATGATAAAGCAAAGGAAGTTTTAAGAAGATACAGAGAGAATCTCAGCAATTGATGACCACCATTAAAAGCTGAACCATGGAAGAATTCTTTCCTAAAGCCTTGACTTGAAGGAGATTCCTTTGACATCGTAAAGTCAAGTTTCTAGTTTTCTGAACTAGGGAAAGGAAGTTTCTGCTCATGTTTCCCATCTGCATCTATTTTAAAAACTTGTTTAATCAGGAAAAATTATGGTTATCTTTTTTAAAATCACTTCATTTTGCAGGAGGTGGGGGGCATATGAGAAATGCCAGTAAAATTTACAAACACTGAATATAGTGAGCTATTTACAATTTTTCACTGGTCCAATTTAATGAATTGGAAAATAAAAATATTAAGTCTATATTTATGTTTCCTATTTTTGAACTAAAGACAAGGAGAAATCTTTGTAAACATCTACTTTATAATTTAAAGAAATTATAAAATATATTAATAAAGGAGATTTTTAATAGAAAAGAACCTATATAATGTACATTTTATTGATATGAAAATACTACACATAATAGTGTTATGAAAAGCTTCCTATCCTTCACACACACTGCCTTTGGGAATTTTGGGAGCCAGATCTCCCATCACTAATAATGAATAAGTGTAGGAGATTAAGTTCACTAATCTGACTCATTTTCTCATTCTGACTAGAATCGCACAAGTAGAAACACAATGACAAACAAGAAAGATGTAAAGCAACAGTGGCAATTACTAATAGAAATTCCAACAGACAATTGACAAAAATACGAGCCAAATTTAGGCAACTACTGAACAAAGGTAGGAAGATGTATTTGATGTTTGCAAAATATGAAAAGAGGGGCTTCTATTTTGTTTATTTGACTTGTTCTTGCAGCTAATGTTATGTGTGTTGTTTTTCTCAATAAGAGTCACTCTCACATTGTCATTGAGGATGTCCTCAGACTCACTATACGTTTTCAAACAGCCATGATTTTAGGGAAAGGTCAGTATCTGAGACTCCTGAGGAAGCCAATTTGTCCAACTGGGATTCCTTAAACACTATTTCTTAGATCTTGACTATGAAACTCTTATTTAAAGATGAAATAGAGAAATGGAGATGGGAAGCTCATTCAGAGATACATTTTGAAATTGCTGGGAAGGAAACAATGAATTCAGTTCTAGAAATTCAGGATTGTAGCAAGGAGTCAAACTTGGCATAGACAGGCAGGGTGCTTCTCCCATAGTCTTTTTATATTATTTTCACTTTTGAACTTAGCAGCACACTTATATATGTTTTAGCCAGAGTACTGAGCTCTAGAGAAGAGCTGACCATGCAAATGAAAAGATGAAGCAACCCATTATTATTATTTCACACCCATGTGTGCATGCACACTCATGCACACTCACACACAGGCAAATAACAACATGGCTGTTGCAAATTTTTTTTAATTTTTCAATTTTTTTATTGGATATACTCTATATTTAGATTTCATTCCACGTTACCTGGTTCCCTGCCCCCCAAAGGTCCCACATGCCCTTTTCCCTCCCCCTGTTCCCCCATCGACACCTTCCAACTTCCCTGTTCTGGTATACCCCTACACTGATGCTTTGAGCCTTTCCAGCACCAGCGTCCACTCCTTTCTTCTTTTCGGGCATTTGGTATGTGAATTGTGTCTTTGGTGTCCCAAGATTCTAGGTTAATATCCACTTATCAGTGAGTGCATACCATGGGTGTTCTTTTGAGACTGGGTTACCTTACTTAGTATGATGTTCCCCAGCTCCATCCATTTCTCTAAGAATTTCATGAATTCATTGTTTCTAATGGCTAACTAGTACTTCATTGTGTATATATACCACATTTTTTGTATCCATTCCTCTGTTGAGGGACATCTGGGTTCTTTCCAGCTTCTGGCTATTATAAATAAGGCTGCTATGAACATAGTGGAGCATGTATCTTTATTGCATGCTTGGGAATCTTCTGGGTATATACCCAGGAGTGGCATGGCTGGGTCCTCCAGAAGTGTCTTGTACAGTTTTCTGAGGAAGCGCTAGACTGATTTCCAGAGTGGTTGTACCAGCTTGCAGTTCCACCAGCAGTAGAAGAGTGTTCCTCCTTCACCACATCCTCACCAACACCTGCTGTTTCCTGAGTTTTTAATCTTAGCCATTCTGACTGGTGTGAGGTGAAATCTCAGGGTTGTTTTGATTTGCATTTCTCTAATTACTAATAATGTTGAACATTTTTTAAGGTGTTTCTCAGCCATCCGAATTTCTTCAGGTGAAAACTTTAACTCTGTACCCCATTTTTGATAGGGTTATTTGGTTTTCTGGGGTCTAACTTCTTGAGTTTTTTGTATACATTAGATATTAGTCCTCTGTCAGATGTAGGGTTGGTAAATATCTCTTCCCAATTTGTTGGTTGTCAATTTGTCCTTTTGACAGTGTCTTTTGCCTTACAGAGATTTTGTAATTTTATGAGGTCCCAATTGCCTATTCTTAATCTTAGAGCATAAGCTATTGGTGTTCTGTTCAGGAAATTTCTCCCTGAACCAATGTCCTCAAGGGTCTTCTCCAGTTTCTTTTCTATTAGTTTTAGTGTGTCTGGTTTTATGTGGAGGTCCTTGATCCACTTGGAGTTGAGCTTAGTGCAAGGAGATAAGAGTGGATCAATTCTCATTCTTCTGCTTGTTGACCTCCAGTTGAGCCAACACCATTTGTTGAAAAGGCTATCTTTTTTCCACTGAATGTTTTCAGCTCCTTTGTCGAAGATCAACTGGCCATAGATGTGTGGGTTCAATTCTGGGTCTTCAATCCTATTCCATTGATTCACCTCCCTGTCACTGTACCAATACCATGCAGTTTTTAACACTACTGCTCTGTAGTACTGCTCTTGAGGTCCGGGATACTGATTCCCCCAGAATTTCTTTCACTGTTGATAATAGTTTTAGCTATCCTGGGTTTTTTGTTATTCCAGATGATTTTGAGAATTGCTCTTTCTAACTCTATGAAGAACTGAGTTTGGATTTTGATGGGGATTGCATTGAATCTGTATTTTGCTTTTGAAAAGATTGCCATTTTAACTATATTAATCCTGCCTATCTGCGAGCATGGAAGATTGTCCCATTTTCTGAGGTCTTCTTCAATTTCCTTTTTCAGAGACCTGAAGTTTTTGTCATGCAAATCTTTCACTTGTTTGGTTAGAGTCACACCAAGATAATTTATATTGTTTGTAGCTATTATGAAGGGTGTCATTTTCCTAATTTCTTTCTCATCCTGCTTATCCTTTGAGTATAGGAAGGTTACTGATTTGCTTGAGTTGATTTTATAACCAGCCACTTTGCTGAAGTTGTTTATCAGCTGTAGGAGTTCTCTGGTGGAGTTTTTTGGGGTCACTTAAACTATCATATCATCTGCAAATAGTGATAGTTTGACTTCTTCCTTTCCAATTTGTATTCCTTTGACTTCCTTATGCTGTCAAATTTCTCTAGCTAGTACCTCAAGTACTATATTGAAAAGATATGGTGAGGGGGCCAGCCTTGGATAGTCCCTGATTTTAGGGACTAGATGGGAGTCTAGTCCCTGGGATGAAGCCAACTTGATCCTGGTGAATGATCATTTCGATGTGTTCTTGGATTTGGTTGGCAAGAATTTTATTGAGTATTTTTGCATCGATATTCATAAGGGAAATTAGTCTGAAGTAAACTTTCTTAGTTGGATCTTTGTGTGGTTTTGGTATCGGGGTAATTGTGGCTTTGTAGAATGAGTTGGGTAGTGTTCCTTCTGTTTCAATTTTGTGGAATAGTTTGAAGAGTATTGGTATTAGGTCTTCTTTGAAGGTCTGATAGAATTCTGTACTAAAGCCATCTGGTCCTGTGATTGTTTGTTTGTTTGTTTTGTTGCTGTTGTAAGACTTTCTATGAACACTTCTATTTCTTTGGGGGTTATGGGACTGTTTAGATGATCTATATGATCTTGATTTAATTTTGGTATATGGTATCTATCTAGGAAATTGTCCATTTCCTCCAGATTCTCCAGTTGTGTTGAGTATAAGCTTTTGTAGTAGATATGATTTTTTAAATTTCCTCAGTTTCTGTTGTTATATCTCCCTTTTCATTTCTAATTTTGTTAATTTTGATATTGTCTCTGTGCCCTTTGGTAAGTCTGGCTAAGGGTTTATCCATCTTGTTGATTTTCTCAAAGAACCAGCTCCTGGTTTTGTTGATTCTTTGTATGGTTCTCTTTGTTTCAACTTGATTGATTTCAGCCCTGAGTTTGATGATTTCCTGTCTTCTACTCGTCCTGGGTGGAATAGCTTCTTTTTGTTCCAGAGCTTTCAAGTGTGCCATTAAGTTGCTAGTATATGCTCTCTCCTATTTCTTTTTGGAGGCACTCTGGGCTATGAGTTTTCCTCTTAGCACTGCTTTCATTGTGTCCCATAGATTTGGGTATGTTGTACCTTCATTTTCATTAAATTCTAAAAAGTCTTTCATTTCTTTCTTTATTTCTTCCTTGACTAAGGTATCATTGAGTAGAATATTATTCAGATTCCATTGTGTATGTGGAATTTCTGTTGTTTTTGTTGCTATTGAAGACCACTCTTACTCCATGATGATCTGGTAGGAAGCATGGGATTAGTTCGATCTTCTTATATTTGTTGAGGTCTGTCTTGTGACCAATTATATGGTTGATTTTGGAGAAGGTACCATGTGGTACTGAGAAAAATGTATAGTCTTTTGCTTTACGATGAAATGTTCTGTATATTCCTGTTAAATCCAATTGGTCCAAAGCTTCAATAAGTTTCCCCATGTCCCTGTTTAGTTTCTGTTTTCCTTATTGGTCCATTGAGGATAGTTTAGTGTTGAGGTCCCCCACAATTATTGTGTTTGGTGCAATGTGTGCTTTGAGCTTTAGTAACGTTTCTTTTACAAATGAGGGTGGCCTTGCTTTTGGAGCATAGATGTTCAGAATTGTGAGTTCTTCTTGATGGATTTTTCCTTTGACCTGCAAGAAGTGATCTTCTGCGTCTCTTTTGATAACTTTAGGTTGAAAGTCAATTTTATCTGATATTAGAATGGCTATTCCAGCTTGCTTCCTGAGACCATTTGCTTGTAAAATTGTCTTCCAGCCTTTTACTCTAAGGTAGTGTTTTTCTTTGATCCTGAGGTATGTTTCCTGTATGCAGCAAAATGTAAGTTTATGTTTCCATGTGCTGTCTGTTATCTATGTCTTTTTATTGCGGAATTGAGTCCATTGATGTTGAGATATTAAGGAATAGTGATTATTTCTTTCTGGCATTTTTGATGTTATTTTTGTTTTTGAGTGATTATCTTCTTTTGAGTTTGATGGAAGAAGGTTACTATCTTGTTTTTTCCAGGGTGTAGTTTCCCTCCTTGTATTGGAGTTTCCCTCCTATTATCCTTTGTAGGGCTGGGTGTGTGGAAAGATATTGTGTAAATTTGGTCTTGTCATGGAATATTTTGATTTGTCCATCTATGTTGATTGAGAATTTTGCTGGGTATAGTAGTCTTAGTTGACATTTGTGTTCTCTTAGGGTCTGCATGATATCTGCCCAGGATCTTCTAGCTTTCATGGTCCCTGGTGAGTTGCCTGGTGTGATTCTGATAGGTCTTCCTTTATATGTTATTTGGCCTTTTTCTCTTACTGCCTTTAATATTCTTTCTTTGTTTAGTACATTTGGGGTTTTGATTATTATGTGACAGGAGGTATTTCTGTTCCGGTCCAGTGTGTTTGGAGTTTTGTAGGCTTCTTGTATATTCATGGGATTTCTCTCTTTAGGTTAGAGAAGTTTTCTTCCATAATTTTGCTGAAGATATTTGCTGGCCCTTTAAGTTGTAGATCTTCACTCTCACCTATCCCTATGAGCCTTAGGTTTGGTCTTCTCATTGTGTCCTGGATTTCCTGGATATTTTGGGTTACAAGCCTTTTGCATTTTTCATTTTCTTTGACTGTGGAATCAATGGTTTCTATGCTATCTTCAGCATCTGTGATTTTTATTTCTATCTCTTGTATTCTGTTGTTGATATTTGCATCTCCAACCCCTGATTTCTTCCCAAGGATTTCTATCTCCAAAGTTATCTCCCTTTGTGATTTCTTAGTTCTTTCTACCTCTGTATTTAGATCCTGGATGGTTTTGTTCAGTTTCTTCACTTGTTTGCTTAAGTTTTCTTGCAATTCTTTAAGAGATTTTTGTGTTTCCTCTTTCATGACTTCTGCCTGTTAACTCAATTTCTCCTGCATTACCTTGTGATTGTTTCATTTCCTCTTTATTGGCTTCTGTCTGTTGATCCATATTCTCCTGGAATTCTTAAGTGATTTTTGTGTTTGCATTGTAAGGACTTCTACCCTATTCATGTTCCCCTGCATTTTCTTAAGAGATTTGTTTGTCTTTTTTGTGTTCCTCTAGCAGCATCATGTCCAGTGCTTTTCAATCTAACTCTTGCTTTTCTGGTGTGTTGGGGTATCCAGGACTTGCTGTGGTTGGCGAATTGGGTTCAGATGCTGCCATACTGCCTTGATTTCTATTAGTAACATTCCTATATTTGCCTTTTGCCATCTGTTTATCTCTGGAGTTCATTTGTCTTGTTGCTACTGGTTGGTGTTTGAAGCTCCTGTGAACCTGGTATTTGGCACTGCTGTTGTAGAGGGCATCCGTGCTCCCAAGGTGGAGACCAGAAGGTTTCCACTACTGGGCTCTGAATTGCCTCTTCAGCTCTGCTGGGCCAGACCCAAGTCTCCTCTGGCTTGCTGCTGGATGTACAATTGGCCTCCTGCCATCTCCTCCTGTCCTGCCTAGTTGCCAGCTCTTAAGAATCAGATCTTTTTTTCCACTGATCTGGGTTTGTCTGTTAGATCTTTATGGTGACTTGGGCTCCTCTGTCAGGCCACCAGCTCCAAGATGTGGGTGGGTCTCGGGGCTCCGTCTAACTGCGGGATTCCCTGCAGGAACGGAGCTTCCCTGGTTGGACTACTGGAGCCTAGATGGTGGTGCTCTCAGTCCACAGGGCTCTGTCTGGATAGCTGTCTGTGGTGCCCTGAGGCAAGATGACGGCCTCTGCTGTACTCCAGGCACAGACTCCTGGGCAAGTTGGTACTGGTGCATGTCAGCCCAGAGATCACCGGCCAAGCTGATCTGGCTCTGGGTGCAGGCAAGAGCCTGATGGGGTAGTCAATGTTAGTCTCGGACTCTATCCACACACCTGCCCCCACCTGCCAGCTGTCTGCAGTGACCCAAAGCAAGATGGCTGCCTCAGCTGCAAGCTGAGTGGCTGTTGCAACTTTTAACTAAGAACTCTGTCTGCTGTTTAAACTCCATATAATAATGATAAAGCTGAGAAAAATTTCAAACATGAAGAGCATCATTGATTCAAGTTGGACAGAATATGATCTTTTATAAACCAAATATTAATCTCATTTCTTTTTCATAATAATAGAGGGTATATTATTGTGCTAGCTTTATGTATACAGACACTGAGTCTTGGGGGAGTTTAAAAGAATAACTCTAAGTTGTCTAACCAAAAGCACACAGATTATAAAAGAAGTGAAGGTATTGGTAACACAGTAGCTTGAGCTGTTGACTTAGGCAGTATTCCACAGATAAACTGTAACCATTCCTAAAATGAAAAGAATACTGCATCTGAAACCTGACTTCCCCTAGGAACTGTTCATATTTGGGAATGCTGAATCAAGTAATCCTTTCTATTACTGTGGCAAGGAATAGGAAATTATTAGTAACCTTTCATTAAGTGTTGGAGTTTCATTGGAGCATATGACTTGCTGATAGCCAGGGTTCAAATTCTAAATGGTTTAAAACATATAATAGAAAAAGATCAGCTTTCACACTTGAGTCAAAGGGACTGTCCAGTGGATAGAATCAAAAAATGCACAATGGAATTAGAATTCAGTGATAAGAGGTCCAGTGATAAGAGGTCCAAATGAATGCATATACAGTGATAATCATATTGTGATTGATTCCTTATTTGTGACAGAAAATAGATCATTTTCCTAGCCAGCTCATGGTATAGATTATCTTTTCTGCCCTATGCCTAACCTATGTCAGAGCATGGAGACATTTCAGAGAGAAGGCAAAGAAGAGATTAATGAATATTATATGCTTTGATAAATTTAATTATCACTATCCAACTGTTCACAGTTATATCTCTAAAAAAGCTATAGAAAGAAACATAGAATATGTTTTAAATAACATATAAAAGCATGGATGAATATCTTAAAATTAAATTTGTCTCACTTCACTTGTTTGTTTGTAAAATACAAATGGTACTAACAACTATGTTCTCTCGATGAGTCTAGGCCCATGAAAAATAGATACTTAAGAACAAATACATACACATAGTTTACAAATGTAGACATGTAGAGCAAATAGAGTCTTCTATTGACTACATATTCCTTCTTCACAGCAGCATATTTACAATTCCCTCAGTGAAAAATTACTTTATATAATCATTTTATATAATTATTACATTTAAGAATATTGTGGTGAAATCTTCCCAAAATACCTAATTGAGTTTTTGGGGTAGAGATAAAGAATTGGTTCTAGTTCAAAGAATGTGTACTCCTTTGATATATGTTGTGCTCTGGAATTATTGCACTAGTTTACTCCCACAAGCAATATGAGAAGATGTCCATTTCCCAACACCCTCGCCCACACTGGGCCAAGTTAATGGCATATTTTAAAGCCATTTTATAGTGTTATACCCATGTGTAGGAAGGAGATTCTGCTATTTTCTTAATGTTGATATTATTCTGTGTTTAAGTGAAGTTATCTACTACCGAGTAAAAAATATATTTACTGAGAAATATTATTAATGGTAGATTACATTGGTTAAAGTAGATTACCAGAAATGTTTGTGCTCTAAAATCATACTATAATTAGTTTCCAACAGCATCAAAAGTTTCAGTTTTAATGACTTGAATGACATTTATTAACTAAGCCATGATTAGCACAAAACAAACCAGCCTCATTTTATAGCCAAAAAATAATTAATTTGCAGTTCAGTTCCCTTCTTGTGAGTCACCAAATGCCACCTACCTGTGGCAAATTCCATGAGCCATGAGCCATTAACAGGGATTTTCCATCATCTGGGAAATATATATATATATATATATATATATATATATATATATATATATTTCCCAAACTAGGGGTTATGCTTATTCTAGTTACATTTGTTCTATGCTAGTTTACAATTGAGAAAATTACATTTAAATTTCTTTGGTGTCCTCTTTAGTGTGATGCAGTCTTGGTACTGAAAGGCAAGCCAAGCATATATCCTCTAGTTTTAAAGAGTAGATTAGCCAAGCCCATAGGATATTTTTTATCAGTTATTTCCTGTAATATATATAAATACTTTTATACTTGGCTTTTGAACAAGGGCAATGAAAGTGAAATACTCTGTATAAAGCCTAAGGTCTAATTAATTAAATCCCAGTGTGTCCTGGGTTCAGAGCTGATGGAAATGCTGCCTCAGTTTCCTCAAATCAAAGAATGGCACTGAAGTACATTGCTTGATTTCCCTTTGAGTCACTGACATGAGATCATCGGCTTGTTAGAATAAAATTATTCTATTTTTAAATGTTCTAAATAGTACTTTATTTTTTTCCAAGTTTCTATTTTAGTTGCAGTTGGAAGACTTTTGCATCAATTGTTAATTTAAGGAAAGCTAAAATCTACAAAAGTAAAATAATGACAAGAAGAGGATTCAATGTATAAAGCTAAATGGAAATCTCACCTCTGGACATAAATGTTGCTCAGGCTCAAGTCTGGTTTGCAATCAGAACTAAATAAACTCATAAAACTGTGGAAAGAATATGTAGCATATAGTAAGTTCCCTCTTTTCATTTTTTATCGTAGTATAAGAATTGAATACTTCAAAGTTTTCTTAGTTCTTGAAATGATATTTCAAAGTGTGAGGTTGTAGAAGACATATCTAGGCCTTCATGCTTACACACACAGCTTCTAAACTTGAAACATAGAAAAATTCTATAAAGCCTTCCTCTACTACTGGGACAAACAAATATATCTTATTATTATTTACCCACTTTTGTATCAGTTATAAGTAAATACCTACAAATGGACAGTATCCAAAAACTATTTGAAAACCCACTTTGTCAGGGGTGTTGGCTGTTAGTATCATGTATTCAGTGAGAAACGTGTGAATTCAAGAAGAAGTGATCAACCACTAGGGTACAAGTCAGGTTCACTGCACATGTATCTGAAAGATAAAATATACTTGACCCTTTTGTCAAAAGTCTTGTTTCTGATTATAGATTTTGAAAAATGCTCAATATTGTCTAAATTTAAAAACCATCTGAAAATCACTTTAACCATTTATGAAAGGAAAAGGCTTAAAAGAGATTAATATGATTAAGTACACTGAATTATACAGTGTTGTACTAGAATATCAGGACATAAAAGAGGCATAATTTATCATTGAAAAAAGGGATGAACATTTTCTAAGAGTTCTAAACTTAACAGAAAGCTCCACTTTACTCTATTGATGGCTAACTAATCAAGATATTGTTTTATTCTTTCTAATCAACAATATTTTATTGTTTAATTGTTTTGTTAAAGAAAATTTACAAGTGAATGACTATTTACCAGACATCAGAACATTTATACTTCATATTAAGCTGTATTCCATAATGTTATAATAAAGGACCTCATTGTTGCCAAAAAAGAATAGCCCAGGCTCTTCTTGATTGTCTATACAATAAATTTCTTTACATTTCTATAGTCTTTGAGGTTCACTGTATTGTTTAATATTGTCAGTATGCCTATTACAAATAAAAATATGGAAAAACATTTTTCAGTATTTTTTCCTTTTTTTATTATTTATTCTATATTCTTTGTTTATATTCCAAAGGCTTTTCTCTTTCCCAGTTCCCCCCCCACCAGATGTCCCATAAGTCCTCTCCCCCCATACTATTCCCAAATCACCCCCCACACACACACACCATTTCTTTGTTCTGGTACTCTCCTACAAAACTGGATCCAATCTTTTCAGATCCAGGGACCTCTCCTTCCTTCTTCTTGGGAATCATTTGACTTGCTAATTGTGCCTTGAGTATTCAGAGCTTCTGGGCTCATTAATATCCACTTATCAGAGATTGCATTTCATGTGTAATATTTTATGATTGGATTAACTTGCTTGGGATGATATTTTCCAGATCTAACCATTTGCCTACAAATTGCATGGATTCATTATTTTTAATTGCTGAGTAGTATTCCATTGTATAACTATACCACATTTTCTGTATCCATTCCTCCTTTGAGGGAGATCTGGGCTCCTTCCAACTTCTGGCTATTATAAATAAGGCTGCTATGAACATACTGGGGCATGTATTTTTATTGTATGCAGGGGAATCCTCTGGGTATATGCCCAGGAGTGTTATGCCAGGGTCTTCTGGAAGTGTCATGCCCAACTTTCTGAGGAAACACCAGACTGATTTCCAGAGCAGATGTACCATCTTGCAATCCCACCAACAGTGGAGGAGTGTTCCTCTTTCTCCACATCCTTGCCAGCACCTGTTGTCTCCTGAGTTTTTAATCTTAGCAATTCTGACTGGTGTGAGGTGGAATCTCAGGGTTGTTTTGATTTGCATTTCCCTGATGACTAATGATGTTGAACATCTCTTAAGGTGTTTCTCTGCCATCTGAATTTCTTCTGGTGAAAATTCTTTGTTTAGCTCTGTACCCCATTTTTTGATAGGGTTATTTGGTTCTTTGGGGTCTAACTTCTTGAGTTCTTTGTATATATTGGATATTAGCCCTGTGGTGGATGTGGGGTTGGTGAAGATCTTTTCCCAATTTGTTGGTTTCTGTTTTTTCCTTCTGACAGTGTCATTTGCCTTACAGAAACTTTGTAATTTTATGAGGTCCCATTTGTCAATTCTTGACCTTAGAGCATAAGCTATTGGTGTTCTGTTCAGGAACTTTCTCCCTGTGCCCATGTCCTCCAGGGTCTTCCCCAGTTTCTTTTCTATTAGTTTCAGTGTGTCTGGTTTTATGTGGAGGTCCTAGATCCACTTGGAGTTCATCTTAGTTAAAGGAGATAAGTGTGGGTCAATTCGCATTCTTATGCATGTTGACCTCCAGTTGAACCAGGACCATTTGTTGAAAAGGCTATCTTTTTTCCACTGAATGGTTGTAGCTCCTTTATCAAAGATCAAGTGACCATAAATCTGTGGGTTCATTTCTGGGTCTTCATTCCTATTCCATTAATCTACTGGCCTGTTGCTGTACCAATACCATGCAGTTTTTAACACAATTGCTCTGTAGTACTGCTTGAGGTCAGGGATATTGATACCCTCAGAAGTCCTTTTATTGTTGAGAATAGTTTTAGCTATCCAGGGTTTTTTGTTGCTCCAGATGTATTTGAGAATTGCTCTTTCAAGATCTATGAAGAATTGAGTTGGGATTTTGATGGGGATTGCATTAAATCTGTAGATTGCTTTTGGAAAGATGGCCATTTTTACTATATTGATCCTGCCAATCCAGGAGCAAGAAATATTTTTCCATCTTCTGAAGTCTTCTTCAATTTCTTTCTTCAAGGACTTGAAATTCCTGTCATACAGATCTTTCGCTTGTTTGGTTAGAGTCATGCCAAGGTACTTTATGTTGTTTGTGGCTATTGTGAAGGGTGTTATTTCCCTAACTTCTTTCTCAGCCTGCTTGTCCTTTGAGTACAGGAAGGCTACTGATTTGCTTGAGTTGATTTTATAACCAACCATTTTGCTGAAGTTGTTTATCAGGTGTAGAAGTTCTCTACTGGAGTTTTTTGGGTCGCTTAAGTAAACTATCATATCATCTGTAAATAATGATAGTTTGACTTCTTCCTTTCCAATTTCTATCCGTTTCACATCCTTATGTTGTCTAATTGTTCTCGCTAGAACTTCAAATAGTATATTGAAAATATATGGAGAGAGGGCAGCCTTGTCTAGTCCCTGATTTTAGTGGGATTGCTTCAAGTTTCTCTCCATTTATTTTGATGTTGGCTACTGGTTTGCTGTAGATTGCTTTTACTATGTTTAGGCATGGGCCTTGAATTCCTGCTCTTTCCAAGACTTATAGCATGAAAGGATGCTGAATTTTGTCGAATGCTTTTTCAGCAACCAATGAGATGGCCATGTGGTTTTTTTTTCTTTTAGTTTTTTTATGTAGTGGATTACTATGCTGGATTTCAATATATTGAACCATCCCTGCATCCCTGGGATGAAGCCTACTTGATCATGGTGAATGATTGCTTTGATGTGCTCTTGGATTCGGTTGGCAAGAATTTTATTTAGTATTTTTGCATCGATATTCATGAGGGAAATTGGCCTGTATTTCTCTTTCTTTGTTGGAAAAACTTTTGAGTGCTCCTAACTTGTACTAGAGAAAATACATGTCCCCTACCAAGCTGTACAGGACAACCCTTAACTTTGCACACACTTTTCATTTACCACTTAGTTCTATTTTCTTTTTTCTTTTTTTTCATTTTTATTTTCTATATTCTATGTTTACATTCCAAAGGCTTTCCCCTTTCCCAGTTTCCCCCCACCATACGTCCCATAATTCCTCTCCCCTCCCAACTATTCCTCAATCATTCCCCCCCCACACAATTTCTCTGTTCTGGGTCTTCAAAAATGGATCTAATCTTTACAGACCCAAGGTCCTCTCCTTTCTTCTTCATGGGAATCATTTGACTTGCTAATTGTGCCTTGAGTATTTAGGGCTTCTGGGCTCATTAATATCCACTTATCAGTGATTGCATTTCATGTGTATTCTTTTGTGATTAGGTTAACTCACTCAGGATGATATTTTCCAGATCTAACCATTTACCTACAAATTGCATGAATTCATTATTTTTAATTGCTGAGTAGTATTCCATTGCATAACTATACCACATTTTCTGTATCCATTCCTCCTTTGAAGAATATTTGGGCTCCTTCCAATTTCTGGCTATTATAAACAAGGCTGCTATAAACATAGTGGAGCATGTGTCTTTATTGTATGCAGGGGAATCCTCTGGGTATATGCCCAGGAGTGGTATGCCAGGGTCCTCTGGAAGTGGCATGCCCAATTTTCTGAGGAACCGCCAAACTGATTTCCAGAGCGGTTTTCCCATTTTGCAATCCTACCAACAGTGGAGGGGTGTTCCTCTTTCTCCACATCCTTGCCAGCACTTGTTGTCTCTTGAGTTTTTAATCTTAGCCATTCTGACTGATGTGAGGTGGAATCTCAGGGTTGTTTTGATTTGCATTTCCCTGATGACTAATGATGTTAAACATCCCTTAAGGTGTTTCTCGGCCATCTGAATTTCTTCTGGTGAAAATTCTTTGTTTAGCTCTGTACCCCATTTTTTGATAGGGTTATTTGGTTCTTTGGGGTCTAACTTCTTGAGTTCTTTGTATATATTGGATATTAGCCCTGTGTTGGATGTGGGGTTGGTGAAGCTCTTTTCCCACTTTGTTGGTTGCCATTTTGTCCTTCTGACAGTGTCTTTTGCCTTACAGAAACTTTGTAATTTTATGAGGTCCCATTTGTCAATTCTTGATATTAGAGCTTACGCTATTGGTGTTCTGTTCAGGAACTTTCCCCCTGTGCCCATGTCCTCCAGGGTCATCCCAATTTTCTTTTCTAATAGTTTCAGTGTGTCTGGTTTTATGTGGAGGTCCTTGATCCACTTGGATTTGATCTTAGTACAAGGAGATAAGAGTGGGTCAATTCGCATTCTTCTGCATGTTGACCTCCAGTTGAACCAGCACCATTTGTTGAACAGGCTATATTTTTTCCACTGGATGGTTGTGGCTCCTTTATCAAAGATCAAGTGACCATAAGTCTGTGGGTTCATTTCTGGGTCTTCAATCCTATTCCATTGATCTACTTGCCTGTTGCTGTACCAATACCATGCAGTTTTTAACACAATTGCTCTGTAGTAGTGCTTCAAGTTTATGACAAAGCACATAGGTTGTCTCTCCAATTGCCCATTTCAAACTACCTTCCTGTACCTTCCACTTAGTCAGGATTTTTGTTATTCCATGTGTTCATTCTGTATAGGGAAGAGTATACTAGCTGGTTATCTGGTCCTCTTTAAAAGAAGTCTTTCAGTCTAATAACAAGATACAGTTGTATATTAGTAGTATTATTAATATTAATAAACATTGATTTTTAGCAGCTAAAATTTTCTAGGTTAGAAATATCTATTAGTTTAAGCAATATGGCTAAAATTTTTAATTCAATACCCTAAATTCAGATTCATATATGTAATTCTCTGATGTATCACCATATCTTTGATGTGGTGATACATCAGAGAATTACATATATGAATCTGAATTTCCTAAATAACTCTTTATCCTTTCAATAACTCACAGCATCATCTCTACTGATATTAAAAAAGTATTTGGCAAGGTTAAACATATTTCCATGAAAAAAGTCCAGAGGACATAAGGAATAGATAGAGCTAACATCCAAATAATGCAGATTTTATGCAAAATACCTGTGGCCAACATTCCACTAAATAGAGAAAAACAACATTTCCTCTACAACCAGGAATAAGACAAAGAGGTCCACTACCCCCATTCTTATTGATTATAATGCATGAAGTTTTCATTGTAGCAATTATATAAGAAAAGTTGCAAAAGAATTGCAAATAGGAAAGAAATTGAAATATACATATTTGCCTATGATGTAATTTCATAATTTAAAGACTATACAGAATCTATTAGAAAATTCTGGGATCTAATAAACATATAAAAATTAGAGGATTCAAAGTCAATATAAAATAGAGAATGAACACCCAAAAAAAGAAAAATAGAAAACTATCTCAACTTAAATACCCAAAACCAACCAATACATTGTAGGCATAATATTTTGTAAGTTATGTAAAGTTTTTCCTTGTATCATTCAAATGCTGATTTCTCTATCCCACTCTCTTGTTTCAATAGAATGTAATGTTTATGTTAAAAATCTCCTGTCCCAAGATTGTATAAACAATGTTCATCATTTATTCTCTGCCTTGTGAATAAAAGCTGGAAAAGTCAATAACTAGGCAATAGAGAGAATAGGGCAGGATTTCTACCACCTGGTAGAAGGAGACAGAGAAAGAGCAAAAGAGGATTTAACATGAGGAAGGAGTTCTGAAGACATCCTGGGAGAAAACACCGAAGCCCAAAGAGCAAGACCAATCATAAAATCCAAATATCTCTGTGATTTTGTCTTGGAAGCATCTAGCTTATCCTACAGGATAGATAAATGACTGCCAAGGTTTTGTGCTGTTGAGCTTTCTTAAATAAACTCAGTAGTTTCACTCTCATTCATTTGGGGTCTAGCCAGGGGTAGAGAAAAACAAGTCATGCATAAAATACTACAACAATAAATTATCGAGAAATTAATGAACTTAGTCAAAGGTATAGAAAACCACTACAATAACACTTTAAGATACTGCAAAAGTAAGTTCAAAAGGATACTAGACAATGGAGAAAGCTTTCATGCTCCTGGGGTGGCAGAATTTATACCCTAAAAATGATCTTTTAATCAAAATTAATCTGCATATTTAATGCAATATCCATGAAACTCCAATGCTATATTTCACAGATCTAAATAAAATAATTCTAGTGGAACTATAAAAGAACACAACTAACCAAAAAAGTTCTAAGTTGTAGGAACCCAGCTAGAAATGTAATATTGCATAAGTTTGAAATATAAACCAAAGCTAAAGTGATAAAGAGCACAGTATTGGCAGAAAAACAGAAAGGTAGACCAACGAAAATGAATAGAGGACCAGGAAATAAGTCAACAAAGATATAGGAACTTTACATTTGACAAAAATGTCAAAAAATACTATGGAAAAATATTAGTACATTTAACAACTGATGCTGGAAAAACTTCAGGATAATGAAATTAGATCCATATCTTTTACACATATATTCAAAATGGGTCAAAACTGTAAAATACTTTCTTATGTTTAAACATTTAGTCAATGTTTTCCTTTTGAATGTTTATCAGTCTCTATTATCTTGATCACAGAATTTTTATTAATCTAATATTTTGAGGTATACTCTGTCATTGGAAATAATATAGTCAACCAAGAATTATATTACTGTATTTCATTCATTCTAAGATACAACATATTTTTGGACCTCTTATTCTTTAATTACATATATATATATATATATGTATATACATATACACACACACACAGAGAGAAAAAAGGAGAGAGAAAGTTATACAGTCACATACACACACACAATCACACGTGTGTGTGTGTGTGTGTGTGTGTGTGTGTGTGTGTATGCTTATAAATTTATGAATACAGCCTTCTGGGTTCACTTAATTTTGCTTATATGTTTATGTTTCTAGGGCTGATTGCTTGGGATTGGATAACCTATCAACAGGCTAATGCCTAAAGAAGACTGATACTTTCTCAGCAGCCTACAAGTCTTCTATAGCAATGTAAGATTCCCACCACATGTATTAGCTTATCACTTAGTGGTGTAATTGGGGTAGTATTGTTTAAGCAACCTATTTGTTCAGATTTCATGGAGATAGCTTCCCTTAGACAACATATTTTTGCAGAAGCTATCTTGGGAATCTGGGTCTTTCAGTTCCCTTTTCCATGATGTATTCAGGTCCTTATGTGTGGAGATTATATTGTACATGTACCAACTCAATATAGACATTCACAGTCAGTAATAGGTTCACATTTAATGGCTATGTCCATACAGTAGTCACCACCTTCACATGGGTAGTGGGATGGGTTTATAGTGTGTAATGTGAATTTCTTCCTATTGAGCAGGCTTCCATCCATTTATGTGGTTGTTGATTGCCCTCAAGATATAAGTATATTTATTTTACCTTTGGAAATATCTTGCTGTGCTGATCATTATTGTGGTTCATAGAAGTTACAGATGATGTGGACTCTTGATTACTTTTCTCTTTTGGCATCTTTCATAGTAACTTCTAGTACTATAAGAGCTAACCATCAATAAGTAGGATTTCAGGTCCAATATCTCTTGATTAATACAATTCCTGTATCCAAAGTATGTTGTGTTTTCACAGTTTGGGGGTCACTCAGACTCCCTGGCCTACAGTCAAACAGATTTTCTATGCCTGATGATTGGGATTTTTGTTACTCTGTGGTTCATTAGGGTGGCATAATCATCCTTGGTGGTGTAGCTTTAAGATATACCACAAACACACACACCACACACACACACACACACACACACACACACACACGCACGCACGCATGCATGCATGCACATGCACATGCACACGCACACAATGCTTTCCAATGCAAATATAGAAATCTTTTTCTTTAAGGTTTATACTTATTGTAAGAAAAACTACAAATAGCATAGGAATATGTATAATTCAATAATATCAAAATCTGAAGCATTTTACTCTTAATTTATCCTCTTGGCTACAAGGTAGATCTTTTTGACTAGGGACTTATTCTAAGTCAATGGAAAATGGGAATAATTAAATAAATGTTTCATGGTAGCATCATATCTATATTTTATTCACCATGACACTAACTCTGCATGCTCTATGTTTATATAGGTTAGCATTTACATACACATACATACATACACATACATACACACACACACACATACACACACACACACAAAACAACAATGAAAATATGAACTTAAAAGACAGAAGGGGAAATGTCTGGAAAATTTTGAATGGTGGTATGAAAAAGAAAAATAATACAGTTATATTATAGTTTCAAAAAGCAAAAATAGTTTATAAACTAAGGGATCTAGCATGTGCTAACAATGACAAACATGCTTAGCAAATAGTGAAAAAAAAACAGTAAATAGACTGCTCTGCAAGAAGGTTAAACTCCAACATTCTATGTCAATCAAATGATGTAGAGTGTAAATAACACTGCTTTAAAATAAGTTGCAAATATGCTTAATTTTCTTTATTGATTATCCCAAATCATTGTAGAATCATTTTCAGTTCTTCTGACTGCCTAAGTAAACTTTCAAAAATTTTAAAATCCAGGTTACACATAAACATCTTTATTACAAACAGAACAGTATCATATTAGCATATTCAGATTTAAAATATTTTTGTTCTCTGTCAGTTAATTTTTATTGAAATAATTGGTTATCCAGAGATTCGAAAAAGAAAGAACTGAGAGACAAAGATAATTATTCCTTGAAGACTAGGCATTAACTAAGGCAAAAACTTACAAATGAGTGCCCTGAAGGGGAGCATTAAGAATCATGTCGAAACTTGTTTAAAAAAAAAAAAAGGTTTCTGGCCTTGCCCAGATCTACTGAAGCAGAAATTTTAGAGGCAATTTTAACCAATATTTTAAAAATATGCATTTAAAAAATCTCTGGGTGGTTGCTATGTGCATATGATTTGTAAATTCATGGAAATATTTTAATTGTAGTGTCTGGCTCAACTATAGAGTTAAATGGACTTTGACACTGGCCTTCCTGTCTATCATTTAACTAGTTTTGATAAGACAACTCTACCTTTTTTCTGTATTACTCTCAAAACTAATTATTTTGAGGATGTAGTAGACATACAGATAGCTAGAATTTGCATTCACACCCAAACATTTTCCCCTTCCTATATTTGGCTACGTCTCTTTCTACAGTGAAAAAGATAGACGAATGACATTTTCTAAACTGGGCTTGTACCTTGTGTTAGTCTCTGTACATAATAATATCTCTTGATCTTCAAAACTATATAGTGGAAGCTTCATCCAGCAATGTTAACAAAACCACAAATTAAGAGAACTGAGTCCTCTGTGTGTGTGTGTGTGTGTGTGTGTGTGTGTGTTGCTGTATCCATAGTGCCTTCATTGGACTGCGATACTCAGATCTCAGTGTTATTATGCACAGTACACATTCTCACTAAAAGAGATCAAGAAATGATACAATCACACGTGTACAGAATGTGCCCAGTTCTGGATGATTCTCAACTTCATATGATGGTCCACTTAACAGTGGAGACAAAGAAAATGCCACCATTGTTAGTGTTAATCATTGACTAACACTAAAGTGTTTTGATGTCACTAAAGTGTTTAGATCTTTACAAGACAAATAATTTCAGTCAGTATAAATTTTGTTCTGTGTTTCATTAGTGCTCCGTGATAACATTTAACAAACACAAAATATATTAAAACAAATTTTATAACTTTTCAGTAAATTCAACCCTTCTATCTTATTAGGGAATATCTATGGTCCATTTCATATTACTTACCTTCTAGATCATGTCTTAGGAAAAGAAGTCCACTAGATTTTAAAATAATTTTGAAATTGCATGAAATAAGATACAGAGACAAATGCAATAGTTGCTAATGTTTTTTTTTTTTTTTTTTGAGGAGTCATGGGGCAAGGGAGAAAAAGAAGCAGATTAAGACAGTGCAGACATTTGTTATTTGAATAGCAGCAGGAATGGAAAACACATAGGGGTAACATTTTAAAGCTGTGTGTGGGAGGCACTTCCACAAAATATTTTGCCAACATGATTTCTGCGTACACCTCTCACACATTGCTTAGAAAATTTACACCAGAATAGAGATTCTAGACTTTTTTTTCTCTTGCAAGCTGTCTAGTCTATCTAATTAAAGGCCGCCAGCAAAGTAGTATCAGGTGCTGACAAGATAGATGCCCCTCTCCTTTGCGATAGGGAAGCAGAGGTATGCATTTTCATTTTATTCGGCCACAATGGTGAAAAATCATTCCTTTCATCTGTGCTCTGGAGCACTCTTTACTGATTGCTTTCTGCTAAGTTGCTCGGCCACCTCTAGTTGACAATTTTGTTCTCTTTGGCTTATAGACAGCCACTCTATCTGAATGCATTTATTAATATTTGATAAAATACAATTGAAGAGCATAAATCATTATTTATGGTAATAATTTAAAAGCATATGAAGTTCTTTCAAAGAACGTATTATTGAACTGACTCTATTGTGATTATCCTCTGTGTTTATTTACAAGATTTCAAAGCTCAAAAAAACTTACCTGTGCAAACTTAATAGCCATGTTAATATTAAGACCCATATTTACAGATAAACTGATGATAATCTGAGTATATGGGATTACCCCTGCTTTGATTTCATACATACTCAAGCCTCCACTGCAAAGTCTGTGGCATTTTAGGAAATATGTGGATATGTCTGTCACCTCTCTTTCAAAAGAGCTGTGGCATGGTACCCTGCCATTAGATGTAACCTCTTCAATTGACTATATTCTTTGGCATACTGACTTCTAATAATGTCCTCCAAAAATCTGATGAATTTTGTTTAACTTCTTTCCTTTCAACATAGGCCAAGGGACAAAAAGTACTGTTCAATATTACCATTTCACCCAACATTTACCAAAATTGGAGGAAAACTGACCCTTTACTGAAATGAAAACAGCATTACATTTCAATCTACATTAAGAGTAACAGAGGACACGATATTGGCAAACTCAATGTCTGGGCCTAAAAATCAGACCTGCTGGTCATAAAGTGCACAACGACCTTCGCATCCAAGTCCTTCATTGTCCGCACCAATCTCAAGCCTTTCTAGTCAGATTCACTTAGAGTTATAATTGAGTTAGACAAGAAATGTCTTCTGATTCCTCTGGTGTCATATGTGATTTCAAAAATTCTTTATATGATCCATTACAATGCAACTAAGACAGGTGGTTAAATGATTATATGTTCCCTCTGAGAAATTTTAGTTAAAAGAGTAATGATTATACCAGGCCTAAAGTTATGAAACAGAACTAGACTAAGTATTTATGATTCTATATCTAATCTCTGCTTCTCACTAATATATTCACATATATGACAAAAGGAGTCATTGATTGTACACAATATTATAACATACAGGATGGAAAATAGATTTTTTATTCTGATAAAGTGCCTTGTATGGTAAGAATTATTGAATTAAACAAATATGAAATACTAGATAAAGAATTTAAAATAAAAGAATGAGAGAACAAATTATTTGAATAAGGGTATGAAACCACAGAGAAGTAAAATTTAAGTTTCCTACTAATTTTCAAATGTATATGCATGCATTGAGGGTGAGAGACTGATACTTGGCTACTGGTTGAAGAGTAATTAGAGACATGGTGAATGAAATAGATGAAGCAGAAACACAAGACAAGACTTGGGGGGCATGGACGTGGAGAATAACTTCAGACTTTATTAAACTAGGGCATGGCTGGGGGAAAGGTCAATATGAAAACTGAGAAACAACTACCAAGTTATAAGTTGTAGAATATTACAGGTTAAATATAGCAATGAGAGACTGAGTAATAAATATTTAAGTGAAGCCTTCACTACTGTGCTGAAATCTCTCTCTCTCTCTCTCTCTCTCTCTCTCTCTCTCTCTCTCACACACACACACACACACACACACACACACACACACAAACACACACATATACACACAGCACATATGGACAAGTATAGCTTTTTATATAGCAAGAATATTTTGTGACTACATGGAAAGATACTTAATGTCTAAATTTGTTAAAATGGAAAAAAAAAAGCTTTATTGCCTGAAACTAAAGAAGGTTGAAAATTATATTCTGAATAAATTACTAAATATATTACTATTTGGCTAGCATAGGAAATGTTACAATCTACTTCTTTAAAAAATTATACTTGTATAAACCAATAGGTAAATTTTAGAAATAATGTATTCTCATTTATAAAATATATTTATTGCTATTTAAGAAAAAATCTGGGATAATAGGTATTATCCAAAGAGCACAGTGCTATACTAAGTTTATTCTCATTCTAATTCACTTGGTAAATAATTTGATTAAAAATGTTTGAGTCTCAAGTATAGAGCAGGCACTTAGATGTAATTATAAACAAAATGCTATCATTCTTTGAGAGGAGGTCACAATCCAAAAATGGCTTTGAGTTATTTTCTAAGATTAATTATTTTAAGCATCTTTGTATTTTACAAGGTTGAGTGCTCAAGTAAATACTATTATAAAATTAAAATGAGTCTGTAACAAATCCAGTTTACTAGCATGGATTTCTGCATTTTCCATGATCTTCAGTTCCAAAATCTTGTTACAAATATGGTCATGGATTAGTCATTATTCAACTCATCTTAAATATCTTAGTCAATAACAGAGTGTAAGACCATCTCCTAAGAGTCAAGACCTGTAAGCTTGGATCTTTAGAAAACTCTGTCTCATTTAAATGCCTCCTGTACTCAGGAGAGAAGGATGAGCCTTCCACAGTGTTTCCTGGATTGCCAAAAGCCCAAGCAGTTCAAGAGCTAAATTGACTTGGGACATTTTCCTATAGTCATATTCTGGCCCCAGCAGCCCCCCTCTTTCTAGGTTTTTACCAATTAATTTAAATAAAACCTTCATGATATAAACACATAATTTTCAATTTTCTAAAAAGAATGTCCCATAGCAAAACTTCTCAGGTCTCAGCACTATAATTTTCTAGTGTTGTTTAGTGGTTATTTCTCTTTAGAGAGAGAAAGTAAGACACACACACACACACACACACACACACACACACACACACAGAGAGAGAGAGAGAAAGAGAGAGAGAGAGAGAGAGAGAGAGAGAAAGAGAGAGAGAAAGTGAGACAGACACAGAGAGAGACTGTGAAATAGAGTGGGAAGGAGAGACACACAGACAGAGTCAGACATAGAGACAGAGACTGGAAGATTAATTTCCTTCTATCGACATGCACATTATGATGAAATTATGGTAGCAAAACAAGCTTGAACTGTGGTGCCCAACAGGAGGCAAGGTACAAGAGATACCCAAGGTTTGCTAGCTTTGTCCTTTTTCCTTTTCTGTTCAGTCCAGAATCCCAGCTCCATAGGTGGTGTCAGTCACATTTAGGGTATGTCTTCACTCCTGGGTCAAATATCTCTGGAATTATATCGCAGACATTCCCAGAAGTGTGTCTGCTCTGTAATTCTAAATCATAAAAAGTTGAAAATGATGATTGAGTATTGCATTTCAAATTTTAAAATTTCAGATGAGTTATTTTTTGAAAGAGAAATTCTTAATTTATATTAAGCAATTAGTTACAAGTTATAGTGCAGGTACAATCTTTTAAATCATTTGTATCAAATAAGTAGCATTCATTAAGAACCATCAAAATTTTAATAGAAAAGCATCCACTTGGATACTGACAGCACCCATACTTTCATCAGAAATAAATTCTAGTTGATAAAATCATCACATTTCTGCTTTCTTTCAAAGACAGAGCTGAGGTGACAATCAAATAACCTGAATTCAAGGAAGAATCAGCCTTTCCAAGGACAAACATATTCTAAAAGTATGTGCTCTCTGGCAGGTGAATAGATTTTAATAAAAGTAGTTTCGTGCAGAGTAGGATTGTATTCGGACCTTCTCAGACAAATGGAGGAAGTACAGGTACACAAAAGCCTTGACTGGTATAAAGCACATCCCATTCCCCATAAGAAATATCAGCCAATAATATTGCATTGGGAATGAGCAAAATGAATTAAAATGGATGTTAAGCTGCGAGATTTAAATCACAAACTAACAAAAAGCTACAAACAAGGGACTGTAGATACAGCTCAATGGAAGAGAACTTGATCAATATATGCAAAGGCTTGTATTTCATTCCTAGAAGAAAAGAAATAAAAAGGAGGAGGAGCAACAGGAGAGAGAATGGGATAAAGAGGCGGGATGGTGGAGACAGGAGTACAGTGATAGTGGAACTCTGATGGTAAATTAGAGAATATCATTTCTGATAACACAACTTTTGAATCATTGTTGAATATGGCTAAAGTGTGAGAGAAATTGCACTATAGACTGGCATATGTCTATATTGTAAGACAAGAGAAGCAATGCAAGTGCTCTTTTTAAGATAGCAGAAAAAGAAGAGGCAAAAGGAAGTCCCAACAGTGAAATCAGAATTAAAAAAGAACAATTAATACATCTGGTTTTGCTATAAAAATATCAATGCTTATCAAATCTCTATAATGATTAAGTTCAAAGATAATGCTCAGAACAACAACCACAGGTAAGACAAAGCCTATGAATCTAGACCCTAGAGACAGCAAACTCTCCAAGGGAGCATGTGAGCCATAGCACATAAATAAAATCCAAAACTTATAAAATGACAGTTTTTAAAGTCTATTAAGAACACAATGGAAATAATAGATAACTAGTTATATACGGTTGAATTCACATGATTGAATGATTCATATTCATGCCTTAACAAAAAGTCTTGACTAAAAATCAATCAAAAACCTCCAGGTTCACAGTAGGTAAACAGGAATATTTTTAATGCATTCATTTATTTATATGTATGGGCATTTTATATGCCTGTTTGACTGTGTACTTTATCCTATAGTGCTTGTGAAGGCCAGAAGAAAGCATCAAATACCTTGGGATTGAAGTTACAGCTTTGTGATTCACCATGTAGGACCTTAGAGTTGAACCTGAACACTCTGAAAGATTAGAAATTGCTCTTAACTGCTGTTAACTGCTTTTCTCCAGCCCCTCAATATCAATTTTATCAAATGCAGGAGAATGTATCATCAATTACACACAAACTTTCAGATAATACAAGATATGGTCTGAGAGTCTATTTCCCACCCCTTGTACTAGCATAGACAATCCTCAGAGAGACACAACACTGACACAACTGTAGACCAAGTCTTTCAAATATTCATTAACTGAATATAGTCAAACATAAAATTGACACACCATGATTGCCAAGTGACTATTGGAGAGCACAGGGTCAAGAGGGTTGTTATGATGTGAGCAGTCACACCCACTACACTTCTCTCACTATTAAGGATGCATGAAAACAAGTCACACAGCAGTGTCATAGGAAGGAAATTTGACCTTCAAGATCAAAATTTCTTGTATGAGTCCTTGTCAAGGGTTTATGACTTGGCACTGACATGGAAAATAAAATTGCTAAAAAAGTAATTACTGGAAATTGACTTTATCATTCAGATCCAAAGTTGATTTTTATCCTCCATATAAAAGCATTTAAAAATAACACTGATATAATCATTTTGTTCTAATGTGAATAAAAGTTTGAAAATTATCTCATGTCACATGTTTTACAAAAAAAGTGATGGTTATACTTAAAGTTGGTTCTGTGAATTATCCCACAATTAGGAAATTGATGTTGGTATGATTTTTAAGACTTTTATAAACTTCCCCTATAAGAACTATTAACACCAGCATGTCTCTGAAAACATTGCTGAATTATAAAGTTAGACCATTCTTATGAATTATAAACAAAACCTCTGCAGTCAACAAATAATGGCACAGTATCCACACAAGGAGCATCGAGCAAAAAGCTTTGTTTTCCAGATATTAAAGAACAATAATTTCATTTACAATGAAACTTGCTTACTGGGCATCGCCTTTTCCAACAGCAAGAATTTGTTTTCTTAAATTTCACCATATCTTACAAATAGTCAATGCAACATTATGACATTTATTTGCAAAATCTGTCGACTGATCAATCTAGAGTGAAAGAGTGACTTTTCTTGTATTATATAAAATCTCTGTGTAGTGACATGACATGTCCTTGACATGTCACTCATTGAAATGCATGAAAATAAAACCAGCAACACTTCATGCTACAAACTGTCTACACATTTATTCACTTTAAGTGTCCATGTGACATTATTATTTTCTTTTCTGCTAAATGACCCTTCCCTTCCACGATATGAGTTTAGCTACTAAAATATCTTGATTATTGAGGCCTTTGACTGAAAATAACTTTTCAAATATGAAATTTTTTATCTGGTTAAAAAACCTAATACACTTCTAAAATAATCTTAGTGTTATGTGTCTAATAGCTATGAACTTTATGTTTGCTTATTTCTATGCTTATATCTCTAGCTGTAATTTGTTGTATTTTATGATGGAATAAAAAAATTCCATCAGGTAATTTTTCCATGTGTTGCCATCTTTAAATATCTTTACATTCGATGGTCACAAATATTTTTAGTGAATAAGAAAAAGAAATTCCTTCAATTTTCTTTTACACTAAGTGTATTTAATCTTATAAATAATGGACAGAACATAAAGAAACAGTGTTTAAAGTAATTTAGAGGGAAACACTTATATGTCACACATCTCTCACATATAGATTACAGTTATCAGTGACCTCCATTAAATGTACTAGAAACTGAAGATAAACTGCTGCACATGGATGAGAGATATATATGACAGTGCTGATTGAAAAGCTAAGTCAATACCTGCTACTTTCAAATGATCAAAAAGGCACCCAAAATTTAAATAAGATTTATTTTCCCTTTATAATTTTTATATAGCCTGTAGCAAATTTCAACAAAACCCCAAAATAGAAACTGCTATCAAATAATTGGATAAAATCATAGAGTATTGTTTTGGGATGAAAAAAGAATTGGAATAAAATATAGAACTCAGAATTAGAATCTGATATTAGTGAGGTATTATCAAAAAATATGTTTAACTTGGTGAGTAGACAATTGAATGACTAATTCTTACAAATCCATATAACCATTCAGAACTTAAAGGTAATCCTTAGAAACTTCATTTGAAACTTGTCTTTGTGTCCTAGTTTTCTTAATTGTCTTAGGGTTTTCATTGCTGTGAAGATCATTGCATGATCACAGCAACTCTTATGAAGGAAAACATTTACTGAGGTTGGCTTACAGTTTCAGAGGTTAAGTCCATTTTCACCATGGCAGGAAGCATGGTGGTATGCAAGTAGACATGGTGCTGGCGAAGGAGCTGAGAGTTCTACAAGCACATCAGTAGGCTACAGAAAGTGACTGGACTGCTAGACCTGGTTACAGCTTCTGAGACCTCATTGCCCACCTATGAGTGATATACTTCCTCCAATAAGGCCTCACCCACTCCAACAAGGGCACATGTTCTAATAATCTCACTCTCTATGGGCCAAGCATTTAAACCAGAAGTCTCTGGAGGACATTCCTATCCAGAGTACCATAGTGGTGGAGGCAAGGAGATAAGTGATCTAGATCATCCTCAGTACAGAGTAATTTCAGAAACAGCATGAGCAATTTGAGACTCTGTTTTGAAAATGAAAGACAAAAACTAACCAAGTACTAAAATGTGAATCAATTCAATGACTTGGTTTGCAAAAGCAAATAAAATCAATGAGATTGAAGGAACTCTAAGTAGCTATATAAATTAGGATGTCTTTCCCAGACTAAGATTTTCTCAGATAGGTGCCATAAAATAAAAGACAAATGAATATCTTAACCTGTCAGGTGCCAGGGCTACTGGAAGTTAAAGTCCACAAAAACCTACCTCCTAATTAATACCCACAATCCTAATATTTGGCTTAGAAACCAGGGGTAATAGGCACTTAGGTCTCAGAGTTTCCAATACTAAATCTTTCTATGTGCTAGTGTATCAGTTGGAATTGCCAATGTTGGGGAGGGCATAGCCTCACGTACCCATGATCAAGGTAAAGCAAAATGACACCAGTCAGCTGGTAACACCTGAGTCTACTGAATATGTGGTTGGGATAATTTTATGTTTTTACAAGCATTTTAGGTGGTTTTGAAGCATGGTCAAATTTAGAAACCACCATTTTCTGCCATCTCAGGGTGGTTGGAGTGGGACACACTGACTCTTTTAATTTGTAATTCTCCTAAAAGTGAATTGAGTGTAGATGAAACCATGAAGGCTATTGGCACTATGTCATTAAATAAGACATGACAATTGAGGCTGTATCTCAGTTGCTAGGGTGCTGTCCTAGCATGTATGATACCCTGGGTTTGATCCTCAGCACCACATAGATGGGGCCTGATGGCACAGGATGGGAAGCCAGAATTTGAGAGATGGAGATTAGAGGATCATACATTTAAGGGTAACCTCAGGCACATAATGAGTTTGAAGGCAACATGGGATTCCAGAGAATTGGGAAATGTGCTGCTGAAAGATGTGGATGTACTGAATTTGTGGCTATCTGAATGATTCCCTTGCAAGTTTGGGCAAATTAATATAGCATCTTGGATAGGGGAGGGGCCCATAAGATCCCATCTCGCCTTGCAGAACTATTGGCAACTAAAAATTAAAAGACAGGTTGTAACTGGTGGTTAGCGTGGAGAAGGATGCAAATCAATCCATTGTTTTTGTTCCACACAAGAGGAATTTTTATTTAATAACCAGCATGCTGGGGCCACCCTGCACATGGAGACAAAACGACGGAGTGACCCATTCAGTCCATGCAGCCACCATTAGGTACAATGTGATTGGGAGAACAGTGTTACCTTTAAACTGATTGGTCTCTACGAGATGAGGTAAGAGGCCAACGGTCAGTCCTTTGGAATGTGTCCCCACACTTAGGCTGGTTTCCCCCTCCCATTGTGGTCTGCAAAATGTAATTGTCACCTGGGAGGTTCTATTTGTGCATGACAAATACAGAGGGGGACACTCTCAGACAGGCATTGAACTGAGCACAGGATCTCCAACGGAGGAGCTAGAGAAAGGACCCAAAGAGCTGAAGGGGTGTCTTAGTCAGGGTTTCTATTCCTTCACAAACATCATGACCAAGAAGCAAGTTGGGGAGGAAAGGGTTTATTGAGCTTACACTTCCACACAGCTGTTCATCACCAAAGGAAGTCAGGACTGGAACTCAAGCAGGTCAGAAGCAGGAGCTAATGCAGAGGCCATGGAGGGAACCCAAAGTTATCAAAAGAGACGCAGAAGGTCACTTCTTGCTAGTCAAAGGAAGAATCCACCAAGAAAAACTCACAATTGTAAACATCTATGCTCCAAATGTAAGGGCACCCTCATTCATAAAAGAAACTTTAATAAAGCTCAAAGCACACATTGCACCTAACACAATAATTGTGGGGGACCTCAATACTCCACTATCCTCAGTGGACCAATCAGGAAAACAGAAACTAAACAGGGACACAGAGAAACTCATTGAAACTGGACCAATTGGATTTAACAGATATATATAGAACAATTCATCCTAAAGCAAAAGATTATACATTTTTCTCAGCACCTCATGGTACCTTCTGCAAAATCGACCATATAATTGGTCACAAGACAGACCTCAACAAACATAAAAAGATCAAACTAATCCCATGCCTCCTATCAGATCACCATGGAGTAAGAGTGCTTTTCAATAGCAACAAAAACAACAGAAAATCCTCACACATGTGGAGGCTGAACAATATTCTACTCAATGATACCTTAGTCCAGGAAGAAATAAAGAAATTAAAGATTTTTTAGAATTTAATGAAAATGAAGGCACAACATTCCTAAATCTATAGGACACAATGAAAGCAGTGCTAAGAGGAAAACTCATAGCCCTGAGTGTCTCCAAAAAGCAACAGGAGAGAGCATATACTAGAAACTTAATGGCACACTTGAAAGCTCTGGAACAAAAAGAAGCAATTTCACCCAGGAGGAGTAGAAGACAGGAAATCATCAAACTCAGGGCTGAAATCAATCAAGTTGAAACAAAGAGAACCATACAAAGAATCAACAAAACCAGGAGCTAGTTGTTTGAGAAAATCAACAAGATAGATAAATCCCTAGCCAGACTTACCAAAGGGCACAGAGACAGTATTCAAATTAACAAAATTAGAAATGAAAAGGGAGATATAACAACAGAAACTGAGGAAATTCAAAAAATCATCAGATCCTACTACAAAAGCCTATACTCAACACAACTGGAGAATCTGGAGGGAATGGACAATTTCCTAGATAGATACCAAATTCCAAAATTAAACCAGGATCAAATAGATCATCTAAACAGACCCATAACCCCCAAAGAAATAGAAGGGGTCATAGAAAGTTTTCCAACCGAAAAAAGCACAGGACCAGATGGTTTTAGTGCAGAATTCTATCAGACCTTCAAAGAAGTCCTCATACCGATACTCTTCAAATTATTCCACAAAATAGAAACAGAAGGAACACTATCCAACTCATTCTATGAAGCCACAATTACCCTGATATCAAAACCACACAAAGATCCAACTAAGAAAGAGAACTACAGGCCAATTTCTCTTATGAATATCGATGCAAAAATACGAAATAAAATACTTGCCAACCGAATCCAAGAACACATCAAAACGATCATTCACCATCATCAAGTTGGCTTCATCCCAGGGATGCAGGGATGATTCAATATACAGAAATCCAACAACGTAATCCACTACATAAACAAACTCAAAGAAAAAAAACCACATGGACATCTCATTGGATGCTGAAAAAGCATTTGACAAAATTCAGCATCCTTTCATGCTAAAAGTCTTGGAAAGAACAGGAATTCAAGGCCCATATCTAAACATAGTAAAAGCAGTTTACAGCATACCTATAGTCAACATCAAGGTAAATGGAGAGAAACTTGAAGCAATCCCACTAAAATCAGGGACTAGACAAGGCTGCGCCCTCTCACCATATCTCTTCAATATAGTACTTGAGCTAGAGCAATTCGACAACAGAGGGAAGTCAAAGGGATACAAATCGGAAAGGAAGAAGTCAAACTATCACTATTTGCAGATGATATGATAGTATACTTAAGTGACCCAAAAAACTCCACCAGAGAACTCCTACAGCTGATAAATGACTTCAGCAGAGTGGCTGGTTATAAAATCAACTCAAGCAAATCAGTAGCCTTCCTATACTCAAAGGATAAGCAGGCCGAGAAAGAAATTAGGGAAAAGACACCCTTCACAATAGCCACAAACAATATAAAGTATCTTGGTGTGACTCTAACCAAACAAGTGAAAGATTTATATGACAAAAACTTCAGGTCTCTGAAGAGGAAAATTGAAGAAGACATCAGAAAATGGGAAAATCTTCTATGCTCATGGGTTGGCAGGATTAAAATGGCAATTAAAAAGTTAAAAAGATTAAAAAGTTAAAATGGCAATCTTGCCAAAAGCAATATACAGATTCAACCCAATCCCCATCAAAATCCCCACTCAGTTCTTTATAGAGTTAGAAAGAGCAATTCTCAAATTCATCTGGAATAACAAAAAACCCAGGATAGCTAAATCTATCATCAACAGTAAAAGAACTTCTGAGGGAATCAATATCTCGGACCTCAAGCAATATTACAGAGCAGTAGCGTTAAAAACTGCATGGTATTGGTACAGTGACAGGGAGGCAGATCAATGGAATAGGATCGAAGCCCCAGAATTGAACCCATACATCTATGGCCAGTTGATCTTTGACAAAGGAGCTGAAAACATCCAGTGGAAAAAAGATAGCCTTTTCAACAGATGGTGCTGGCTCAACTGGAGGTCAACATGCAGAAGAATGAGAATTGATCCACTCTTATCTCCTTGCACTAAGCTCAACTCCAAGTGGATCAAGGACCTCCACATAAAACCAGACACACTAAAACTAATAGAAAAGAAACTGGGGAAGACCCTTGAGGACATTTGCTCAGGGGGAAAGTTCCTGAACAGAACACCAATTGCTTATGCTCTAAGATTAAGAATAGACAAATGGGACCTCATAAAATTACAAAGTTTCTGTAAGGCAAAAGACACTGTCAAAAGGACAAATTGGCAACCAACAAATTGGGAAAAGATCTTCACCAACCCCACATCCGACAGAGGGCTAATATCCAATGTATACAAAGAACTCAAGAAGTTAGACCCCAGAAAACCAAATAACCCTATCCAAAAGTGGGGTACAGAGCTAAACAGAGACTTTTCACCTGAAGAAATTCGGATGGCTGAGAAACACCTTAAAAAATGTTCAACATCATTAGGCATTAGAGAAATGCAAATCAAAACAACCCTGAGGTTTCACCTCACACCAGTCAGAATGGCTAACATCAAAAACTCAGAAGACATCAGGTGTTGGAGAGGATGTGGAGAAAGAGGAACACTCCTCCAATGCTGGTTGGACTGCAAGCTGGTACAACTACTTTGGAAATCAGTCTGGAGGTGCCTCAGAAAACTGGACATGATACTTTCGGCGGACCCAGCCATACCACTCCTGGGCATACCCAGAAGATTCCCCACCATGCAATAAGGATACATGCTCCACTATTTTCATAGCAGCCTTATTTATAATAGCCAGAGGCTGGAAAGAACCCAGATGTCCCTCATCGGAGGAATGGATACAAAAAATGTGGTATATATATACAATGGAGTACTATTCAGCCATTAGAAACAATGAATTCATGAAATTCTTAGAGAAATGGATGGAGCTGGAGAACGTCATACTAAGTGAGGTAACCCAGTCTCAAAAGAATACCCATGGTATGCAGTCACTGATAAGTGGATATTAGCCTAGAATCTTGGAACACCAAAGACACAATTCACGTACCAAATGATGTCTGACAAGAAGAAAGGAGTGGACACTGGCGCTGGAAAGGATCAAAGCATCAGTGTAGGGAAATACAAGAACAGGGAAGAGGGAAGGGGTGGAAGAGGGAGCAGGGGGAGGGAAAAGGGCATGTGCGACCTTTGGGGGGTGGGCAACCAGAAAAAGGGAAATGAATTGTAAATATAGAATATATCCAATAAAAAAATAATGAAAAAAAAACATATAAGATGTTTTCCAGATCAGCATTGTTATGAGAACCTATCATTTCTTGCAAAGTTCATCAGCATAATAAATTATCCTGTGCCTGGACAGGAGATGTAGCATGTAAATAAACTTGTTAAGGAAACAAAAAAAAAGTAAATAAATATATTAGTAAGATAATATGAACCAGAGTACTCTTTGGAGATATAAAGAGTGAATACACGGCAAGAACAAAAGTAAATATATTAAAAAATAAACAAATTATTAAAATACATATATGTATTTCTAAAAAATATATTAAATATTTCCCCCAAATTTGCCAGTTACCATGTGATTATAATAAGATTAATATGGGTTAACATTGGAAGCATATCATTTGAAAGCTAAAATACATTTAAAGTAAAAAGAAGAGTTACTGTCTCTGGCTGGAGACTTTGCTCTACCACAGAACACCATATCTAGGTGGCACAGGGAGATCGCTGACCACCTAGGAGTGTGCAGAAGCCAGAAAGCACAGGTAGGACCACCCCTGCTGCTGAGAGGAACCTGTCTGGAACCCTCAGTTAGGAGGCTTCAGGTTTCTGTCTCTGTCTGGGGACCATGCTCTGTCACAGAGCGCCATGTTCAGGTAGCTCAGAGAGATAGCTAAACTCCCAGTACGATGGAGAGGTCTAAGAGCTCAGGTAGGACAATTTCCCCAGCTCCGACATACCCATCTGAAACCCTGAAGACACAAAAGCCCAGGAGAAGCCTGGGACAGGAGTCTTCTGATTTCTGTCTGCAAACAGAGCTGATACTGGGCCACAGAGCTACATACCACCAGAAGAGAGCTGGTCTCCCAGGAGTGCCTACATACCTGTGTAGGCAAATTCCTGGCCCAAGAGGGACCTTCCCAGAGCCATAAGGACACAGAAACAGGGGATGAGCTGAGGACATGATCATTCTGTTTTCTGTCTGCACAACTGAGCTGATCCTGTATCATAGTTCTCCATACCTAAATTCCTCCCAGAGAGAACAGGTCTCCCAGTAGCACAGATACAGAGGCTTGCAGGACAGATAAGGCCACAGTTAGAGAGAGCAAGACCAGCTAACTCCAAAGATAACCAGATGGCAAAAGGCAAATGCAAGAACATTACCAAGAGAAACCAAGGCAACATGAAACTATCTGAACCCAGTTCTCCCATGACTGCAAGTCCTGGATACCCCCAACACATCAGAAAAGCAAGATCTGGATTTAAGATCGCCATCTCTTGATGCTGATAGAGGACTTCAATAAGGACATAAATAACTCCCTTAAGAAATAAAGGAGAACATGGGTCAACAGATAGAAGCAGTTAAAGAGGAAACACAAAATCCCTTAAGGAATTACAGGAAAACACAAAAATAAAAGTGAAAAAAACTGAACCAAACCATTCAGGATCTAAAAATGGAAATTGAAACAATAAAGAAATCACAAAGGGAGACAACTCTGATGACAGAAAACCTTGGGAAGAAATCAGGGGTTATAGATGCTAATATCAACAACAGAATACAAGAGATAGAAGAAAGAATCTCCGGTGCTGAGACAATAGAAAACACTGACTTAACAGTCAAAGAAAAAGCAAAATGCAAAATGCTTGTAACCCAAAACATCCACGAAATCCAGGACACAATGAGAGGACCAAATCTAAAGATTATAGGTATAGAAGAGAGCAAAGATTTACAATTAAAAGGGGCAGTAAATATCTTCAACAAAATTACAGAAGAAAACTTCCATAACCTAAAGAGAGAGATGCCCATAAACATACAAGAAGCCTACAGAACTCCAAACAGACTGGACCAGAACAGAAATTCCTCCTGTCACATAATAATCAATACACCAAATCCACTAAACAAAGAAAGAATATTAAAAGCAGTAAGGGAAAATGGTCAAGTAACATATAAAGGCAGACCTACCAGAATTACACTAGACTGCTCACCAGAGACAATGAAAGCTAGAAGAGCCTGGGCAGATCTCATATGGACCCTTAGAGAACACAAATGCAAGCCCAGACTATTATACCCAGCAAAACTTTCAATCACCATAGATGAAGAAACCAGATATCCCATGATAATACAAAATTTACAATATCTTCCCACAAATCCAGCCCTATAAGAGATAATAGATGGAAAACACCAACACAAGGAGAAAAACTACACTTTAGAGAAAGCAAGAAAGTAATCTTCTTTCAACAAACCCAAAAGAAGATAACCACACAAACATAAACATAACAACAAAAAATAATACAAAGCAACAATCACTGTTCTCTTAACATCAATGGACTCACTTCCCCAATAAAAAGGCATAGACTAATGGGCTGGATATGCAAACAGGACCCAGCATTTTGTTGCATATAGGAAACAAATCTCAGTGTCAAAGACACATACTACCTCAGAATAAAAGGCTGGAAAATAAATTTTCCAAGCAAATGGTCCCAGGAAACAAGCTGGAGTAGACATTCTAAATTCAGATAGAATTGGCTTTCAACAAATGTCATCAAAAAAGACACAGAACGATACTTAATACTTCTTGGTAGATTTGTTGAAAAAATTTTTTCAACAAATCTACCAAGAAGAACTCTCAATTCTGAACATCTATGGTCCAAATGCAAGGACACACACATTCATAAAACAAGTGTTACTAAAGCTCAAAGTACACATTGCACCTCACACAATAATTGTGGGAGACTTCAACACCCAATTCTCACCAATGGAAAGAGCAGAGAAACACAAACTATACAGAGACACAGTGAAACTAACAGAAGTTATAGACTAAATGGATTTAACAGACATCTATAAAACATTTCATCCTAAATCAAAAGAATATACCATCTGCTCAGCACCTAATGTACCTTCTCCAAAACTGACCATATAATTTGTCACAAAACAGACCTGTTGATATAAGAAGATTGAAATTATCCCATGCCTCCTATCAGATCACTATAGATTAAGGTTGGTCTTCAATAGCAACAAAAACAAAAGAAAGCCCACATACACATGGAAGCTGAACAATGCTCTACTTAATGATACCTTGGTCAAGGAAGAAATAAGAAAATAAATCAAAGACCTTTTTATTTAATGAAAATGAAGGTACAATACACCCAAATTTATGTGAAGTAATGAAAGCAGTGCCAAGAGGAAAACTCATCGCTCTGAGTGTCTTCACAAAGAAACTAGAGAGAAATTACACTAGTAGCTTAAGAGCACACCTGAAAGAATAGAAAGAAGCTAATAAACCCAAGATAAGTAGACTATAGGAAATCATCAAACTCAGAGCAGAAATCAAACAAGTAGAAACAAAAGGAATTATACAAAGAATCAACAAAACCAGGAGCTGGTTCTTTGAGAAAATCACCAAGATAAAGACTTATGCAGACTAACCAGAAGACACAGAGACAGTATCAGAATTAATAATATCAAAAATGAAAAGGGAGATAAAATAACAGGAATCAAGGAAATTCAAAAAATCGTCAGATCCTACTACAAAAGCCTATATTCAACACAAGTGGAAAATCTTGATGAAATGGACAATTTTCTAGAGAGATACCAAATACCAAAGTTAAATCAGGATAATGCAGACCATCTACCTAATGCCATAACCCCTAAAGAAATAGAAGCAGTCAATGAAAGTCTTCCAATCAAAAAAAAATCACAGGATCAGATGGTTTTAGTGCAGAATTCTATCAGACCTTCAAAGAAGATCTAACACCAATAATCTTCAAACTATTCCACAAAAATAGAAATAGAAGGAACACTATCCAACTCATTCTATGAATCTACAACTACAATGATACCAAACCCACACAAAGATCCAACAAAGAAAGAGAATGTCAGACCAATTTCCCTTGTGAATATCTATGCAAAAATACGCAATAAAATTCTTGCCAACTGAATCCAAGAACACATCAAAACAATCATTCACCACGATCAAGTATGCATCATCCCAGGGATGCAGTGGTGGTTCAATATATGGAAATCCATCAATGTAATTCACTACATAAACAAACTCATTGAAAAAAAAAAAACATGGTCATTTCACTAGATGCTGAAAAAGCGTTTGACAAAATTCAGCATCCTTTCATGTTAAAAGACTTGGAAAGATCAGGAATTCAAGGCCCATACCTAATCATAGTTAAAACAATATACACCAAACCAGTAGCCAGCATCAAACTAAATGGAGAGGAACTTGAAGAAATCCCATCAAAATCAGGGACTAGACAAGTTGCCCTTTCTCTCAATGTCTATTGAATATAGTACTTGAAGTTCTAGCTAGACCAATTAGTAAACAAAAAGAGGGTAAATGGATACAAATTGAAAAGGAAGAAATCAAACTATTACTATTTGCAGATGATATGATCATATACTGATGAAACCCCAAAAACTCAACCAGAGAAGTCCTACAGCTGATAAACAACTTCAGCAAAGTGGCCAGATATAAAATTAACTCAAACAAATCAGTAGCCTTCCTATACTCAAAGGATAAACAGTTTGAAAAAGAAATAAGGGAAATGACACTCTTCACAATAATCACAAACAATATAAATTATTTTGGTATGTCTCTAACCAAACAAGGGAAAGATCTGTATGACAAGAACATCAAGTCTCTGAAGAAAGAAATCGAAAAAGACCTCAGAAGATGAAAAGATCTTGCATGCTTGTGGATTGACAGGATTAATACAGCAGAAATAGCCATCTTGCCAAAAGCAATCTGCATATTCAATGCAACCCCCATCAAAATTCCAACTCAATTCTTCATAGACTTAGAGCAATTCTCAAATTCATCTTAAAACCTAGGATAACTAACACTATTCTCAACAATAAAAGAACTTCTTGGGAATCAGTGTCCGAGAACTCAAGCAGTACTACAGAGCAATGGTGATAAAAAACTGCATGGTATTGGTACAGTGACGGGCAAGTACATCAATGAAATGGAATTGAAGATCCAGAAATGAACCCACAAACCTATGGTCACAAAGGAGCTAAAACCATCCAGTGGGGAAAAATAGCCTTTTCAACAAATGGTGCTGTTTCAACTCATGAATAGCATGCAGAGGAATGCAAATCAATCCATTCTTATCTCTTTGTACAAAGCTCAAGTGCAAGTGGATCAAGGACCTCCACATAAAACCAGACACACTGAAATTAATAGAAAAGAATGTGGGGAAGAATCTCAAGCACATGGGCACAGGGGAAATTTTCCTGAACAGAACACCAATAGCTTATGCTCTAAGATCAAGAATTGACAAATGGAACCTCATAAAATTACAAAGTTTCTGTAAGGCAAAGGACACTGTCAATAAGACAAAATGGCAGCCAACAATTGGGAAAAGATCTTTACCAACCCTACATCCAACAGATGGCTAATATCCAATATATACAAAGAACTCAAAAAGGACTCCAGAGAACTAATTAACCCTATTAAAAATGGGTACACAGCTAAACAGAATTCTCAACAGAGTAATATTGGATGGCTTAGAAATAACTAAAGAAATGTTAAACATCCTGAGTCATCAGGGAAATAAAATCAAAACAACTCTGACATTTCACCTCATTCCAGTCAAAATGGCTAAGGTCAAAAGCTCAGGAGATAGCAAGTGCTGCAGAGGATGTGGAGAAAGAGGAACACTCCTCCACTGCTGGTGGGATTGCAAGCCGATACAACCACTCTGAAAATCAGTTTGGTGGTTCCTAAGAAATTTGGGCACAATAATACTGGAGGCCTCTGCTATAAGACTCCTGGGCATATACCCAGAGGATTCTCCAGCATGTAATAAGGACACATGTTCTACCATGTTCATAGCAGCTTTATTTATAATAGCCAGAAACTGGAAAGAACCCAGATGTCACTCAAGAGAGGAATGGTTACAGAAAATGTGGTATATTTACACAATGGAATACAACTCAGCTATTAAAAACAAAACAAAAAAACTCTTTAAATTCTTAGGCAAATGGATGGAACTTGAAAATGTCATCTTGAGTGAGATAACCCAATCACAAAAGAACATACATGGTATGCACTCACCGATAAGTGGATATTAATTCAGACGCTTGGAATACCCAAGATACAATTCACAGATTAAATTAAGCTCAAGAAGTAGGTAGAAGAAAGTATGGATTCTCCTTCCTAGAAAGGAGCATAAAATTCCCACAGGAGGAAATACAGAGACAAAGTGTGTAGCAGAGTCTGAGAGAAAGACCATCCAGACACTGTCCCACCTAGTGATTCATCCCATATAAAATTACAAAACTTAGAGACTAGTGAGGATGCCCACAAGTGCTGGCTGACAGGTGCAGGATATAGCTGTCACTGTGGAGGCTTTGCCAGTCTATGACAAATACAGATGGGACACACTCAGCCAACCATTGAACTGAGCACAGGGTCCTCAATGGAGGAGCTAGAGAAAGGACCCAAGGAGCTGAAGGGGTTTGCAGAGCCATAGGAGGAACAACAATGTGAACCACCCAGTACCCCTAGAGCTCCCAGGGACTAAACCCCCAATCAACAAGTACACATGGAGGGACCCATGGCTCTAGATACATATGTAGCAGAGCATGGCCTTGTTGGACATCAAAAGGAAGAGAGGCCCTTGGTCCTGAGAAAGCTAGATGCCCCAGTATAGGCGAATGTCAGGACAGGGAAGCATGAGTGGGTGAATTGGTGAGTAGGGAGAAGGGGAATGACCTAAGGAACTTTTGGGGAGGGAACCTGGAAAGGGGACAACATTTGAAATGTAATTAAAGGATATATCAAATTAAAAAAAGAAAAAAGACAAAAAGAAGAACCTAAAATGTGCATCTAAAGAAATTCTAAAGAGTACTTGGTGAGTACTTTCTTCATGAAATTAAAACTAAGTTACAGTTGTAAAGGTGATTGAAACTATTACAGAAACAGTGGTAGATACACAGAATAAGTAGGTCTAGAAATAGACCCAAGTACATGTGCAAGTGAATGTCAAACCTATGTCTAGCATTTCAAGCCAACGAGCTGAACAAGCTTTATAAAACAGGAAAGTGTTACACAATCTGAAAGGAAAATGATCTTGGAATTTTCTTCTTCCTAGATAATGTGCAGATGTTTCAAACGACCTAATATATAAAATAAAACCATTTCTCATGGGAAATCATGAGAGTATTTAGATTATAATGACACAGAAGAAAATTCCTTGTTATAAGCATAGTATTACAGAGAATTTGACTTATGAAAATTGAAAGCTTGTTGAATCCAGAAAGCTATTTTTAATTATAAACCATAAAGCGAGGGGAAATATTTGTTGTGCTACACATAGCAAATGTTTATTAGATATAAAGAGCATTTGCAAAGCATTAGTAAAGGAAGACAGATGATATGCATGTGGAAGGAAAAGCAGGGAAAAAGAAACTTAAGCATATCAAAAGCTCTCAATTCCCTGAATTTAAGAAATTCAATTAAAGAAACTTGGGTAAGGATTTTCACTTCCTCGAACAAATTTTGGTTTTAATGTATCAATTGTAAAACTATTAAGGTTAGCTCTATTTAAATATGAAAAATATGTATTTTTCTTTAAAATATAAGTTACTAAAAGAAAAAGGACATAAAGCATGGTTCTTACCCTAAAAATTTTATACACTCAAATATATTTACTAAACTAGTATAGACACTTACATACAAAGATAAATACATTGCAAAACTAAGATAAATTATTAATGAGGATTAAAAATGTAAAGAGTATGCAGTTGTTTTTTGTGTTGATATTTGCTTCTGATATGAGTTTGAACTAATTTTCCATGTGCAATGAATGAAATGATTTTGGGTGCACTGTGTAAAAAATACTTAGGTTATTTCTTGACATGTGATAATAGTTATGTTAAAATGTACATCATTTTGTCCAATGATGTCAAGAGTAATTTTTATTTATGATATTAGAAAATTAAACATTCCCATGCCAAAATCATACCATATATATTTTTTGAAAATTTGAAAAAGCATTCTTGAAATACAAATCACATTATTGCTTTAAAATCCTATTTAATATCCCACCAAAACTTATTCCTATCTACGTACAATTTAGTGCCCACTTATTATTTACTATCCTTCCCTGCCCTTTAATAATTTCATCTCTGATGTCTATTACTCTACCTTTTACTTTACACATACAATCCCATGTATACAAAATGAAATATTACAAAACATGCTCCCTCCATAGGCAATGGAGAGAGTGGTCAGCGGTTAAGAGCTCTAAAAGACATGGATTTGATGCCTACTACTACGTAGGAACTCACAGTCATCTATAACTCTAGTTCCAGAGCATCTGTCACTCGCTCATGGCCCCATGGACAACCGACTTACACATGATTAACAGCTGTACATTCTGACAAAATGCCTGTGTCTTAGTTAGGGTTTTACTGCTATGAACAGACACCATGACCAATGCAAGTTTTAAAAAAGACAACATTTAATTGGGGCTGGCTTACAGGTTCAGAGGTTCAGTCCATTGTCATCAAGGCAAAAGCATGGCAGCATCCAGGCAGGCATGGTGCAGGAAGAGCTGATGTTTCTACATCTTTAGCCAAAAGAAGCCAGAAACAGACTGGGCATGCTCAGGCATCTAGGAGGAAGATCACCAAGCTCCTCCCCACAGTGACACACTTCCTGCAACAAAGCCACATCTTCTAATAGTGCCGTGAGCATATACAAATCATCACAACCAGAGTAGATAAAAACAAGCACAAATGAATTTAATCAGATGCTCATTCTAACATTGTTGAAGGAATTAAAAAAAAAAAAAACAAAATCAATCTCTGGTCCAAGGGATATGTGTGTTAGAGGGAATCTTTGTTATGCAAAAAGAACATAGTCAGGTATGAAGCTAATATGATGGACACTATATACCCACTGTTCATATGTTGGGTGTATTATCCTCTTTCAGTTTCAGATATCCATTTTTCTGTTAAGTGAATGTAATATAGATCTAATCAAAGAGATTATATTTTGTTTTTCTTGAGATTATCAGCAACAATTGAGAAGAGGTTTATGTAATTCAGAGGAAAGGAGTCAAGTGAAGAGGTTTATAATTCCAGGTTTGATTTGCCTAAGAGGCTGTCCTAAATTCCTCTATATCATTTTTCCAAAACATTTTCTGATATAAAGGCATAAATTGCACATATTGGTGGCTCTTTCTGTGAAGTTTTAATGTGTGTTTACATTAAATAACATTTAAATCCATTTAAACATGTCTGTCTCAAATAGAATTTTATGGTGAAAATTGTAAAACTCATTTTAACATCCTGATATGTATAGTTACTACACTTGATGCTAGCCAAAAGACTGAGACATTCCCCTCAGGGCTCAGGAAGCAAAGAGGAAGAGGAAAATTTTTGAGAACCAATGGGGATAGAAAACACCAAGGAAACAAAGCCTTCTAGAAATAATAGACCTGATGCACACATGACCTTACAGAGACTGTTCCAGCAAACACTAAGGTAGATGTGATCTCAGCAGAGGGAAGGATAAAAGCTCCCATTCCTAAATCAGAAGCTATCTCCAATTTTTAAACACTGGCAATGGAAAGTTTAGTTTTACTCTAGCTGAGACTTACTGGGTTTGCAGATCACAGTTAAGGTCAGGCTCCATGCCCAGCAAAGTAGACCAACACAAAATGAACTCAGAGCTATTTTTCGAGGATTACTTTTATATTGTTTTGTTGGGACATTTTCCCAACACTCTTTTAATTATATATTATGGTTTCTGATTTTGTGCTTATGTAATTTGATGTAATAGTGTGTGTGTGTGTGTGTGTGTGTGTGTGTGTGTAGGAATGTAGGTCTCTGTACTGATGTGTTTCTTGTACTTTTTTCCTCGGATCCTTTGTGCTGTGTTTGTGTCCATTTGTTTTGTTTCTTTCCTATTCAGATATTTTTGCTTTGTGTCATTTTATTTTATTTCACTGTATATTTTTTCTTTTTTTTTTTCAGCTGTCTATTTTCTAAAGAAAGAGAGGGCAAGAAAGGGTGTGGATTTGGGAGAGTAGATAAGTGGGAAGAATCTGAGAGGAACTGGAGGAAAGGAAACCATAGCTTGAATGTATTGTGTAAAAAAAAAAGTTTATGTTCAACTAAAAAAAAGAAATGTACAAAACATTACTGTCACCTACAGTCACCCTATTACCAAAGAAAACGTGATTCCTTTAAGTCCTAACAATAATTCAACACTGAAACACACCCTCCCATCCTTTCCTGTTCTTAACTATCCACTGCCTCTGTAACTACCATTCTAATTTTTAATTTATTCTGTCAGATTTCACATATGAAAAAAGTCATATTTATTCTGTTTATTTCTATCTAGTCATTACCTATTCCAGCTTATTTCTATCAGTGAAAGAATCCATGTTTCCACAAATAGTGGCCTTTGATTTCATAACTCATTAGCATTCATCATTGTTAGATCACAAGTCCCATACATACTTCACTTTCTCCTGAGAACCAGGATACATGACCCAAATCATTTCTCTCTCAAGAAAAATCACAGAGAACTGCTATGACCTTGCAACTCTTACAGAGTTGAGTTTCCTCAAAACTATATAAAGCCTTGACCAAACCCAATTCCCCATTACTCTTAGCTTTAATTAAGTCTTAAATTTTAACTTTACATTTACCTAGTGCCTTCTTGCTTGGTGGCTCCTCAAGCTCAGCCTAGGTTATATGTGAAACTTGCCTCCCCAGCCCCAATAACCTGGATGACTCAGAAACAACTTTTGATCTTTATATTCAAAGCATTTTTATTCCTTCACAATCCTATTGCTCTGTTTATGGTATGACTCTTTAAGAATTCTGAAAACGGCAAAGAATTGATGGTACTTTCCCTTTTGTAATTCTATTTCTAGGGGTTTTTGTAAATCTCTTTTGCTCCCAAATAACCGCAGGGCATTGCTGATGCTGTAGCTCATTTTAGCTCATAAATAAAGACACAGAGACCTGGTATTTTTATTAACAAGATGCAAGCACTAATAGCTTGGCAAACTCTGATATATTCTAACCCTACTAGGCTGCTAATATCTAGTTAGATAGTCCTTTACCTGCATCTGGGTCTTGTCTTATCTCACTATGGTCCATGGATGTCCTCAGACTGCTCGCTCATAGTGATACCATGGTGAATCCTCCTGTTACATCCACATGATCTCTCTGCCTTCTTCTCTTCCTTTCCTCTCCATAATTTCATTGGGGACCATTGACTGTGATTAGCAACCTCATCCCTATCTTTCTTCCCAGCAAATTGGCTGATAAGCTCTTTTATTAACCAATCAGAGGTGATGGAAAACAACTTTTACATAACATGGAGATGAGAGATACTTGACCATGCCATCATCCAGTCTGCAACAAGAAGTCTGGGCATAGAAATTGACATCTGAATACAGAGTGCACAAAACCATTCTCCCTGAACTCCCCCCATTAGTCCAATTAAAAGCTCATTATCTTTTATTAATAAATATATACTATAAGGACAATTATGAAAACTTAAGTAAAAATTGCACTCACAAAGTCCAGTGAATTTTGTCAACCTTGGAAAAAATACCCTACTGTCTATAATATCTTGGTGAGTTTACAGTTCTGCACTTAAATAATTTTCTGTCAAAATTTGCATTTATAAACCTAATAATGCCTTCTTAGAATGCAAAATATTTGATCAATTTGTGTTTCAATTCTTGCTTATGCTAAGCATACTTGCAAGTAATTATATGAAACATAGTTGCCAGATTTATTGCTGTCTAGTATTCAACCCCATCAGAGCCCTGAGAAAAACACAAATATTACCTGACTATGCAGGACCTGCAGAAAAAGCAGCTTCCAAAAATATAGAAATAGCAGAGGTTGTAGGCTGTCTACACAGTCATGTCCAGGTTTTTCTCTGTCATTGGAGCATCCATCTTTGTCCTTCTGGCCCAGAATATGACAGGTTTTTTTCCGTGAAGTAGAAATATTGAAGTACTTGCTTACCTTTACTTTACAACTCTTGGCAGACATCTTCCCTATGTCCTGTTTGTCTAGTTTAGACAGCTTACTGTTAGCAGTCTAGGCATGGACATTTTCTAGCTTGATGTCTAGGATGCCACAATTGAAGCAAACTTCATATGGAAGTTCTTTGAAGCTCATTATATTATTTGATGTAGAATGGTGGTGCTTCCAGGAGCTGGCATGTCAATGTCATTAAAAGCCTTTTATTAATAAAACATATTTAAATGCCATAGTCAGAATGGCTAAGATTAAAAACTCAAGAGACAACAAGTGCTGGCGAGGATGTGGAGAAAGAGGAACACTCCTCCACTGTTGGTGGGATTGCAAAATGGTAAAACCGCTCTGGAAATCAGTTTGGCGGTTCCTCAGAAAATTGGGCATGTCACTTCCAGAGGACCCTGGCATACCACTCCTGGGCATATACCCAGAGGATTCCCCTGCATGCAATAAAGACACATGCTCCACTATGTTTATAGCAGCCTTGTTTATAATAGCCAGAAATTGGAAGGAGCCCAAATATCCCTCAAAAGAGGAATGGATACAGAAAATGTGGTATATTTATACAATGGAACACTACTCAGCAATTAAAAATAATGAATTCATGCAATTTGTAGGTAAATGGTTAGACCTGGAAAATATCATCCTGAGTGAATTAACCCAATCACAAAAGAATGCACATGAAATGCAATCACTGATAAGTGGATATTAATGAGCCCAGAAGCCCTAAATACTCAAGACACAAATAGCAAGTCAAATGATTCCCAAGAAGAAGAAAGGAGAGGACCCTGGGCCTGTAAAGATTGCATCCAGTTTAGTAAAGAAACCGTGGGGGGGAGGGGGAATGATTGGGGAATAGTGGGAGGGGGAGAGGAACTATGGGAACTATGGTGGGTGGGAACTGGGAAAGGGGAAAGCCTTTGGAATGTAAACATAGAATATAGAAAATAAAAATTAAAAAAAAATTTAAAAAAATTTAAAAAAAATGCCATAGTCTCTCAGGTTTGTGAAGACCATCTCTTTGTCTATAGTATGTCTGTTTCTAGCTATGTATTCTCTGTTTAACATTTAAAACATCTATAGGAAGCTAAATGAAGCTTATTTCTATAATTAACTAAACTAGTATCTAACATGACCAATACATTTAATTGATTATTAACTGGCATTTCTTTTTTTAATGTTTTTTTGTAAGATTTATTTATTATATGTAAGTATATTGTAGCTGTTTTCAGACACACCAGAAGAGGGCATCTGATCTCATTACAGATGTTTGTGAGCCACCGTGTAGTTGCTGTGATTTGAACTCAGGACCTCCACATCAGTCTGTGCTCTTAATTGCTGAACCAACTCTCCGGCCCTTAACTTGCATTTCTTAATTATCCTGAACATTTTATAATAGCAGCTTTCAAAAGGACTAGAACTTCAATGTTGTATTTGTAAATAACTGCAATAGGTACAATACCTTAAACACACACACAACAAGAGTTGAAACACACACACAAACATACATATACACATTATTGTAAAAATATACTTAATAAATAATTATAACAAAATAACTTATGTTTCTATCAATACACAAACTCCATATTGAATGTAAAATATTTGGCTTATTAATGTTCTAGGCAAATTCAATAATTAGCAGACCCTGTCTGCCTATAGTCTGTTATGACTAATTCTTAAGTATTGGTTTACCTTATTGGACAAATTTCCTGCAGACAAGCATAAAGATAAAATTTCATGAATTAATACTGTTTAGATGAATTAATATTTTTTTTAGAATTCCTGGTTTGATTCAAATAATTTAGAAAGTTAGAATAATTGATAGAAAATTTCACAAGATGGTTTTAGTTGTTTTGCTAGAAAGGTATAAAATGAGAATCAAAAATAGAATGTACTTCCTCCTCATAGAATAGTAAGCAAAGTCTGCATGAAAAAGGAGTACATGCTTTCATGCATGTAAATTGCACTAGGAAGAAGAACAGGCTTAGAATAACTTAATGATCAAGAAAAAAATCATTCATTCTAGGTCAAATCCATGTATGAGAACACAGGTGTGCAGTATGACAAAGCAAGGCCATGTAAAACTATGGCTTTGAACTTATAATGAGGGTATAGAATGAAGCACTGCTTTGAACTACTGAACTTATAATCATTTGTAACTCCCTCTTATGTAACATTTTATCTATTAAGTAATCTTTTTTTATATATAGAGAAAACTTTTGTCTTAAAAGTTTTAAAAAACTAAAAGCAAGAATAAAAGCTAGGTGTAGCCTTTTTCTGCTTCATCCAGTGTGCGTGTGTGTGTGTGTGTGTGTGTGTGTGTGTGTGTGTGTTTGAATTTTGCTCCTTTTTCTTTTGCTCTGGCTCACTAAGAGTTAATGAGCTCTAAGCTGTTGCGTATTTTCCTTCAGGCCCAAGTTTCTTTTCTTAATCCCCTGCTGCTATCAGCTGGGGTCAGTTGCTACAGGCTTCTGCTCAGCTTCCTAGAATAGTAAAAGAGTGTTAACTGACAGAGCTCGTCATCTTTTGGCTTCTGCCAGTTCTGAATCCCACCTCAGTACCTGGGTGTCAAGGCACGATCTTTACAAATACTCTATCCTTTTATACTACTATTCCTACAATTCCACTTTTTTTTCTTTTCATCCCCTATCCCCACCCCTTTCCATTATCACTAGATAGGAAGGAAAGAAGGACAGAGAAAAGAAAAAGAAATCACTGAATCTGGGATTCCTCCCTTATTTTGTTTTTGCCCTGACCAAGACCATTATCAACTTGCATCCAACCCACTTTTAATGATCACAAACATCCATCATCCAATGAATGACTGAAAAACTATACACCTGACCTATTGGGAATGAGGAGTTGTTTTCTGTAATTCTCTTCCTGCTGGTGGAGATTTGTTTCCTTTTGGGGTCTCAAAGGAAATTGTGATATTGAAAGCTAGCTGTAACAGTTGTTATTCTGTGTGCTATGAAAGTGCAGGGATTAAATAAAATCCTGACCGGAACAATCTATGACTCTGGACAATCTAGCTAGCCACTTGAAATTGTCTCAGATGTAGATTTTTGAGGAAACAGCATTGATGCAGTCTGAGGTAGGATCAATCAGAATGTTTAAATAAATATATCTCAGTGTCTCAGCATCCTTTTCAGCATCCTCAAGGTGAATTTTGTCAGGGCTCCTTTAATTTCAATGGAGTCTGTAAAAATATAAGTTTTCATAGGTAATATACATTTTTGCATTAATATATATATGGAATGTGTGGTGTGCACATCAGCTAACGATTTTTCTCTGTTCAAGCAGGTAAGTCATCTGTCTTTTCAAATTAGTTTTGATTGTGTAACCAAACTAATATTAATTTCTATTCCTGCCATTCAAAAGGATAGTAATGAAAAGTCCTGAGGACTCTGTAGACAACCAGATTTATTGGCTATGCTTAGCTGAAGTTCCAGCTGGAGACATTTTCATGCCTCAGCCAGTCTCAGAGCTGTTCCCATGTAGAGGGATCCACAATTCATGTTACCTTTCTGTTTGGTCTTCTTGATTACTTGCATGTCTACTGTCAGGAACTTAAGGGGGTCTCCGCAAATCAAATATGATTTTTATTCATTTTGAAGGAATCCACAGCTTTCCTTGTTGTGGAAACAAATACAAAACCTCTTTCTCAATGTACCATATATCTTTCCTTCCATAACATATATATGTCGATCTACTTATCAGTCCTTTTAAATATCCAGTGATTTTTATACAGAGATCTTGGAAATTTTATATCTCCACTTTATGAACATTTCTTTATTTATATATTGTAAAATGACAGACTTAATTATCTTTTGTTTAGTTTTTTATCAGTAAGAGATTATTTCTATGAGCTATCTCCTTACTAGTCATCTCATTTAATAAGCTAACAGTTCTATTAGTAGTAGCTCTTTCTATAAATTTTGAGGGCCACATTTTGTTGTGCCCTGTTTATGAAGACATCTGTCTTTTCAAATGAAGCTCTTCTCTTGACAAGAATATTCTCCCACTTCAGGTTTTTATGCTATAATCAAAGTCATCTTAGCTTCCATTCTGCGATACTCCCTTCTATAACAATTATGTATGCATACTGTGGTCTCTTTATCTATCCAACAGTAGTGGACTTGACTTGTTTCCATTTCTTGGCTAGTCTGAATAACATTGACGTGAACATGAAGGTCCATGTGTCTCTTTAACCTCTGGTTTTTATTGGTATGTATGGAGAATGTGATAGTCATAGTATTTGAGGATTTTTGTTTGTTTTATTTTGAAAAACACATGGAATTTTCGTCATGATGACTGTACAACATGCATTCACCCCACTAAAAATTGCTGAAGTGGCTTTTTTCTTTCCACATTCTTGACAGCACTTGCTATTGTTAGTCTGTTTGATAAGAGCATGTTTATTGTGATTGATGCTATCTCATTTTCCTTCTCATTTACATTTAGCTGATGAATAGTGATGGTTTAGACTCCAATCACAATTTGCATATCTTCACTTCTTATAGATTTATTTATTTTTATTGTCTGTGCTTTGCGTTCAGACATGTTTGTATTGTCTGAAAAAACTAGAAGAGTCAGATCCCCTAGAGAAGTCATAGGTGGTCTTGAACAGCCACGTGGATTTTAGGAACTAAAACCTGGTTTTCTGCAGGAGTAGCAAATGTAGCTACCTATGAAGAGAATTTTTATTTGTAATTTTTTTGTTGCTGTTGTGTTTTTAGAGTTCCTCTATATTCTGGTAACAAACTGTTAAACAAACCTTTTGATACATTTTCATTTGTGTATTTTGGTTGGGTTTACTGTCCTTTGGGGAGTTATCTCAAAGAAATCCTTGTCTATTTAATATTCTGAGGTATTTTCCCATTATCTTCTGGAGTCCCATAGCTTTAAGTCTTCAACTCATTTTAGTTGTTGCAAGTGTTAAACAATAAATGTCTAGTTTCATTGTTCTGTATATAGAAACAAATTTCTCAGAAGCATTTATGAAAAGTATACTATTACATTTGAGAGTGTTTTTATACCCTTGTCAATTATTGGTTGCATTTATATAAATATGCTTGGTCTAGGCCCTCTATTGTATGTCTGCACTTTATGTACATATCTTTATTTAACAGTACAGGGTTGTAGTATATGGTGAATACATTCTGAATTTTGCTCAAGATAGCTTTTTCTATTACATTTTAGGGTCCCATAGAAATTTAGTTTTAGTTTTTCTACTTCTATGAAGGATATCAGTGTTCTTTAAGTAGCAAATCTACAAAATTTATATTGACAGTATTGATTCTTCTAATCTATGGACATAGGATGTCCTATTGTTATCTTAAATCTCTTTAAGGATATATTATTATTTTCCTTATAGATTGTGGGTTTTTTTTCCTATTTGTTTCCTTTTTAGATAAATTGTTTTGTTATTGTGTAAGTCATTTAAATGGAATTGTTTTCTGGATTTCTCTTCGAGAAAATTTCTAATTATTATTATCTACAAATTTTCCATTGGTATTGCTATTAACTATTTTGTGTCAACTTTGTTTCTTATAACTTTGCCAATTTGTTTATTAGCTAAGAATTCTTTGGTAGTTTTACCTTTTCTATATGTAAATTGGTGGCACCTCCAATATTAACAAACTTACCTTTCTTTTAATTTTTTAATTTAACATGCTTTGTGTCTTTCTGTACATAATGACATAGGGTAGAACTTCTAGAATTGTGTAGACTAAAGTAGAGAAAGCAGGCATCTTTATCTTATTCCAGACAGATTCAATTATTCTATCTTCTCCATACAATACAACTATAGCCAATGGTGTGTGTGTGTGTGTGTGTGTGTGTGTGTGTGTGTGTTCACATGTGTTTGTACATGGCCATTTTATGCTGAGATAGATTGCTTATTTGCATGTTCATGTTTTCATGAACAAAGCAGAATTTTATCAAATGCTTTCTGTGAACTTGGCATAATTGTGGCTTTCTTCCTTCATGTTGCTGATGTGGATATCACATAGATTTATATGTCTAAAAACAGTTCTTTGTTTTTGAGAGGACTGTCATACATTCAGATGGGGAAAATAAAATTTTACAGAGCTAGAGAGATTCATTAATTAATATAACTTTCTAAAATTAATATTATAAACTGGTAAATTAGCCTTTAGTGAATGGTAGTAGATAAATGATTAAAATGAAGGAAAATTTATAAGGTATACATTTTAATATAGAAATGTGTTCATGTGTGCAAAGTAAAATTAATAAAATAACTAATAAAGATATATGAATAATATTTTAGCAAATTCTTTGATAAACTTTAGTAAATTAAGCTAAAAATGATACAGATATTGTATTTTGGAAAAAAAACAAATAATACTATCTAGAATTTTTCAGTTCATTTTTTGGTTCATTGAGGTTAGGAATCATGTGGAATGCTGTTTTTAAGCACGAGTTACACTTAGGCCATCAATGACATATGCTTATGTGCTGGTTAGAAGGACTGATGCTTTAGAGAAGGTTCTTTATTACACATATAAAAGTAAAATATATACTGAGTGATGGCAGTTACTATATACAATCATGGGTACTATTGGTACTTTTGGTATGTCTATGAGTGAAAATGTCTCAGCCATATTACAGCCTTGGAATCCTTTACAAAGCACTCCCTGTTAGGTGTAGCTGGCATGTCTTATATAATTAAGCAGATTCCAAAGCTGGCAGGATTTGCTCTGGATCTAGCTGCACAACGTATAAGGTTCATGGTATTTCTAGCTTCTTATACATTCATGTAGCTTCTTTGGCTACTTGATACGAAAACAAAACAGATTGACAAGTATTTGATGTTACATCTAACATGTATTACTAATGCCTCTTGTGACTATAGAGATATATTTGCTATAGTGACTAATTACTGGCTCCAGTCTAGAACTCAAATCTTAGTGGAAAACCCTGTTCATTTAATTTTACAGAAGTATTAGAAGAGGCTGTATTAGGGCATTATTAAGTCAAAGGTAATCCTTCCAGAAATATAAATTAGGTGTTGAGGGTAAAGAAGCTATTGAGTAGTAAAGGGTTTCTCCTATACCAATCACAGTTTCCCCATCTACGGTGGGTGGGAACTGGGAAAGGGGAAAGCCTTTGGAATGTAAACATAGAATATAGAAAATAAAAATTAAAAAAAAAAGAATCGAAAGCTCCATATCTGTTAGCTCTGGGAAAGTGAACTATTACCTTTGTTGTGTAGCACATCGTATTTTATGAGCAAATTAATCTACGGGGGGGGGTGTCACAATTTTGGTCAAAGACCTCAATTTGTTTTACCAAACTGAAGTGATTTGTTACCATATCCTGAATACATTTACTATAAAGTCTCTTGAGGGTAATACGTGCCATCTATGTTCCAGTACACAATGTTAGATGTTATGATAGCTCAACTAACCAGTGAATACTGGAAAAATACATGGATGAACTGGAGAGCAAAGCTTACAAGATTTTCCTTAACTCTTTGGAGAATGGAGTGCAGAGCAGTAATGCCCTTAAAATTAAGATTAGAAGTGGCGTGTCACACAGTTGCTCGCTGTTGTCTTTAAATTATGGCCAAGTTAAAATGTTCAAACTATGTTAATTAAATGCACTCTTACATGAGAACTGATACTAATATTCTCATCATTTTGTATCCTATGAATTACCCAAATAAAGGACTGTATCAAAATCTTGTGGAAAAGTAGCAGGCTTTATACATATCCACATGTTTCATCTCATTCAAGTGATCCCTGGAATACGATTGGATAGAAGTAGAAATAATTCTCACTATTTGAATTACACTGGATCTCTGGGCATTGTTCAGGTGAAGAAATTTCACATTTCATTGAAATTCATTGTTCTCGTTTCTATGTTTACAATAACAATTTATTTGACACCTTTTTCAGGGTTATAGTATAGAATTCAGTTGTTTAGAAAATGATAATTTGCTCCCCACCCTAGAGTTTAGGATTCCATCAAAGACAGTTCTCACCAAAATGCAGATAATTTTACTACATGTCCCCAGTATCCAGTTGTGTATTTGGCAGTAATCCATAGATATTAGTAGATAATTGTGCATGAATGAGCAAAAATGTGCTTTGTCTATTACATTTATGGATGCTTAGAACAGCTAGCCTGAATGTGTGTGTGTATGTGTGTGTGTGTGTGTGTGTGTGTGTGTGCGCGCGTGCGTGCGTGTGTGTGTGTGTGTGTGTGTGTGTGTGTGTATGTATTCACCCTCTTGTGTTTAAAGTTACAGATCTGTAGTAACCATGTAGTAAAGATCAGTGTGCTGTCCTTGATTCTGTGGTTCATGGAGCAAGAGGCAGATGTAATGCGGCCTCATTAGCTTCTGTTATTTCCAATCCCTTTTACTGTTCCAATTTAAAATGCACTCCATATGGAAAGAGGCTTTTGAGACTTCAAACTGTTGAGTTTCTCCCATTGCCCAGTCGATATTCTTTATAGTCTTTGTATTAAGTAACTTTTCTGTTCGGTGTCTGTGCCTCAAAGTGGACCACCGTTGCTGTTCATTCTCTTATTTCACTCTCACAGATTTAAATCCTTTGATTCACTGAAATCTTTCTTAAAAGATAAGTGATCTTTACTGGAGGTTTTCTTTGATCCTTTTTGGACAAATTTAACATGTCACATGCTAATAACCTACTTCTATCAATCTACATATATAAGGAGCAGAATATACTTGTTAACTGAAACAAAATCAAAATGAGAAAAACGATTAAAAAAATGATTTTAAGGTGACCTAGTTCCACTGCTATTGTTGAGGAGGAGGAAAGAGAAGCCAAGTTAGTGGCTTAGCTGAAGTTTCAGAGTAAATTTTCTACAGAGGTTGTCAAAATAACTCAATTTCCAGACACCCAGGGAAACCAGAATCCAGAACTATTTCATTGCAATGACTCCTTCTTATTATCTTGAGTTATCTTAAAGACCATTTTTAACATTTCCTTAGACAAGCAGATATCTTTTTGGGGAACTCATCAGTCATTTGTGGGGAAATCCCAGCAAACTCAGAAACAATGGCACCATTACAAAGTGTCCAAGAATTTGACATAGCAACCACAGTAAAAAGCATGCTGGGATTATTTTCATTTTACATATCGTGTGGGACATAGTTGATAACAACTCTTTCATTTGTTTTCCCACTATCATTACCCTTAAACCAAAAATATATAAGGTGCTCAATTTGGTGGTTTTATCATTTCAAGCTAAAGGTTTAAAAGGACAAGGCATCCAACCTAAATTCAGCAACAGATGTCTTTTTCTCTAGTGCTCACTTTTGTAATAAAGTCACATTGAGAGAAGAGAGGACAGATGGTAATGCAAAAAAGATATTATTTTACTGATTAATTGCTTGGCCTTGTACAAACTCTCACTGATGTTTAGTGTGGGCTTAGCCATAGAGTAGCTTTGTTTTATGGGCTTCATTCTGTAGTACATTTGAAGTAGAAAAATGCTCCTCAATTTTTGAAATGATCTCTGTGTCACAACATTAGAAGAAAATAAATTATGTACTAAAATAATGCAAATATTTCACAAAATCTCTAATTGCACTTACAAAAGTAATAGTAAATATAGCAAGTTTAACAAGAGTATGCTGTGTGCCATGCACTTTGTTAAACATTCAGAAATGAAAAGCAAGAATAGCCTTATGATAAATGCTATAGTACTGTCAAGAATGGAAGAAAAAAAGAAAGGAAGGGAGCGAGGAAGGGAAGAAGGGAAGAAAGGAGAGAGGGAAGGAAGGAAGAAGAAAATAAGAGAGTGAAGGATGGGGAAGAAGGGAGGAAAATGTGCAAATTAGAATTCCACATAGAAGAAATTATAAACAGTGTTGTTTCACGGACACATAATTATTGTTTAATGCTCACTGATACCATTTTCTAATTTTCTATATAGTATTATATATACTTCAAAATTACCCTTGATAGTTGCTATTCTCAAAATTGAAATATATTTCATATTAATTAGCAAGAAAAAATACTCATAGAAGACCATAAGAACTGAAATTACCGCAATGGGCAACCATCCTGTGAAATCGATTACTTGTATCACAGTGAGGATACCTGCAACAGTAATCATTTTGTTGATTTGAGAGCATTCATAACTTCTTATTCCCATCCATCCATCCATTTAGTGAGTAAAAATACCTAAAAATGAATTTTGAAATTAATCTTTTAATTATTACCCATGGGGAAAAATAATTATTTCCAAGGTAGTACTTTCCAATAGCTCAGTTCAGTTGCTTGAAAGCAAGATGGTGATTTCTCTTCAAGAAACACATGAAAAAGCTTGGGGAAAAGTTTTATAAGCATGACTGAGTCTAGTTACTACTTCCATGTCCTAGGAAGAAGCTAGGAGATGCTGAAAACTTTGTAAAGACAAAAACTAGTTCACTGACCTCAACTCATCTGACCCAACAATGATTTATATTCAACACAAAGTGCCCAAAAATACAACAAGAAATTAATCTAGTATAATTTATGGCTTAAAGAAATATCAACCCAATCTGTATATCAACAGGACTGTAGATTGAGGTTATTAAAAGAGATCAAAATATAGAATACAGAAGACAAACATAATTCACAGAGCTTGTACTTTATTGAAGGTCCAAGTCTTTCTTAGCCTTAAGTGGAAAATTTGACTTTCTATGAGTCACCTAAGCACCATTTCTTCTCTTGAATGTGAACAAAATCATAATTTTCTCATAATGAGGAGAGATGAAATAAGCATTAATAGAAATTCTACCACGGCTGCTACTACAGTGAAGAATGACGCTATGGCAAGTAAAGAGAGGCAAGAAGACTATGTGGAAACAATAGTGACAATAGTGCTGGTAGGGATGGTGACTATTTTGGGATGGATATCTGTAGAATCCCCCAACTCATATTTTGAACCTTTAATCCCCAGTATGATAACATTTTAAAGTGATTCCTTTAAGACATAAATAAATTTAGATGAAGTCATGAAGATGAAGACTGACATTGGGGTAAGTATACTTTGGTAAGATGATGAGAAAGCAGAGCTCCTTTCCCACCATTATTTTGATTGTACAGAAAGAAGGCCATCATCTATACAGCAGGAGATGTCCTTTCTAACAAGCCATGTCAGTAGCTTCATCTTAAACTTGCCAATCTCCAGAACTTTCATAAATAATATCTTCTGCTAGGTTATGCATTCTAATGTGCTTTGTTTTAGCATCCTGTGCTGTGCAGTAAACAATGACAGTAATCGTAAAGGCATGTGTACTGGAAAAATGGCAGGAGTTATGGTAGTTTGTAATTTTTGCTCTTATAGCACTCTAATCTTGACACTAATATAAACAATAGAGTAAAAATTAGACCAGACATTTTTCCTGCATACAAGAAGTGCAGGGACAAAGATGGAACAGAGAGTGAGGGAATGACAAACCAATTCCTGGCCCAAGTTGAGATCTATCTCATGGGCAAGAACCAATCTCTGATATTAATGATACTCTGTTATGCTGTAGACAGGAACCTAGCATAACTCCCTTCTGTGATACTCTACCCAACAGTTGATCAAAACAAATAACCCATAGCCAAACATTAGACAGAGATTGGGGAGTCTTCTGGAAGAGTTAAAGGAAGGGTTAAAGGACTTCAAAAGGATAGGGACTCTATAAGAAGACCAACAGAGTCAACTAACCTTGACATGTGGCAGCTTCCAGAGACTGAACCACTAACCAAAGAGCATACATGGACGGGACTGAGATGCCTGGCACACACGTAGCAGATGTACATCTTCATGTGGAACTCTCAACGACTGCAGTGGGGGCTGTCTCTGACTTGTTGCCTGCCTGTGATCCTATTCCTCTAACTGGACTGCCTTGTCTGGCCTTAGTGGGAGAGAATGTACCCTGTCCTGCAGTGACTTGATGTGCTATGGTGGGTTGGTTCCCAGGCAAGGTCTTTTCCTCTTAGAGAATAAGAGAAGGAGGGTTGAAGGAAGAGTCTGGGGGGAGACTGAGATGGGAGCTGTAATGAAAAGCAAATAAGTATATAAATTAATGGAAAAAAGAAATATAGATGGCATGCCAGCTTAGTTTTTATTTTCTCAAAAAAATGAATTAACTGTATTGGTTAATGATTTGGTTATAAGAATATATAAAAATTTATTCATTAGTCAACAGCATAATCACAAAAAACAAATACAACATTTTTTATGTAGACCATGTTTTGATGCATATCAGAAAGTATGTGTAGCCTGAACTTTAAGACACATCATCCCATGTTTCCGCTGACTTATTAGCCACAGCTATGATGAATCTCCTAAGAATATGAAATGATGGAAATAGAACATGTAGGATGATGAGTCTTGGTAACAAACAGAAATTAAATATAGAAGTCAAATATCCATATACCTGTTCAGACATTCATTGGATGAGTAAGCTGGCTTCTTGATTTTGCACTATTTCAAAATTTATCTGTACAAGAGATCACTGCCATTTATATTGCTATATTCATCCAGTCTCTTCCAATATACTTTTAGATATGACTTTATTTTTTATCCTGTGGATTCTCATGTCATGTTATAAATTACTTTGGTTTTGAGCTTCATTGTACACACACACACACACACACACACACACACACACACAAACACACACACACAAAGAATTGAGGTTCAGTGATATCTAGGGTTTAAGAGATTCATCTGTCAAAGCAAGACATAAATCCAGCTATGAAGTTATTAATGATTGCTATCAATATCTGTACAATACTATAATATGAAACAATGGAAAATTAATATATAGTATTTGGAATTTTATAATATTTGAAAATGACATTTCTACTCAGAGGTTCTAGAACTTTCTTCAATACAGAATATTTCCCACATAAGTATTCCGAGAGAGTATTGATGGATTTAAACCACTCATTCAAAGAGAACATTTAAGCAAACCTCAATCTTACTGAAATGAACCCTTTGGAAACCATCATGTTCCAAGAACCATAAGGAAAGTGCTAAAACACAATAGCTGTTTTGCTTAATGGAGCTAATGGAGGTTTGACGTGACTCTTAGTAGTAGCCAGTAAAACAGTTTCCAGTAAAATTTAAGTGAAGAGATTAATCCTTTCAAACCAGCATGCATGCAGGTCCAGCTCAAATAGCAGTATGTTATCCCAGAGAAAATGTTCTTCAATCTGTTCTTTTTCATGTGTGGTATATGCATTGTATACCCACATGGGGAGCATATCAAGGGTCTAAGGCATTGGAATCTGGAGGATGATTGTTATAACAGCTTCCCAACCCTGAGCAGCAAACATCTTATAGAAAGAATGAAAGTGGTTGTCAGTCACATGCACAGCAGTGAAAGCTTCTGTTTGGGCCATACTTCCAAAGTGTGAAACTTAAAATGTCTCAGTAAGAACACAAGTTATAGAGGTCTCAGAGATAACCCATCTTTTTATCCAAATAAGAACTTTTATGTCTTAGTGCTTTCTAGATTTGAATATTCTAGGCAAAAAATTTACCCAAAACAAAATTTGCTTTTACACAGGCATGATATAGAGAGCCAAGAGTAACATGATAGTTGAGGAAATCATGGTATCCTGTATGGCATGTTTCTTTTACAACTGCTTAACTGAAATGAGTATCTATGGTCACTGAGTATGTACTGTGATTCTTAGAACTACCCCACAGTTGCTGCCAATGTGCCTGTATTATTCTCACTCTGCTCCTTTTTGGTTTATATTTTTACAATCTGTTGTTTGGGGAAATTTTTTCTCAGGATGATACGATATGCAAATACCTTAATTGCTTAATGGCGAGTACGAGTACTTCCTGAATGTCCATCAGCTCTTCATTTGAGAGCTCTAATGACAGTTTGTACTCATGATCCTTTGAGTTCTCAGCTCAACTCTGGAGATTTGCTGCCCAGCAATCATGACAAAAGCCATCCTGATCTCTACCCAAAGATAATTAAGCCCATGTCATGAAAACCTATCACTTAATCTCCTAGAATAGTCTGTTCACATTCTCCATTTCCTCCTACATATGTAATATAACTACAGAAATAATGTCTGCCCATCTTCAGTATGCAATAAAGTCACCTTTATTATCACAATGGAGAGTTGGAATGATGTGATATTTCTCAAAGCTAATGGACCAAATTTCTATAAACTGTCTGCCTTCCAGGAACTTCCTCTGGATCAGGGAGCCGCTCCTCTCAAATTCAAACACTGGCAAAGCTCTGTTATTACCAACAATCCTTGCTACCTCTAGACTTACAGATCCATTGTCAATCTTTGTCTTCCTTACTCAGAATCTTTTTTCTATATTGTCATGGTATATTTTATTTAGTGTACCTGTGCGAGCTATGTACATGTATAGGCAGGTGCCCTTGGAGACAGAGGTGCTGGATCCTGCTAGAGCTGAAGTTAGGGTTTTTTGTGAACTGCCCAATGAAGACTAAGAACTGAGCTGGGATCCAGGTCTCCCACCCTTCTCATGGCATTTTTCCTGTTTTGCCTATACACAATCCATTTCATTTTCTAAGGCTAGGTAGCAGTGGCTGAGGGCCCACTTTAGTTCATAATGGCATCGTTTTAAGACATGTGGAAAACCCTATTTCCAAATGAAATTACACATGCATGCTTTTAGAAGACATGAATTTGAGGTGTCAGGTAGTAGTCAACTCAGTCTAGATGGTACTTTGAAGACTGGAAATAAGAATTTCCTCTATTATACACTAACACTCTAGTTAAGTGCTAAGATTTCTTGCTATGGATAGACTCTCTTGTATCTAAATTACACTTAAAATTTGGATACCACTTAAGAGTAATGTCTGTGTTTAAATTTCTAGTAAACTAATACAAACTTATGGAAAGGCCTTAAAATCTTTCTAGAAGGCTAGTTCCACATAAGTAGAGAACAAAAGAGGAGACACAATGACCAGGAGAGTTCTCATATAGTCTATGTCTCTCTGTTTCTGTCTCTCCATCTCTCTCTCTCTCTCTCTCTCTCTCTCTCTCTCTCTCTCTCTCTCTCTCACACACACACACACACACACACACACACACACACATACACACACACACATATACACACATACAGAGAGAGAGAGAGAGAGAGAGAGAGAGAGAGAGAGAATGTGTTGGGTGGTGGGAGTATTTCAAAAATTTTAAAAATTTGACCAAAAAACTTTCTGTTAATTCTTTTTTTTTTTTCAGGATATACTTTTTTTATTTAATTTTTATTTTCTATATTCTATGTTTACATTCCAAAGGCTTTCCCCTTTCCCAGTTCCCCCCCACCATATGTCCCATAATTCCTCTCCCCCCCCCAGCTATTCCCCAATCATTCCCCCCCCCCACGATTTCTCTGTTCTGGGTCTACAATATTGGATCCAATCTTAAGCTCAAAATTCCACCACCACCATCTCCAATTTACACTCTTGCCCAAATTCAAACTTTAAACCACAGGTTATTAAATCTGGGACATGCATCCTTTGAAAGTAAACTCACTACACATAAAACGATAAAGGTGACACATTAAGGTGTCTCAACCTTACAGAACTTTAATATTTTTTTTATTTTATTTTATTTTCTATATTCTATGTTTACATTCCAAAGGCTTTCCCCTTTCCCAGTTCCCACCCACCATAGTTCCCATAGTTCCTCTCCCCCCCATCTGTTCCCCTTTAATTCCCCCTCCCCCCTCGGTTTCTTTACTAAACTGGATGCAATCTTTACAGGCCCAGGGTCCGCTCCTTTCTTCTTCTTGGGAATCATTTGACTTGCTATTTGTGTCTTGAGTATTTAGGGCTTCTGGGCTCATTAATATCCTCTTATCAGTGATTGCATTTCATGTGCATTCTTTTGTGATTGGGTTAATTCACTCAGGATGATATTTTCCAGGTCTAACCATTTACCTACAAATTGCATGAATTCATTATTTTTAATTGCTGAGTAGTAAGGACCCAAATGCTATAGGAACCTCCAGTTGGTTTCTTAGTAAGCTGTGGAATATAAAAGCTATGTTGTTCAGGTTCAATCACTCTCTAATGTTACAGGCAACATTAGAGAGTGTCTAATATGTATATGTCTAAGGCAATCCAATAATTATCAATAACAACTAAGTTCATGTATAATTATTTTTAGGAAGGATAATTAACATTTTCAATTTTAGCTTTTCTCCAAGTAATTCTGTATTTTAGAATAGAATATATTCTGTGTCCTAACGAATGTCTTAAATCTGCATATTCAGGTACCCACTACATTCTCCTGGGAAGTTGGTAAAACTGTACTACTGAATCACACTTGCAAACAAAAGGTAAATGTTGCATTATCTCTGACTTCATTTTATAACTTACGTGCATATCCATTTCTAAAAGGAAACAAAAGATGATCTAAATGAGCTTTATAAAGTAATCGGAAAGCAACAACTGTCTTTTTTAAAGACACAAAGTATAAACTTTTCATCCTAACTCTGGATATGCAGGGAGACCTTTATGAGTTGTAGGACATCCTGGACTACAAAATGAGTTCTAGACCAACCAAGGTTGTACAATAAGATCTTGCTTAAAATTAAATAAAATTAAATTTAATTTAAAGTAAATTTCTTTCTCCAGGGTTTTGAAAACCTTACCATTTTCTCTAGGTTTACTGTATTATCCTGAATTTTATTTATTTTAAAAATTAGTTTTGTTTGTGAGGCTGTCATTGTGTGAAGCATTGAACTAAGTGTATTATTTTTAATATAAATATAGTCAGTAAATTATTTCAATAGCTCTATATTTCTTTACCCTTGCTAGTTCCCACTAATCCGCACAGAGAAATCCAGATTTATTTCAAGTTGCACCTTGTCATGGTTTGAGTATGTTTCATCCAGGGAGTGGTACTATTAGGAGGTGTGGCCTTGTTGGAGTAGGTGTGTCACTATGGGTGTGGGCTTTAATACCCTAGTTCTAGCTGCCTGTAAGTCAGTATTCTGCTAGCAGCTTTCCAATGAAGATGTGGAATTTTCAGCTCCTCCTGTATCGTGCTGGCCTGGATGCAACCATGTTCTTCCTTTGATGATACTGTATTCAACTTCTGAATGTGTAAGCCATCCCCAATTAAATGTTGTCCTTTATAAGAGTTGCATTGATCATGGTGTTTGTTCACAGCAGTAAAACCCTAAGACAGAAGTTGGTACCAGGGACTGGGGTATTGCTGCAATGGGTTTGACCATGCTTTTGTTTAGGAGAATGTGGATTTGGAAAGCATTGTCATGTTTAAATGGGGCTTAATGGGCTATCCTAGAAGGAATATGGAAGAACTTTGTTTCTATGAATATTTGAATTGTGCTGATCTGACCCTCAGTGGAGAACAACTTCAGTATATGGCCTAGAGACTGTTTTTGTGGTATTTTGGTAAAGAATGTGGCTAATTTTTGCCCTTATCTGAAGAGTCTGCCTGAGTCTAAGGTGAAGAGACTCAGATTAATTGCACTGACAATGGAAGTCTCAGAAACACCCATCATAGACTTGTTCTCTGGTTAAGTTTCACAAAGAGCATTTTAAACAAGTATAGCAAGCTGAGAAAGGAAAAATATAAAATATATGATTTGAGTATTAAAGGGGCATGAGGAAGTGAAATAGAGCCGAATCTATTTGATACAAATTAAGGGAGTGGGACTTTGGGGCAAGATCCTATCCAACTAAATTTAGATCCAGGCATGGCGGTACACACGTTTAATCCCAGGAGTTAGAGCCAAGCAGATATCTGTGTTCACGGTCAATCTACAGTGCAAGATCCAGGATAGCCATGCTTAGAAAGTGAAAGAGTTGGAAAACAGAAAGCTAGTGATAATGTAATAGAACAAGGGGGCATGTTCCAGCTCCTACAGACATGAGGCTCTGGCTTTAGAGTAAAAAATAGAACTCACTATTGGGACAATTGATGCTGGTTAGCTGGAGCAAAGGAGTTAGTGGTGTTTACGAAGAGAACAGAATCACTGAGGTGAAATCTTCTGGGAAGGGTTTTCAGAGAGCACAAAGAAGCTGTGTTCCAGGGATAACCAAGATTGTACCTCCTGCTGCATGTGTACTTGGTAATGTGTAAGAGTCACCCAGGTGCTACTGGTTTTGAAGGCATGAAGGGGTCATGAAAAGCAACTGAGACTTGGCACTGTGAGAAGTCATGGAAGGCCATTGTGAAAGTGCAGCTTCAGTTGCAGTTGACAGTCCAGGACTGAAGGGGTCATTCAAAGGATTTGAGGCTTGGCAAAATGACAATAAACTATGAAAGGCTACTGGAGAAGCCGATCTGCAAAGGAAGAGCCCAGTGTATTGCAGATGCTAGAACCACTACTGTTCTTGTTGAGATGATCAACAAGAACAGCAGTGGCAGTGAAGTAGATCAACCCAAGCATAGAGTGCTAGAGAGAGCAGAACTGGAGAACTGATGCCAGTATTTTGGAGGAGCCCACAAGATCATGTGTGGATCTCAGACACTGAAATGAGAAGCTGTGACACTGAAGTTTCCTTAGAGACCCCAAGATGTTCGAGATGCCAGAGCTGTGGGCTATCTGTTGAGGAAAACTGCTAACAGGGAGTGGAACCAGCCTAGGTGAAAGAAGTTTGTTGTGGTCAACAAAGATGAAAAAGGAGTTGGAGATCTGAAGACTGCTTTGACATCAGCCACGAATATGCAGAGTTTGGAGTTTGCCCAGTTGGTTTCCTATCTTGCTTTGGAGATTAGAGCTGAATAATTGGATGAATCTCAGAAAAGACCTTAAATTTTAGGCTTTTAACATTGTTGAGAGTGCTATGGACTACAGGGCTTTAGAAGTTGTACTAAATGTTGTTTTGTTATGCTATGTTTAGGTATGCCCCCCTGCCATAGACTCATATGTTTTAGTAAGCCCACAGGGGCCAGAGAGTAGAATGTCATGTTTTGAATAGGCTTTGCCTAGGGAGTGGCACTTTTAGGAAATGAGGCCTTGTTGTAGTAGGTGTGTCATTGTGAGTGTGGGCTTTAATTCCCTGGTCCTAGCTACCTGAAAGACAGTATTCTGCTAACAGCATTCAAATAATGATGTAGAACTCTTAGCTCCTCCTCTACCATGCTAGCCTGGATACTTGCATGTTCCTTCCTTGACGGTACTCGACTGAGCCTCTGTTCCTTTAAGCCACTCCAATTATATGCTGTCCTTTATAAGAGTCACATTGGTCATGGTGTCTGATCACAGCAGTAAAATCCTAACTAAGACACACCTCAATAGCTGTGTAGTGAAATGATTATATTAACTCTAACCTGACTATCTTCCAGTCATGATCACAAATATTTGCATATTATTATTGATTTGGCTCTTTGGGCTTCAGACTTTTTTCTTTTGGTGTCTTTTTGGACACACTCTTCATAGCTTATCTCTTCCTCCATCCCTCCTTCTCTCCTCCCCCTGGCAAGCCAAAATATTTTCAAAATATTTTGCCCTGTTCTCTCATTTATCTACCTATTGTGGGGTCAGCGTTTATTGGCAAGAAAGAAAATAAATGGTGAAAATGGTTTACACAAGCTTGAGACAGTAGATTCTTGGTATAAGCATTACAATGCCTTTACAGTAACAAGTATAAGGGCAGAGAAATCAGCATATGAATAACACAAGGGCAAACATTACACTGTGTACAAAACAAAAACATTATGCCTACAAAGCATTATATATATCCAGACTGGGAATTAATATATTTCACAGGAGGCAAAGAGGAATTATGTCTGTCTTGATTTTCAAGTCTGTTTTTGATAGTTTTTCCTCATCTTTGTCCACTTAAATAAATAGTTCTCCTTTACATGTTTAAAATAAATTATATGTAAGAATATCTATGTTTTACCAGCAGATTTCATAGAACAAGTATGTGTAGAGATCTGGTGACAAAAACCATATAGTTTTGTGGTAAAGCATGAGAGCCTTAGAGAAGATGATTAATCTCAAAGTTGAGGCACAAGGTATATGTATTTTCTGTGCCTCAAATTATGAAGATTTACTGACTTGGTCTTTAAAAATGCTAAGAGAAGTGATTAGAACACAGTAAATGGGCACTAACCACTAGTAGTAGAAGTAGTAGTAGTAGTAGTAGTAGTAGTAGTAGTAGTAGTAGAATTTTTAAGTATTTTTATTACTATTGTTGATCTCTGAAGCAACTGAAAGAATGTTACAAGGGAAAATGTAGGAATGTAAGAGGGGCTCATAAAAGATGAACATGACAGAAAATTATTGTATACATTTATACAACTGTAAAAGATATTTTTGTCAAAAAATAAAGAATGACAAAAATGTAATCCTTCCCTTGAAAAGTAAACAAACAAACAAACAAAAAACCCAACATATCTAAAGGGAATTTTATGACAAATAACATTTTAAAAATGCTGGATTAAATAAGAAAAGCAGTTTTATTATAAAAAGCCTTCTTGGAAATCTTATGCTAACTGGCATTTTAAATCTACAAAATATATAGTATAGCCTAGAATTATTTCCATGATTAATATTCAATAAATATATATTGCAACATGGTTGGTTGGAGTTCGGAAAGAGAATTCTTAGTGGATCAAGGCAGAAGACTTAGAGAACCAAGCTAATGAATTCTGGTCTTTCTTCCTAGGACTCAGAAAAACAAATCAGGCAGGGGAGCCAATGTTTGCCTGTGTAAATTGACTCATTATAGTGTGTATTCAAAACATAGCATTGGTCAATTGGGAGTCATTCTCATTGTAAAGCTTCCTAGCCAGAGGACAACTGAGAGAACTTTGCCAATATGCCCATTGTTCAAGAGATTATGAGCCAATGTGGGTGGGACAATGTGCTTTGGAGAATATAAACAGGAAGCTAAGCCTGGAGGCCTTACTGAACAGAATGTTTTCCTTATACCACTGTGTTTCAATCTACTTTGCTTCTACATTTATGTCATATTAACCTAATAAATAAGTACAGTGTGGGATATGAGATTTTTCTGGTACTGGAGCTAAAATACACTCTATAGAAATCCATCACTTTAACATTTATTATTTTTCTGTTGTACCACTGGATTGTCAATAAAAGCAGAACAAATAAGTGTTAGCCTTTGATATTTTACCACACCATAAGGATGATCAAATTTGTAAGGTAAAGGCAATCATTCTGGTATCAAGAACACTTTAAGACCAAGGGACCGTTAAAGATGCCTGAGTTCCTTAAAACAAAGATGCAACATGCTCTGCTCACATTTGAAACAAAACTTGGAAAATTAAATTGATTTAAAGAGGAATTTTTCTCCCCAGGAGAATCTATTTGCACAGCATCTAGTTTCATTGCTCTTATACTCTGTGAGTCATCAGGAAGTAACAAGAAGTCACACAAGAACACAGAGTCCTCCTGGGGTTTTGAAACAAATGGATCTGAAACTGCACAGTTGATCCTACCCAGAGGATGATGTATACAGACATTCAGCATAAGGAGAGTTGGATCAGTGCAATTAAATGTAAGCATTGCACCTGTAGAATCTGGAACACAATGTTTTACTGTGAATGATGAGGCTAGTGTGGGTGGTTTTCATTAATTCAGAACCTTGCTATCTTCCTTCTTTGTCATGTTGCAAATGTTTGCACATTAACTCCACTTGTACGTAATCTTATGGAGAAATCAAAAACTGTGTTTCAGCACCTCACATGTTTATTGAGTGCCTAATGTCTGTCAATCTTTACGGTAGCTGGGAGGACTAGAAGGTTGGAATCTGTCTGGCTTCGTTAAGAAACTTGTGTAATTATAAGAATACAAGCAAGGATCAAGGGCCTAGTAGAGTCCCATGAGGGTGAAATGATAACTGTAGGAAAAGAGAAAGTATCACAAAGGAAGGACAAACAGACAGATCTGGATGAAGCTCAGAGTAGATTCAGGAGTCAAGAGAAGTCTTCACTAACTGATAACATTACCCAGTAGAAGAGGTACAAATAGTTTGCCTGCCCAAATAAGTCTAATAATAAATTGTTTAGGACAAGTTTCATCAGCAACCATGGAACAATGTTTTTACCTTCAAGTATGTAGAGAGTTATCAAAATAACTGAGCTATAGAGAAAATATAAAATATTTTAGTCACAAGATAAAGGCTTTCTCAATAGGACCTTGGTCACTCAGGAAGTAAGTCCAACAACTGGCATATGGGGGCCTCAAAAATTTTTAAAAATCTTCTGTATCCCAAAGGATACTGTTAATTAAATAAAGAGATAGACCATGGCAAGCTATATATCTGACAGAGAATTAATGTCTAGAATATACAAAGGACTCAACAGCTAAACATCTATAAAACAAACAACACAATTAAAAACATCGACAAATGAGCTGAACAACAACAACAAAACTGAACAGAGTTTACAAAACAAGAAATACAGATATCTAAGAAATAAATTGTAAAATCTCATTTACAATGTCACCAATAACCATAGATGCAAATTGAAACTACTTTAAAATTGCATCTCATGCCAGTCAGAATGACTAGTATCAAGTCCTACCAAGGCTGTAGGAAAAGAGGAATGCTTTTCACTCTTGGGAAAGGTATAAACAGATACAAACAGTGTGGATATCAGTGTGGAGAATCTGCAACAAACTAAAAATAGAACTGTCAATGACCTACACCCTACTGCAGAGATCCTAGCAGATTCTTATTCCCTGATTCTCTATATAGTAGCTAGGGACAGTGCTTGCCTACATGTCTGTAAACCGATGGATGCATAATGAAGATGTGGTCCATTTACACACAGAATTTTATTGAGCTATAAAGAAAAATGAAGTCATAAAAATTTGAATAAAAATGGATAGAACTTGAAAGTTTTATGACAAGAGAAGTAATTCAAACACAGAAAGACAAATCTGTTACGTCCTCCCTTATTTGTGGGTCTTAGCTGCAAATTCTTAGAGTACTAACTTAACTTGGCATGCCAATAGAGACTAGGAAAGTAGAAACTGACCATTAAGTTGACAGGTGGGGCAAACTCCTATAGAGGAAAAACAGTAAATATAGGTGATATGAAAGTACTAGCCAAGGGTTGGGATTGCTTCATGAGTCAAGGAGATAGGACCATTTGGCTGTAGAGAATTTACATGGAAGAATAATAAGCATTAAGAACACAAAGAAAAATACATATTAAAGATTACTATTTCATGAGCACATTAAAAATTAAATTAAAAATCGTTTTAGGGAGGTACATTGCATTGGGAGATGATAGAGTCCCAAAATTTCCAAAGTTATTAACCCAAAATCCTAATGCCAGGTATGAGATTCCTCTGTACTAACTCTTGATCAGGGAAGCCTCAGTATCTTCAAGAAAAAAATGCCATTGCTTCCATTTTTTGGTTGCATACCAAAATTTGGTCATAGAGCTTGTGATGGTTTGTATATGCTTTTCCCAGGGAGTGGCACAATTAGGAGGTGGGGCCTTGTTGGAGTAGGTGTGTCACTGTGGGTGTGTGGTTAAGACCTTCACCCTAGTCGCCTGGAAGTCAGTCTTCTTCTAGCAGCCTTCACATGAAGATGTAGAACTCTCAGCTCCTCCTGCACCATGCCTGCCTGGATGCTGCCATGTTTCTGCCTTGGTGAAGATGGACTGAACCTCTGAGCCTGTAAGCCAGCCCCAATTAAATGTTGTCTTTTATAAAACTTGCATTGGTCATGGTGTCTGTTCGCAGCAGTAAAACCCTAACTAGGACAGAAGTTGGTACCAGGGACTGGGGTATTGCTGTGATAGGCCTGACCATGCTTTTGTTCAGAAGAAGGTGGATTTGGGGACTTTGGATTTGGAAAGCCACGGAATTCTTTAAGTTGGGCTTAATGGGCCAGACTAGTAGGAATATGGAAGACAGTGGTGCTGAGGGACATTTGAACTGTGTAGGCCTGACAGTCCAAGAGGTTTCAGTGGAGAAGAACTTTAATATGTGGCTGAGAGACTGTTTTTGTGATGTTTTGGTAAAGAACACCGCTGCTTTTTGCCATTGTCTGAAGAGACTGCCCGGGACTAAGGTAAAGAGATTTATATTAATTGCATCTGCAAAGGAAGTCTCAAAGAAGCCCAACAAAGACTTTGTTCTCTGGTTAAGTCTGATAAAGAGAATTTTGAACAAACATAGCAAGCTGAGAAAGGAAAACTACAAAATATATAGTTTGAGTATTAAAGGGACTCCAGGAAGTGAAATGGAGCTGAATTCAAGGATATTAAACTGAATTAAAGGAGTGGTGACCTTGGGGGCAAGATTCACCCAGTTAACTTTAGGTCCAGGCATGGTAGTACAAGCCTTTAATCCCAGGAGGCAAAGATAAGCAGATCTCTGAGTTCAAGGCCAGCCTAGAACAGAGCAAATTCTAGGTGAAGAAAAACTTTAACCCAGGCTTGGTGGACCATACCTTTAATCCCAGTGCTTAGGGGACAGACATGCAGATCTCTTGAGTTCAAAGTCAGTCTAAGGAGCAAGATTCAGGACAGCCAATTTAGGCAGTGAAGGAGCTGGGGTAAAGGAAGCTAGTGATAATGTAATAGAACAAGGGGGGGGCAATGTTCCAACTCCTGCAAGCAGCAGAACTCAGCAGCTTCAGCCATGTGTCTCTGGCTTTATATTCAAGAGGAGAAGGAGATTACTGGGACAATTGATGCTGGTTAGCTGGAGCTAAGAAATTAGTGGTGATTAAGAAAAGACCAGCATCACTGAGGTGAAGTATAAGAAGTGTTTTCTGAGAGCACAAAGAAGCTGTATTCCAGAGATAGCCAAGTGTTCCTCATTCTACAGCTGTACTTGGTAACGTGTAAGAATCATCCAGGTGGTACTGGTTTTGAAGGCATGAAGACATCATGAAGAACAGCTGAGGCTTGGTACTGTGAGAGGCCATGGAAGGCCATTGGTGAAAGTGTACCCTTAGTTGTAATTGACAGCCCAGGACTGAAGGGGTCATGCAAAGGAGTTGAGACTTGGTACCATGAAGTGAGCCTATGAGAGGCTTTGGTGAAGTATAGTTGCAGTGGAAGATCCTAGCATATTGGAGATGCCAGTACCATGGGATGACCACCAAGAACAGCAGTGGCAGTGGAGTGGATCAATCTGAACTTAGAGTGCTACAGAGGGCAGAGCTGGAGAAGTGACACCAGCTCTTTGGAGATACACAGAAGATCATGTGTGGATCCCAGACACTGGAACAAGAAGCTGTGAAGCTGAAATTGACTTGGGGTACCCAAGATGTTAAAGATGTCAGAGCCACAGGATACCTGCCAAGGAAAGCTGCTAAGAGGGAGTGGAACAAGCCCAGGAGAAAGAACCTAGTTGCAGTCAACCAGGATGAAAAAGGATTTGGATATCTGAAGACTGCTTTGCCATCAGACATGGAGATGCAGAGTTTGGACTTTGCCCAGCTGGTTTCTAGTCTTGCTTGGAGGACAGTTAAGTGGTTGAATGAATCTCAGAAGAGACCTTGAACTTTGGAATTTTAACACTGTTGAGACTGCTATAGACTACAGGGACTTTGGAAGTTGTACTAAATGCATTTTGCATTATGCTATGTTTAAGTATGGCCCCCATAGATTCATGCTTGAACAAGCTTATGGGGGCCAGGGAGTAGAATGTGATGGTTTGTATATGCTTTTCCCAGGAAGTGGCACAATTAGGAGGTGGGGCCTTGGTGGAGTAGGTGTGTCACTGTGGGTGTGGGGTTAAGACCTTCACCCTAGTTGCCTGGAAGTCAGTCTTCTGCTAGCAGCCTTCAGATGAAGATGTAGAGCTCTCAGCTCCTCCTGTACCATGCCTGCCTAGATGCTGCCATGTTTCTGCCTTGGTGAAGATGGACTGAACCTCTGAGCCTGTAAACCAGCCCCAATTAAATGTCTTTTATAAAACTTGCATTGGTCATGGTGTCTGTTCGCAGCAGTAAAACCCTAACTAGGACAGACCTTATTCCTGAAAGCAATAGACACAATAACAGAATAAAAAGAAATCAGCTGGAACTGAGTTGGAAACTTCCTCCATGATGACTAGCTTTCATGGTACTCAAAGTGCTATGCACGTTGCTGGGGAAAAAGGCATCCAAAATCTTACCTAGCTGTAAACAATAACTATTTTCTAGGTAATATGTGTTCACCAGGCAAGAGTGGCATGAATATCAGGGGAAAATCACTTTCTGATTAGATTTGAAGCCTATTCCACAAGACAAAGCTCATGACTTGCACTGAAAAACTTGACCAACCCCAATGTTTGCCATGGAGTTAATTAGCCATAGAAGAACCTGCTTCTCTGTATTCATCAGAGATTTTTGTTGTAGCAGGAACTCATAAACGGTTCAGTGCATAAAATTTAAAATTACTCATTAAGTGTATGTATTGCAAGTGGGCTGATTTTTAAACCTTAAAATAATTAGATGGCTAATACTCACATCTGTATAGATTAATACAACAAACATCTAACATTTCTAGACAAATTTTTGTGGAAATAAGTCTGCTAGGGACCATTTATCAAAGGTCTTCTCAAAGAGACTTGTAACAAAACCATATCATTGGCTGTCATTCTGAGGTTTATTCACATGTCTCTTAGCAGTTAGAGATTTAATCCTCACTCCCTGCATTTGTCTAAAGATTCTTCTTCAATCTGTAAAAACAAGATATATGCATCAAACAGTTTACAGACAATATGTTCCCTTGAAATTATGCCCATAATTTGCTTTAGTAATTTCCTAAGCTTCCTTCAGTATTTGAAAGTTTCTAACAGAAGTGGTAGAATTGACAATATACATTCAACATTTTGTCTAGAGTTCTACATTCTACCTATTTTAGTTTCTCCTTCCCTAATTTTGAAAACTCAGTCCTAGAATCACATCATAATATTGTAAATTGCTATTTAAGTAGACTTAATTGTTTCTTCATCATTGATTTTCTAGTTATAAACTGATTACATCAATTGTTAAGTATATAATGTGATAATGCACACATCCAGTCACCCACTTTTATAATAGTAAGCTAGCAGTTTAAAATAGCAATCACTTGTTTTCAGAAAATACACCTTTGGCATGAAAACAGTTGAGGTGGGACAGTTTCACCCAGAGTAGGTTCACTGAGCTATGGCATGTGTTTTATAATATTTGCTGGATGAATAGCTTAATCTAGAAATTTTATTCTCATGTAAAGTTATGTTTATAAGAAAAGAATCCCAATAACACAGCATATTAAAGGTTTACCTTTGTTTCATATATTATTATCATTATCATTATTATTGTTATTATATATTTTGCTTAATTGCATTTCAATATTATCCTCTTTCTTGGTTTTCTCATCGAAACCCCACCATCCCATCCCTCTTGCTCCTGCTTACCAACCCACCCACTCCCACTTCCCTATCCTGGCATTCCCCTACACTAGAGCATCAAACTTTCACAGGACCAAGGGCCTCTCTTCCCATTGATGTCCAACAAGGCCATCCTCTACTACATATTCAGGTGGAGCCATGAATCCCTCCATGTGTACTCTAGTTGGTGGTAAAGTCTCTTGGAGCTCTGGCAGTATTGTTTGGTTAATACTGTTTTTCCTGCTATGGGGTTGCAAACACCTATAGCTCTTTCGGTTCTTTGTCGCCTCCATTGGGGATCTTGTGCTTAGCCCAATGGTTGGCTTTGAGCATCCACATCTAATTTTGTCAGGCACTGGCAGAACCTCTCAGGAGACAGCTATATCAGACTCCTGTCAGCAAGAACTTGTTGGCATATACAATAGTATCTGGGTTTGGTACATGGGATGGATCCACAGGTAGGAGAGTCTCTAAAGGCCTTTTCTTCAGTCTCTTCTCTACAATATGTCTCTGTGTCTTGTACCATAAGTATTTTATTCCCTCTTCTAAGAAGGACCAAAATATCCACACTTTGATCTTCTTACTTGAGCTTCATGTGATCAGTGATTTTTTTTTTGGGGGGGGATATTCTGAGCTTTTTGACTAAGTGCATATCATGTGTGTTCTTTTGTGACTGGGTTGCCTCAGGATAATATTTTCTAGTTCCATCCATTTGCCTAAGGATTTCATGAATTCATTGTTTTTAATAGCTGAGTAGTACTCCATTGTGTAAAGGTGCCACATATTCTGTATCCATTCCTATGTTGACAGACATCTGGATTGCTTCTAGTTCCTGGCTATTATAAATATGGCTGCAGTGAACATAGTAGAGCATGTGTCCTTATGACAGGCTGGTGCATCTTTTAGTTATAAACCCAGGAATGGTATAGCTGGGTTCTCAACTAGTTCTATATCCAATTTTCTGGGGAACCACCAGACTGATTTCCAGAGTGGTTTTACCAGCTTCTAGTCCCACCAGCAATGGAGGAATGTTCGTTCCTCTTTGTCCACATCCTTGCCAGCATCTGCTGTCACTTGAGTTTTTTATCTTAGTCATTCTGACTGGTATGAGGTGGAATCTCAGGGTTATTTAGATTTGCATTACCCTGACAACTGAGGATGTTGAATATTTCTTTAGGTGTTTCTCAGCCATTCAGTATTCCTAAGTTGAGAATTCTTTGTTTAGCTCTATACCCCTTTTTTAATAGGGTTATTTGGTTCTCTGGAGTCTAACTTCTTGAGTTCTTTGTATATATTGGATAGCCCTCTATCAGATGTAGGATTGGTAAAGATCTTTCCCCAATCTATTGCTTGCTGTTTTGTCCTATTGATTGGGTTCTTTGCCTTACAGAAGTTTTACAGTTTTATGAAGTCCCAATTGTAAATTCTTGATCTTAGAGCATAAGCTTTTGGTGTTCTGTTCAGGAACTTTTCCCCTTTGCTCATGTGTTTAAGACTTTTCAGCACTTTCTCTTCAGTTAGATTCAGTGTATATGGTTTTACGTGGAGATCCTTTTGGACTTCAGCTTTGTACAGGGAGGTAAGAATGGATCAATTTGCATTCTTCTACATGATGACCATCAGTTGAACCAGTACCATTTCATGAAAAATGCTGTCGTTTTTTTCCCTCTGGATGTTTTTAGCTTGTCTGTCAAAGATCAAGTGACCATATGTTTGTGAGTTCATATCTGGGTCTTCAATTGTGTTCCATTGATTTGCCTGCCTGTGTCTATACCAATACCATACAGTTTTTATCACTACTGATCTGTAATACATACTTATTAGAATTTCACTAGACTTCTTACCAGAGATTATTAAAAGCCAGAAGATCCTGGGCATATGTCATATAGAAATAGGGAGAAAACAAATGCCAGCCTAGGCTACTATACCCAGCAAAACTCTCAATTAACATAGATGAGGAAACCAAGATATTCCAAGGCAAAAACAAATTTATACAATATCTTTCCACAAATACAGCCCTCAATAGATAATTATGGAAAACTCCAACAGAAGGAAGGAAACTACTCCCTAGAGAAAGCAAGAAAATAATCTTCTTTTAACAAACCAAAAAGATGAAATCTTCTATAGATATCTAGGAAATGAGATATAAAGACTGCATGATTTTGCCCTTTATGAAAAACAGTATAGAGCTGGCCATGTATCTTTACTGTAGAACACGTGATCAGCATAAAAAAAATCTAGATACTATCTGAGGTGGGTACCCAAAGCCAAACAAACAAAAAGGCAATGTGTATTTTGATATTGCCCCATCTGATCACATATACTTTTCTAGAATAAAATACTTCAAACTTATAAATATTTTCAGTAATAAACCTAGATACATTTTTTTCTTGCAAAAAAACAGAAAAAAAGCAAAAAGCAAAAAGAAGATAGCTGCATAAACATAATTCTACCTCTAACAACAAAAATAATGGGAAGCAAGAATCACTTTTCCTTAATATTTCTAAATATCAATCAATGGACTCAATTCCCCAATAAAAAGAGATAGACTAAGAGACTGACTACATAAACAAAACGCAACATTTTGCTCCATACAGGAAATACACCTCAGTGACAAAGACAGACACTAGCTCAGAGTAAAACTTTGGAAAACGATTTTCCTAGAAAATGGTCTCAAGAAACAAGGAAACAGAAACAAAACAGACACAGTGGAACTAACAAAAGTTATGAACCAAATAGACTTAAAAGATATCTATACAAAATATCATGCTAAAAAGGATATACTTTTTTCTCAGTACCTCTTTGCATGTTTTCCAAAATTGACCATATTATTGGTCACTAAACAGGCTTCAACAGATACAAGATTGAAATAATCCCATGCATCCTAACAGATCACCACCGACTAAGGCTGGTCTTCAATAAAACAAAAACAATAGAAAGTCCTAATACAAATGGAAACTGAACAACCCTCTACCCAATGATAACTTGATCAAGGAAGAAATGAAGAAAAAATTAAAGATTTTTTAAAATTTCAATGAAATGAAAATGAATTCACAACATACCCAAACCTATGGGACACAATGAAAACAGTTCTAAGAGAAAAGCTCATAGCTCTGAGTTCCTCCAAAAAGAAACAGGAGAGAGTATACACTAGCAGCTTGGCAACAGATCTGAAAACTATAGAACAAAAAGATGTAAATTCACCAAAGTGGAATAGGCAGTAGGAAATAATCAAACTCAGGGTTGAAATTAACCAAGTAGAAACAAAGAAAACTATTTAAAGAATCAACCAAACCAGGAGCTGGTTCTTTGAGAAAATCAACAAGATAGATAAACCCGTAGCCAGACTAACCAGAGGGCAAAGAGACAGTATCCAAATTAACAAAATCAGAAATGAAAAGTGAGACATAACAACAGATACCAAGAAATCCAAAAAACATCAGATGCTCCTACAAAAGCCTATACTCAACAAAACTGGAAAATCTGAATAAAATGGATAATTCTCTAGACAGATACCAGGTAGCAAAGTTAAATCAGGATCAAATAAGCCATCTAAACTGTGCCATAACCCCTATAGAAATAGAAGTGGTCATTGAAAGTCTCCCAACCAAAAAATCCAGTGTTTAGTGTGGAGCTCTCTGATACCTTCAAATGATACCTAATACCAATACTCTTCAAACTATACCACAAAATAGAAACACAAGGAACATATTCATTCTATGAAGCTCCAATTACTTTCATACCTAAACCACACAAAGACCCAACAAAAAAAGAGAACTTCAGACCATTTTTCCTTATGAATATCAATGCAAAAATACTCAATAAAATTCTTGCAAACCAAAACCAGGGACACATCAAAACAGTCATTCATCATGATCAAGTAGGCTTCATCCCAGGGATGTAGGGATTGTTCAGTATATGAAAATCCAGCAATGTAATTCACTATATAAACAAACTCATAGAAAAAAACCATATGATCATTTCATTAGATGCTGAAAAAGCATGTGACAAAATCCAACACCCCTTCATGATAAAAGCCTTGGAAAGATCAGGAATTCAAGGCCCATACCTAAACATGGCAAAAGCAATATATGGTAAGCCAGTAGTCAACATCAAACTAAATATAGTGAAACTAAAAGCAAATACACTAAAACCAGGGACTAGACAAGGCTGCCCACTCTCTCTCTACCTATTCAATATAGTACTCAAAGTTCTAGCCAGAGTAATTAGAGAACAAAAGTTCAAAGGGATACAAACTGGAAAGGAAGAAGTCAAACTATCACTATTTGCAGACGATATGATAGTATACTTAAGTGATCCCAAAAGTTCTACCAGAGAGCTGATAAAGAACTTCAACAGAGTTGCTGTATATAAAATTAACTAAAAAAAATCCTTTCCTCTACTCAAAGGATAAACAATCTGAGATAGATATTAGGGAAGCAACACCCTTTACAATCACCACAAACAATATAAAATACCATGGTTTGACTAACAAAGCAGGTGAAAGATCTGTATGACAAGAACTTCAGGCCTCTAGAGAAAGAAATCAAAGATCTCAGAAGATTGAAAGATCTCCCATGCTTATGGATTGGCAGGATTAATATAGTAAAAATGGCCATCTTACCAAAAGCAATCTACAGATTCAATGCAATCCCCATCAAAATTCCAACTCAATTCTTCATAGAGCTAGAAAGAGCAATTTGCAAATTCATCTGGAATAACAAAAAATCCAGGATAGCTAAAACTATTCTCAACAATAAAAGAACTTCTGGGGGAATCACCATCTCTGACTTCAAGCTGTTTCATATCTTCTAATATTACATCATCAAAAACATATGAATGCAATAGCTACACTTAGTTAACATGGAGAAACATATAGTCTTTCTTAGTAACAGGACTTCAAAATTATTGAGAAATTGTACAACAATAAGCTGGGTAAAGAATAAGAAATAGTAATGCAAGCTAACTCAGTAACCAACATTAGAGAAATAAGTTAGGTAGTAATGAACATAAATAAATTATAAGCAATTGTCCAAAAATAAGAGAAAATTAGAGGTAAAAATCTATAAACTACACTGTTTCATACCCCAGATATTACTGGTGTTAGAAAGAAAAAGTGTCATCTTTTGTAACTCCTATTATTTGTCTGTTTATTATTCTGTATATGGAGTTGGGTGTGACTTGTGGGAGTCTGTTTGCTTTTGCCACCAAGGATCACACACAGATGATGAAACTGGAAAAAGCTTTCTCCCACAGAACCATATTGCTAGATACAAATCGTAGCATTTCAAAGTTTATTTTCCTTCACGAATACCTAATAATGTACTTTTCCTGTTATTTCTAAGATAATTTCATCAAGTAAAATTCAACTATTATTGCTACTCATCATGTGCATCTTCTGATAACTCTCCATTTGTCACATAGTATGTGAAGTCTTAGGTGAAGCAATCTAGGGGAGAGTGAAGGAAATCCTCTGGTGTGTGACTGTTAGAGTTCAGAATTTGTTTAAGTAATTATGAGCAAACAAGTAAGATCCTCCCTTCATTCAGAAAACATGTAAACATTTGAATTCAGCCTTAATGCTTATCCCAAATGGGGTCTCATGTAAAAGAAATCTGGACTTCTTATCTATATAAAAAAACTTTGTGATATTTCCAACTTGACTCTAAGAGCGTAAGTTATCTCACTTTAAAAAGTTTCTACCCACACATAGAAATATGCTACTGTTTTCACGATTGGCCAAAGCTTGACTAGCTTATATTCATGATGAATTGTGGATCTGATATAGTAGACTATTGTGATTATAGTATTGTTCTATGAGTCTACATTGAAAAGAACCAATCCTGGAATACAGAAGTATTTTATTCTTAAAAGAAATTCGTAATTATGTTTTCCTCTTCACATAACTAGTAAGACACATTAAACTGAACAGGATTACTTTCAACTTGGGGTAACATAATTCAAGTTAATAGTGCATTTAATAAATCCAATTAGATAAATGAGAGAAAAAGATCATGGCTTCCTTTTACACAGCATGGTGAGAGTCTAGCAGTGGAGAGACAATCAGAGGGAGGGGAGAGCTAGTCATAGGTAAGAATAGAATTCAACTGGGAGATATCAGTGTGGAAATAAGCAAAAAGAGATTTGCTTGTTTCTTATTATGAATCATAAACTTGTTATAGATAGTTAATGATAAGCAATAACATTAATAAATTAAACACAGGAAAGAAATTGCAAATCTAAGGCTGACTTGTGGGCTCTGAGAGATGGTAACTGAAGCTGCCAGACCATACTATTGCAACTGTTCTCAGATTTGATGTTGACAGTTCTTTTCATTTATTTTATGGCCATCTATTCAGGTAGACAAAAATTTTGAGAGAACTGAGTTACATTGTCAACTTCTTCATGAATTATATGAAAATATCCATTTACAGTCAAAGTGTATGTAATGGATTTTAAAAGGAGAATAAGATGAGAATGAGATGCACATTTTTAAATATTATAAACAAAACAATCATTCAAGATTGCTTATCAAATGCAAGCTCTTTTCAGACTCCCATTAGTGTCTGCATGGGATTCAGCCAATAGAATGTTTAATATTAATTCTATTTTTTAAGAGGGCTATAGATTTTTTATAAGGAAATAATACAAGTATAAATATGCCACCTATGTTTGATAGTTTTTTTTCCTGCTAGAAGGAATTTACTACCAGTAAATTGCTGACGTGAGCTACTTTCATTTCTGAGAAACAGAAAAGATGACTGCTCCAACTCTTTTTATACTCTGCCTGTTTTGTCATCTAATGCCAAATTCAACTGGGGACTTATTAACACTCATCATGATTTGCTTTCACTTATTCATGCTAATTTATTCCAAGACCTCTTGTTTGTCACCATTTCAAAATGGATTATTTCTAGTGGACCAATAGGTGCAAGGTCAAAGGAAGAAATAAAAAGTTAACACATAAGTCTCATTCTCAAACTATCCAAAGTGGTAGAGAGTGATTACAGTTGCCTCATGATTGCAAATTTAAACACAACACAGTGATCTTCTGCATGAGAGCATTTAGCCTTTTATGGATGTGTTATTCTTAGGCAACACCAAGGTCCCTAAAGTTCATCTGTGGTCATTTTGCCAGAGACCTTAATTTAAATTACAGGTTTGATAAAGCTTATAAGAAAATTACCAAGTCATTCACCAGTGGGTATGCAAATCCCTAGCCCAGATACCCTGTAGAGTTCATGTTTAATGAGGCAGAAGAGGACATATTTTGTATTTATTAAAGTGACTACTGAAAAAGCATGAGGATTGATTAATCTAAGTATCTGACCAATTTTAAAATTCCATCATGGTCATTAGTGACTTTCTCAGATTGCCTATCCCTCAGATTTATTTACATTGAACAAAAATTTATTAAAATTGCTAACCTTTTGTTATTTAGTTAAAAATCTGGGAGCATTGTGAGGTGTGCCACATAGTCTGACAAATAGTAACTGTTTTATTTGTAAATAGGAACTGTGACAATGATGGTGTAATAGGACTCTATACAGGAACAAAGTAGATACATTAAAAGAGGATATATTAGATTGGATTGCAGAAAAAGGTTTGAGTAGTATAATAATAGCTGTTTCACACTGGAGAGGCATAAAACCAAGCAGTTACTAAGTCCAAAAGGCTGATTATCTCAGTATACCTAATGTTGCACTAAAAATCTAGAGGATTCTTGTGAGTCTGCTATTTTCAGTCAATATTAGTTTCCTGAAGAAGCTTGTCCTAACATCACTGAAAGAATTTTCAGTTGTAGCAGCAAGCTAGAAAAAATAACAGCAATACTGAGGGCCAAGAAAGCAATAAAGACATTTTTCTTCTTCAATATCTTTTCATTTTGGCCAATAAGAGACGGTTCCACACACATATTTAAGTGACACTTCACATCTCAGCTAATGATTAAGATCATTCCCATAACCATGCACATAAGTAACAAGATGTAAATAATTCTTCACTAAGATTCTGTTCCCAGATAATTCTAGGTTGTATAAGATTGACAGTCAAACCCATCATCATGAATTATATTGTTTGAATCTCATTTCATTGTATTCAGTGTTAAAAATAATGAGTATTATAACATTTTCACATCTAAATTGGTAAGGAGTAAGAAGTCCCTGTATCTAAGAGCAATCAGTGGCATTATCTGAGCCAACTTAATTCAAATTTTGAAAATGCCATTTCATAAGTGAATAATTTGAAGAAATCTATTTCAGGGCCTCCGTTTCATCATCTTTAAAATGCAGATATAGGAAACAAATGAACTGTTGAGTACCCCTAAGAAAAATTGAATTACTTCTTAATTTAAATATGTATGAAATTTTCAGTAAATAAATGAAGCTGGAAACATTCATTCTGAATGGGCTAAGCCAGAACCAGAAAAGATAGGAGCAAAGTGTATGTTATCTTTTACTTTACGTATGTAGGTATGTAAGCTTTACTAGTAATAATTATAGAGCCCTGGATATTAGTAAGGGGTCATGGAGGAAGGGCTTGCATTGGAATAGAGGATATAATCACAGGTATAAATACTTAAAGGAGGGAAAATGGAACAGAAAAGGGTTAAATTAGAGTTGAGAAGAAAGGTTAGCAAAGGGAACGGGAATGAAAAGGAACTGCTAATACTAAAAAAGAAAAAAACTTTGAAAGTTTAATAGAAGCATAGTACTCTAGCAACTTCACACACATAACATACACACAACATATAAAAAGAGTTTAAAGTGAGTTGTCAAGTATGCAGTGGATATACTATACATACAGACTAATAAATAAAAAAAAATGCGAAGCCAGGAATGGTTTGATCTCTTAAAGTTTTTGCCTATGAAGCCCTATTGCCCCCTAAATGTAATAATCTATTGTCAATGTTATTGTTCACATTCCATAACTTAACATTAGTGTCTAACTATTGAATACACCACATTCTTGAATCATAGAAAATGGCAAAATCAAGCTGCCACTGTACTCCATCACTACTGGCTAGCTTTCATAGCATAGAAAAGTGCTATTCACAGCACCACTAGATGAAAAAAGTTAATAATCTCACCCATATTTGAACTCTGAGACCTATTGCGCTAGCAAAACGTACCCACTAGAGCGAAATTCATGCACATAGTGACATGAATATCATAAGAGTAACCAACCTATTTCTGGTGCGGCAGAAGTCTTGCTCTACAGGATGGAAGCCCAGTCCAGCATAATTACTGAAGGCCAAGAATCTGTCTATGCAGGCAATAATCCCTGGGAGAAAAATCTATTATCATTTTGCTAAATGGATATGGTATCAACCCAACTTCTTGATACCTTTCATTCTAATTATAGATCAATGTATCTCTGAAACTCAGTCTTACTTAGGGTTTTACTGTTGTGAATAGACACCATGACCAAGGCAACTCTTACAAGGAAAATATTAATTGGGGCTGCCTTACAGGTTCAGAGGTTCTGTTCATTTTCATTATGATAGAAAGCATGGCAGTATCCAGGCAGGCATGCCATGGAAGAATTGAGAGTTCTACCTCCAAAAAGCTAGGAGGAAGATCTCAAAGCGCACCTCCACAGTGACATACTTTCTCCAACAAGGCCACACCTCATAATAGTGACATTCCCTGGGCCAAGTATATTCAAACCACCACAACCCCTGTCAGTAAAGATTGCATTTGCATGGGTGGAGATATCCCAGAGAACTGCAACTGGTCAAGATGCAGAGATCTAAAGAGTGATGGATTCTCACTCCTAAATAGGGCATCTATTAATGTATCTTCTCCTGATAAGCCTCAGGGATTGTTGCCAAAAGGGATCAGAAAAGTTCTGAGACCCAGAAATACAGATGATTATTAAAAGACTGAGTTCTCCTGATATAGTAGGACAATTGAATATCTGAACTCACATTAGCTGAAACAGCATGTCTAATAACAGTACAGGTTCAACACAGACAAAATCCCAGCATCAAAAGAAAGAATGAGCATTAAGTCCCACCCCTGGTTGAAGACTTCTTGGTAAGAGGGACAGCAATTTTCTTGTAAGTTTTGTAGCCCAAGCTCCAGTAGATGATCATATGTCCAAAAATACATAGAAAGCATAATTTGAACTCAATGAGTATAAAACAAAGAAAGAGGTAACACCATTGGATGTGTGCAGGAAGGAGTGGGGGAAGAAGTGAATATGATCAAAATACATTGTACAAATTCTCAAAGAAATAAGAAAAACAGAGAAGTGTCTGTCAGCTTGGAATAACTCTGAGATGACAGCTACTTTTATGAACATTTGATTTTTAAAATCAGATGAATTTTACATATGATAGTAAAATCAACATATTTGCTTTACAATTCTGAGCAAAGCTTGAACAAATATAATGATGAAAAAAGAATATTAAAAAACCAGGCACAATTTGAAATTACAGGAGACTAAAGCAAAATAGTATCGGTGCTGAGAGTTGTATTATAATCAGGAATTACCTTGAAGGTAAATGAAAAGGACTTACTAACCTCACTTATATATGGATATAACATTTCAGATAAGGATTGGTGGTGGTAAGGATTACTCGAGCAGCTGGGGTTCTGTCATGAGAGGGATCAGTCCAAACAGATGAAAAAGTTTTGTTTGGGGAATATGACAATTGATGTGTCTGTAAGGCATTGACATGGAGAAGATACACTGGCCATATGAGTCTTGAAGTCAAAGAGAGACCTTTGACAAAGAGAATATAGATTCAAACTCTGAAGCTATCCTCTTATAAATTGTACTTTTAAGTCATGCAAAGAGTAACTTGCTCAAGAAACCAAGTTACATGAAACCGAGTGAAAATATGAGATTTCAAGAAAGATAATCAAGAATGGCCAGGCGGTGGTGGCACACACCTTTAATCCCAGCACTTAGGAGGCGGAGGCAGGCAGATTTCTGAGGTCAGCCTGGTCTACAAAGTGAGTTCCAGGACAGCCAGAGCTACACAGAGAAAGCCTGTCTCAAAAAACCAAAACAACAACAACAACAACAAAAAACAAAAACAAAAACAAAAACAAAAAAAAACCAAGAATGAATGGCATAGCCCATTTGAAAGATTTAAGGGTTTCCTTGTGAAAATTTTGCTAGTTGCAAATCAGTCAAGATCAGAAAAGGAAACTCATCAGAATGTCATAACCACTACAGTCTATTTTACAATGAGAAGAACTCTGAAGTCATGGAAGTTGACTAAAGAGGAGATATCAGCCAAATCAGAAGAGTGATGTATGCCATGCATGTTGAAAGCATAAGACATGGCAGAGCATGATTTTCCCAGGGTCTTTGTCATGATTAGCATGGATGGCTTGTTGGTTCAGAATCTGTTTGTAGAACATATGCCAATTAAAGATTCAGATGCCAATGAAAGGAAGATAAAGACAAATAGATTATGGGCCCTTGATCTTCGTAATACTGAAATGCTGGCAGTGCAAGTCAAGGTATGACAGCACAGTTCTAAAGTTTATGCATACTTTAAAACTATGAATTACAGATTTGCCTTGCAGAATAAAACCTGGTGGTTTCCTCGAAATACATTTTCCTCTTCATCTTACATATAAATCACCACCTTGTAAGTGTATACTAAGGAATGAATGCATGTAGTAAGACAACAATTAGAACAACAACATTAAAAGAGATGCTTTGGGATACTGGATGTTGCAGTCAGCAATGCTGATACTGGAGAATGCACTTTTGCATTGTCTTACTTTCAAGACACTAATTTCTTATTTAAAAACCATAAGTCTGGAAGGGGGTCGGGGAGGATGGTGTATCCCTGGCTGAGTGACATAACATTAGCATAACCTCAGTTTCCATTGTTCTGAATATTCCTGTCACTTCCCCGTACCTAATCAACACTTATTGATCTATACCTGTGGTCTTATTTATGTGTCTTTTTTAAATCAACTAAAGTAATTTTCTTGTCCATATATCAATTTTTTATGAGATTGGTTAGGATTAATCAGAATTTTTTGTCTAATAGTGTCTGAAGTTAAAATGAGTTTATGAACATGTGTTGGCTGACAAAATCTTCACATATAGCAGCATGATCAGAGAAAAAGCACTAGCAGCTGATGTCTCTTACTGCCTGCTAAGAGGACCTGTGTATGTATCACCACATACTAGAAAGTTTTTCCTTTCTTCAGACATGAAAACTTAGGATCTTCAAGTGTCCTCAAATGAACCCAGCTAGAGCCACTGATGCACACATTACATTGCAATTTAAAAAGGAGGGAAAAAGCAATAAAAGAAACAAGTGATTACTTTGTTGACAGAAAACATCACTTTTAAACCATGAGTGGCACTTGATTGTCTCATGAAGAGAATGTCCTGTATAGTCTTTCTTATGTTATTTTTCTCCATGAAACTTGATGTCTGTTTTCTCAGTCTTCCCTTTACTTGTCAGATTTGACTGAATAATCTTTCAAAAGTACTGCTCCGCCCAATCTTTGCTCTTCCCAGAAACTGTGCTGTGGTCCCTTTAGTTCAAAGAATTAGTTGTCAATGTGAGGTTAGTATAGAAGGCCTTACACAGTTTCGTCTTCATCATTAGATCAACATTGCAATGCATACTCTTATATCCCCTAGAAAACATCCTGAGTACTTCGATTCAGCACACAATTGTTGTAACTCTGTTTGAGTACCCAATGTCCTTATCATCCTCTCAACTAGACTTTTGTAATTATGTGGGTGTAAATAGACATATTTTAATAAACTGAGTGATAGAATGAATGGATTTTAAGTGTTTTGAGTTTTCATTGAGTCGCATTCCACCCCAATCAAAACAAAGGACATTTCTGCCTCATAGACATTTCCATTATGCCATTTTCTAGTAAACTCCTGTGTGTCCTAGGTGGCTACTAATAGGAATACTTTTGTCTATTCTGGAACTTTGCATACATGAAAGCATTCCTTGAGTACTCTACTATATCTGTATCTCCCAGTCAACATGTTTTAGAGATTTTTCCATGTTATAAAGTACATCAAAGGGCTCATTTATTTTTTATAATAATTTGTGAATAGAACTCAATTATGTAAGAACAGTATTATGCCTCTACTCTTTATTTTAATTTTTACTTCTTTACTAATTCAGTGCAAAAATGATACATGCCAATATTTACCTATATAAATAAGTACTACAATGTGGTTTAAAATTCACTGTACTGCATTATGACTTCTGCAGAAAGGAAGGATGAAGAGGAAGGCTTCATTCCTATGGTATCCTAAAACCTTATATGAAGTTACCTTGTTTAGTAGTCATGCCGTCCTATGAAATAGACACTATCCTGTTTCACAAATAACAAAGTATGAGAGTCCTTAGAGTCAAGAGACATATTAAGTGGGAAAGCAGAACTTAAATCTACATATCTTGCCTCCATAGCACTTATCTTCTCTATTTTGTTTCCTGTGTAAAGTATTAGAACTGTGCCTTGCTCATATATAACTGTTAAAGTGAGGGGATTTATTTTTTTTTCTTACTGTCATTATGAAGAAACACAATATTAAAAACTAATGCAGAAAAAAACAGAGGTGATTAAATGTCCTCATTAATCACCATTAGAACCTTAGGGCAGACAAAGTGACAGCTGACAAGAAACAGAACTAAACAGGAAGCAAGACGAAGCTATGTTTAAGGCCCATCCCTGCCGATCCACCTCCAGAGGCTCAGTCTCACCTCCCAAAGATTCCACAGTCTCACAAGACAGTGCCACCAGATGCAGGCCAAGTGTTCAAATACACAAACTAGTGGGCCACACTTGATCTTCAAAGCCCAACCAAACATCTGTTTCCACTTACTATCTTTGTGTTTGGATTATTCTGTTAACGTTACTAAAGCCTCAGTTTCCTTATTCTCTAAAGGAACATCCTAACATTTGCTTCTCTGTATTTTCGAAAGAATTTGTGCAGATTTATACAATGTTATTTCTTATGTAAACACTTTCCCTGATGAAGACTGGGGGGTAGACACTAGAAAGTCCCAGATGCCAGGGAAGGAAGAGGTTCCCAGGACTCAATGGGGATGACATTAGCGGCAACAAAGGGGAGACAGAACTTGTAGAGACCATATCCACAGCTCTTGGTTGAGGGATGGGGCTACTCACCCAGCTCAAAAATTTTAACCCAGAATGGCTCCTGTCTAAAGGAAGTCTGTCAAAGAATAGAGCATAGAATGAAAGAAAGACCATCCAGAGATGTGTCCTACCTAGGGATCCATCACATTTGCAGACAACAAACCCAGACACTATTGCTGATTCCAAGGCGTGCTTGCTGACAGAAGCCTGGCATAGCTGTCCTCCTGAGAGGCTGGCCAGAGTCGGACCAATACTGATGTGGATATTCACAGCTGACCATTGACTGAACAAGGGAACCCTAAGGGAAGGACTGAAGGGGCTGAAGGTGATTGCAACCCCACAGAAAGAACAACAATATCAACTAACTGGCCCTCCCCCATTGAGCTCCCTGGGACTAAACCATCAACCAAAGAGGACACATGGAGGAACCAATGGCTCAAACTGCATGTATCAGAGGATTGCTCTATCTGGCATTGATGGGAAGAGAAGCCCTTGGTCCTGTGGAAGTTCAATGTCCCAGCATAGTGGGATGCTAGGGCAGTAAGTACTTACATAGAGACAGGCTGGATGGGACACAGGGTTTGCAGAGGGGAAACCAGGAAGGGCGACAACATTTGGAACATAAATAAATAAAATAACCAATTTTAAAAAAAGAAATGGGGGCTCTTAGCCCCCATTGTGAGGGGATGCTCCAGGCTTCATAGACACTTGAGATGTATGGCAGGGTGGGGGAATACCCAATGTGGGCACCTGCTCAGAGGAGAAGGGGAAGGGGAATGGGGAAAAGATTGTGGGAGGGAGTGACCTGGAGGAGGGCAGAGCACAGGATGTAAAATGAATAAGTAAAATAATAATAATAATAATAATAAGAAGAAGAAGAAGAAGAAGAAGAAGAAGAAGAAGAAGAAGAAGAAGAAGAAAATTTTTAAAAGAAATGGGGGCTCTCACCAAAAGATACTGATTATTTGAGATCCATTTTTAGAGGACTCTGAAGCCTGGAGCATAGAGCCCTGTCAACCTACCCAATGAACACATAATGTAGGAATATGATAAAATAGTTAATGAAAGCAGTAATAGCTCTCAAACAGTAGAGTTTCACTCCTGGTTTCATTGAGTAGGATTTAAATGAATGCTATTTAAATGCTGTCAAGCAACAAATTTCACTGAGTTGAATAAGTCTATTAAGATTTTCACTTGAAAATGAGCTACTACATCATGGATGCGGCCGCTATAGGACATACTTTAAACACTGCATAGAAACTTTTAAAGAAAGTTGTGCAAACAATCAGGTCTCCAGTTCTTTTCTTATTGCCATGATTAAATAGCCTGATAAAAGCAACTTACAGAAGAAAGTGTTTATTTTGGCTCACACTTCAAGGTACAACCCATTACTATGGGAAGTCAAGGTAACAGAAACTTGAAGTAGTTGGTTGTATTCTATCCATAATGAACAAAAGAAGGTAATAAGTTTATTCTGTTGCTAAGTTCTCCTTCTGTATAGTCCAGAGACCTGGGTTCCCAGTCAGGGATCTGAACCACCCACAGTGTACAGCTCTTCACACCTCAATGAATATAAACCTACACTGGTTTGCTCAGATACACATTTTCCTGGTTATTCTAGATGCTGTCAAGTTTATATTTGACACCAACCATCCCAAATGGATTTACAAACAAAACCGCAAACATCACCATTTATTAAAAACATCCCTGAAATGTACATTTTTTTCATTAAAAAGAAAGATTGAGATAGCATTCCTCTCAATGTCTAGCTCAATCCCCATTGTGGGAGCAATTCCTTAAAACTGGAATAATTTGAGAAACCAAAGAAAATAAAAATAAAAACAAAAATACAAAAACTAAATCCTATTCCCTCAAGCCATCAGGATAGACACTTGGTTGAGGTTTCGAAAGCAAACTTGAGCAGATTTTTCAGTAGAGATCCTAGAAGAAAGCTTTAGAAGTGGGGAGTTACACAGGTGAGCACTCATGACCCACCAGGTACAGAAGGTACCCAAGGGAGCTTTATCAAAGGAACGTTAAGTAAAAATAAAAAAATAAAAGCTGGACAAAGGCAAGGCAAGGTGGAATAAGTTATGATGGGTCTCAGGTCTATGACATGGAAGAGCCTCAGTTTAATTTTATATTTTATCTATTGTTGAGCCTTTCTATGGGTTCTGAAGAAAATGAGCATAAGATAGAGAACTGTGCTATTAATATGAAATTGTATTTATATATAGAAAAAAGAAAATAATTAGGAACACCAATAGAATGATCTCCTTTGATGATAAATATTTGAAATCATATTATAAGGTGATATTATCAAGGTGAGAAAATCTATTAGAGAATACAAAATAGCTGGCCAGAGAGCAGTCCCTCTAAAACAGTGATGTTTAAGTTGAGAATTACGTGATGCACATCATCAATAATGTGGAAACCTGGAGAGCAGAGAGAACAACTAAAAAAATAGGTAAAGATTAATTTCAAAGACAAGAGAAAGTAAACAGAATATTATACCTGAAGAGGTAGAGGGAATGCTTTTTAAAAAAGGTAAAGAGTATTCAGGTGCCATTCTTACAGAGATGAGAGGCCACTGCAATACTTTAGCCCGAGAAAGAGACAAAGACTATAGTTGAAAATAGAACTTGTTGACAAGTTTGATATCGATACGTTATAAAGAAAATAACAAATATGATCCGCTAGTTTGATGCTTGGATTACTGAATCCTACTATTTTTTAAAATGAAGAAAAAAATGGGTGGATAGTTTCTTTTGACCATCTCAATGGAGATATAAAATTGGAGGGTATTGTTGCCTATAGCCCTCAATATAAGAACAATTCATCTCCATTTTGTAGAACTGTTTGAGAAGGATTAGGAACCTTGTAATTGTTAGAAAAGGCATGTCAGTAGGAGTGGGTTTTGAGGTTTCAAAAACCCAAACCACGCCAAGTTACTATCTGCCTCATGCTTGTGGGCCAAAACATCAGCCCTCAGTTACTGTAGCAGTGTCATGCCTGCCTGTCTGATCCCATGTTTCCCACAATAATAGCCATTGTCTCTAATCTTCTGGAACTGTGAATCCCAAAATAAATGCATTCTTCTATAAGTTAAATTGGTATACGTTAAATGATATCTGATCACAGCAACAGAAAGTAAAGACTGATACACATACATGTTTGGAAGTCAATTGACAAGCCAGGGGGCAGTTAAAATTGGGATGCCAACAGCTGTAGAATGGAACCTGAAACCACAAAGACAAGTTATATCTAGGAAATCTGCAATTAGGAAAAAGCGAAACCCAGAACTGTGCTAAGAGGAAACGTGTTCCTTAGAGCCTGAATAGAACAGGAAGAGATCACAAAGGAAACAGAGATGTCATCTGTAGGAAGAAAAGCCAGGTAATAGTAGTGCCACATTAAGGGGAAAAAAAGAATAAAAATAGCATGCTACTGTAGAACATACTGAGAGATCAAGCAAGGACACAGAAAAATGACCTGGATTTAGCCACATGGATTGACTGCTTTTCAAGGATTGAGACACACTGGTAATGACGTTTAAATTGAATGCATAAGGAAGTAGACTATCAGGGAGTGGGCACATGAAGAATCTATAAACTATATGTAAAGAAAATGGAAGATATATGAGAGACTCTATACACAAACTTAAATAAAGAGGATTGTCCTTTTTAACATTTGTTTGTATGTCATTTTTGGATGAAATCTTGGAAATTACCAATTCCTGGGATTGGTTTTCTGGGTGGTATATGCAAGAGTATATTGTACATATTCTCCCCAGTGCCCTTAGCAAAGCCTCACAAATCCCTCTGACATAAGGGCTATGACAGTGTCTGTCTCACTGTTGAGGACACCCAAGTATAAAGAAGGAAATTGCTGTGTTTCCCATAGTTTCAGAGCAAGTATTTGAATAGACAGTAAGATTTTACAACTCACAGTTTGGGCCAGTCCTATGAACTGTCCCTTCCTATGATAGTCTGCCTCTGGTATTTATATTGTTATTCTGGTATAAGATAGCAATAAACAGAGGATAGTCAATATTACCAGAAGGAAGGTAACACTGCAGAAAGGAAATTTGGGGGATAATATAAGGAATATAAACATAAAGAACATAAGGAAGCTCAGGAAAACTAAGGACACCATCTATCCAAAGAACTGGGTGAAAGAACATGCACAGATAAAGAGAACCACATCAATTTGGTGGCAGGAGGATGAAGACATTAATAGATCCATTCATTTTCATAAAAAATCTAAGCGAGAAAAAGGGGTGATGATATTCTGGAACAAAAAAAGTAAACTGCAAAATATGGAGTCACAAACCAGAGAAGCTTCATATGACATGAATTTATATCTTTGTGGTTTTGTGTTCCATTCTATAGCTGTTGGCTTTCCAATTTTAACTCCTCCACATCTCATAATTTATATGGTATATAAAAAATCTTCCTTGAAATATATGTCGCTCATATTTATCAAAGCTCTATAGAGATGCCTCTGAAAATTCAGAAGTTTACCAGAAGAAGGCTAACACCCTCTACACAGAGATGAGGATTATTTAAATTTAACCTGACTTTCTCACCTGAAGTGACTTCAGTGTTGACCTGAAACAAATGAAGAACTCAGTTCATGAGACCTGAAGTTTTAATGACCTTAGAATGTATCAGGATAGTTACTTTTTTCCCTGAAGTCTTCATTACCTTCCTGAGAACATATAAAACATAAGCAAAATTTTAGGTTTGTAAGGTGATGTATCATATAAGAAAAAAACAACCTGGAAACAAGGAAGCTGGTAATTATGCAAGATGAGTTGTTTTGTTTTGTGTATTTTTTTATTTCAGAAGCAAATGCTCACATGAAGTTGGGGTACTAGAGATATATTAGAGATCTACACTTATGAGGGTGAAGAAGGATATTCTGAATCCAACAGAGAAATGAATCAATCTGTTCTGTTGACCTATATAACGACTGGTTCAGCTAGTGAGGAAGCAGATATGGTAGAAAGCTTTGGAACTGCTGCCTTGCTGTGTCTACAAGTGGACTAACCCAGAAGAGAAGAGTCTTTTCTTGTAAATCAGTACATGGAATCCAGCAGCTAGCTGATTCTTCTGTGCTAAGGAATTTCAGATCTGGAAGCTGCCATTGCTAATCTTTTCATTAATGATCACCTTGCAACTTGTCTCTGCATCATACAGAGAAAGTGTGCTATTACTATAGAACAAGAATGTAAGTCTAGCCAAAAACAACAGACAATTTTCTCATTATTCATGTGGAACTTGGTAAACACCACCATGTAGAAGAGGTACAATGGGAGTCCCACGTAATGGGGGATCCACTCCTCAACCACTGATGTGTATTTTGCTTAACACAATGTCAGTTTCACAATCCCAATGTATCTAAAACCTAAAAGTAGTCATAGACTCTCAGATTCATCTCTGCCTATATGAATATCCTCAGATTTAATTATAAACACAGAATTACCTTGCGAGGTCAAAGTGAACCAAAAAATAACATGAAGAAATATTTCACCTCTCTGTCAATAAAGCAAACTTTGAGAGTTGCACAACATTGTGGAGCCAGAACATGTACCACATCCCAATGTTCTCCAGAAACAGATAGCAGCTTTTAGAAGTACCTACAGTCACCTGGTTCAGGACCCAGTAACCCAGTGCAATTTCTGACACTTCTGCTTGCTGCCATTCCATTTACAAGAGTCCTCACATTGTGATAGTGTCGTCTGTTAATAAGCAGCAAAAATTTCCACACTGCCCTGTTAATTTTCTGGAAATTGCATGGCTAAAAGCAATGGCTTTGTTGCTAACAAAAGACTTTCATCTTACTTTGTGATAGCTATGAACACAGGAAAAAGGATTATTGTAATGACAAATTTAACAGCGTGGGCTATTAGACGCTAAGTTTAGACTAAGTCTTTATCCTAGTTACTATGATTAGACATGAGAATGAAAATATTATTTCAATGTGGAATAAGAATCTTCACTGTGTTTCTCACATGGAAAGAAGTGGTTGCTGAAAAGAATTTGAATTGGTTGAGAATAAAATGCAATTATTTTATTGAAAACATTGGCTAGATACAATGTGTGCCCTAAAAATAGGAACTAATGTTCCTCTTTTCCACACATACACTCACAGTATTATCAGTAAGTTTAGGCTTGGTTTTCAAAGGAAGTGATATTGATGAATGGTGCAGGGTCAGGTTTGGCTACAGCCACATTCATGACCTCAAGAAATCTACTTGTTCTGCTCTGACCAATGAATCTCATCTGTCACTTGGCTGGTCTCACTTAGCCAATGAAAGCCCTTACTAGATCAGAAATTCTATCATAATAGTCGTACTGAAATAATATAACCCTCTGTAGGGTATCTGCTTGTCACTCAGCATCTACTGAATCACTCTATTCATCAGGTCGGAGATGGGGGGATCAAAAAGCAAGAAGCCAGCCATTATGAGTGATTGCACAATGCCAGATAATATTCAAGGTGCTTGATAAACCTACCTCCTTCAATTATTATCAAAGGCAGTTAAGAGTGCAGTCAAGATCACTTTAAGCTAAAGGTCAGATTTTCAAATAGTGAACATGTTTTGCACCATAGCATTTGAACCCTAGACAAGAACACATTGATTTTATGATGTAAAACTCCCTGAAGCACATGCAAATTTTCCCTTACTTGAAGAGTAAATTAAGCCATAAGAATATTATGTAAGGAATTTATTTAATTTTCAAAACTTCCAGACAAATCTTTGAAATAAAATTCAAAATTAAAATATACTATGTCCTTGAGAGTCAGTGGACAACAGAATTCCAACTTTGTGATAAGTCATTTCAATTATTTAAACCTTAATGTTCTCTATACAATAAAGAAAGTTTGTCCATGTAAATAGCATTATACTGACTGAGCAAGTGGTATAAATTCATTCCAGTGGTAGAAGTGGGATACCAATTCAGCCACAAAATCTTCAGCCTATGAATTGTCCTGCTTACAGAATGTGTTGGGTTAAAGGTGGCACAGAATTTGTGGGAATGTCCAACCAATGACTGGTAAAACTTGAGACCGACTGCCATGAGAGGGAGCCCATGTCTGATACTACCTGGATGACCAGGAACCAGAGACTGGATAGCACAGAGACCTAGAATAGAATCAAACAAAATTTTGAAGGGGAGAAGTGAAATAGATTGGTAAAATCAGTGAAATGGTTCCTAATGATATTTGTCTCTTAGACCAAAGCTTACCATAATAGTTAACAAAGTGGCCTTATCCAGTCACAGGTAAGAACAGATGCAAAGACCCACAGCCAAGCATTCTTCAATTGAAGAAGTTTCATATGAGCCAAAGGAGTCAAGGACACCACAAGAACAGAGCTGGCCCACAGAATCAAATAAGCAAGGCTCTTCGGGACTCATAGAGACTGAAGCAGTAATCAAGGAGCTTGTGTGGATCTGACCCAGGTTCTCTGCAGACATGATGTTGGTGTATATTTCAGTATTTTTGTGGGACTCCTAACAGCTGGAGCAGGTGCTGTCTCTGGCTCTTTTGCCTACTTTTGAAACACTTTTATTCCTACACGATGGTATGTACTTATACTTATTTACCATGTCATGCCATGTTTGGTTGATAGCCCTGAGAGAACTGCTAAGGGATCTGAAGGAAGAGAGGATATGGGCAAGAGGGGAGGTTCTGGGAGAAGGGAATGAAAACTGCAATCAGGATGTTACATGAGGGAAGAAGAAGAATGAAAAAAGAAAAAAAGAAATATTTCTCTAAAGAAAAAAATGTCAACAATTAAAGAAAAATGAGATCATGGATTTGAGAAAGAAAGAAAAGGAGATATACATATGAGAGGCTTGAGGAAGGAAAGGAAAATGAGAAATGATGCAATTATATTTTAATTTCTGAAAATAATTAATCACTAATATTAAAAAACTTTACCTTTACTATAAACAGTACCTTCAAAGTTTGAATGAAATTTTTTTGTTAATTAGCTTTTTATAATGATGAACTTGTAAAACTTTGCTCATTTTTAATTCCCATGAATATTTATTCTTGTCATATGTAAGTAGAGTAGCACAATGATTTAAAAAATTAAAATGAAGATCGCCATGACACCTTACAGTACATTTACTAAGTTCATGTTTATAGGGTATTCACTTTCCTTAAAATATCCTCTATTAATTCCTCATTGTCACTTCATGATAAGTGCACAATATTTTAACATCACGTAAAGAAAAATGGCCAGTCCTCGAGTACCTAACATAGGTATTTCAGAGAAGAAATCGTGTAACAAGAGGAAGAAATATGTCATCAGTTGTATGTTAGATACCAATGTCTACACAGGCCCATCTACAGTCCTATAACTCCTTTTCTACTCTGCCATCGTGAGATTGGTAAAGTGTCAGGGTTTGATCAATGCTCCAAAAGAAAATTTATTTTTAAAGATTCTTATTGCAAAAACTGCATGCTGTCTGATCTCCCCTCACCTAACTCCTAGATTCTTCCCAACCACCCAACTCGTTTTATTGCTCTCTTTAGAAAACAAACTGGTAAAAATTTTAAAAATAATAATTGATTAATTATGATAAAGAAGTCAGAAAACTAGAATAAAAGACCAAAAAGTGGGTATAGGAGCATCTTCTTGGAGGCAAGGGGTGGGAAGATAGGTTGGGGGTTTTCAGGGAGGGGGACACTGGGAAGTGCTATAATTTGAAATGTAAATAAAGAATATATTCAATTAAAATAGTCAAACAAAAAAGAGCAAAAAATAACAAGAGACAAGCAATCACACACACACACACACACACAAAGCAGTAAAAACACAAAATTATAAACTGTAATATATAAGCAAATGGTCAGTAGAACAAAAAAAATGCAGTAATAAAATAGTACAAGATTTAAAGTCCACAAAAGCACTATCATGTTTATTTACATTTGCCACCTACTGCTAGGTGCTATTCCTGTTTTTTTAAATGTGGTTGTTATACCCAGTGAGACTCCACTGGAGAAAACTAAGTTTTCCTTCACAAGCAGATTTCAACTGGAAGTAGAAAAGATATATTTTGTCACTTTGTGGGAATTTAGAAGAAAAAGTTTTGTGTGCATTATCTTTCCTATGTAGGCAACCCTGGAAACCATTTTTATGCATGATACCCTAAAAATAAGGAGAGACCTCTTTCAACCTGAACATCAAATAACTAACACTATAATGAAAATTACCCTATAAAATGGCCCAGACTTGTGGGAAACTGAAGAATAAACTGTGGAGATATGTCATTAGAGTTTAGGGATCTTTTTCTACAACCTAATGAGACTACAAGAGACGCCTGTTCATGATTCAGAGGGATCGGAGCTCAGGGAGTTGTGCCTAGCCTGCAATTGCACTTGAAGTATTTAGAAGGAAAAATGCTCTTATTTCAGCCCTGAAAATTAAACAGTTATCTTCATCATGAAGCACTGAGGTTTAGGGGTTTAGTGTTATCACTGTAAAGAAAGATAACAGTTCAATGAAAAGTATGAAGTCATAAACTAGCAGGACAAAGCATATTCAAATAACTGAACTTAGAGGAGACAGTCTGCAGTGTGTTGTTGCCCACGGGTTAACCATAGGCAGGAATACCCACAACTCTGTGCACCCTTTCCTACAGAGATGAAAGACTAAATGAAAAGAGAGGAGAAAGCTGACAGAGGTAGAAGTTCCTTCCTTGAACGCACTTTCTCTGTGAATAAATACAAGAGAGACTTTATTGTACTGCAGGTTTTTGTTTCTTCTAGTACTTATATGCACTCCCAACACCCCTTTATGGCAGTGCCAATGGTTTCAAACACAAACTGCCAAAGTTCCAAAATGGCTTCCTAGTCTACAATGTCCATAATCCACTTGGGGCTCCTGGATCCCATAAAACTCATTTAATGTATGAACTTAATTACAAGGAGATGGATCAAGGGCCTCCGAGGTGAAAGGCTAATGAGAGCATTAAATCCTGAACCACTTAACAGCTGCCCCGACACTTGGAAGAACAGTATTTTAAAATAGTGTTTGAAATATATTTAAACTCAAATAAATAAAACATACTTTCCTGCAAATGATGCCAACTCCTGCCAATTAAATTCAGATCTATTTAAAAAAAATCTTTAGCTCTCACCAAATGCTGGCTGCTTTTTCCCACTAAAAGCAATTCTGAGCATCCAGGCTCTCACTTCTTCCCTGGACCATTATGCTTCATGCCTCTTGTTAATATTTAAAGCCTCTGAAACTGTTTTCACCAGGCTTTTGGACTAGAACACAAAACTGAAGATTTTTTTTTTTTTGGTTTACAACGGTATATAAAAATAATCCCATACTTATTAAGAGACAGTATTACTAAAGTAAACACGCATGAAATCTTAAAAAATACAAAATTTCAAATATCATGTCTTTTCATTACTGAACAATGTAGTAAACTTTTTTAGAAAGATGATACAATGATAATCGTAATCTGTGGGTTTGAAATGCTAAGTGAACTTGTAATTACTTTCCACGTAGGATTTCATTATTTTCTCATAACTATCACGCAACTATTTTGCCATGGGGTGAATAAAAGTCGGTGACCACAGGAAGTAGCCCATAGTGTCAGAGGTGGAAATATATTGGCTCGAACTTCTGGCCACATACATCTGACATTAATTTTAAAAGATGTACTATTCTGCCTTTAAATTTTATAGTTGATTTAGATAGTAAGATAGGATCATTGAAACCGCAAAGCACATATTAAGTATCTGTTGCAGATTCAATGAAAATATTATTATTCTCTTCTTCAAATCATAGAACCAAAGTTTATGGAATTAAATTATTCAATAGAGTTGGAACTAGCTTCTTTGGTTGAAATAGACTAACACATGACACTCGAATTTTGAGACTTTTATTTTCTTATAGACATGATTTAGCATTAAAGAGCACTGGCTGATATTCTAGAGGATCCAGGTTTATTTTTCAGCAGACACAGTAGCTTACAACCATCTGAAACTGCAGTTTCAGATTTCCTGATGCTCTCTTATAGTCTCATATGCAATACATACATACATACATACATACATACATACATACATTTCAAGAAAAAATGAAAGAAGACACAGTTTCCTTTCCTTATCTGGATAGAACTAGATTTTGGATCTTTGTCTGGATACAACTAGGTTTGACTAGAATTTAATGTGATGGTGTTCAGAAGTAGGATTAATATCTTTGCTACTCTTATGTGAAAATCCCATGTAACTTTAAATTTCACAAGTGCATCTTTACAAAGCCATCTACAAATGCAGGGTACCAATCACAAAGCAGAATCAGGAGAAGAGAGCATTTTGACGAAACATGGGGCTTTTTACATGTAGTTTGGACAGCTACTTCCCTAAACGCACTGCTTAGACCCATAAAAACATGGTTCCTCCATTGCTAGTGGGAATGCAAACTTGTTCAACCACTCTGGAAATCAATTTGGCAACTTCTCAGAAACTTGGGAATAGTTTTTCTCCAAGACCCAGCTATACCACTTGTGGGCATATACTCAAAATGTGTTCCATCATACCACAGGGACACTGGCCCAACTATGTTCATAGCAGCATTATTCATAATAGCCTGAAACTGGAAAAAACCGAGATGTAGCTAAACTGAAGAATGGATAAAGTGCAGGATAACCATGCTACATAGACCCAAAGAAACCAAATAACAAGGTGGGCCCAAGAAGGGTGCTTGAATTTCACTCAGAAGGGGAAGTAAAGTAGATATTGGAGACGGATGGTGGGAAGGCACTGGCTGGGAGAGTGGATGGTGAACAGAAATCCACATATGGGTGGGGAGGATGCCTCTCTAGGACTTGCTGGAGACCCAGGATGTGGTAGGCTCCAGTGAGTCCATGGGGGCGACTCTAGCTGAGAGACCTCTAGCAGTAAGGGATGTGGAGCCTGAAGTGGTGACCTTCTGTAGCCACTGTAACCCAGACACATACAGACATTAGTGGAGTCCTGGAAGGAGAAAGTGACTGATCAGTAGCATCATTAGATAACCAATCTTTCCAATGCCTGATATATAACTCTGTAAAGCCTTTAGTGATATAAATTTAACAAGTTGGTTAGTCAATTAGTATAACTTGACAAAGGACATACCTATTAATAGGAAGAAAGTCAGAAGTCACTGTTTAACACCCAAAGTTTAGAGTATAGGTGCTAGGTCTTTGCTTATAAACCACATAATTAGTAAAACTGGAAGACAATGTTACTTTAACATTTCTAAGTGTATTTGTTTCATACCTTCTCCAATAATTTTCCCGATAATTCTGGATGTCTTTTGACTGTAATTTGCACTTACAGGACTACTAGGATTGTCATCCCTTCCCTGATGGAAAGGAAAAATAAGCCTCACAACCTTCAGGCCACCAGAGTTCATTTCCATCCTTGTCCCTGACACTATTATCAATCCCTTCTGTTAACCTTCTGTAACGTACAGGGTCTTTCACTGTGTGTTCTTCTCCATCCTTACATACTTAATTCTAGTAGTGTCTGTTAACATTGAGAATCTTCCTGCCTAATGACCCCAGACACAATGTCACACTAACCAGCATTCAAGTAACTCACAACTGATCAGCTCACTTTGTATCATTCCCTCTTTTGAAAATGGCAAATAAGAAAGCCCATTAGATGTGGATTCTCGGGGCTGACAAACTTTCTGCCAAGTGCATTTAGGAACTTACTCCTTTACCCTTCAGTTTTCATCTGGGACTATCATATTTAATTTCTGTTCCTACAGGTTAACTAATTGTGATTCCTGAAGCCTCCCTGTATTTTCGGTGAAGCACTTGCTCATGAGGGCAGCACTTGTGGGTCCACTGGCCATTGGAAATCACCATTCAGAAGGGTTGTAAGCGGATCACTACATTTGAATTTGAACCAATTTTTCCAAATCAAAACAGATTCATTTTCTTTATTAAGTTCTATCCAGTACTCCTAAGATTCCTTCCACGCTCTGCTCTTCATATCTGACCCTCTGGCTGTGGCTTCAGCCACTCTTTCACACACTCTCACTCCATTCTGCTTTAGTTCCTCCCTGCAGCCTTCTACCATCAGGCTTTCAATGTCTTTCTCTAAGATACTGCAAATATTTCTGTCTAGACAACATCTGGATGCAAACACACAATACATACATTTTTAAAAACTCTAAAATACTTTTTAAAATTAAAAATACAACTTTATTGGTGTTCTGTTCAGGAACTTTCCCCCTGTACCCATGTCCTCCAGGGTCTTCCCAAGTTTCTTTTCTAATAGTTTCAGTGTGTCTGGTTTTATGTGGAGATCCTTGATCCACTTGGAGTTGATCTTAGTGCAAGGAGATAAGAGTGGGTCAATTCACATTCTTCTGCATGTTGACCTCCAGTTGAACCAGCACCATTTGTTGAAAACGCTATCTTTATTCCACTGGATGGTTGTGGCTCCTTTATCAAAGATCAAGTGACCATAAGTCTGTGGGTTCATTTCTGGGTCTTCAATCCTATTCCATTGATCTACTTGCCTGTTGCTGTACCAATACCATGCAGTTTTTAACAGAATTGCTCTGTAGTACTGCTTAAGGTCAGGGATATTGATTCCCCCAGAAGTCCTTTTATTGTTGAGAATAGTTTTAGCTATCCTGGGTTTTTGGTTGCTCCAGATGAATTTGAAAATTGCTCTTTCTAGATCTATGAAGAATTGATTTGGGATTTTGATGGGGATTGCATTGAATCTGTAGATTGCTTTTGGCAAGATGGCCATTTTTACTATATTGATCCTGCCAATCCAGGAGCAAGAAATATTTTTCCATCTTCTGAGGTCTTCTTCGATTTCTTTCTTCAAGGACTTGAAGTTCCTGTCGTACAGATCTTTCACTTGTTTGGTTAGAGTTACACCAAGGTACTTTATGTTGTTTGTGGCTATTGTGAAGAGTGTTATTTCCCTAACTTCTTTCTCAGTGGGACCTCATAAAATCACAAAGTTTCTGCAAGGCAAAGGACACTGTCAGAAGGACAAAACAGCAACCAACAACGTGGGAAAAGATCTTCACCAACCCCACATCCAACAGAGGGCTAATATCCAATATATACAAAGAACTCAAGAAGTTAGACCCCAAAGAACCAAATAACCCTATCAAAAAATAGGATACAGAGCTAAACAAATAATTTTCACCAGAAGAAATTCAGATGGCCGAGAAACACCTTAAGAGATGTTCAACATCATTAGTCATCAGGGAAATGCAAATCAAAACAACCCTGAGATTCCACCTCACACCAGTCAGAATGGCTAAGATTAAAAACTCAAGGGACAACAAGTGCTGGCGAGGATGTGGAGAAAGAGGAACACTCCTCCACTGTTGGTGGGATTGCAAAATGCTAAAACCACTCTGAAAATCAATTTGGCGGTTCCTCAGAAAATTGGGTATGCTACTTCCAGAGGACCCTGGCATATCACTCCTGGGCATATACCCAGAGGATTCCCCTGCATACAATAAAGACACATGCTCCACTATGTTTATAGCAGCCTTGTTTATAAGAGCCAGAAATTGGAAGGAGCCCAAATATCCTTCAAAGGAGGAATGGATACAGAAAATGTGGTATATTTATACAATGGAATACTACTCAGCAATTAAAAATAATGAATTCATGCAATTTGTAGGTAAATGGTTAGACCTGGAAAATATCATCCTGAGTGTGTTAACCCAATCACAAAACAATACACATGAAATGCAATCACTGATAAGTGGATATTAATGAGCCCAGAAGCCCTAAATACTCAAGGCACAATTAGCAAGTCAAATGATTCCCAAGAAGAAGAAAGGAGAGGACCCTGGGCCTGCAAAGATTGGATCCAGTTTTGTAGACCCAGAACAGAGAAACCGTGGGGGGAGGGGGAATGATTGGAGAATAGTTGGGAGGGAGAGGAATTATGGGACATATAGTGGGGGGGGGACTGGGAAAGGGGAAAGACTTTGGAATGTAAACATAGAATATAGAAAATAAAAATTTAAAAAAATACAACTTTATTACATTACAGGTTAAAATTCCTTAATAAACCCATAGCTCTCAGAAAAAAAAAAATTCCAAGTCATTAAGATAGTTCTCTGCACCCTTCCAAACCTGGCTTTTTCATCTTTCCTTATTTCAGTTCTCTACAATTTTCTCCACTCAAGAAGTATTCCCACTCTTCTTAATAAAATTCACACTTACGAATGAATCATGGGCACATATCCCTCAAATCACAAATTCTATTAAGTCATCAAATCTGTCTCAAACACTGTTTTATCAAGAAATAAAGCCTATATTATCTCCCCTTTCCACCAGATAGAATTTTACCTATCTGTCTTCTACCCAGTGCCCAGTATACTTTAAAATATTTTGTCATATCAGTTTTGATCACATTTGCAAACACTATGAGATGAATGGCTCTTTAAATAGCAGGTGACACTTGATGACACATTCTGTCTGCTTCTGATATCCATTGTTCAGAAGCTATCACTCTCAGTATATGTGGCATCACTAACAATCATATCTTTTTTACTTTTTTATCTAGATTTAGCTGTCCTAAAACTATAAAGTATTACCTATATTTTATGAGCCACCATATGATTGCCGGGAATAGACCTTACAAACTCTTGAAGAACAGTCAGTTATTAATCTCTGAGCCATCTCCCAGCCCAACTTTTTAAATTTAATTTAATTTTATATGGGCATTGTTCTTTTCTGTGCATGTCTGCTTGTTTGACGATGACAAATCTTAGAGGTATAGACATGTATGGGCAGCCATGTGGGTGCTGGGAATTGAACCCAGGTCCTCTGGAAAAGCAGTCAGTGCTCCAGACTCCTGAACTTTCCAGTCCCTATTCATATTTTTAAAAATCAAGGTGAAATAATAAGTTAAGATAAATGCTTAAAGATAATATTCAAATTAAATGGAGAATCTGTCTGAGCTTAAGATAATTCTGCTCAATAATCAAGTGCAAATAGGTTGTACAATGAAAAACCGAATCTTTTAATAGATGTAGAAATATATGGTATCATTGAGAGCTTAGGTATCTGTCCAATAATACTGTTTTCATGTGTTTGTATTGTAATAGAACTCAAGCTGTTTAGTGTCAGGTTTTTTTTGGAACAATTTTATTTATACATGTTATAAAATTATCTTCTGTTCTTTTGGAATGCCTTTAGAATATTTAGCTCTTTAATTTTTTTCATTAAGGGTATACTCCCTTAATAATACTCTTATCTAAAATGATCCCATAACATATATTTAAAAGTGTACAGACATTTACTTGCATGTCGGAACAGCACACTTGTAAATGACACACTTGTACAAGCACCATTCTTCTGTGCTTACAAAGACAGAGAAAAAGATCCTACATTGATTTTTTTCATTATCTAGAGTATTTGTACACCAAAACTATTGAGAAAACATGCAATAAAAACCTGACAAGTTTTAGAAATAGTACTTCAATATATTTTTCCAAGGCATTTCCCTTGTCAACACCACAAAGAAAATAATTTTGTATAAACAGCATAGCGACTAAGCTAAAATTCTATTTCAAACGTACTTAACAATATAATGTGCCCAAAGGAAAGTGAAAGTAACTAGAAAATAAAACAGTATCTTATAGTGATGAAAGCTGACTTCAGCGCCAAAAAACTTGTTCTAAGAAGAGGTTCATTGCTTCCTGGACATAACGCAACAAATAGTGACAAGACAACTGATTTCCTTAAATTCCATCTTTGGGGTAAAATTTGTACATATCTTACACCTTCAAATCTATATTAAGAATAATTTGATAGTATATTAAGCCCATAACACTGTACCTGACATGAAAAAAGCTGGTGTTTAATCAAGTGCAAATGTTTTTGCCCAAGTTATGTGAAAATGTTACTGTCACCCTATCGCATCTACACTGTAGAGTCATTTGTGAACTAATTCAGATGCATCAGTAAAATTACCAAAATCACTGTCCGTCTATAATATAAAAAATTCTCTCGATTACTCTGGGATATATCAAGTTATTAAAAAGCAATGATTAAAGACTCCTCTGTCCTGCCTTTCCTTACATGGAATATGATCAACAAAGGGCTATAAATACCTTTTTATATTAAATATCATTAAAGAATTATAACTTCATATGTCGTTTTAACACTGACATTAAGGAGAATAGGTTTTACAAATCTGAATTAAAATCTAAATTTTATGACATTATGTGTGTGTGGTTTTTTGAGAAGCTGGACAGTACATGCTCATCACAGGTGGCAAAGGAGGTCTTTGAGTAGAGTAGCTGAATTTGGTACTACTCTCTGTATTAAATATTATAAAACTTTTCAAATAGAAAAATGGTTATCATCAAATGCCACTAATGGAAATGCATTCTACAACCATACTAAATTCCTCTTAAAATAAATTGCAGTGCCTCAATTCCAGATTCACTTTAGTTGAAAATTTCAGGAATAGAAAAATCTACTTTAGTTTTCTAGTGGAAATCAGGTAGCAAAGCACTGAAGAGACTTTAAGTTGATTTTCTTGAAAGTGAAATGATGGTGGTGTGATGCTGGCAGCGCTGAGTGATGTTATAGGAGTTGTCAGATAATGCAGGCATGTTGAAGACCAGACCAGACAACCTCTCAGTAGGAACTCTTGCAGATGTAAGGGGAAGAGGATTCAGGATAATACCTAAGATTTAGACATGAGTAACTAGAGAGTAACATACTCATAAATTATTAGCATTCTTATAAATACTCATTTATCAAATTATAATTGTCCCTCAAACTTTATGTTGTAAAACTAATTATGTTAATTTATAAAACTTAAATCACTGCTGTAAGAGACATTACAAAGGACATTTGCACTTCATATTTTGTGTGTATTTTCACTGTTTATTCACAGTGACCTATGACTACATTCTTTAATAGAACTGCCCTATAGTATACTACTATAGACTAAAGCACTCTTCCTTTTATTTTCTTACAGAACTACTTTGTTTTGTCAACAATTATACTGTTGAAAGACTGTAGTGTTTATCTCTCTCCCCCCACACTTTCTCTCTGTGTATGCGTATTCTTGCTTTCATACTGTTATCAAAATTAATTGTTTCATATATTATATTTTGCCAACCTTAAGTGCAAGAAATATCATGTTTCTATAAGCATAATGAAAAGCTCAATTTAAGTATCAGCAATAGATATCTCTCAAAGTCTAAACTAGTACTGAAGGAGTGTATGAAAATATTCCACACTTCTAATAACTAGGAGTCTGTGGAAATCATACAGTGAAATACAACCTTAATCTTGAAATGAAAACTTATCTCAAAGGACAAAATATAGCATGTGATTGTGAAGATGTAGAGCAAAGAGATTTCTGGTACACCATTCTCAGGAATATAAGGTAATAAAGCTATTATAAGATATAATGTATGTTTTCTTCAAAAATTTAACAAATACAGGTATTATAAAACCCCAAATTCTACTAATAGGTATATATCTAAAGAAAATAACATTTACAAGCAGAAGAAAAGACTTCATGAACATATTTACTGTTATCTCATTAACAATAGTTAAGAAATGGACACAAGTTATGAGTCCATGTACTGATAAAGGGGAAAAGATGTTACCTATATACATGAAAAAAAAAGGGAACTAAGATTTGTGACAACATGGTTTCATAATATATAAATATATGCAAACAGCTCATAGAATCCTATAAAAATTAGTAAAATATGAAATAAACATTTAGAATCCCCTTGTTTAAGAGATTTAAGACTCCTTTAAATGCGCAAGCTCTTCTAATGCTAACCTTTATAATAGTCATCTCTGGTAACACACATGCAACCCAAAATTATTTATTATTTATAAAGATCACAAACATTTCGGTTGTTTTCAGTTTGTTTAGTTGTATTTATATGTTTACACACAGACACACATTCAGAAATAATGGGAAAGAAGAGGCTGTCAATTAGAGAGTAGAGAAATGTGGACGGAGTTGGTGATCATGGGACTTTAACGAGTAGAAGTAAGAAAAGGAAGGGGAAAAGGTGAGACTTTTTCAATCAAAATGTATAAAAATAAATTTATAAAATGAACAAAGTGTTCAAAACAAACAAACAAATTAATATATCATATACTATTGTTCTCTTCCATAAGAGGCAATCTCACTGGGCCTGATGGTTACCTAGACAAAAAATCACATCTTAGGAAAGCCAGTTCACCCAAAGACATGCTAGCAAGGTAGGAAGAATAATTATGAATAAGCAATAATCAGTAATCCAAATTAATTAAACATTTGATCATTAAGAATCATGAGTTGATGCACTCAGGTCCTCCAGGAGCACTTCCCTTCCTGCATGTGTGCATGTGCTTACAGATCTTCCCTGCTAAGGTTGCCCTTGTTTCTGAGTTCTTATTTTAAACTAGGGGGGAAAAGGCATTTATACAAGAGTAGTGCTGTTATTGAACAATGATGAAGAAATAGTCCTGTAAAGTACAAAGATATATCAGCAGTTATTATGAAGAAATTTAATGTCTTGACAGAAATGTAAGATGTAAGATTTGAAAAGCAAAAAAAAAAAAGTCTCCTAAACATAATCCACCTGCCTTGGCCTCCTAAGTGCTGGGATTAAAGGTCTGCACCACCACCACCTGGCTTTATTTACATTTCAAGTAGTATCCCCTTTCCTAGGTTCCCTTCCAGAAACCTTCTATCCCATTCCCCTTCCCCCTGCTTTTTGAGGGTGCTCCCCTACCCACCCACCCACTCCACCTCTCTGCCCCTACACTAGGGCATCAAGCCTTCACAGGACCAAGGGCCTCTCTTCCCATTGATGTCAGACAAGGCCAACTTCTGCTACACATGTGGCTAGAGCCATGGGTCCCTCCATGTGTACTCTTTGGTTGGTGGGTAACCAGTATTTTTACTGCCAGAAATTCTAGAAAATAAAAATTATTCTAGCTTGAAAAAGTTATCTTATTTTTATAATTCTTTTTTCATTTAAATTATTTTATTTATTCACATTCCAGTCATTGCCCCCTTCAGTCCCCTCTCCCACTGTTCTTCATCCCATCCCTCCTCCCCCTGGCCTCCTAGAGGGTGCCTTCCTCCCTCCCCCAAATCAGTCCTTCCCCTTCTCTCAGGGACTCAAGGCTCTCAAGGATTAAGCTCCTCTTCTCCCAGACCAGGTAGACCTTTGCTGTTATGTGCCAGGGGGCCTCAGATGGCCCCTGAACGCTCTTGGCTCAGTCTCTGATAGTTCCCTGGGACTGCTGATTTTCTTAGGGAGTCACTCTCCCTTTCAGCTTCTTCAATTCTCCCCCTAATTCAACCATAGGGGTCCCAACTTCAGTCCATTAGACAGACAGGGCCTCAAGTGGAGGGACAGGGTTATGAATCTGCAGACAAAATTCCTGACCAAGAATTGTTGCTATCTAAAAGAACTACAGGGACAAAAGTGAGAAGAGACTGAAGGAAAGGCGGTCCAATGCCTGACCCAATTGGGATCCATCTCACCACTAGCACCAAGGCCTGGCACTACTATGTTATGATGTGCTTACAGAAGGGGCCCTGGCATGGCTGTCCTCTGAGAAGCCTTACCAGGAGCTGACTGAGACAGAAGCAGATACTTGCACCCAACTATTGGACTAAAAATGTTACCTTAAAATGTTAGGAAACAATTCCCCCATATGAAGTTAGAATTCAGAATGCCATACATTATTCATTGTGAATATCATAGGTGACACGAACAAATAACTCTACATTCTTGGCATTCAAACTTTTTCTTCAAGATACATTTTCTTTTTTGTTTATAAGTATCTAACACTGAAAGAAAAGAGAGCATTATTTATTCACATTCTAGATTTTAAGGAAATAAATTCAAAAGCTGCTTGTAGAGAGAACAATATGAAGCCAAGAAGGGAAATTAATTTAATGAGATAACCTAAGTCTAATTTTGATAGCATACAATTATTTACGTTTAGTCTTATGGGCCTATGATAGAAGTTCATCTTTATCAAATACATAAGTGATAAGTTGAAACATGTATTCAATGTGTAAAGATCAAATCAAGGCATTTAGTACTTCTATAATCTTAAGAATTTATTATTTCTATATGATGGAACTTTTTCAGCTGCACTTTTACAATTCTTTACAAAATATATATTCAATATATATTTATATATATATATATTCAGTTGCTGTAAACTATTTTTTTCTGGATAACATTGGAATCCATGCCTTTATTTTTTTTATTGGATATATTCTATATTTACAATTCATTTCCCTTCTTCTGGTTCCCCACCCCCAAAGGTCCCACATGTCCTTTTCCCTCCCCCTGCTCTCTCATCCACCCCTCCCACCTTACTGTTCTTGTACTCTCCCACAATGATGTTTTGGTCCATTCTAGCACCAGTATCCACTCCTTTCTTCTTGTGAGACATCACTTGATATGTGATTTATGTCTTTGGTGTTCCAAGCTTCTAGGCTAATATCCACTTATCAGTGACTGTATACCATGGGTATTCTTTTGAGACTGGGTCACCTCACTTAGTATGACGTTCTCCAGCTCCATCCATTTCTCTAAGAATTTCATGAATTCATTGTTTCTAATGGCTGAATAGTACTCCATTGTGTATATATACCACAGTTTTTGTATCCATTCCTCTGTTGAGGGACATCTGGGTCCTTTCCAGCTTCTGGCTATTATATATAAGGCTGCTATGAACATAGTGGAGCATGTATCCTTATTGCATGCTGGGGAATCTTCTGGGTATATTCCCAGGAGTGGTATGGCTGGGTCCTCCGGAAGTATCACGTCCAGTTTTCTGAAGAACCACTATACTGATTTCCAGAGTGGTTGTACCAGCTTGCATTTCCACCAGCAGTGGAGGAGTGTTCCTCTTTCTCCACATCCTCGCCAACACCTGATGTCTTCTGAGTTTTTAATCTTAGCCATTCTGACTGGTGTGAGGTGAAATCTCAGGGTTGTTTTAATTTGCATTTCCCTAATGACTAGTGATGTTGAACATTTTTTAAGGTGTTTCTCAGCCATCCGAATTTCTTCAGGTGAAAAGTCTCTGTTTAGCTCTGTACCCCATTTTTGGATAGGGTTATTTGGTTTTCTGGAGTCTAACCTCTTGAGTTCTTTGTATACATTGGAAATTAGCCCTCTGTCGGATGTGGGGTTGGTGAAGATTTTTTCCCAATTTGTTGGCTGCCGATTTATCCTTTTGACAGTGTCTTTTGCCTTACAGAAACTTTGTAGTTTTATGAGATCCCATTTGTCTATTCTTGCTCTTAAAGCATAAGCAATTGGTGTTCTGTTCAGGAATTTTTCCCCTGAGCCGATGTCTTCAAGGGTCTTCCCTAGTTTCTTTTCTATTAGTTTTAGTGTGTCTGGTTTTATGTGGAGGTCCTTGATCCACTTGGAGTTGAGCTTAGTGCAAGGAGATAAGAGTGGATCAATTCTCATTCTTCTGCATGTTGACCTCCAGTTGAGCCAGCACCATCTGTTGAAAAGGCTATCTTTTTTCCACTGGATGTTTTCAGCTCCTTTGTCGAAGATCAATTGGCCATAGATGTGTGGGTTCAATTCACCTTTCATTTTTGAAATGTATTTTCATGGTATACATTTTTTGAATTTCCCTGCCCTTAATGTGTGGATATTTATTCACTTGTTGCTTCTTTACAAGTGCCCAGGATTTTGCTCTCTGCTTCTAAAACATCAACTGTTTTGTTTTCACATAAAAGCATGTCATATGGTATTTCATTCTACTGCAAAAATACTGTATATAAAATAGATTTTCAAAAAATGCTTGGCCGGGTGGTGGTGGCACATGCCTTTAATCCTAGTACTCGGGAGGCAGAGGCAGGTGGATTTCTGAGTTCGAGGCCAGCCTGGTCTACAGAGTGAGTTCCAGGACAGCCAGGACTACACAGAAAAACCCTATCTCAAATAAATAAATAAATAAATAAACAAACAAACAAAAAACAAAACAAAAAACAAAAAAACAAAAATGCTAAGATTGGCAGAAGACACAACAAAAGAAATAAGATGAAGCAAAGTTCAAACCAAAAGAAAATCAAGAAGAAAACCAAACACATCCTTATAAAAACAAAGACTCCAATAAGGACTAGAAAAGGAGTTTGCAGAAATGTTTTAAAGAAGAAAACTCATAGGGAGAACAAAGTAGTTTCTGACTTCATGCTTTCAACTTTTACCCATCTATCACTTTAGGATCATAACATTAAATCATTGTTGCCTGAAGTAAACAACAAAATAGAAGAAAAGAAATGAATTTGAGTGCCCTGGCCCAATTGACATGTATAGAGTAGTGCTGATAGAAATGGATAATTTTGAAGCTAGAAGTTTAGATATATAAAACAAAAGGCTACATTTTGGGCAAAACCATACCCTAACATGAAAACTATACGTGCTGTTTATGTTTATTATACACACATTTGACCCTTTTCTAACCTTGGAGCATGTCATTAAAAAGGTGTGAAGATATTATTTTGGGTTAAGAAAAGAGAAATATATATAGAAAGAGAATATGAGAGAGAGAGAGGAGGGGGGAGAGAGAGAGAGAGAGAATGAGAGAGAGAGAGGAAGAACCATAAATATAAGGAAAAGCTTCTATTGATATAAATATAAGGAAAAGCTTCTATTGACTCATGTTTAAATACATGACCAAAAATTAAGGAGTTGAAAAGAAGGGTCCTCTGAAAATATAATTTTCCATTACAGAATCCTACTGCTCAGGGTATGTAAAGTAACTCAACTCTGCTTGTCAAGAACAGAAAGAAAGAAAGAAAAAGATTCTCTCAGACATTGCATATGCATTTTTTCAAAAACCTATAGTCTGATTCTTTGCATTTTAAAAAGAAAAACAAAGGCAAGAAATACACTTGCATGGAATTAATATGTAAATGTGGTGGTAATATTTTACATAATTTTAAACATAAATGTCATTTCATAAAAGCCTCAAAGAGAAAAATCCTTCTTAGTCATTGCTTGAGCGGTTGTGTTTTAATTTGCCACATTTACTGCATAGATCATTCCTTCTATTAGCGTAACCGCAGCACATCATATGTACTTGTTAATGAGGTGTGTATCTATTAGGGGACAATGCCCTATACGCGCTGCAACTGTGAGATGAGGATTTGGTAAAGACAAATTAGAGAGATTAATCACGTCATCATGTATCATTCAAGAAGATAAGAATACAATTGTACTAAATGGAAAGATACATTTGAGCTGTGGATTTATAACTTACATGGCAATCTAATACCTGTACAATATCCATACTTCAGCTGTGACTCAGCGTTGCTTTCTTCAATTAGATAGCACCATTATAAAGTTCTAGCAAGCAAAAGAAGAGTCACAAAGAGTTTTAAAGAAAATATATTGTTAGCAGCTTGGGTGTCTTCACGTATAAAATATATTAGCCCAGAGAACAAAGTCATTTCTATCCTTCATAAATCTAGTAAACCGATAGTTCCTATATCTTATGGTTTTTTGCTCTTTCTCAAGTGATTTTTCAAAGGGCCTTTTTTTTCACCCACTTGTATTTGCCTAGGATGTGTTAACAAACTGATTTCTCCAACAGAATTATCTATCTACCAATTCTTCTGATTCCTCTGTCCTCTCTCCTATCTCTCTCTCTTCTCTCTTTCCTCTTCTCTCTCTCTCTCTCTCTCTCTCTCTCTCTCTCTCTCTCTCTCTCTCTCTCTCTCTTTCTCCATTCCCTACATTGTCTGTTGGCAGATTGACAACAGAAATTATCTAGGGAGGAGGGCTGTTTCTCTTCATGAACGAATGCTGGTACACCCAGAAGCGATGTGTGGAAGGGGAGATTTCTAGATTGGTGCATGGTTTGTCCAGACTTAAGTATGTGCAAGATCTCATCATCTATCAAGGTTTGGATTTTTTTCCAATTAAGAGGGGCTGGAGAGATGGTTATCAGTTAAGATCACTGGCTGCTCTTCCAGAGGATCTGGGTTCAATTCCTATTACCCACATGACAGCTCACAACTGAATGTAACTATAGTCTCAGTTGATCCAACACCATCTTCTGGCCTATGCAGAAACTACATACACATGGTACACAGACATACATGCAGGCCAAATGCAATACAATAATAATACAGATCTTGTTAAACTGAGAAAACTATCTTCATGTTTTGCTTTCAGAATTTCAAACAGTTCCATTTGTATTTGATGACACCTATGTCTGTCTGTGTTGAGGAAAGGAAAAAAAGGGGGTAATTGCACGTTGACTGAGGGAATCCAAGTTTTTGGGTCCCTTTTGGGGGGAGAGGAGGAGAATGTGTTAGCATTAAATGGTCATCCCTAACAGCCAGTACTTTTTGAATATGTATCTGTATACTTGTGGTCTGCTTGTGCTCAGTAGGTTAAATGTTAACTGATCATAGCTAGATGCTTTGATTAGAAACACAAGGTCAGCAAGGCCTGGCATCTTACAAAACTTAGGAGCATGTGTCAATTTTTCCATATTTCCTGGAAAAGGCATTCCTTCTGGTGTTATCTTAAGTAACCAGATTTTTATGGGTGTGTGCTTGTTTGTACATGTAGAGGCCAAATGTCAGGCTTAGGTGTCATTACTCTTGACAAGATTAAGATTCACTTTGTCTTTTTGTCTCTTGCTGGCATTAATTTCCATAATTAAATGAAGTTGGCTGGCTAGAGAGCAGTGAGCTCAAGGAAAAAAAACTGGAAGTTATAAAATAAATAAATGAAAATACTTTGTCCTACCCTATCAATAATTATACTAAACATAAATAAATTAAACTCTCTGGGCAAAATACAGAATAGCTGAATGAATTTTAAAAAAAAAACTGCAACCAAATGTAATTTTCAGCAAGATATTAAAGAAAACACATATACTGAAAGAGTAAAATATGGAAAATATATTCAACACAACTGAAAGCCAAAAGAAGCCATGAATGGTAATACATAAATGACCAAGAATATCACAAAAGACATTGGACATTAATAATATAACATAATTTAAATCACCAAGAATGTGTTAATAAGTATATGTACATTTAACATTAAAGAACCAAAATAATTGTACTTTAAGGAAACTAGTTAATATCTGTAATGAATATTCATAAAAACATTCTTAAATACTAGGCAATTGATTTCAACTGAACATTAAGTAGCGTGCACTACTGGGACCAAGTGGTATTTCTCCCAGGCACTCAAGGATATCTACCTGAAAATACAAAGAATGCTTTGCCCTTAACATATTCAACAGGCAAAACATAACTTACAATGAATTAAACATCTACATGTAAGGAACAAACCCTAACATTCTTAGAAGAAAATATTTAAACCATTGGTCTTAAAAAATGATTGCTTGGAAATGACCTCGAGTACAGGAAACAAAAACAAAAATAGATAAATGAGATTTCATCAAGTAAATGGACAGACTTCTGCATAGCAAACCACCAGAGTTAAATGCTTGATGGATATACTTAAGGACACCATGTATAAATTGTATCAAATACAAGTTAGTATGCAAAATCCATAAATGACCCCCACAAAATCCTTATAGCAATAAATAACCTAAAGAACAAAGTCCTTGAATAGACCAATTCAATTCCAAAAAGACACATGAATGACAAAGAAATATATAAGAAAGAACTTAATGTGACCTGACAGGGAGGTACAAAATTATAAAGTGGTATATTGCTTTATTCCTGGTAAATTAGTCATTAACAAAAAATAAAGCAAACAAAACAATTCCTCACAAAAAGGAGAGAATATAAGAGATTAGAATGATAGATAGGAATGAAAAAGGGTGAAATTATTACACAAAATAATATGTGTAATACAAAAGTAAGAATAATACTGTCATATGAACCAGCTACTACTTTCTGGGTGTTTATTTTAAAAAGACAAACCTAAAATGGTGTTAATGGAAAAATTGGACTGCCGTGTTCATTTCTACAATGCCCACAATATTGAAGAAAAGCAAAGAATTCTACATAAGAAATTGCACAAATAAAAGGCAACACATATCTCCTATAGATATAAAGTGCAATAGATGGCAATACTATTTAGACTTTATTAAATGAAATTTTATTGTATAACAGACATGAATCATGAGAGCATTGGATAAAGTTACAAAGGGAAAAATAATACATGGTTTCACATATATAGGCTAACAGAGCTTTTCAAATTCACAGATGCAGAAAGTAAAATGAACTGTGGTTTCCTGGATCTAAGAGTTGGGATATTAGGATTTGTTAAGAAAAAAGTTCTCAGCTCTTCTATGAAACAATGTGGATTCAGTTATCATAACTGTTCAAAGATTCCTAAGTGCTTACTCTGTGTTTTCCTTTCTATACACATTTACACAGTACACCTGCATAAGTATTAAAAAGAGAATATCAAGTAAGTTTTTTGTAGTTCTGAGAGCAAGCAGTCATGGTAGTTGGCTTTCTATCCTTCTCCTCATTCTATATGTCTTACACAATATCACAAAAGATTATGACTCTAGTATTTACTTTTGTAATGAACATCACAAAGGAAATGAAGGAAAAAAGAGATGTGGAATAGACATATATAAAATAAATACTCAAAGGTTACTGGAGAACAGGCAAGACTGATCTGAAATGTCAGAATCGGATTTTTCAGTTCACATTTTAGCCAGGTACTCATCTCAGTTAGCTTAATTAGTTAACTACAGTTTGGAAGCTAGGCCATTATTGAAACTAATCCCCAAATGCAGCAGTAGAAGAAACCCAGGGTCACTAGCTATTGAGAATATTTAAAGATTTCCTTCATCCTTAAATGTGAGCAATATTTGTTGGTTACAGAATATATAGGAAAACCAAGAAGTTAAAATAAGCATGGGTCCAGCTGCATATGTAGCAGAGGATGGTCTTATCTGGCATCAATGGGAGGGGAGACCCTTGGTCCTGGGGAGGCCTGGTGTCCCAGCATAGGGCAATGCTAGGGCAGTGAAATGGGGGTAGGTAGGGTGTGGGGAGGCACCCTCATAGATGCAGGGGTTAGGGGAGATGGGTTAGGAGGGTTGTGGAGGGGAACCAAGATAGAGAATAACATTTGAAATGTAAATAAATAAAATAACCAATAAAAATAAGCAAACAACAATAGATCCCTGAGAAAACACAGTTAAATATAGGGTTTTTGGTGCTTTTGTATCTGCTAAAAGGTTTGAATATAATGAATCTAAGTAAATACAAACATGAGACCAAAACTAGTCAATCAGAAAGTAAAATAATCTTTACAAAGTTAGTAGATTACTAATAAAATATGAAAAGGTCAGTAATCTGATTTTAAAATGTTTCTAAACTCAAGACAAAAAAAGAACAATAATCACAGAATATTTTGAGAGAAAAAATGGAGAAACATTTTTTTAAATCCAACATTCCACTAGATACCACTACACAGGACATAGCAAAGGGTATATATGCTATTATGCCTCAACTTACATGCTCCATTGCAGGAACATTTCTGGGACATACTGTGCAAGAATCTTTTGTTGCATAAAATTCACCTAAAGTGCTTATAAATATACAAAGAATCAGAGAAATTTGGCTCTTTGATCTGGCAATGTGTGGCATAGGCTCCCAAATAAAGCAAGTGTATTTACAAGTGTTTCTTCACTACAGAGGTCATCGTTATACATGAATAGGCTATCAAAATATGTCGGAAACGATTAAGGCTAACATGGAGAAATCAGTAATATTGGTGTTAAGGCAGTACTAGATTTACATCTATTAGCAAAGCCTATCAATGAGCCACCAACCTTCATAATATTTCTATTGAAGTATTTGTCATGCCCAGAATCGATGAAGAGCAAAACCATTTTACATTGGGAAATATAGAGAGTATGAGAGTATAGTTTTAAGTTGCTCAATTAAAACTCTAGAAAGCCATGACCACTTGTGAATACAGTTTTGTAATGCCATGCTTAGTATAACACTGAAACACTGAGTCAGTTTTAGCTGCATCAAAAGCAGGACAATGATGTAGGCTATTTCCATTATTAGCGTTTCCTGGAAGATCCATCGAAATCTAATGAAATGTTAGAAAAGGAAAAGGGTACAGAATTATTATTTAAGAACTATCTTATTATGGTCCCAGAAATTCCAAGAAGATAAACTAAAACTTCCTGAAATTGGTGAGAGTTAAGAAAGAATATTTTAAATTAATGGTTATTTACATTCTTATGTAAAGCAATAAAAATAAGTTAGAAAATATTACAAAGAGTTTTGCCTCACAGTAGTTACAGAAGTAATCTAGAAACACCAAGGAAAAATACAACAGAGCTTTAGAAAGAAGACTATCAAACTTCCCAGAGACACATGACAATTTAACTTTTAAATATGAGCTGCAGTTATTCTTATTCTGGGTGGGTGACTAAATATTTTTTAAAAGCGCATATGGAATTCTTACCCTTTATAATATGGAAGTATTTTCCAATTTTTCTACAATATGATAGTAAACTTTTAAATAAAAAAATGTACTAAAGTGGGAGAAAGGTTAGAAGAGACATAATTATAATGTAACATGTGCTTTGTCAAAGGTAAGCGATGAACTAACATGTAGGAATGTAGGCAGATCATCAAAGAGTGTCTGTAGGTGGAGCTGAGAAAGAAGAGCAGTGTGAAAGCAAAAAGGCTGAAGCTATGTGCAAGAGATCCTGGAGGAATAGTGTAATAGAACAGAGAAACTAAACCAAAGGCCAAGGAGCCAGTGTGAACACTGGCTGTTAGACTACAGCGAGGGAGAAAACCAGAGTGAAGGCAGGAGATAAGGAATTCCACTTGATGCATAGGATGTCCTGAAGCAGCTATGTTCTCACAATGCTAGGGTCTTTGTTATGGCCCTCTTTTAGATATTTATGCGGATTACAATAACAATGGAGATATTGAGAACACAAACATTACAAGACAAATGAATATACTAAAGGGAAGGAGACAAGAAACAAGGTAGTAAAACAGATGAGGAGAAAATGGTTGTGCTGACAAATATTCCAAGTTTCAAAAATAAAAATAAAATAAAGGAATTGTGATATTAAAGCTAAATAAGAGTTATTGTTTAATTGAATAAACAGCTTTATTATTTCAAATTCTTTGTTTCAAATGTTTTCCTTTCTTTTTACATAAATTGTCCCATTTGTATGACTTCTTCCACACTTCGAAGTTTTCCTATCTTCTGACAGACTTGACTGTGACATAAAAAATGCTATGGTAGAGAATTTTTCCCAATTTATTGGTTGCCATTTTGTCCTATTCACAGTATCCTTTGCCTTATAGAAGCTTTGCAATTTTATGAGGTCCCATTTGTAGATTCTTGATCTTAGAGCATAAGCAATTGGAAAAGCATAACTTTTCCCCTGTGCCCATGTAGTCGAGATTTTCCCTACTTCCTCTTCTATTAGAATCTGGTTTTATGTACATGTCCTTGATCCACTTGGACTTGAGATTTGTACAGTGAGATAAGAATGGATCAATTTGCATTCTTCTACTTGTTAACCACAAGTTGAACCAGCACCACTTGCTAAAAACGCTGTCTTTTTTTCCACTGAATGGTTTTAGCTAATTTTTCAAAGATCAAGTGACCATAGTTGTGTGGGTTCATTTCTGGGTCTTCAATTCTATTCCATTGATCTACCTACCTGTCGCTGTACCTATACCATGCAGTTTTTATCACTATTGCTCTGTAATATACCTTGAGGTCAGGGATGGTGATTCCCGCAGAAGTTCTTTACCAACCCTACATACGATAGAGGACTAATATCCAATATATACAAAGAACTCAAGAAGTTGAACTCTGGATACCCAAATGATCCTATTAAAAAATTGGGAACAGAGCTAAACAAGGAATTCTCAACTGCGGAAACTGGAATGGCATAGAAGTACCTAAAGAAATGTTTAACATCCTTAATCATAAAGGTAAGGTAAAACAACCCTGAGATTCCACCTCACATCAGTCAGAAAGGCTAAGTTCAAAAACTCAGGGTACAGCAGATGCTGGTGAGGATGTGGAGGAAGAGGAACAATCCTCCATTGCTGGTGGGGTTGCAAGTTGATAAAACCACTCTGGAAATCAGTTTGGCAGTTCCTCAGAAAGTTAAAGATAGTAGCATCTGAGAACCCAGCTATGCCATTCCTGAGCATATAACTAGAATATGATCCAAGATTGAATAAGCACATATGCTCTACTATGTTCATAGAAGTTTTATTTATAATATCCAGAAGCTTGATAGAACCCAGATGTCCCTGGACAGAGGAAAGGATACAGAAAATGTAGAACATTTGCACAATGGAGTACAACTCAGCTATTAAAAACAATGAATTCATGAAACTCGCAGGCAAATAGATGGAACTTGAAAATATCATCCTGAGTGAGATAACTCAGTCACAAAATACACACAGTATGTACTAACTGATAGGTGAAGAGTGAACAAAATACTCACAGGAGGAAATATGGAGACACAGTGTGGAGCAGAGACTGAGGAAAGGCCATCAAGAAACTGCCCCACCTGGGATCTCTTCCATATACAGCCACCAAACCTAGACACTATTGAGGATACTGGGAAGTGCGTGCTGACAGAAGGCTGTATGCCTGTCTTTGCCAGAACCTGGCAAATATAGAGGCAGATGCTCAAAGCCAACTATTGGACTGAGTGTGGGGTTTCTGATAGAGGAATTGGAGAAGGAACTGAAGGAGTTGAGGAATTTTGCAGCCCCATGGTGGGAGTAACAGTGTCAATTGGACAGACTCCCTGGAACTCAATTGGACAGACCCCCTGGAACCCCTGGGGAATGGACTACCAACCAAAGAGTACATCTGGGGGGACCGATTGCTCTGGCTGCATATGTGGTAGAAGATGGCCTTGTTGGACATCAGTGGGAGGAGAGGCCCTTGGACCTGAGGGTGTTCGATGCCCCAGTGTAGGGGAATGCCAGGGCAGAAAGATATTTTCTTTATTTACATTTGAAATGTTTCCCCCTTTCCAGGCCTCCCCTTCAGAACCCCCCTAACCCATCCTCTCTCCTCCTGCCTCTATGAGGCTGCTTACCCACCCATCCACGCACTCTTGCCTCACCACCCTAGCATTCTAGTGTGTCATTCTCCTACTCTGGAGCATCAAGACTTTACAGGACCAAGGCCCTCCACTCCAGTTGGTGCCAGATAAGGCCATCCTCTGCTACATATGCATCTAGAGCCATAGGTCCTTCCATGTGTATTCTTTGGTTGATGATTTAGTCTCTGGGAGCTCTGGGGGGGTTGGTTGTTTGATAGTGTTGTTCTTCCTATGGAGTTGCAAACCCTTTCATCTCCTTCAATCCTTCCTCTAACTCCTCCATTGGAGTCACCGTGCTTAGTCCAATGGTTGGCCGCAAGCATCCACATCTGTATTGGTAAGGCTCTGGTATTGGGGCAGTCTCTGGATGGCCGTTCCTTTAGAATTTGTTCCACTCTTTGACCCTGTATTACCTTTAGACAGGAGCTATTCTGTATCACAAATTTCATGCAAAATAACCTCATGACTTCTTTTTGTTTAAAGATGTAGTCTCCATGTGTCCCTGACAAAGGGTTAATTTAAAAGTTTGTTGGCTTATTTTTGGTTCCATTAAAGTTAAAGCTCCTCAAGGGACAGAAGTGATTGCACATAAGCAAGTTCCCATCCTGGCCCAGTGTTAGGCTTCGCTCTGCATCCTGATAAAGAAGCACCAGCAATGTAAAGATGACACACACTTATAAAACCTTTGAGTCATTGCAGCAGATAGGCACAAATATATTTAGCTCATATGCTTCCAAAGTTGGGCACATTTGGGAAATTAAGGGTTCCTATGTATTTCACATGACCAACAGCTCCTGGTTTGCCTCTGTGCTGATGTTAGTACACAGAAATATAACACAAATAGGCCATGCTTTTGGGTGAGTCATTAGAAGGTAGAAATTTGCAATATGAAAACCAAACCTTTCCAGCCTGTCTAATTTTAGTAGTTTCTATATTTCTGTTTCCTCATTTGGGGAACCTTCTAGAGAATTTGAAAGCTTATGTAGAAATGATAAGAATGGCTGCAAGTTTTATATATCAATCAATGTTCTTCTACACCCCTATAATGGAAAGCAGAGATTTTCTTGACTGTTTTCCTAACTGTAATCCTGTCTCTGCATCTAGAAGAATTTAAAGTGTTTCTCTGACTGTCTTCATAATTGTTTGGAGGGACCCCTGGCATACAGAAGTGAATTTATTAATTTTTATATCTCAAATTTGTATTCACCTTTGCCAAAATAATATCATAATAGAACAATGCATTCATTAAACGTTTTAACAAAATAAGTGAATTAAGATGATAATTTAACATTTGAATACTTATGAAACAATATAAAACACTCAGCAAAAACTTTGAAGATAAATTATTAATTATTCAATGCATTGGAATGCACGAGTTTTTAAAAAAGATATTCTGATTACCTTATTATTTTAATTTCTAACTTTAATTTGGTCTGAATTTAGCTCAGATGTTCTTTGTATATTCTATCATTGTCCCTCTGAATTACTATCTATTGAAATTACTTAGCTCATATTTGATAACTATAAGATTTCTAGATGCTACTTTTGAATGTAAAGAATGTGAGATGAAACATAGTAGATATGGCAAAAGTAACATGATTAGGATGGCCTTATACCAGTTTATGTAAGCCAATGAATTACAGAAATCAATATCTGACTTTACAGTCTTATTTTTCTCTCATAATTACATGGAACCAATTATTCTCACCACCTGTGATGCTAAATAGCTTTATTTGCAAAATATTTTAGGTCTGTAGTTTTACATCTGGTCTTTGTGTTCTAGGCCGCTTTGAAATCACTATGTGTCACACAACTGGTTTCAGACATAAGGTTATTTTCTACAACAGCATCTCAAGAATTGTAGTAGAACTGGATAAAATTGTTTTTACCTTTTAGAGGTTACATGTAAGCCCCTTTTGCTGAAAGCATTGAACACTTAGGATATGCTTGGAGCTGGATATAAGCCTCATTTTTGCAGTCTATATTTCATAGTAGCAGAAAATACAAGGAAAGATGCCAAGAGAGGGGAAAAATAATAGCCCTGTCTAGCTTCAATACCTATGTATCACAATAATGACCTGCAAGCAAGATATGTATAAAGACACAAAAGTGGCACTCACCATGTTGGTGATCATCAAAAGTTGTCTAATTGGACTTAGACTTGTCAACAGAATAACAATCACGTTTGGTCATAGAAATTGAGCCCACTTCCTGGGGCTTGTGAGGTCATGAACCTTCAAAATACTACCTGATTTCTAAATGAACATAATTCTTCACTTTATTCTACATATATTCTTCATATAAGAGGTAACTGTTTTAGTGGTTATCCAATACAGTATGGTCAGTCCTGAAATTATATACATACAAAACCGAAAACTGATTCTGAAAGTTATATGTTCATATATACTTACACATACATATGATGCACATATATGTACAATTATATAAATATATGTAATAATAATCAAAGAGAAGGAGGTTTTCAATTTGAGAATAGTGGGGGATGGAATAGTTTGAAGAGGGGGTACCTGGGAGAAGAGGTTTGAAAAGAGGTACTAGAGGAAGGAAGGTATGCAATTCTTTCTAGTTTAAAATACATTTTCAAAATATGGGAAAATATTATAAGAGAGTAAGATGGTTCAGCAATTAAAAGTGTCTGCTGGGCAAGACTGCATTCATGTGTTTGATTCCCAGAGCACATGTAAAATTGAAGAAAAGTACTGACCACAAAGGTGTCTTCTGACTTCCACATGCATCTTTATACTTACTTCTATGATAAAATATCATGAACAAGAACAACTTGGAGAAGAAAGATTTTATTTTATTATACTTCCACATAGCACTCTGTCAGTGATGGAAGTCAGGATAGAACTCAAGCAAGTCAGGAGGCAGTAATTGAACCAGTAACCTTAGGGCAATGCTGCTTACTGGCTTGTTCAGCCTTGTTTCTTATACCTTTCAGAACCACGTGCTCAAGGGTTATACTGCCCCCAGTAAGCTGGGCCCACCCACACCAATAATTAATTAATAAAATGTCCCACAGGCTTGCCTGGAGGCCAATCTAGTGGGAATATTTTCCTATTAAGATTGCCTCTTTCTGAATGACCCAATTCTATGTTAAATTAACATACAAACTAATGAGCACAGCATGTATGGACACATGCACCTATATGCCACACACATGTAAACACAATAACAAAAAATTGAATAAAGATAATTTTTAAAGAGCTAATAAAAAATCAATAAAGCTCTTCGCATGGTGCCTGGCATATTGAGACCACATGACAGTGCCATCTGCTACTAGTAATGGTTTTATGTGATAACAAAAGAGTTGTTATTAACAAGAAAGTGGTTATCTCTTGTAGGATTAGGGTTTAGGGAGTAAATCAAGCAGGGAATGAATTACATTACCTGGGGAAATCATACAACTATAAAAATGGCAGATTACAGAGAGCTCTATATAAACCATCAATTTTGTTCCAATTTACTAGCTATGAGAGCCATAAATTTTCTGAGACTGTGAGTTCTGGCCTGTAAGATGAAAGTTACAATATATACCTCATAAGACTGTAATAAGGATTTAAACTTGTATATATGTGAAAATATTGTATGGTGCATAATAATAATTCAAAGCTTTCCAGTGGAGAAAGAAAGGGGTGCAAAATATACAAATATTAATAATGTAAGAGAGAGAGGAACAGTAATTTGAAAACTGCTATATTATACTAGTCACAATATTGTGTAACAAATTAGCCCCCAAGTTAAGAGACTTACAACATTCATTATGTCCATTTTGTTGGGTCAGGAGTTCAGATATAACTTGCTCTGTTTTAGAATCTCTCCTAAGCCTCATTACAAATATTGGCCCAGGTTATACTTCTAGCACAAGTCACTTTGGGAAAGATCAACATCCAAGTACACTCAAGGTGGCTATTCTCATTGCCATGACAACTATTTTGTATAAGACACACCCAGTTCCTTGCTGTGGCTGCTCCATGGAATACTTGACAAGATGGAAACTCATGTCATCAGGAGATACAAGGAACAAGAACATGCTAACGTTTACAACCAATTCTTAGAAATGATATGAGTTATGTATATCTAGTTCTGATATAGGCAGGGTTATACACAGGTGTTGTACCAGTATACTGTGCTACTCTCAAAGCTTCCTCTATTCTCAAAGCTTCCTAAATACCCTTTTAAGCACTGTTGATGGCATCTATAAAAAATGAGGGATCTACAGCCATAATGCATACCTTAATGTCTTAACAACAAATTTAACATTCTGATGAACTTACTTGACCTCTCTATTTCCTTAATTGTCTTTCCTACGAAGGTTAAATAAAATAGTTATACATTGGGAGTAAAGAATTTAACAATTCTCAATATGTAAAGTACTTAGAATTGCCAAAATTAAATCCTAATGTTAGTTTATTTGGTCATTGTGGAGTCAGTTATTAGCTTTGTTCTTTAGTCAAATGATAGTCATTGTCACCAGCATTTGGATTTGTAAATTTTTGAAAAGACAAAATTGACTTAATAATAGTTACACAGACTAAAAGCAAAATGACCCAAGTGAGTCCATTTCTTCCTGCAAAACATTCCTTAGACATCCTGGGAAAATGCATTGCCTGGATCTGGTTGACAGTATAAAATAAACTCTGTTAATGGGCAAACTAAGGTATTCTGTTGAAACAAGTCACATGGGAGTAAGTCAAGGTAAGTTTCCCATGTCTTACACTGGGATACACCATGACTCCATTAGCAAAAGAGATTATTTATTGTAATTTCTCTGAGGTAAGCATGCAATTCTGGTCAAATGTTACAAATCAGAATACTGAATCTTCCACCCCACCCTTCGCGATAGCAAACACTGAAATACTGATGAAGAAATTATAGATTTTATAAATGATAAATGCTGTGAATTTTGCAGTGAAATATATACATTTATTTACAGTATAGAAATTATATTATTTCTATCTCCTCACTTTTATTGTTAGTAAGCATCACAAAAATGCTACTTGTGAAATATGTCCTTTTTCACTTGGGTCGTAATGAATTTCCCAATGGAAATTGAATTGTTTTGTGATCTACATAATAACTCAAATGTTTGAGCATGTGTAGTATAATATTTTAATTGTCCAATCAACAAAATATTTATGAAAGAATTTAAAATCCAAATGTAAAATTACTTATGCTTCTGAAGAATTATATAGGTAAAGGGAAATAGCCTGAATGTCTTAATTTAAGTATGAATTAATGACACCAGAATACCAAAAGATATCTAATTTATATAGTGTCTGGAGTATCACATAGTAATAGCACATAGAGTCTTAACAATAATGTCAGTTTTTGTCAAGTACTCTGCCAAATCCTTCCCATTTGCATCTCATGTAAATCTCACATAAAGTCCTATATTAACTGCAAAATGTGTGCATATGTGTATGCGTATGTGTGTGTATGTGTGTATAGTCAGTGTGTATAGTCTGTTTGTAAGAGTGTATGTGTGTGGTCTATGTGGGTTGTATGTGGTGTGTGTGTGTGTGTGTGTGTGTGTGTGTGTGTTTGTCTTTGTGTGTATGCATATATTATTCATGATATTAAGCCTCCAAAAGTCAATGTGAAGAAGGGGACCTTCACACATTGCAGAAAAGGAACCAGAGAATAGAAAGACTGAAACAAGAAAGAAGCAAAATCCAGTCATGGTGGCTCACACCTGTAATCCTAGTACTTGGAAGGCTGATGAAGGAGGACTACCGCAACTTCAAGGCCAACCTAGAGTACAGTGATTCTCTGTTCAAAGAAGGAAGGAAGTGAGGAACAAATAAATGAAAAAGAAAGGGGAGAAGTAAAGAAGAAAAGGAAGAAAGGAGACACAATAAAAGCAGTGAATTTCGAAGGCAGGACTAGAAGTTTGTTATGGGCTGTATAACTTTGAAGTCACTGAAGATGTGGCAGACAGTTATACTCAAGACACCCAGCTCTCTCATTCTACCTTGTTCCTTCATTTTCTCTGAACTCCCAGGTGACCTAGGAAATGGAAACCTTGATAAATGGTAGCAACCTGAACATCTGGGGGCTGTTAAAATACATTCCTTGCATGAGCCTTCAATGTTAAACATAATCTCAACAAAATCTATTATCTTGGAAATATGACCATGACTAGACAGAGACAACAGCCAGCATTTATGTGATTTCCTCTTAAATATAAATTCCAAGTTTGAAAATGCAGATGTGAAGGTCTTCCCTCTACACACCTCAAATGTAACGCTCTACAAGAGCCTATAACAATACCAGAGCCCCCCTCCCCCTAACTCTCTGGGAGATGCCAGTGGACTATAATACTATTTTCCTACAATCTGTGATTGGAGTGGGTACTTGGAATTTGGGGAGTGACAGCCTATTATCAGTTCTAACAATAAGAGAATTGAATAAGTTTTGAGCCTGCATTGAAGGAGGGAAGAAAATGAATACTTCTTGACTACTCTTAAATGCCAAAATACTTTCTTGGCCTTCAGCTTTTATTAGTGCATTTTTTCCTGAGGTGTATATATTTTTTAAATGTAGCTATTTGAAAGACTCTGAAAAGGAAGATTTATATTTAAACTCATTTAAACAAATATTTTAAAACCATGCCTATTTGATTCCATATTATTATTGTTATGGTTTTCCAATACATCTCTTTTGGCAATTACATGTTGAGATAGGGAATGCATTTATAGCATTGATAGGGAAAGGATCTATTGCATGCATGGTACACAAATAGCCTCTGCTTTAGTAGTATAATTGCCAGAGAGAAAAACAACATAAGGCTCCTGATAAATTATACTGAATCTAATGAGCAGCCCTCAGGATGCTTTTAGCTCCTCATTGTCATTGGCAGTTCATTGTATTTGAGCAGCCATAGATAAAGTGTAGAGAAACCCTGCACTCTAATTTGGCTTTTTAAGTAAAGTTTCCATGAATTCTCATCTGTAAGGCAAGACAGATTCAACAAACCTCTTAGGACAGCCTCTGGTGTAGGCAAACAATCTGGCACCAAATGCAAACACCCCCATCCATCCCACATTTGTGTGCTGAGTCAAAATGCTATAGGAATATAAATTCCTGCCCAGCTAACTCCAGAGCTCCTTGCATGTTCTCAGAGATCCTTTTGTAGAGTGCTGTCCCAATTTTTCCTATTCTGTGCTAATGGGCAGATTGCCTTACAAGTACAAATCATTATCAGAATAGACCTGGGACTTGACAGGGCCTTTCATCAGCAATTTCAAATGCACTGGGCTGGATGCTAAGGCAAAAGACTCAACCTGTTCTGAAAGCAGGTAAGCTGTGCCACAAGTTAGCTTCTGGAAAAGGCAAGTGCAAATGAGGCCCCACAGTCCTCTAAACTGAAGAAAAAGAAGTTTCAGTGCAGAAAGGTGTTATTTTCGCCATTTCCCTAAGCAGCTTTCTCTCTCTTTTTGCCCCCTCGAACAGCTTTCTTGCTCATTTAAAAAGTACTAGAATATGAATGTTAAATTTAAATATACCCTTAAAAGTTATATAAGTAATTGCACTACAGCAATGCCTGAGGAACTTTTACAGGTGAAAAGAAATGATTAATTAAACCTCATAATTCTGAATACCATACTGGATGGTGTGTCATGGGATTTACATATGATCTTGGGTATAAAATGGCTTGTTTCTTGTTACCAAATTTTAACTAAAGTTGCACATCAAAAAATGAGGGAAAAACTCTGTATTTTTAAAATAAAGTGCCACTGAGTTATTAGTTTAACTGGGCATACCACATGCACTGGATGTGTCTCTACCCTGTTCAAAGTCTTAGCTTATCATCCCATAATCACAGCACAATATAAACAAGATGGCAATGTGCTACCATCCAAGAGATGTAAGACAACAAAAAAGAAGCTCATAGACACATTGAATTCCTGAAACGAACCCCACAAGAACAAGTACAGTGTTTTTATGAAAGTTCAGTGTGGAAGGAGATTTTTTTTTATCTTATGTGCATCTTCTAGGGTTGTATCCTAAATTGAGATTACTATTTTATTTCTACTAGAAATTTCTGAACTATAGATGCCTCATAGCACAAGATAAGTGAAGATGAATATAAAAAAAAATATAAGCATGCCCACAGTCTCACAGTAACGATGCATGTATGTGTGTGTGTATGTATGGATGTATATATGTATGGGTGTATGTATGTAAGTCTTTGGGAGCCTTGAAGAATCCACAGAAATAACCATATTTATTTTATATATATAACTTATTAATATAGCCTTAGGTTAAAAGGGTGCTAAGAAAAACTCAATAGGCTGGTTAGAAGATTCACTATGCCATGTGTAAAAGACATGCTGAATATAGACTGTATAGAGAATAGCAAGCATTGAACCAGCACGCATATGTATTCAAAATGTGAACATTTTAAAACACTTGCCAGAGCAAAAAAGAATGGAAGGCAATATGATCCAAGATAGAATCCCAAACAGAACAAATGAATAAAAATAATCTAAGGTCTTTTCTGGTTTTCTGTCTTGACTCTAAAAAAACTAGCAGTATAAACAAAGAGAGGATAGTGCGAGGAAGAGGTATTGAGGGAGGCTAATTAGTGATGGTTCAATGAGATTAACACTAAAGTTTGTGAATGAAATATAAACAAAGCAATCTGTATCTCCAAGAGGAAAGTGGACTTATTCTGCTAAAGTCACCCAAGCCTTACAATCTACTCTGAATATTATCAGTGTGTGGAAAATAGAGCTTAGCATGCTAAGAGGAAGTAGAACACTTCTTTGAACCACAGCATGTTGAGACTGCATAGCAAATTAGCTGCATATTGTCTTTGCATTACCTCAAATTAATGAAGTGGAGAACAGGAATACAGTGAAGGTCACATCTTTGTCATGACTGTTTTGATATTCAGAGTATGATGAGTTTAGATGTGAAGGCTTTGTCATTCCCATCCCTGTCATGTCATCCAGATAGGGAAATGTGACTTAACTCGCCAAGTGCATCTCAAATTTACGTTCACATGAGTGGGAAGTTAAGGGAAAAGTAAACTAGAAAACATTTTGGAGACACATAAATCATCTACAAAAGCAGGAACTTTGTTTTGGTACTATCTAATTCCTTTTACTCTTTAAAGAAATCAAGAATGAGAATCTTCTAGGTGGTCTAGAAATAGGAACAGGAAAATACAAGGCACGTGTGTGGAAAAGCCTGCAGCAGCTCCATGGAAGAGCGAGAGTGGAATATGCATGTCTCCATCCTCACAATCTCTCCTCATTAAAATGTTCACATTTCAAATTCACATTCAAAGGGTGCTTGCCCCTCCCCTGAATTAGGGCCACTTGCTAATTTGACATTTTGGGAGATTTAACTTATTCCACATGAGATTCTTGTAGTGGTATCTTATTCCCTTTATCTTTCTACATTTCAGATTATGTTCAAAGGATAGTGAATATTTAACCTACTTATTTTTTGTATTTCCTCCCTTGTAGGCATCTAGAACATAGTAGATTTGTTACATATGAGGAGGAGTGGGGCAGATAGTAGGATGAGGGCATGCATTTGAAACTGTCAAATAAACCAAATTCACCTGCAAGAATCAAAAATTTCATTTATGACTAAAAAAATTCTTTAAGAAACTGTGAGTGAAAAAAGTGTGGCTTTTAAAATTGGTTTGTATTGTCTTATGGAGAAAATTGTAAAAAAGTTATAGTTAGAGAGCTCATTGGGAAATTAAACTTTTATAAATCACAGAATAAAATAAACCCATGTACAGCTCAAAGTATGGATGGCATGGTCTTCTCTGTCATGAAATCTAATATTAGGTGTACTTTTGAATTTACATATGTGAATTAATTTCAGTTACTTTTTATATTAGAAAGAATGCATTCCAAGACATTTTAATATACTATTCCCTAAAATCCCTGATATTTATAATACATAACAAGGTTAATGAAAGTTTCATTACCTTTCATTCTCAAATACAGTGTGTTCTGGGTTATGCTGGTGAACACTTTTAAATGGATTAAAAATGATAGGAATCGAAGTCAGAATCATAGAGCTGAGACACTCTGGGGATGGTCTTGGAGACAGAAGGAGGTTCAATGTCTCAAGGAAAGCAGTTGGTTTCTAGAACCAAATACTACCAATAAAGAAATAGTCCCCCCAGAACAATCTTTCTAATATCTTCAATTAAGCCCAGAAAGACCCTTTTCAAATTTCTGATCTCCACAATGAAAAAGATAGTCAATTTCCACACCCTATGACTTTGTAAAATGGGTTACAACAGCAATAGGAAACTAACACAGACATTCATGACTACATTAGAAAAAATTGTTTCATAGCAGTCTTTTAGAACCATAAAACTAGAGAGGGGTCTTTCACACCAAGGAGGGTCATTGAGGCCTCTCAAGTCTAAAAACACGCAGCTTGTACATCACATGGCTGATATCTTTGTTTACGTGCATGTTATTTGTTGCATATGGGTGTGTTTGTGTGTGTGTTTGCATGTGAATGTGCTTGTCTTTTTGTATATGTGAATGTATGCATTTATGTATATGCATGTGCGCGTATGTGTATCTATGTTCATGCATGTGTATATGTGCATATGTGTGTGTTCATGTGTATCTGTGTGTGTATGTGTGTGTCTGTGTGTGTGTACATCCTTAATCACTGGCTAGTCACTGCCTATCTGGACTTCTTTCTTCTTAACTGTGGCACTGACTCCAATACACACCTCAAGGATCTTGCAATGCAGCCTCCAGTCAGGAATAGTTTGTTTGTTTCTCTCTCTCTCTCTCTCTCTCTCTCTCTCTCTCTCTCTCTCTCTTTCTTTATTTCTTTCTCTCTTTTATTATTTACATGAGTCTACTGTCGCTGTCTTCAGGCACTCCAAAAGGGGACATTGGATCCCATTACAGATGGTTGTGAGCCACCATGTCATTGCTGGGAATTGAACTCAGGATCTCTGGAAGAGCAGTTGGTGCTCTTAACCACTGAGCCATCTCTTGCTGGGCAGTAGTGGCACATGCCTGTAATCCCAGCACTTGGGAGGCAGAAGCAGGCAGATTTCTAAGTTCGAGGCCAGCCTGGTCTACAAAATGAGTTCCAGGACAACCAGGGCTATACAGAGAAACCCTGTTTTGAAAAACAAACAAACAAACAAACAAACAAACAAACAAACAGAATGGCTTGTCTCTGGTGTGAGCATCACCAAGTCACTTGCTTACTTGCTGGTTCTGGATGATATTTTAATTGTTTTTTAATCAAAATCCATATTTTTGGTATAAGATGAAAGCATTGTTGATGGTTTGGGGCTTTTTCTTATCTGGCTTTAGGAAACAATTCCCTGAATTACCAAAATATATTACATATATAGAGAATATTGAGAAACGGCCCCAAGTTAGCTGATACTTTGATGTTATGTCCACGAGATAAACTCTGGTAAATTCTTAACCTTCCATCCCAAGAAATGATACATAAGGAACATGGAGTAAAGGTTAAAAGTCAAATCACACCCACCTGTGTTCAGAGAACAGATAAGCTGAGACCCACCCACCCCCACTACTACCTCCAAGAACCTGACAAAAGCTACCCGAATCACATTGTTTCCATAGATGAACCTAGTATGTGACTATTTGTTCTGATCACCTGAAATCCAACTATCCCAACACTAAGAGGCTACCTCGAAAAGAAGCATGCTGGCCTGTTCCTTCTTCTGTTCATTGCTTCACCTGTGTCATGTAAAGGAGTCTGTGATATATCATCTTGTCATTATAGCCCTCTGAGGATGTGTGCTTTTACACTAGACCATAACCTGTAACATCCTGCCATGACTTGGTTTGGTTTGTGGTCCTGTTGGGGGAGCCTTATCAATCATTTAGTTCCTCCAAAGTGCCATCTCTCAAGTTGGGTTGAATATAAAGGTTGGCAGGAAATGACCTGAACAGAAACATTTTGTCCCTTTCTTGTCTCTCACTTCCCACTCCTGCCCACACTTTTTTTTTCTTGTAAACATCTATAATGTACAAGTTAAAATGCTTCCCTTCTCTTTCCACCAATGAAAAGCACATCAGCATTGGAATGTTGGTATCTTTTATAACTTAATGCCCACGCTCATTCTATAGGTAATAAATGACAAAACACCCAAAGAGTACCTGAGCTAGACTGTGGAAAAGGAACGGTTTCGTGACAGCTGGATATATGAGATTTTTCTCCCACATGCCTCTGACCTTTACAGGGAGACAGACATTTCAGTGGTAATGAAATCTGCAGTCTCTGTTGACAGGGAAAGCATTTACGAATGACAATTTTTATCACATAGTAAATTGTCCCAAATGCAGCCAAGAGAGTAGTGCTTTTGTCAACTAGAAGTTTCAGCATTGAGCTTAAGCCACCAATAAAATCTTTAAAAAACAAAATAAAGCAAAACAAGAAAAGCCTTTCTAGGCCTTATGTCATTTCTGATTCAAATATTGACAGATTCTTTCTGCTCAAAGAAATGGTCCCTTGCTAAATTCAGACATCTAAGGTTACACATTTTATGAATTAGCATCAACATAGCATAATTAGAGATTAAAAAGAGAAGGGGCAGTTAGTAAAGTTATGGTAGAGGTGAAGTAAAAATGAATAAAGGGTGTTATATGCATGGAGAAAAATGTCATGGAGAAACTCAGAGTTTTGCACACTCATTTCTACCAATTAAAAAAACTAATTCTCTATCCAATTACCAAATATAAACACCTAGTCCAATAATATATATTTTATAAAAAAACATAAAATATAACATAATAATGCACATATAGTGTATCTCCTTTATTAAATTTTATATTTTCTTTTTTAGTATGAGAACCAAATATGATGGTAGCAACTGACAAGTTTGAGCACATGTTGGGAGACTTACTTTTCAAGCCAGGATGAAGGAATTTCTGGGTACGTAAACTAAGATCATATCGCCTCTGGGGAAACATTTTAACCTCCTCTTTTTATATAAGTCACTTAGGTCAGAATTACAAAAAGAAGACTAATATTTCTTATCACACAAAATTGACTTACATATGTTTTTCATTAGACTATTTTGATTTAAATATTTCATAATATACACAACATTTTTATATCAGCTTTATTCTATTGCTGGTAGCAATAGAGAAAAGCAAATTGTAGAAGATTTATAACAAATATCCATCAAAATACAGGATTCTTTATATTTAGGGGTCTATCTTTGTTTTCATTAGATGCTAAGAATCTACAGTAGAATTAATTGCACAGGAATAAAGGTCTCACAATCAGTGGTTAACAGTTTGCATTGTGCCATTACTCTTTGCATTTATTGTCATAAATAGGAGGAGTTGCGGGTAAAGCTCAGATCATTTTGTTATCAATTACATGGGATTTGTTCAGAATTAAGACTTCTTATCTGGGCAGGAAAATTTCAGTTCCTGAGTTTCAACTAAGGCTAGAGCTAAAAGAGAGAAATTTCATTCCTTACCCGGAGGCAACTAAAGGCCAAGATTCCTGAAGATAAAATTCTAGTATGATCAATGGAAGAGACAGTTCAGAAGTTCTATTTTCTGTCTAATGTTTTGTGGAATAGTAAAATATGTGTCTAATAAAAATGCTTTCTTCAAAATTAAATGCAAGATGATATTATAGGAGTATTTCTACATTATATGCCTTTCTTCTCCACAGGACATCACATATTGTAGCACTTCACCTGTCGGGATAATAAGTGAGTAAACATATATAAATACTCTCTTTATTGTCCTCCAAAACCAAAGGTTTAGACACACTCAAACATGAGTAGGTCACATAATGTGACCTAATCGCTTTTCAATTATTTTACTTCCTTGATTAGTTTAAGGTAACATTTTGATTGCTGCCATGGCAACCCGCACTGCTTTATTCTAGTACTTTGGGATAACTATTTTTTCATTACTTTACAGATTCCAGTTTTTGCTAGATTATTCATATACCAAGTTCATGATTAAACCTCATCTTATTACAACCAACAAAATACCAATATATTGTTAACATTTTATGAACTGAATATACACATGTGTAATTAAATGCTCTACAAAGCATTCCCAAATGACTGGGCATGTTGGACCTGGTTTTGTTTTGGGGTTCTCATAGTCTTTTGAATCCAGTTAATTTATGTTTACTGGACAAGCTGTTCTGTCATATTTGTATTAAATCCTAGAGAAATGTTCATCTTTCCTGTATGGCAAATCAATCCTGATGAATAATTATTGAACTTTCCTACTCAAACATAGATTCCCAATCACTCATTTAGTCTGCTAGCCACATTAGAATATTTGGCATCCTCTAAACTTTTAAAATACTTTTATAATTTTATTTTTCAATTATTTTATTTATTATTTTTACATTCCAAGGGTTACCTACCTTGCCAGTCTCTATTCCCAGATTTTTTCACCCCACATTTCCTCCCACAGAGATGGTGCTCCCCCACCCTCAGCCCCCCACCACACCTTCCCAGCCTTCCCCTTCCCTGGAGCATTCTCTCCCACTGAGGCCAGACCATGCAGTCCTCTGTTAAATATGTGCCTGAAGCCACACACCAATTCATGTATGCTCTTTGGTTGTGGCTCAGTCTCTGGGAGCTCCCAGGGGTTTGGATTAGTTGAGACTGTTGGTCTTCCAATGGAGTTGTCATCCCCTTCAGCTCCTTCAATACTTCCCCTAACTCTTCTATAAGGGTCCCTGACCTCAGTCCAATGGTTGGCTGTAAGTATCTGCATCTGTCTCGGGCAACTGCTGGTAGATCCTCTCAGAAGACCACAATGCTCTACTCCTGTCTGCAAGCACAACATGGTATCAGTAATAGTGTCAGGGTTTGGTGCCTGCCCATGGCATGGGTCCCAATTTGGGCCTGTCACTGGATAGCCTTTCCTTCAGTCTCTGCTCCATTTTTGTCCCTGCATTTCTTTTAGACAGGAACAATTCTGGGCCAAAAATTTTGGAGGTGGATTGGTGAGCCCATCCCTCCACTGAGGAACCATGTCTATCTACTGAAGGTGATCTTTCCAAAATCCATCTCCCCACTGTTGGGCATTTCATCTTAGGTCAAACATTTTAAAATTTCAATGGGTGACTTCAAGTTGATGGTGGGGCAGGGAGTGGAAATAAGCGATTGGTGATATTCATTTAAATGTGTTGGTAAGCCTATAGGCAGTTTGTTCTATTACCTTTCTCCCTCTGAGTTCTAGCTCGAAGGCTGCTTATCTGTGAAACTTTCCCTGTCATTTAGCCCACACTATGCCTAGAAAAAGCACCAAAATGAATCACTCAGATTTCCATACTTAACCACACAAAGATACTTCTGTGTTTTATCACATTGTGGTCTACCACAGTCCATTGTTCATGCTTCTCTCTTCTGGACTTCAAGGCTTAAGAAACTCATGACAAGACTTATGGCCCTAGTTAGTACATGTAAGATGGAACATGGTTGTTGGCATCCAGGAAAAGCTATTTAGGTCTTCTAGGTTTCACTAACCAATATATTATCAGTCAGAGCTGTAATCTATCTAGGAGTCCTATGAAACATGAGCATTATGATTATTAGTAGAACTTGGCTCCTTGTAGACTGTTGATGAGAGTCCTCAGATTTTTTTTTGTTGGCTGTCAGCTGGAGATTGCCCTTTATCGTCGGTCATCAGAACCCCACTACACTGCAGTGCTACATTTGGCAACTGATTGTTCATAGCCAGCAAAGAATAATCTTACAGAATGTGACCACAAATATATATATATATATATATATATATATATATATATATATATATATATCTTTGCTACATGATATTGCTTAGAAAGCTGTCATCTTCTCCAATAGTTAACTTTCATTGTCAATTTAATCTATTAAATAGGAACACCAGCCTGGGAAGACAGTCTCAGTGAAGGCTTGTCTAGATGAGGCTGGTATGTGAAAATCATTCTGACTATGTTAACCAAAGTGGGAGATTTAGCTTAAAAGTAGGTAATACTTCTAGTATTCATGGACTTGGGTCCTATATTATATGCAAAAGAAGAGAATAAACCCAGTGCTGGAAAGCTTGTATGCATTCATTTTCTCCCTGTGCACCCCCCCTCTCTCTCTCTCTTTCTCTCTCTTTCTCTCTCTCTTTCTCTCTCTCTCTCTCTCTCTCTCTCTCTCTCTCTCTCTCTCTCTCTTATCTTATCTCTCTACTCTTATCTCTCTCTTCTCTTATCTCTCTCTTCTCTTATCTCTCTCTCTTTCTCTCTCTCCTTTTTCACTTTACGTCCTTACATCCTGTTGACTACCCCCTTCCATTACCTCCTCCCACAATCTTTCTCCCATTCCCCCTTTCCCTTCTCCTCTGAGTAGGTCCCCCCCGCCCCGAGGTATACCCCTACCCTGGCACATCAATTCTCTGTGAAGCTAGGTGCTTTTCTCCCACTGAGTACCCACTAGAAGAACATCCTATGTTCAGAAAGCAACTTTTAGGACAGTCCCCACTCAAGTTGCTCGGGACCCACATGAAGACTAAGATGCACATCTGCTACATGTGTATGGAGAGACCTAGGTCCAGTCCCTGTATGTTCTTTGGTTGGTGCTTCAGTCTCTAAGAGCCTCAAGGATTCAAGTTAGTTGAATCTTTTGGTCTTCCTGTGGAGTTCCTATTCCCTTAATGACCTGCAAACGTTCCTCCTATTCTTTTTCAAGAGTCCCTAAGCTCTAGTACTGCTCGACTGTGGGTGGATGCATCTTTCTAGTCAGCTTCTGACTGGAGAGATCTGCAGCTGCTTTTAGCAGCTTCCTTGGCTTCGCTGAAATGGTGGACTATATCTTAGAATTTAAAACCAAAATAAAAAATAAACTTTACTTTTTAACATTGCTCTTCTAAAGGTGTTTTATCACAGCTTTTATCACAGATGATAAAACTAAGCCATGACCTCCTCAATCAAAAGGAAAAAGACTATCAAATCCAAAGGAAAAGGGTATGAACACTAGGGGACATGGATCTTGGGCACCACACTGGTAGAAGAGTTTATCTTCTACCAACTGTATCCTAAAGGAAGTAGTATAAACAAGGTGGTTCTAAACAATGTAATACAGTGACCCCAAACCAGAGACCCAGAAACCAGTAAAAGTAGAGGTTCTAAATATCATTACAAATATTCAAATTTATGCAGATAATCATGCTTCTCTCTCACTGCTTAATGAAAGGAAAACAATTAATTACTTAATCAGTAGTTTCATTATTTAATCACTAATAATTAGTTGCTAATATTACTTTTTAATATTTCTAATTACATTTATGAATAAAAGATCTGCTGATTTAATTAAACAATGATCCCTACTTAGAGAAGTAGAGCTGCAATCAAGTATTTTTAATTCCTTAAAGAAAGTGAGTTGTTTATTGAGAATGCAGAACAGGCTTTTAGCAAGCATAATATTTATTTAGTTATTTAGGTCTGTTTTAGGGGTCCAAGAAGGAATAGTTCCTAGATGGCCTGCCATTTTACGTATGGCTCATCCAGACAAAAGAAACTCACAATCCTTTGAAATGACGTGGCTGCAGTTGGTCTTAATAACACCTTTCAAACAAAGCATTGATGATTAAATACAATTTATGGTGAGATAATCAAGTTGAAACTGCCACCATTTTTTTTCTCCATAAATTCCAAAATTGTCAAATTCTTGAGGATAGAATTTGAGAACAAAGCTTTTATTTAAATAGAGTTATTTTCTTATGACAAAGTCTAAAAGTTCAATCATTCTAAAAAGATACTTGTGTCTGGGAGCCTCTAACCATGGTAAACACCATGTGAAACATTTCCCAGTATTACTATTAATAGGCATAAACCGAAACTCATCCAGAAGTAACTTGTCAAGCAGAGTCTATGTAGTCTAAGTGCGGTGTGTGTGTGTGTGTGTGTGTGTGTGTGTGTGTGTGTGTTTGAACAGCAAATTTAAGGTATCCAGATATATTAAAGCTATGTTAATTAACTTATTCATTATATTCCACAGAAATTTAACATAGAACGTGTTCTTCTCTTTGTGTCCTGGCTATTAGAAGATGTTTTATTCCAAAGAATAAGTTGAACATGAAAATGCACTGGGCTTAGAAGAAATCACCTTGGATTTACTTCTTGCTCTTTTGTAAACTGCACTTCGGACTCTATCCAACTTCTCCACTGACAAGTGGGAGAAAAGGATTTAACTTGAGAAATCTCAAGGCCATTTTCTGTACTAAAAGCTTTGTTTCAGGTCATTGGTATATTTTATGCCTATAGTTATCTTGGAAGTACCCAAACACAATCATTCAAAATATGTAAATGTTTATAAGACTTCAAAGGTGGCCCACACATACACATCTTAAAACCCTCTTACTTGATGAATTCCATGGCACTCACTTGCAGTAATAGCATAGCAATAAGAAATCTTTTTATTTATTTTTACGTTTTCCTAAGTAAAAATATTTTTCTTTACTGCTCCTCCTCCCTTTCAAAAATAAAAAAAAATTTAAAAAGTATCCAAAATGGGGGTTCCCTTAGAACCAGCTGACAAATACATTTGGAGTCAGATTTCTTAGAATATATCTAAAGTAGTATTGCAGTTTGTCTCTTCTCTTGCCCAAGCAATTCCAATTTAATTCAGCAGAACATAGTCAGCACTGCCAATGTTGGGGCTAGGGATATGTTCTTGCCATTGTGTTGCGTAGCATAAAATTGTGAATACACATAGTAGCCACCTTATTAAGAACTGGCCTATTTCATCCCCTAAAAAAAAAGAAAGCAATATTTATATGTACTTGTCATCTGCTTCAAAACCCAAAGCCAAACACTGGAACTTGGCACTAAGCCCGACAAAATTAGTCCCACTAATTGAACGGCCTTTGACTCACAGGAGAAGAGCAACATTTGATGTTCAATTTATAAATGATAAAATTATATGCACCACTGGTAGAGATGCTCAACCTAATTTTTCCATTCTGTAAGGATATTTGAAATGTGTACTTATAAAGAAGACAAAGTCATTTTTACTGGATACAAAGTAATGTCGCTGAGTAGAAATAATTACATAACTATCAAGAAAGGCTTGAACATACATATTCAGGGTCTCGGCTTGAATACTTAAGATGAAGTAAATTTTGAAAAAAAGCAGTTAATTTACAAAGAATTTAACTCATAAATAGAAAAGTTCAACATTGATACTGTCCATATAATATATTGATAAGTAAAGCAAACTATTTTGTTCATCTTTCTAAATTCATAAATTATAACCTGAAATGTGCCCAAATATGAGTGCGAAGGTATATGATCACTCTTGTTAATCACCCGAGGTCTTACCTGTCAGCATCCAGCAAAGGTCACGAAGGATTCTTGAGGAGAGATGAAAACACCTGTTTTTGTAAGCGACTTTTAATTTTTTTTCAATTGCCAGCCTTTAAATAGAATAGCACAAAATGTCAAAATTATTCATCAAGGTGCCGGTGAGAACTACTCATGAATATGGAAATGAGGATCATAATAGTAAGTCCAGCCAGCCATCCTCCTGGCCAAAGATTGTTCCTGTCATGGCTGCTAAGGCAGATGTTATAAACTGGCAGCCCGTGGGCTGAAAAGTCCCATTGGTACTTCTTGAGAGGCTTTAAACATTTTTAAATTGGCAGATTTTCATATAAAAATATAGTTTCAGCTTTTCTTGAAAAAAGGCAAATATCTGGCAACATTGACCCAAATTTTCACAAGGCAATAATAGGGAAGACATAGATAGCAGCTGTGTCCTTTATCCAAGACTCTCTCAGGCATATGACAGTTCTCCAGCATTGTATCATGCCCAATTCTCAACTCACTAACTTACCTGCCTGGATCCCATAGGCATCTGAGTTTGCCACTTTATGGTCAGAAAATTAAAGCAGTAATTGCCAAAAAAATGCCCTCCACATCTTAAAGGTATCTTCCCATTCCTATTTTACCAAACTATATGTCCTTCTTTAGCACTAGTTAGATTTTCCAGTGCCATTTCTTCCTTTATTTTTAATTTCTTTTCTCTTAAGACACAGTGTTCTCTAGGGCCCCATCATAAACCCTTTCACTTTTCCCATTTTCTCAGAAAAATCTAATCACACCTACAGTGTCAATTCTTTTTAGATGTCCCTTAAGCCAATCTTTGAAAGGTTGGAAGATTTTACTTTTTTGGGTTCTCTTTATGAAACAACTGTTCTAAAATTTTTTCTTTTAAGTCTCATGCAAGTGGACAGGAAAAGGTCTCATAGAATTAGATGATAACTGTGAGCTCTATACTCTAACTAAAGAAAAGTTACATCCATACTCAGTCATCTTTATTAAAAAAAGAACGTCTCTAATTACTTGTACTACACCTGGGCAATCTACTTCTTTAATGGTCTTTGTAAGTTCCCAACTCTGGCCTCAAAATGTTTATGACATCTGAATTTTGCATTGTAAAAAATTAGTTTCTAGTCATTATAATCTTAATCAGTATTACAATGACGGTTCTAGCCAAGGAAGCAATGTGCTAGGAAATAGAGAAAGAAGGAAAAAAAGTAAAAGAAAAAAATCACCACTAACTAGTCTCACTGAAGCCAAACCAAAATACTAAATTAGAGAATTCCGAGATAGGAAAAAATGCAAATCAACATTACTACCACAGCAGTAAACTATTTAAAAATATAATGTTTGACAAGGATTATTTTAATTCCTTATGTTTATACAGCTCTAATAAGGGAAGCAGAGATACAGGTGGGATTTTCAGGCCGGAATCCAGGTCCCCATTACATGCAATGTTGGCTCTCTAGTACTACTATCAAACCTGTTGTGCTTTTATTCTTTGAGTAAAAGATATAATTAGATGAATTTGCTCTAAAGTACAAGGAACTCTGTCGCATTTCCCATTGTTTGTAAAATAGAAACCTCAAGCATGGGGATGAAAATGGAGTTCTGTTCTGGCTAGTTTTCTCCCAACTTAAGACAAGCTAAAGTCACCCAAGCAGATGACACCTCAAATGAGAAATTTTCTTCATAAGATTGGGCTGTAGTCAAGACTGTAGAGCATTTTCTTAATTAGTGATTGATGGGGAAAACCCAGTTCATTTCGAGTGGTGCCATCCTGTGCTGATGGTCCTGGGTTCTCTAAGAAAGCAGGCTGAGTATGCCATGAGGAGCAAGCCAGGAAGCCCTACCCTACCATGACTTCTGCATCAGCTTCTGCTTCAGCTCCTGGCTCCAGGTTCCTGGCATCCTTCAATGATGATCGGTGATATGGGAGTGTAAGCCAAACAAACCCCTGCCTCCCCAACTTGCCTCATGGTTCTTCATCATAGCAAAATTAAGCCAAACGAATGCAAGGTATCCAACATACTTTTCTAAACACCATATACATAGTATTTTAATACCCTTTAGAAAGTATCACTCATTCTTTGTTTTACCCACCCTCTTCAACTCCTCCCAGATCCATCACTCCTCTCTTCCCACATTGTGTCTTCTATTTTGCTCTTGCTTTCTTGTTCTGCTGATTTGTTTGGCTTTGCTTAAAGACACGATCTCCCAGAAATTCTCTTGATCCCGTCTCTTATAATCTTTCTATTCCTTCTTGACAATGTTCCCTTGAGTCTTTAGCATAGGGGCTGTGTCCCATGTGCATAAATTGGGGCTGATGATCTAAGAGTTCAGTTGAACTCCACATTCTGACCACTTGTGGCTTTTTATAATGATCTCTTTATACTGAAAAAGTAAACTTTTTTTTGATAAGGGTGAAAGCTACACTTATCTGTGCATAAGAACAAGTATTCAGAGGGCTGTTAGAGATTATAATGGTTTATGAAACTAGAAGTGTATCTTGTTTCTATAGCCTCATCATTGGCTGAATTTATAGTGCCAGACATAGATTCCCTCCTAGAGAGTAAGTGTTAAGTTTAATTAGGGAACTATTGATTACCCCTAGCATAAAATGACACTGTTTTGAACATCTTGAAAATGTGGAGTCTCCCAATTTTGGTTTAAGTAAAGCATAGAAGAATGTGGAAACTTCCAAGTCAGTTGGCAAGCTAGAATTACCTCTGCGTGAACCAACAGAGGAGAGGGTCAGAATGGAGTGAAGGGTGTCCATTTTATTCCAAAAAGAGAAAGCAAGAAAGAACTTTGGAAACTCACAAGAGTTTTAAAAAAAACTTAAAAATTATAAAGAAAAGAGCAGCCACTGCATTGATAAGAAATAAACACAATATAGGTTAGGATTCATGGCTACAGGGTTGTGGGTTGGAGAAGGTAAGGGAGGTTAAAAGCTACTTCCTACACGTTAGACAGGCTGGAGGTAGGTCATAACACATGTGCAAGTCTTCTGATGTCACATCATGAGCCTCAAGTTCAGCTTATCATCTTAGACAATGATTAATCTCTGTGAATGTCACTGATGGAGAAAAAGCTAGTAACACTACCATGTAGAAAATATAGAGTAAAACATTGGCTAGTGTTTCTACAAGTGACATAACTGGTCATGTCTCGAAAATAGCTCATATTTGAATTTAAGAGTTTTTACCAATATTTGTTTAATGTTCAATGCTTTTCAAGGAATAATCCCTGGCAGATTGATATCTAAGGGTCTATATGATTAAGGTTGTAGAAAATTGTCCCTCTTGATCTTCCCAAAACATTAAATGGTCAAGGTCCTTCTTTAGATTAAAAATAAAAAAATAAAAGTAGATTCTGGCATGTTAGTTAACCAACCACAGCTGTTTTTCCAGGCTATCAAATCTATAAATAAACTACACTACACAAGAGAAATGGGTTCAGGAAAAAAATAAGGTAAAAATGATCTTTTTTCAAGAGATACAGATGATTGCTGTTGGAAAAACACTTAATTGTGAATTAATCTCAACCTTATCCTTTTGGGAATGTGTTTACCAATATTACATGTCAAAGGTTTAAAGGTTTTGCTGCAATACATAGATGAGGAGGGAAAAGTACAGCAACCCTGAAAAGGTTCTAATGGTATTGCTGCTGTTTTATTTTTATCTTCAAAAGAACTAAGAAAACATTTCTAAAGAAAGCCATAAAATGTCTCCCTTTCTACCCAGTGCATCTGGATTTTCAGAGTGGCACTTTATTTGGCCCTCTGTGTTCATTTTCATTTTCAGTGCTATGAGCAATCATCCCTGTGTATATTATCACCTGATCTATAAAGGGAACACTGAGGCCTAACTCGGAGTATTAGTCACTGCACCTTGGGAACACTCTTATGCTTCTGCCTGGCTTAGGGTAGAAGGATATGCATGTGCTTATTAATGAAACATGCATTCAATCCTGATTCACCAGTCAAGACCCAGAGTCCAACTACTTTTCTCAAATGGACTTTGTAGCCATACGGTTTGTTGTTTTCTGTCGTTTTCAGTTTCTAATATATTAAACACCATTTTCAAAAGACAAGAGTAATATAAGGAAGTACCTTTGCTCAAGTGTTTTTGTCTTTTAACCCATTTATCAATAACTTAAACCTGGTGTTTCTGAAATCATTGATTTTTTTTCCCATCAAATCTTTGAAAACTTGGTTTGGGTTACTTTTTTCCTCTGACCTACAACTGTACCTTTGTTTCTTCAGAGTCTAACCTGATAAGTGTAGTCCTCAACTCCTCATGAAGGAAACCAACACCCACAACACAGAGAGACTATTACAGAAAGCCAAAGCCAATTCAAATGCCAAGTTGTTGATCCCAGATCCCAAGGCATGCTTTTATAACACAATATCTACACCAAAGGCAGGGGGCCAGAAGATTTTAAGAACCAGGGAACAGCCAGTTTACTGTGAAACCGTGTCTCGTAGAAACATTAGAAGTTGCTTCACAAAGTCTCACCAGCTTGCCTCTCAGCACATACCTAAACATATGCTGGACAAAAGGGACATCAATAGGTATTCTAATATGAAGGGGTGAAATCTTCAAGTCCTCAACCCTCCACAAAGAACTAAAAGCAACTAGGAAAAATGAAAAGCAGAAGGAACAGTCTTCTTCAAGGAGAAGCACACCACTCCAGTTTCTCCAATGTCAAATGATTAGTCCTGAAAGCACACATACAAGTAACATTACACAGATTACACAGGTTGTATTTAGATATTTAGGATATATGTATGTATACATATACATGTAAACAATAGGGTAAAAAATAGGAGATGGACTTGAAAGAGAGCAAAGAGGAGTAGCGCATAAGAGGGTTTGAGGGAGGGAAAAAGAAAGGAAAATGTAATCATATTGTAATCTAAAGAAGTAGAAAATATTTAAAGAGCAATGTGCCTAATCACTGTGGTATCAACGTTAATACAATAATACTGCAGTGGGAATTTGAACATTATATGAGTAAAATTCAGAGACACCATTTATCTGATTCAGGACCCCAGAAGAATAAGTAATCATCTTATTTTTCCTTTTCTACCTAATGGAAATATAAAGCTAGTTAACATGAAGGGGTGAGGGAGATATAAACCAGTGGTCAAGTGCTTACCTAGTAAATGCAAGGCCCCAGATACTCTATCTTCAATATCAGAAATGAGAGAGAGAGAGAGAGAGAGAGAGAGAGAGAGAGAGAGAGAGAGAGAGAGAGAGAGTTTATAAGTTATTGGGGGTGGACCTTGAGATTTGATAGCTTGTCTCACTTCCCCTCTGCTCTCTGATTCCTAGCTACCAATGAAATGAGAGTAGACACCCCCTTTCCTGCCAAACACACTTTCCCCACTGCGATGACCTGTACCCCTTTTTAATTTGTAAACCACTCCTACATTAACCTTCTTGGCAGATATTTGGTTACACAGTGGGAAAAGTTACCGATAAATCTCACCCCACAGCAGTTTGTCATTATTATATAAAGTGAGGTCATGAGGGGTCCAAGGTATGGTTGAGTGAAAGGTTTTTATTGACGATATGAGAGAGAGAGAGAGAGAGAGAGAGAGAGAGAGAGAGAGAGAGAGAGAGAGAAACAGCCAGAGGCAGCTGGAATAGTTCAGAGCAGAGAGAGAAAACAGCAGAATAATTAACATAGCCAGCAGAATGGACCAGACCATGAGAGGAGGGTTTGGAGAGAGTGAGAGAGGAAAAGAGAAGAGGAAGACAAAAGAAAGCTCTCCCCCCCCCAAAAAAAAAAAAACAAGAAAGCTATCACTGAATGGCAAGATGATATAGGAATGGAAACTAGGGGAAGAGAAGCCTGTGAGCTGGGGAAGTTTCAGGTAGGAGGCAGGGTAAGAAGAACCAGGATGCCAGCATGGACTGGGTAACTGGTATCTGCAATGCTAACTGAGCTTGGAGGCCAGCATGCACTCGCTATTCTAATAGGCATCATAATTAGCCACTTGTCCTCGATTCCTCTTTTGAAACTGAAAATTAATAAAAGAATTAATAAAAAGTGTTCAAAACAGTGAGCAATTCCTTCCTTGCATATCTAATGATCAGATGCTGGTTTATACTTTTCCTGCATAAGTAATTGTTCAAATCTTGTCAACAATTACCTGAGTTAATAATTTTTCCATCATATTCCTCAATATGAGAGTCCTGTTCTGTTTCCTTTTTTTATACATAAATATTTGTAGCTCCAGCTAACTGAATTACCTATCATTTTTCTATTAACAATTTACTATCTAGGCTAATCAATGACTTCCCAGTGTCCTGCTTCATTGTTAAACATATTTCAATTTGGTGGCATTTAGACCTGTCTCTTCATTCTCGCTCTGATTATTTTTTAATTTTTATTAAACAGAAGCCATCCTGTTGAAGTCATTTTCTCAGCCTCTTTCACTTTGGAAATTGTTTTTTAATGCTGCTTTTGTGGTTTGGAAGTTAAATGTACTGTGTAAGCTTGTGTGTTTGAGTATTTGTTCCCCAGATCATGAGGATGCTTCGCCTACCCACCTCATGCTCCTGCCGCTATGACTGCACTGCCACGAGGTGCTTCTTAATCTATAAGCCAGAGAAGAGAAAAGAAAAAAGAAAAGAAAAGGAACATCTCCTTCCTCCATAAGTTTATTCTTGTCCATATTAACTCATTAACTCCCAGCAATGGAAAAAAAACTACTAGTGTAAACACCTATATCCTACTACTTTTCAACAAAACTTCACAATCACATTGTGACAGATTGCTGTCTATTACTCTCAGTGTATTTCTTTGTTTAAGGGGTTGATATTTCTAAATTTTCATCCCATGCAATGAAGTTTGATTATATATGCAGAGATTATTATTAGGTGGGATTTCCCAGAAATATATCTGAAGGGATCGCCATTGAAAAACTACCTTTCCAGTTTTCTCTTTCATCCTTTCTGTCTCAAATACAAATGTGACCCCTGAATATATTGGGCTACTTGGACAAATGCTTCATTCTAGGAACTAAAATGACATAAAATACTTGGAAGTATGATAGTTCCAGAGAGTGTCGCTCCAGCATGAAATTGTCATTGCCATTCTGGCTTGAGTAGACTTTTTCTTAGCCAGTAAAGGCTAATTTAAGAGCAACGTAATGTCCAAATGTATAACCTTCACTTCAAGCATATTACTCAAATTGAACTAATTTACTCTGAGGCCAGAGTATACTTCAAACAGGGACATTCTTGTTTCTGATGATACTGTCAAAATTTTCACAATCATCCAAATTTGAGTTCATGTCTGCTTTCAGATAATTTTACAGGGTATCTGGATTTGTTCATTTTTATAAAATAATTTAAACTAATTCCACTTGGTGGTGGTGGTGGTGGTGGTGGTGGTGGTGGTGGTGGTGTGTGTGTGTGTGTATAGATTAGGGGACCACCTTGAATGTGTTAGTTCTACACTTCCATCATGTGGATCCCAGAAATCAAACTTATGTCAACAGGCTTAACAACAAGAACCTTCACCCAATTACCTATCTTGTGAGTCCTATTGTTTATTTTTGCCTGTGTCTTTCTATTTTATCATCTCTTATAATCCCTCAGTATACGTGACTTTCTATTGCTCTTTGAATGTGTGAACTCCTGCTCTAAGTCAACATGTCTTCTCCCCAGCATAAGGGAGAAAGCACACAAAAAAGAGCACTGACACATTTGAACCACCTGCGACTTCAGTCCTAAATTGATTTCCTGACTTGCCTTAAATTCTACTTCCTGTTTTAGCCCTAACATACACTCTATGAGCTGTCTATATCCAATTGCAATCCAGTCTTATAAAGCCTGATCATTTTTTCAGCACTTTTGACATTTGCTTTATGACTCATCCATAATTTAGAATCTCCGTTTAGTTGTGTTTCATATAAATGTTCAAGTTAATACATCCCTGATCTCTGGTCAAGCACCAAATGTTTCGGGTTTCCTTGGTTCCGCACAAATATGACGGCCATGAACTATGGATCAAGAGTGATTTTCCAGAGTTTCAAAGTACCCCATTCATTCTCCGAGCTACATAATAATTATGCTAATTAGTTTCATAACAAAAGATTGTACTGATGGCCCAGAATAAATCGTAACTGTCAGCAAGAATGAAAAATATGAAAACTAACCACATAAATGACAACTTAAAAATTGTTTCTATGCAGTGCTTTAAACAGTCAAGACTATCAAAGAAAGTCTTTGATGGCCATCCCTTACCTATGAAGCCAGATTTGTATAACAAGATCCTTAAAGAATTAAGTACAACATCACATCAACACTAAGGCACTAACACTTGATGCAAAGAGCTCAACTCACAAAAAATAAGAAACATAATAGCATTCTTAGAAAGACAATATCCAAGCTATAGCTAATGTACTGTGGGTAATGCCCATATGATTAATTTGCTTTCTATGAAAGCAACATGAACTATGTATCATGATTGTAGATGACAGGTATACTTAACCTCATCTTTTGAATCATTGCATAGTTAACTGTTGAATGCAAACAACTGTATGTTTCAGAATCATTAATTTACAAGTTTCTTCAATTAATGTTAAGCATCATTGTAGGTGTCAAGGATACAGAAATAAGCAATAAAAGCATTGTTTTCTCAACACCATGGAAAATTTACTTTCTAAAAGGTAATGAAAAACAGTGGAAAGCATTATCAAATGGCAGTTAGTGAGATATGACCACACGCCCACTTGACATTGTGAAGGAACCCTCATGTCTCCTTATTTGACATTAACTCGGACCAGAAAAATTTAGTTTTATCATTTCTCCTCAGAACTGTTTTGAAATTTTACATAAAACCAAAAAAAAAAAGAATTAGATACATAATAGTTTTTTTCTGGGTGGAGAAAAGACACAAATTTCTTCTGAAAAAAGATGTATTTATTATTGCTCTATTGTCTCACAAAATTTGTTGGGGGCAGGATTATCCTGAATTAGGTTTTGACTGTAAAATGTTTCTAGTATTATTGTTTCCATTCTTGTCATTTCTTCTAACAATTGATTTGTTACCTCCCTTGAGGTATTCAAATTAAAGAAATATTTTGTAATTTGTACCATACATTTTTTATTAATAAATAAATCAATCTATTACTAGCCTATTAATAGGATAATTCACTCATACCCTAGGGTGAAAATGTCCTGATTCTCTTCTTTGAGTCACTGCTTTGTGCATGGCCTGACCTGTCTACTTGTAGTTACATCTTAAATTAAAACAATGAAGGTTTAGTTATTACTGAGCACAAGGAGATCTTTTTGATGAGAGTTCGGCAATGATGATTATCTCTAAAACAAAAGCCTTCTGTGGTTTGAAACAATCATAGCTGTTGACCTTTTCAGTCAAGAATGTCAGAACACCCTAGTTCCAAGTGTTTCTCCCCTCTAAATTCAGAGCAGGGATCAATCAAGGCCTGTAGAGAAAAATAGCTAGTAACCCTACTTTCCAGATTACTTCAAATGATATAAATATATGATATGTCATATGATACACACACACACATATATATATATATATACATATATATATATATGTATATATATACCGGTAACCGGTGAGCTTATCTCAACGCCCCCAGCTGAGCTCTTTGCACAGGTTTCCTGAGAGCAAAACATCCAGAGGCTTACAGAGGCTTAGCTTGATTTCTGCTTTCCCGCACCATTTGGTAGGGACCTTCCAGGTGCCTGACCTATGGCTATAATTGTTTTTTCCTGTTGTTTTCCCTGGCCTCTAGTACCTATTGCTGGTCCCTCAGTAAAGCTTTGGCATTCTCCTTAAAGAATGACCCATGTCTGTGTTTTCTGTTAATCCCCCAGGCCTATACCCAATACTCAGTACCGTGGCAGCGCCGGCACTGTAAGTAATAGCTACAAACATCTGAAATTGTTGACCACTAAATTAATACTAAAGCCATATGGATCAGGTGAGCTAGTGAAACATTTATGAGTGGTTGAAAGAAATATTAAGACTATGAGAATTTGAAAGTCGATCAGTTGGTCAAACTGAACAAGCTGCTAGAAAAATATTGTGCTTAGAAAGTTTCAGACAAGCTATAAGTTTCCTGGTTAGTACTTAGTACAAATGTTTATCATTCCCCTTGACAGCATATAGAAATATCTGCTTTTACTATTTTATTTTCTATATTCTTTGTTTACATTCCAAATGCTTTCTCCTTTCCCAGTTCCCCCCTCACCATATGTCCCATAAGTCCTCTTCCCTCTGCCCATTCCCCAATCACCCCCCCCCATTTCTCTGTTCTGTTACTCCCCTACAATACTGGATCAAATGTTTTTGGGACCAGGGCCCTCTCCTTCCTTCTTCTTGGGAATCTTTTTTTTTTTTTTTGATTTTTTTTATTGGATATATTCTATATTTACAATTCATTTCCCCTTTTCTGGTTCCCCACCCCCAAGAGTCCCACATGCCCTTTTCCCTACCCCTGCTCCCTCATCCACCCCCTCCCACCTCACTGTTCTTGTACTCCCCCACAATGATGCTTTGGTCCATTCTAGCTCCAGTGTCCACTCCTTTCTTCTTGTCAGACCTCACTTGGTATGTGATTTATGTCTTTGGTGTTCCAAGATTCTAGGCTAATATCCACTTATCAGTGACTGCATACCATGAGTATTCTTTTGAGACTGGGTAACCTCACTTAGTATGATGTTCTCCAGCTCCATCCTTTTCTCTAAGAATTTCATGAATTCATTGTTTCTAATGGCTGAATAGTACTCCATTTGATTTGTCAATTGTGCCTTGAGTATTCAGAGCTTCTGGGCTCATTAATATCCACTTAGCAGAGATTGCATTTCATGTGTATTCTTTTTTGTGATTGGGTTAGCTCACTTAGGGTGATATTTTCCAGTTCCAACCATTTGCTTACAAATTTCATGACTTCATTGTTTTTAATTGTTGAATAGTATTCCATTGTATAAATATACCACATTTTCTGTATCCATTTCTCAAAATATAAAATCACTGTAATTTTTTTGAAGTACAATTATGAAATAAACTCTACATTGGATACAACAGAACACTTCTTAACCATTAAATTAAGCTTTCTTATTGTCAGTGACATGAGAAAAGGAAGCAGAGTATCATTAAGACAATGATTTACATAGAGGATAGTAATTTGTATGTGAAGTGCAGAGCACCTTTCATTCACAAAGAGGATGAATCACCACATTTGTTTTCTTTCCCCATAAATTACTAGAATTTGAGAGGCATAGTAATTATGAATGACCTGACTGCTTACCTTGTTTCCAAACTTGGCTTTCAAAATCACTTCCAGCATTTAATCTAGTATTTAAACAAGCTTGCCTTTTGCAGTTCAATATTACATACAAAACCCAACTTGAGTTTAATTGTACAATAAAATATTTTTGACAATCACATGCTTTTTCTATGTGAATATTTACGATGAGTTTGTGGGGACTCAGTTATGAAAGCCTTTATGAGTTAGATTCTCCTAGCCTCGAATAGTTATGAGTAGATAAATATGAATTTTCTTTTAGTAAGGACACAAAATAATACACATATTAATAGCCACTTCTCCAAAATGGCTATAGTATTTTTTTTTACTTCTCTGATGGTACATATAAATAGATAAAAATGTCTGTATTATCTATATACTGTAAGTGTGATATGAATATGTATGTATTCACATAGAATATATTTATGTATATAAACACTTTAGGAACAAAGACACACGTATATACACACAAATACACAGAGGCTTTGCTGGTATGACTGTCGCAGAGCTGACCTTCAGGTTACTACAGATAGGAGAGTTGCTCCTACCACATGCCTGGGAAAGTTGGAATGCTTGCTGGCTGATGAGATCAGCTGCCACCCAGGCTCAGATCCAGGACTTTGATTTGGTTTACATCTATCCCATCTTGAACTGATAACACATGTTAAGAGGCTGGTCCTGCAGAACCAAAGCTGCAGGATATCCATGACACTGGGAAAAAAAGAGGGTATCTGAGAGAAGTTCCAGTAAGGATTCAGTATGGATAGTGTGGCAAAAGCCAGAGGACTCAAACCAAGCCAATGACTCATTGTAATGAACATTTGTCAGTAAAACTCTTTGGCGAAAGGCAATACATAAACTGTGTGACATACTGGAACACACTAAAGCTTCCACAGTGAGATTCTGTCTGTCTGTCTGTTTGCTTTCTTTGCAGGGTGGAAGAGGCTACAAAGATGGAGGACATATATGGAAAGATAGGGAGATGAATGGGATTGGGATTCATAATGTGAAATTCACAAACAACCAATAAAAAGTTAAAATTAATCTTCTGACAGACTGCCTTATGGAGGGCTTTTCTTATGAAGTAGAGTTTATAGAGATTAAAGGAAGATTCTACTTATTCAGACACAGGAAACCTAAAGTAGGATTCAAAGATTATTTTAAAATGTCAAGAAAAATAATACTAATAAAGGAACAGAATATAATATTAGTAGCAGAACATAAAGAAATAAATATCTTCAAACTTACTGACAAAGAACTCAAAGTAACTGTTCTAAAGAAGCTTACCAAAATAAAACAGAATAAAAATTACATGAAAAGAAAAATCTTATATAAACTAATCAAGAGATATCACAAAGCCACAAATTCTAAAGCTGAAAAATACTATGAATGAAATAAAAATGTCATAAAAGGCTTCAAAAATAAGTGTAATGTTTGGAGATAGAAGAAATGTCTAAGGATAAATTTATTTGAATTATGTAGTCAGAGAAACAAACAAATTAAGAAGAACAAAGAAAACATTAAAGTACTATTTAATATCATAAGGAAGCTAAAATATGAGATTTTGAAATATCAAATAACTAAGACCACAAAGAAAGAAAAGTTAATGTAAAGAAATAAAGGCCTGAGTTTAATTCCCAACATCCACATCAGGCAGTTCACTGTAGCTTATAAATCCTGCTCTAGAAGAAACCTCTAGTATCAGGTTTACACACACACACACACACACACACACACACACACAAATATATAGAGAGAGCAAAATAATTTTAAATAATGAAGACTAAAATCTTCCAAAATTACAACTTACAACAAGGCTTCATTACTGAGGACTGCACTCACACAGCTCATTGACTATGAAGAAGTCATGCAGGATCCTACAGAAGCCTTCAACCCTTTGTTCTAGTGTCTTTGATGAAAAAAAATCAGAAAACAACACAAGAAAAACCTTCTGCAGCCTACCAAATGAGAACATGAACACCAATCCAGCCACAAATATTTTACCTATAATCTGTCCTTCTTACAAGATATGCTAACGCAATGGTGGCACAAAATTGTAGGAGTAGTCAATGAATATCTTATTAGACTTGAGGCCCACTCCACAAGATGAAACCCATACCTGACACTGTTTCGGTGACCATTAACCAGAGATTAGATAGCCCAAAAACTTAAATTTAAAAAACAAATACTACTAGTTAAAAAAAAGTATCAATAAAATATTTCTTAATGATATTCTGCTATACTTATAGATCAATGCCTTATTCACTCAACATCAGAGCAGCTTACTTTAGCAGCATGTGGGAACAAATGCAGAGACCCAGTGTCAGATGTTATGTGGAGAGGGAGTCTAAATGGGATGTCTCCAACAAATCCCTACTCTCAGAGCGTAGAGACCCCTGAAGAATATGAGGCAAAAAGACTGTAAGACCCAAAGGTGATGAAGAACATCAAGAAAACCAGGCCCTCTGAGTCAACTGGGCAAGGCTCACATGAAATCACAAGTACTGAAGCAGCAAGTTCAGGGTCTATATGGGTTGGCACCAAGTCCTCAGAGTATATATTATAACTGTTATCTTAGTATTTTATGGTACTCTAGAGTGTTTAAATGAGTGGGACTCTGTTTCTTGTGTCTGCTCTTAAAACTTCTATTGGGTTGCCTTGTACAGTATCAATATGATGACCTATGCTTTATCTTATTATATTTTGTCATATTTGGTCATTATTTCCTAGAAGACAGTTCTTTTCTAATGAGAAAGTGAAAGTAGAGTGAATTAGGGGGCAGATGCAAGGAAGAACTGTAAGGAGCAGAGGGATGGGAAACCATAATAAGGATAGATTCTATGTAAGAAGAATATATTTTCAATAAAAGAAAAAACAAAGAAACACGAATTTCAAATGACCTCAAATGCATTAAACATAAAATAATTTTTGTTAGGAAAGACATATAACATTAAAAAACAACAAAAAAAAGCAGTTCTCAGCAAACTGAAATACTACAAACATATTTTTCAGTAGACATCCTACAGGAGAGCAGAAGTAGGATGGTGTATTCACAGATTATGAAAAAGGTATTGTAATTCTGAATACCACCTCAGGAAAATCATTCCTTGAAAAATAAAAGAGCATGGAAAGAAAATTTCAAGCCAACAAAAGTATGGGAAAGTTCATGTAACCTAATTCTTCTTTACAAGAAATGCACAAGAAGTTGAAGTTGAAGAGTGATTTGTAGAAAACATAAGAAATATAAAGCTCACTAAATGTTATAAACAAAATTGATGCTCGTACTATCTTGCTCTTTTACCCTCTTCACTCTCTGTTCCTTCTCTCCTCATTCCCCTCCCCCCTCTCTCCAATTGTTCATGGCCAAACTACCTCTCTCTCTCTCTCTCTCCTCCTTTTGAACTTCCCTTCCCATGCCCTAAATAAACTCTACACTATACAAAAACAACAATAACAACAAAACATTATTGTTGTAGCTACACTGACATTGCACTTGGAATGAAAACTAACTGTGGGAGTGATAATTTATCCCAAAATGTATAGTTTAAAATGATGTAAATTGGAACATAAATAGCATTAAATAGGCAATTTTAAAGTTTGTCAGAAAATACTTTTCTTATGAAAAGTATTTTTGCTAGGAAAGACATATAACATTAAAAACAACAAAAAAAAGCAGTTCTCAGCAAACTAAAATACTACAAACATATTTTTCAGTAGACATCCTACAGGAGAGCAGAAGTAGGGTGGTATATTCACAGATTATGAAAAAGGTATTGTAATTCTGAATACCTTTATCATATATCTTTCATAAGATATATGAATTCTGAATTCATATATCTTATGAAAATATATTATGAGGTAGGCATGGTAGTATTTGTCTATTCTCTTAGTATCTAGGATACAAAGGCAGAAGGATTCCAAGTATTAGGGAATCTTAGACTATCTAGTGAGCTCTACAACATCCTGAGATACATAGAGAGATTCTGTTTCAAAACTGAACAAAGTATAAACAAACAAGTGAAGAAGATGAAGGAGGAGGAGGAGGAAAAGAAGAAGGAGGAGAAAGAGAGGAGGAGGAGGAGAAGGAGGAGGAGGAGGAGGAGGAGGAGGAGGAGGAGGAGGAGGAGAAGAAGAAGAAGAAGAAGAAGAAGAAGAAGAAGAAGAAGAAGAAGAAGAAGAAGAAGGGAAACAGCATAATGAATGTCTACATAAGCTTTATGATAACTATAAAGAAGAGCTTGTAGTAGACACATAAAACAGAAAGGAATCGATTCAACTGGTTATATTAAATAATTTATTTGCACATATAAATACATATATGCACATAATGATAGGTAATAAGAGATAAGCCATAAGGAAGGACAGGGAGGAGTACATTGGAGGGTTCAGTGGGCAGAAAAGGAAGGGAGAAAGACAAACTATTTCAAAAATAAAAATAAAAATTTTTAAAAGATGTAATAATTAAGTGTCCTTACCTGTGGACAATTGCATTAAATATAAGTGGATTAAATTCTAAATGCTAGGTGAAAAAAGTTATAAAAAGAAAAAAAACTTGCTATGAGCTCCACCTACATACTGTGTATGGAAAAAAATGTAGCTTTCAATCTATGTGTAGGCTAAAAAACAAACAAACAAAAAAAGAGATGTTTAGTCCATGAAAACTGTGAACAAGCAGAATAAGGAATTGTGCATTTGTCTATGTTGTGTTTCTGGAGCAGGCAATACCTATAAGCAAAATTCATAATTTTCAAAGTTGGAATCCCAGAGTCAAGGAGTTAGTACCTCTTAGGGGCCTTATGGGTACATTATTAAAATATATTATATATGATATATGCCAAGCATGAGCAATATCCAAGTTTTAGGTGTACATTTTCTAATTTATTAATTCTGAGCTCTACAGATACTTCTCATCATAAAAAAATACAGAATAGAGTTTCAAGAAAGATATGTGCAGAAGTACCTTATTAAACAATTATTTAATGTCCTAATGGGGTTTATTTTGTAATAACTATTTTTAAAAGTGTAATGAAAGGCAGTCAATGTAACATGTCTAATTTCAAGTAAACTAAAATTCAATTAAGAACTGACATGCTAATTTAAACTTGAAAGCATGTCTATTTTATTTACATGTATTTTGTGTCTATAGATGTGCATGTGATATGCACATTTGTCATGCACATATGCAACTGCATCAATACAGATACACATCAAAAAAAAGTGTTCCCCTCTATTACTCTCTGATTATCTTATGTTAATTTTTACCTAAAATAATAGTGTCAGTCATTGACCAATTTAAATTGTCCTCATTATGTACATAAACATACTGATCATCTTTCTTCTTTTACTTTTCCCTATATTTTCTTCCATGTAAGATACTGTGTATTAAGTTCATATTTTCTTTTCCTTTCCCTCCTGACTTTATGAAATTTCTACACAGAGATTTCTCTTCATTCTATTCATTATTCTTAAGGAAAAGTATCTAATAAGTACAGACATCCACCTAATAGTTCTTTCTTTAAAAAATATTTATTATTGATGTCTGAACTCATGGATGAGTATATAATATTTGTGTGTAGGGGGTGTGCATATGGATGCCAGAAGATACTTTGTGTTGTCAATTATCTTTTTGCAATTTTATATGGGTTCTGGGTTTCACACTCAGGTGGCCAACCTTGAGAGGCAAGCATTTTTATCTGCTAATCTAGCCTTTTGTATCCCTATCAAGCATTTTTGAGTGAAAACAAAAACAAAAACAAGTTAAAGGACAGTGCCAATTGCTGACTCTCCAGTCCCCAAAATACATTATGAGTTAGTGAGCGATGTTAAAAGATGAAATTTAAAAGTGTCTTAGCTAACTTGGATCCCCAAAGTCAACAAACATCTTACTAAACTTTATCATTACCTAGACCCGCCTTGAAATTTCAAAAACTGTTTCCATTCCATGCTTCCACTAGAATCCACTTTAAGGCTGAAACCTTAATCTTAATTCTCTTTAACCCCAACTGCACGAACTCAGTGCATGCTTCCTGTGTAGTACACAGATGCTCAGGGACCACTTGCAGAAAATAAAATGCAATGTCAATTTATTGCTGGTGTTGTGACAATTCCTGGTTATATTTACATAGAACATATGAGACAGAAATCATGTGCGTTTTCCTTCTACGAGGCAGCTTGTCTTATAATTCCCACACAAATGTTTGGAGGCTGATAAAGAAACACTGATTTTTGCTGTATGCTGTCTGCATGCCTACAGGCAAGCTCCCGGTGGATACAACTGTGTTGAAAGGCCAAAGCACACTTCACCCCACCCCCTTACTTATGAAAAGAAATTTAGGAAAGAGCTGAATTATATTCTGGGCATCCACAGCAGGTAAACTTTCATGTTCTAACCATCTTTTTAGTGGATGACAAAGAGAAAGCACATCCCACTAGATCCCAGGTGTTCTGTTTTGAAAGAGGCAAAATTGTTCTTCTCATATATTCCATGATACAGTCTTAATGAGTTTTGTGGTCTTAGATAACTCACTAGATTTGTCCAGTGTCCCTCTGAAGAACAGGAAGGAATTCCTAGTCACTATTTACAGGTTATACTTGTGTTGTCCATAATTAATATTCCTTGTCTACACTGTTCACAGAACTTTCTTAGAGTCCTGCTCCCTGAAGGTAAGAAGTTCTCCCCAAGGTTAACAGCTATTATGTCTGTTACAGTGTACATAGTAGACTAACCTTGAAGTGGGGAAATATGAAGAGAATTTGGACAGTTGTCTAAAGCAAAAGCGTTTAGAATGACTATTGACTTGTAAAGTGTAACATTGCACGTTGAATACCCTATCCATAGATGCCCAAAATGACATCTCTTCGGGGTTTTTTTTAAGTCTCTTATTCTTGATCATTGGAATCCAATACAGTTAGTTACAATTCTTCAAATGCAGATGCCATAAGAATCATTGCAAATTTTTTCACACAAAGAACCTTGTTTGGTTCTTCCATGCTAGGCCTGGGTGTTTGAATTCTAAACAATATAGCACCAACATAATTATCTGCCCAGTCATGAGACTGAAGCTTTCTGTCAGCTCATGGTTCTTGAGCTTAAGTGACTGACCTGGTCATATTACCAGAGTCGGGAACTCCAAAATTGAATAACCAAAACATTTTATGCCCCAGAGATCTATCACATTTCTGAAATATGATGCTGGAACCAGACAGTTGGTAAGTGTTGATTTGATATATAATTTAGACATGCCATTTCTAACCATAGAGTCTGTTTTGCCAGAACCTCCAAAACATCTGTAGCCAGCATTCCATAGGAAAATTGTTTTCAAAGCACAGTGACAGAGAAGTATGATATGAATATCACCATAAGCTAAAAGGAGACAGATACACAAAGTCAAAAGTCAAGTCTGGGGATACTTGAGGTAAATGAACTGATGTGCCATTTGAAAGAGTCTGAGGCTGGATGAGAGCCTTTATTCCATTGCACTGGGAATATCATGTGAATATATCAGCGTGGAATGTCCTCAAGCAAACTATCTCCAATGAAAAGTTATGTAAGCTCTACAAATAAACTCTCTTCTAGTTTCTCACCAAGAAGGTATCATGTAGCTTTACGACTTTGGGGGCTCCTTTCTCTCTATTTACCTTTATCCACTGACTTTTTTAAAACTTTTCAATGACATCCCAAATCTATCTGTCAAATTAAGTCTTAATAAACGAAAAAAATTACTTTTTTTAAAGATTTGGAATTTGCTGAAATGTATGATGTTTTCGTTGTCTATGTTAAGATTTCTAACTTCTTAGTTATTTCTATACTTAAAGTGGATTCTGTCATATGTAATACTTGTTCAGAAAAGTATGCCTTTAATGACAAAATTCAAACTGGTTTTTCTTATAGTACACATTCTTCAGTTTATAGAGATTCCCTGTGTCACATGATGGTGGTCAACACATTGCTGGTGTGGTGATAGGAAGCTACAATCCTCAATGCTTTTCACTTAGTCATTGAAGGCAAGAATGATAGGGAGAATAAAATGTACTATGAGAAATATTTTGCTGCTTAATAATTCTCTCAAATATTCCATGCTTTCAAACAACTAGGATAGTTCATTGGGCAATTCACAACATCCTAGACCATATAGGTTGAATAGAATTGGGATGGCTCAGTAATTTATCTAACAACAAACTACATCTAGAGTAATAGAAATAATTTTATCACATGCTGTGGTAGTTTCAATAGGAATGCCCTCCATAGTTGCAGGTGGTTGAATGCTTGGTCCATAGAAAGTGGCACTATTTGGATGTGTGGGGTCTTGTTGGAGTAGATACGACCTTATTAGAGGAAGTATATCACTTCACTATAGGGGAAGTCTTTGAAATTCCAGATCCTCAAGACCAGGTTCAGTGGCTCAGAGTTCTTCTTTTTGTGGCCTGTGGATCAAGATGTAGAACTCTCAACACCTTCTCTAGCACCATGTCTGCCTGCATATCACCATGCTTGCAGTCATGATGTTAATGAACTAAACCGCAGAACCATAAGATAGTCCGAATTAAATGTTGTTCTTTTCACAAGTTACTGTAGTCATGGTGTCTCTTCATAGCATTTGAAACCCTAACTCAGACACCTGCCTATTGCTGTCTTAAAGACTAGCTGTAGGAAACTCAATTTTGATGGTCTGTGTTCTGAAAAGGAGTAAGCAGATGCGCTCCAAAATAGTTTTCAACCTTATGCCCTCATCATGTTTGTTTTTAATTCTTTGACCAATGCCACATGTGGCCAGCCCAGATTTAGAAAGTAGGAAAGTAGGACTTATAAGAATTAGTGGTCCTTCTAATAGACTAATACAAGTACTATGGAGGAAGACAGTCTTTCAAAATAAGCTAATTCTAGGTACCCCTGTGAGAATAATGTGCAAAAATTATTTTGTCAATGTACTTTAGAGTATGATAATTCCAGAAAGTTCCCTTAAGCTACAAATATACTGTCATAAAGTTCATATTACAAATTCTAAACCAATTCAAAAGGAAACATTAAAGTATGGGTGAATATGAACACAAACAACTCAAAAGTTTTTAGGGAGAAAGTGCAAAACTTCTAGAAGGAAATGGGAGCTACCTATTTACCGTCAATGATTAAAGTTCTGTACCAATATTATCCTAAATTGATTTAACTTGTTATACTTGCAAACAAATAGATAAATAATCTAAATACATAAGTTCAACCTGCAATTTCTCTTCCCCCTTCTCCTTCATTCTTCCCCTTCCCTTCTCCCTTTTTCCTCTTTATTGAGAAAATATTACTCTTGTCTTGACATCACTCCAGCAGAAGTGACCATGATTCTTTTACATTTTACAGAACATTCCCTTATCCAGGTATATGGGTTTATGGCTAAATATCTAACCCATAGGCCATTGCTCCTCTGTCAGGAAGAAGCCATTCTATTTTGTTTCTGGCTTCTGTGCAATGTACTCTTGCAATATTAGCTGTTCCCTACATAGGCCCTAACTAATAGAATAATTGGATCTGGTAAGACACAAAGAAGTTATCAGGATAAAATACATGTGAAAATGGACACACATTATCACTAACAGATCCACCATGAGAGATGTCCCCAAGCGTTGACAGGAGGTTGAAGAACACCAAGATACACAGCCAGCAGGAAAAAAAAGCCAGAGAGAAAGAAGCCATGAAATTTCCTATTTGTTAGGTTCCACAGACAGGCTTTAGCACCTATATTTTCCTCGGGGGTTATAGTTCTGGTAGTTTAAAGCAAACACAACTCTTAGCTTAGTCATTGTAAACAACTGTAGGATGGGCTGGGTCCGTCAGATGAGAGCAAACAGGCTAGGTCACAGATGCCAATACAGACTGGACAGCTGCATCTAAACCAAAGGCAACAAGTTTGGTTAAATTTCAAGTAATTGATGTCACTACTAAAACAAGGTGCCAAAAAAATAACTACATTACAAAAATTATGACGACTCACTATGCAAATAGATTAGTAAACAAAACAACAAAAAATGTTAAATTTGTAATAACAACCTCTTTTATGTTTAAGGACTTATATCCTAGTAAAATCTAGGATAGAGTTCAAAGAACTTGTAAATCTGTGTACTTTAACAAGTTGCTAAAAAAAACAGTTCCTTTAATATTAACAATATAGGCCATACTCAGATACTTTCTTTAAAATAGATATGAAATAATATAAATTCAGCATCCACAACAAAATTGATGGCTTTGAAGCTCAGTCTTATATCTTCTTTTAAGAGCAAAAGATAAATAACAAATATCACAATGTGCACTGTGCCTTCAAGATCAGTGTTTGTGCACGTGCAGAAAGAGGGAGTCATATGACAATCCATGGGAGTTGGCTCTCTCTTTTTATCATATGGATCCTGGGGATTCTGGGAATCTAACCCAGATTGTCAGGCTCTGGAATAAACACCATCACCCACTTTACATTTCTTCCAGCCCAATTTTTTTCATTTTGAAGTCTAGTAATAAAGAGAGGGAAAATAGCATATTCAAGGTCTCGTTATTTCTCGATAAATTTTGGTCTAAAAGACCATCATGACTTCCAACTTAATATTACTTTGGAAAACGTATTTTATGCTTTGGCTGATCACCACCAACTCTTAACTACTTTTAAGAGTTCTGAGAGTTTGAAGGTACTCAAAATCAATTCCTAATCAGAGCCCTCTATTGCTACTCCCAACCCAAACTGTAGACATTAAGATGTTCCCCTGCATGGCTATGCCTCAGAAATGATCACAGCCCTGTCACACCTAGTAGAATTTTATGAGCTAGGATTTGGTAATAATATGTTTGTTCCCGAACTCAGAGTCTTCTCTTGGTAGCAGGGAGAATATATGGTGGAAGAGAATCCTCAGTACAGCTACTGCTTTCTGTACTTGCTTCTTGGCTGTATGTCACTATTTACCAAGCCTTGGTCCACTAGCTGAAAAGTCAATTCTGATTTCTTTCCCATGCATATTTATTGTTGTTGTTGTTGTTGCTAAGGTCGGGCATTTGTTCTTTTGCTTCAGTCCTGGAGAGCAGTACATCAACAATCAAGTGCACACAGGAGTAAAACAGGGTTTGCCTCAGAAATGCAGAGCCCTTGTATTTCCTACCCCCTAAAAATAAAAGCTGATTACAAACCCAGACATTACAGACACTAGAGAAATAACCATAGCACTGTCACACCTAGTAGAATGACATGGCTACCTTGTGATGTTTATTCTGTTGTAATAACCACAGAAAGTAAAAAACTAAATAGCTAAAGTTATAATGAGACTTGATTTTACCCATTTAGTATGAAAGACAAAGTAAAATGCTTCCTTTTCTCTGCCTAGCTACATTCAGAATGGGCAGAATGGAAAGAACACAGATGTCCCTCAATGGAGGAATGGATACAAAAAAAATGTGGTGTATATACACAATGGAGTACTATTCAGCCATTAGAAACAATGAATTCATGAAATTCTTAGAGAAATGGATGGAGCTGGAGAACATCATACTAAGTGAGGTAACCCAGTCTCAAAAGAATACCCATGGTATGCAGTCACTGATAAGTGGATATTAGCCTAGAATCTTGGAACACCAGAGACACAATCCACATACCAAATGATGTCTGAGAAGAAGGAAGGAGTGGACGACCCTGGTTCTAGAAAAGCTCAATGCATCAGTGTAGGGAAATACCAGAACAGGGAAGTGGGAAGGGGTGGATGGGAGAACAAGGGGAGAGAAAAGGGCCTGTGGGACCTTTGGAGGACGGGGAACCAGGAAAAGGGAAATGGAATGTAAATAAAGAATATATCCAATAAAAAAAGAAGAAAAAAGAATGGGCAGACCTGCTGACTACACTTTGTAATCAAACTAAAGAATATCATCTACTTCTGAAATATAGTAATCATTTGTACACATTTTTTTATCTAAAACCCAATTAACTAGTCAAATCTTAGAATATACAAAGTTTCTATTAATGTATATTTTACAAAGCTTATACTCCTAAGGAGTTAATAGATGAACCTTCATACTAATGGCCAGGATGGAAAGGTGGGAGGACATACTGTACTGGAAACTCACTGTGTAGTTCTTTTATACCAACATCACTTGAGGCCAGCGCGGGGTCATACATCATTCTTCCTCTGTATTTACATTAAGAGTCCATTTATAAAGAAACATACTTTGATCCCCCTGAAAAAATGGCGCATTAAGACATTTCTTCTTGCTTTCCCTTCCTGTTTCATGTGCGATCTATGTGCAATCTATAAAGCAGTCTGAACAGAATGGCACAAGCCGTCAAAATATTTACATATTTCCCTGTAAAATATTTCATAGAAAGATTTAACAGGCATAAGTAAGCTATGACAAGCATGCTCACTTATCTGAAGAAAAATACTTTGAGCTGATTTCCTGGCAGGGAAAGGAAAGCTAGAGAAGTGACATCTCCCCTTGTGGAATGTGGTGATTAAACCAAGGAGGCTCTCTTTACCTTCCCCAGGAAGGGCAGTATGACCTGGGGGGAGGGGGCACAGGGACGGAAGCTGCTTTCAGTACAAGTCAGTGTATGAGACTTTGCCATTGTCTCCTGCTAATACTCGTATGTGGAGGCTTACCATTGAAGATCAAGCAAGCAAAGAAGTAGAAGAGGATGCAAAATCAAAGCAAAACAAGGGTGTGTTTGAATGTAAGTATTCGTGTGAAGCAGTTCAAACAACATTGGAAAAACAATAAGGATTAAATACTAATTTATGCTTATTTTATGCAGAAAAATAAGGGGGGGCCTAAACCAGATCTTAGAAAATCATGTATCTGTACATCAAACACATATATTCCCATTGTCAGTGGAGAGATGAATCACATAGGCGGGTCCTTTTCCAGCTATTGGATGAAGGGGGAAACTAACACAGAAATTGATATGTGACCAGGCTCTATTTTGCTTCATAAATGAACAAGCTCTAACCCATTAACTATGAAGTTCCTATGATGAGGGAACAGACACTTCACATCGGAAAGTTCTAATCCAAGGGGTGAAAACTGAGTCCTGGGCACTTAGCCCACATTCCAGTCTCGATCCCTATATCATCGTGTTGACCCAAACTGAACCTGTGTTTCGCAGTCTTTCTTACATGGATTTTTTTTTAAATCCTTTTATATAATTACAAGTTTGGAATGAAATAAAACTTGATAGCATTTAAAATTATTATGGTTTGAACTAAAATGGTAACATAAAATCTTAATTCTGATCTATTTCCTGTTGAGAAAAAGCAAAAGAAACAAATGAAACAAACACAAAACCAGCAAGCTAGTATAACCTCCCTGTCCAGACTAATATAACTACTGTTTATTGGTACTAGGCTTTCTTCTTAACAGTCAGACTAACTCTAATCTATCTTAATTGATCAACTTAGAAACAACATAGAAAATGGACTCATAAATTCTACTTTAGAAAACTATTCCAACTAAGGTAACTCATTCATATTTTCTTTTACTGCTATCTACTTACTCATTTGCATGGAATGCGACACCAATCTGAGTCAGTTCTTAGAAGACATAATTCTGGCTGTTCAGCAACTATGACCTTATTCTCTATCAGGAAAACATGTTAATGGTCAGGAGAATTACAGCTCCTGTCTTCATCCAACAGTTTTGCCTGAAAAACTTGATCTACTCAGTCTAAAATAATGGCCGAGATATGGTTATAAAAATTTGTGCTCAATTTAATAGATTAAGCAATATATATTTACTTAAAACAAATGAAATTGGTACCATTTTACAAATTTAATCCTAATCTATCCATATTTTTACAATTCAATATAATATTAATTTTAATAAAATGGAATATATATGAACTTTCCATCTTGCTACAAAGTAATAGAAGCATTTGGCTAGATTAGAATGCAAAAGAGGATGACTTTTGGAAGACACATCAATTCTTCATTTAAACAAGGTCAAATAGTATTTTGTTTTAAAAAGTACAAAAAAAATTCCCCAAACAATAAAAACGGTCTCTACATCATTTTGAAAGTGTGAATAAAATTGCTGAACTTGAACAATTTGTAGTTGCTTCTTAATCCTTTGAGTTTCTTTCTTTATCATTAATATAAGACTAAAAATAGAATACATTATATGAGGAGTATTGAATATTAAGTAAGTAGATAAATATAAGGTTACTACTAACTGTTGTGAGGTACACAAATACAACATAGCTACGTGACAGCTAAGGAAGGAACTACTGGTCAGTCAATCTCATGGCTGTGTGCTAAACTGTTTATGGGTCCCTAGGTTTACTCCCTGACAGCAAGCTCACTTATTGATTTGGTGCTTGTTGCTGCCCTTTCTATACTCAGTACTGTGAAATGTTTTCAGCATGTAAAATCTCAAAATATTGTATTTCTTCCATCTACAAAGAGCTACTCCTCAGGTAGCGATGGTAAGTACTAACAACCTACACTCCACGTGGTGCCATATTAAGAATGAAATATATGGAAGCTTCTACTCTGCCTTTCTTTGGAGAGAAGGCAGGAAAGAGACAGAGGACGAGTCTTTTCCAGTGGACATCAAAGGGGGCAATAAACAAAGACAGTGCCCTCTGTAAAAAGAAGGTTCTTAGTATGTTATGAAGCAGAAAGGCTGCTTGAAAACAGTGGTGGGAGGAAGCACGCCATCTTCTGTAGCCATTCAATTGCAAACTTGAACTGAATCTGAAAACTGTAAAAAATGATAGATATTAGTAGCATATCTGTTATGGGACCAGACTTCTGCAGATTAACCTAGGGAAGCTAGGAAACATCCTGTTGATTTAAAGTTTATTGTCCTCCTCGATTTACAGATTGAAACTCCAAGGGGTGGGATGTTTAAGCAACTTGCGCGACAATAGCCATTAGTAAACGTAAAAGCTCAGGTCCATAAGCCATCTGTGTGGTCGGGAGGTAGACTCTCATGACTGTAGTTCGCCCATTTTCTTTTGTGTTTTCAGGTAACAGAGATTGTGCCTATAAAGATGAACTGTTGGATTTTTTTTGTGAGCGTGTGACTTTAAGCTGCACTGGCTTCATCATCACTACATTGGCATCTGCCACCAGAAAAATAAAGTTACCTAATTGCCCAGCCATCTGTAGTTAAAATATTGTTTCAATTCCTGTGGCTAAAATTAGGCAGAGTGTGTTATGATGGTTTGGGAACAGACAAGAAGGCAAGTCCATAACACAAAGTAGCAGAGAATGAAGTTGTGCAAAGTTTGGGGTAGCTTCATTTTAGTATATGAACGGCAAATTGGAATGAAATATTCTTACGGGTTCCACATGAGCATGTAAATAAAACATTGAGAATTTCAACTGCAGCTGCAGTGGAGAACCCATCATGTGTAAGTCATCATCCAGAATAATAATGTGAATTACTATCCAGATTTTATTCTTTTATTCTTTCTTGTTTGTTTCTAGGGTTATGGTTTTTTTCCCTCTCTCCATTCCTTATTTTTTTCCTTACCTCACTTATTTCTCCTGTGTTTCTTTCATCTTCCCTTACACTTGTTTTGTTCCCTTGGATGTCATTTCTCACTGAATCTAATAAAACTGCTCTATGATGAAAGATAAAAAGAAATATCCCAATTGCAGGAGCTGTAGGTCTCCATGAACAGGACTATGGAATATGAAAAATTTCACATGATTAAATATCATCAAACTCATTGCCCACATTCAACTATGCCTTTTCATGAATCCCACCACACTAAGAAAACCTCTTGTCAGCATGGCAGCTATTGTAAGGTAGTATTGCACACGGTCACTGAAGGGAAATGTGTAATAACGAATATAATGAAATTATTAAAGAGTTTCAATGTCATTTGTTTCATAAAATACTCGAGGTTGAAAGATATTATGAGGGAAATGCATTCTCAATATTTAGCTCAAATTTTCATTAGAATAAGCCAACTAAAAAGTAATTTAATACAAGAAAATCACACATTTCATCTGAGATGATCTGTCTGTACTTTAAATATATACATTATTTTAGGTGGGAATAAAGAAAAGTACTTTTTATACAGTTCTACCACTTTTCTTTCCTGCATCTTTTACATATGATCCCTTACTGTCTAATTACCCATGTCTGTACACTTTATGTTTATTTTCTATCATATGTTCATCTTACATGCTGCTAGTATTTTCTTGAATAAACAACAAAAATCCTTATAAACTATCTTATTACCTCAATTCAAGTTCTAGTTTTCCTACTTTTAAAGTATTCTATGAATTAGGTGTTTATTTTATAAATGAAAGCACAAATCAAATAGTGTTCATACACCATCTCCTTGGGTGTCTAGAGGTTAAGAGAAATTGATTACAGACAAATAAGACCTGTGACAAAGGCAGAGGAATAAGGTGTCTATCACCTCCCCCCAAATTAATCAGCACATAAATTAATCTTACTTCCAAATAAAAAGCTGGACAGAAGCATTGTTGTCAATAACATGCTATGCCAAGACATTCCCAGATTGAATATTAATGAGTAGCAACAACTCGCAATTGCCACTGAAACAAGTTTTAAAAAATGTTTTTAAACAATATATTAGAAATTGAAGGAAACTGTCTGAATATTTTAAAATCCAACCTGCATGGGATAAAAATGTTATTATCAACAGTAGTTCTGTGACAAAAATTGGTTCCCACTTACAGGAGACCTTACAGGGGACCCTTGCTATGCACAGACCTTTCCACATTTTCTTCAATTTCCACATTTATGAAGTAACTATTATCTCTATTTTACAGTTTCATCAACTGAACCTCAGAAAAACTTAGACCTTTTTGACAATCAGGAAAAACAAAAACTAAAAAAAAAAAATTCCCATCAAAACACTGACTAATATAGCCTAACCCCAGTTATTATGTTATCTATAACCCCAGTTATTGTTGACTAATAGATTTATTTATTTATTTATTTATATCAGAAGACATGAAAATTTCTTATAAAAAGATCCACACAGTTCTTTGGCTACCTAACATTTGGTACATTCCTCAAATGCTTTTCCATAGAATGATCTGGATGAATAACAACAAGGATAATCCTTCAAGTGAGACAGGAGGAAAAATTATTGGACGTGACCTAATCACTATTTGATAATTCTACACAGCATGTTTCTAAAAGGCTCTTTTGTCCCTAATTGCCTCTAGTCATCCCTCAATTCTACTTGTTAGAAAACATATGCAAATCAAGGTTAACTAACATATACTATTATAAATATTCTGAAGAAAAAATATTAGCAAGATGTGACTGACAATTCTTGAACATACTAGAAGAAAATATTTGAAAATGGTTTATTATTACTTAATTCAAAAACAGCTCCTTTAAATCCATATTATGAACATGAATGCCATTTACCTTTAAAATTTTAAAAGAGAAAAATGAGCAGGAAACATCAGAAACGTGTTCAGATCAGGACTAAAACAAAAATATAACCCAATCAAGAGTGCAGATCCATTATTAACCCACTTCAGTCTATTGAAATTTTAAAATGTTCAAAACAGTTTGTTCTGGAGAGGATGTAGGAAAGCAGTAATTATATATTGCAAGGGAGAGAATAAAGGCATTGTTTAAAGTAAAGCAATAGTAGATAATAACCTTTAAAGCATATGCACTTTGACTCAGAATTTCTATTTCGGCAAAACTGCATTAGAGATAAAAAGATATGACCGTAGTAACTAACATGTCATTATAATGTGTCGTCATTGTAAGAGGTCATCTTTCTATCATCTACCTTGTTTTGTAACAATTATATGTTATTTTTATTTTCAGAAGTTAAAGGGCTGTTTTGAGAGCCCAACTCAATGGTAAGACTGCTTAGTGAAAGCATGAAGACCACAGTTCAGATCCTTGGAACCCATGTTTGAAGCTGGGTTTGGCTGCAAACATCAGTTGATGGAGACAGAAACAAGGGATTGTGGACCACCATTGTAGTTTCAGGCTTTCCCTCAGGTTAATAATATAGAATGTGATAAACTTGTATACCCAACATCCTCTCTGGCCTGAGTCCATACACACCATGCACATACATAACACACATTCTCACACAACATGCCACCATGCACTTATACCACGCATACCTGTACAACATACAGTGCACATATACCATACACACCCAGACAGAGAAAATGAACAAATATGAAAAGGAAGATAATTGTTTGGAAATAGAGATTGGATTTCAGAGCTAGCATAGGAGGCAGTATTTGAAAAAATAAAGAACAAAAGAATTTGTTACCTACCTCCTTTCAGCTGCTGACTTCTAAAATTAAAGTGTATTTTCTTCTACATTGTATAAAAAGAGCATAAAGACTAATTAAAATCTGCAACATAAATACTTATGTTTATTGATTACCCAAATAAAAATATACCTGCAAACATCACAGTATTTCTCTACTGAGTCTCAGAATAGCACTACTCTAAAATCAGTGGGACAAGTCCTCCAGCAGTGATGACAATGCCTGGATATGCAAACTAACAAATCCTAAGTGAGCCTTTTCTAACAATGTTTACAAGTAAATCTCAACAAGACAATGGTAATCTGCCAACACCCACCTGAGGTGGGGAAAAAAGCTTAACCATTGTGAAGATATAAACAGTTTCATCTATCAATTAGTAGATTGTCATTTACAGAAAAGTGAAAGCAAATTATTAAAACCCAAATTAAAAAGTAGATAGAAAAACAGACCTATAGGTGATTTCTAGTATTTTATGTACCCCTATACAGATATGAAAGCAATTGTGATTAGTATAGTCATAAAAACAAAAGAAATATTAGGTAAAGTTTAAGAAAAAAGATGATCATAATTTATGAAAAGTAAATAAATGGAAATTCTAAAACTGAAAACAGGAAGTTGAAAATAGAAGATATTTAGGTCAGACTTCATTTGTTAAATCTGTAAAGCATTATTGGGATTAAGTGTTAAAAACAACAAGAAAAAAGAGAAGAATCCTCCTCGATGCATCTTATGACATAATGAGGAAATAGAAATCAATGATATCAAGCAAACATTAAAAGATATTTGGAGGTGATATTAATACAGACACCTGGAATGTTTTATTGGTGACAAGAGAGCCACACAAATAAAATAGGGAAAGAGCTTTTCTCTGTCAGTCAATAATACCTGTAACAGCCCCTAAAAGGTGGGGATTTATTTTCAGAAGGAAACATCATCATCAAGAGTTAGTGTACTTTAAACATCTGAGTTGATTATTAACTAGAAGCTTAAGGATTCACCAAGACGAGGTGGTTTTAGTTGTTTTTTATTTGAAGTCAGAAGATCTGAAGTATATTTTCAAATGAGATGGAACTGCATCAACCAAGAACAAAATCAAAGAATGTTCTGGCCTCTACGGTAGCAATCCGTACATGAGGCAATGTAATAATTGAAACAAGATGCAATCATTTCAGAAAGTAACATTCTGGATGAATTTTAATAAAAGAATTAAAAGAGATCTAAGAGTAAAACAAAAAATACCTGTGGATAATGTCAATGTTTTACTTTTTGCTGGTCGGCTGGAGATTTGGAGTCTTTTATTGACTGAAATGTAACATGGGTTTAGAAGTGAAGAAAGCAGGAGATAAGTTTGAAATACACTAAGTTCAAGTTAACTACTAGACTTCTAAATAGAAGTATCAAGAGTTATCAAAGAGTCTAATACATATAACAGATGTTTGAGAAAAGTCCAAATAAGAGTACAAACAGGGGAGCCATTGACATAGATTACAGTTTTCTAATGAGGCTGGATTAAAATTTTGTGCTGTAAGAAGCAACAGAGTATGAAAGATTTACAATTATTATGTATTTAAGAAAAGAATGTTACTCCCAAGCAGAGGGAAGGAAGGACAAAGAGGACAGAAAGGGGAAGGGGGAAGAGGAGAGAGGCAATGAAGGTAGTCCATGATATTTTCCAACTCACTCAAAAATAAGTGAGCTGCAACTGGAGGTCAACATGCAGAAGAATGAGATTTGATCCACTCTTATCTCCTTGCACTAAGCTCAACTCCAAGTGGATCAAGGACCTCCACATAAAACCAGACACACTAAAACTAATAGAAAAGAAACTGGGGAAGACCCTTGAGGACATTGGCTCAGGGGAAAAATTCCTGAACAGAACACCAATTGCTTATACTCTAAGAGCAAGAATAGACAAATGGAACCTCATAAAATTACAAAGTTCCTGTAAGGCAAAAGACACTGTCAAAAGGATAAATCGGCAACCAACAAATTGGGAAAAGATCTTCACCAACCCCACATCCGACAGAGGGCTAATTTCCAATGTATACAAAGAACTCAAGAGGTTAAACCCCAGAAAACCAAATAACCCTATCCAAAAATGGGGTACAGAGCTAAACAGCGACTTTTCACCTGAAGAAATTCGGATAAAAAATGTTCAACATCATTAGTCATTAGGGAAATGCAAATCAAAACAACCCTGAGATTTCACCTCACACCAGTCAGAATGGCTAAGATTAAAAACTCAGAAGACATCAGGTGTTGGCGAGGATGTGGAGAAAGAGGAACACTCCTCCACTGCTAGTAAGAATTCAAGCTGGTACAACCACTCTGGAAATCAGTATGGCGGTTCCTCAGAAAACTGGACGTGATACTTCTGGAGGACCCAGCCATACCACTCCTGGGAATATACCCAGAAGATTCCCCAGCATGCAATAAGGATACGTGCTCCACTATGTTCATAGCAGCCTTATATATAATAGCCAGAAGCTGGAAAGAACCCAGATGTCCCTCAACACAGGAATGGATACAAAAAATGTGGTACATATACACAATGGAGTACTATTCAGCCATTAGAAACAATGAATTCATGAAATTCTTAGAGAAATGGATGGAGCTGGAGAACGTCATACTAAATGAGGTGACCCACTCTCAAAAGAATACCCATGGTATGCAGTCACTGATAAGTGGATATAAGCCTAGAAGCTTGGAACACCAAAGACATAAATCACATACCAAGTGATGTCTCACAAGAAGAAAGGAGTGGACACTGGTGCTAGAATGGACCAAAACATCATTGTGGGGGAGTACAAGAACAGTGAGGTGGGAGGGGGTGGATGAGGGAGTAGGGGGAGGGAAAAGGGCATGTGGGACCTTTGGGGGTTGGGAACCAGAAAAAGGGAAATGAATTGTAAATATAGAATACATCCAATAAAAAAAATAAGTGAGCTGAATACAAATTCCATTCATCTGTTGTTTCATACCTATGGGGTTTTTAATGTAATTAAATAAAAGGAGCTCATGTCAATTCTCAGAAGAGTTGTGATATATTCCCTCCCTCACCAGTTTTCCTTGACAGGTGGAGATATGCTGTGGCAACTCTGTTCCAGGAAGAGAGTTCTGATCCTGCATGTGGTGTCAGTCATCCATTTTAAGGGGCTAAAACACAGTAACTTTTTCAGGATTTAAAATCACTGCTATCAAAATTTTCAGTGCAGTGTAAAATTTGAGAAAGTGTAAGCTACTTTCAGGGAAGCTTTCTACACAATTTCAATACTGATTAATGCATGTTAAAATATGCCTTGACTGTGAGACCTGTGTATTGATATAGTTTCTACATAAGACAGAAATTAAAAGTTAAACTGCCATGTGTTCCCATATTGGGGACAGTGTAAAGCCAGAGTATTGATAGACCTGGCAAACCAAAAAGGAAGTGAAGAGACATGCTGACAGAACTGATCAGGACAAAATGAAGGATTGATCACCTAAAAAGACACATGTGTTTAACAGGCTTAAGAAATGCATGGATTTGGTCCAATGAGGTGACTCAGTAGGTAAATGCGTCTGCCGTCAAGCCTGGAGATACAAGTTCCATGGATGCCTGGGTCCACACAATAGAAAAGGAGAACCAACTCCTACAGCTTTCCACTGCCCTCTACACTCTGTTAGCTCCTGCTACAGTCACAAATAAATTACCATATAATAAAAATTATTAAAACAAAAAGTTGTATGGCCTTGATAAAAAAAATAAAGACTTTGCTCTCTAATTCCTGGGAGAGGGAGAAATAGACTTTAGGGGTCCAGATTGGTTTGGCTAGTTTTGATCCTTATTTGATATTAGATTGACACATTTCAATGAAGGGGTATGAAGAATTATAAAAAGAAGAACAGAACTACCATCTGTTTAGAAAAGTGATGTCAGACCAAAAAAATAATACTGAAATCCAAAGCTCTGGAATCAAAACAATCAGATGCAGCGGAGAAATGGAATGTAGAATGCAAAACAGAAGAAGAGATATTAAAACCCTTTAGGCCAGCAAGGATACTGAGTTCCATGTTTCTATGAGAATGCAGTTTTTTTTCTAATTTGAAGACTCGATATCTGATTAAGTCCATATATTTTAGATGTCTTATTAGGAAGCATACCCAAATATTGTGTGTTCTTCATCTTTCTTAACCTTTGGAATCTTCATAGATGTGTGGACAGGAATTCCAATCATATGCTGTTTCTATAATGTGAAATTGCTCATAAATGGACAGTGTACATTGTCTGCCAGGGTGCACATAATATTTGGCAAGTAACAACTGGGTGCTGTTCTGGCTAGATTTTTGTCAGCTTGACACAAGTTAGAGTTGTCCCTCAAGAAGAGCCTCAGTTGGGAAAACATTTCCATCAGACTGCTCATGGAAAATTGTAGAAGAACATTTATTGAAAATGATTACTGTAGAGGGGTCCAGTCCTAGGCCCATGGTCCCAAGTCGTATAAAAAGCAGGTTGAGTAAGCCATGGGGAACAAGCTAGTAAATAGCACTCCCTTTTGGCTTCTGCTTCCGTTTCTGGCTTCAGGCTCCTATCCTGATTTCTCTTAGTGATTGTACTGTTACCTGTAACTTCAACCTGAAATAAGCCCTTTTCTCCCTAAGATGCTGTTTGGTCTTGATGCTTTATCACAGCAATATGAACCCTAACTTAGAAAGGTGTCACTCAGCCCTCATGGAGAAAATTCTGATAGGAATTTTCAGAAAAGTCTTAACATCATAAGGTAGGTGTTCCAGGGACAGTTTGAAAGCTGTAGTTCTGGGTGGTCTAGAAAGATCCCTGAAGAAACAGAATTCAAGTTTCTGAATTCCTAGATTTTCAGAAGTGGTCGCCCGGGATAACCAAGGGCCAGTACCTAGGTGAAGGTCATGCCATAGAAACAGGAAATCTGATGCCTGGCAGCATGTGTGGAAAATTCTGTGGGTTTTGGGCATAATCACACCTTGAGCCTCTCTTTTTTAAAAAGCAATTCTAAAAAAGCAATTGCCAGAGGGAGATATTTCAAACATTAGAATCTTCCCTGAGAGAGAAGCTCAGAAAACTCCTATCCATCTGAAACTATAATGTAGGTTTGTATAAGAAATGAAGCCACCATGTTTTTATTGTATCAGGTATGCTTCATAGGTGAATCTGATACATGTCATAGCACCAATATGCCTAAGTGAAACAAACAAGAAATGTAAGGCCCGAAACTATGCATCTGATCTCCCCTTTACAAAAGACATTCTGTAATATTTCTCTGGCCTTTTTTTTTTCTTTAATATTCATTCATATTTTATACTCTTTCAGAAATAGTGTTTAGATAAAACTAATGAATAATGGACTTGAAAATAAATTTCAAAGGTCATCTTGTATATATCTCCTTGCTTCAGGCAAAAGTACACTTGTGCCCACCCAAGAAGTAGTGTTCGCTTCTGCCAGGTTTTGTTTCAGAGAAAGTTCCCCCCGCCATGGGAGAAGTTAGGGCAAAGAGAGAGTAATGAAGAGCATGTTTTTTCTTCCAAACATAAGCAGAGTTATTTTTGATGTCAGTGTCTTCCCCTCTTTAGGGCGGGAGCACAGACGACTTCCAACGCCTTATATGCTTACTTTCAGCTCTAAATGTATTTGTGCAAATCTCATGAATCATCAAGGCTTTTGAAAATATTTATAGGGAGAGAAACACTACCCTTTTCATTAGAGTGAGTAAAACACACATTTGTATCTCTCTATTGTTTAAGGAGAACAATGGATGGGTGGATGAAAGAAAATGTCAGCTGGATCAACAAGCAGCTGTTCCAACAGGGATTCTGCTGTCCCCGATAGGACAGCAGTATTAATTGTTGCTTTCCGCCTATAGATTTTCAATAAGTACAGCGTATCCCTATTAGCTGCAGACAAAAGGGAAGGTTTCCTCAGGCCTGTATCACAGCAGACACCTGACTTGTGGAGAATGAGCTGGAAACCTTGAAAACTTGCCTTCATTTATTTGGAAAGAAGAATCCAGCCTTCAAGGAATCTTTACTTCTTCATATGATCTCACTGAAGCTTCTGTCGTAATAGCATAATCCATTGTCATCTTACATGGAAGAAAGGATGCCCATTTTGCATACGAATATGCTCTTTATATTACAATCTCTTGAAATATTAGTTTCTCTAGATGTAAAAAAAAAAAAAAAAAAAAAAAAAGAGGCAGGACACAGGAAGTTTGACCAGGCTTACATCTCGAAGTAGCTGGGTGGGTGTCAGGCCATAGGGAAGCCCCAGGAAAACCGCTCTGGGGCTAGGGAAGCTCAGTCTGAGGTACGGGGCAGCTGGAGCTGGCTCAGGGGTTCCCTGGCTTTCAAGGAGGCAGGGGCCGTATGGTTCTCAGGCTGTGAGACACCAGAGTGATGCTGGATGCTGCGGAAGAGCTGAGAATAGGAGTGGTGGCTGCCGGCTGGATCTAGGGAAGCCTGGGTGGAAAAAGTCTTGGCTTGTCAGCCTTTGGTTTGGGCTTGGTGACAGCCTCGACTGGGAGCACAGAGAGGCCTTCTACGGGAGGCTAGACAAGCGGCTCTGTAGGCTCTGTGACTCCCCATAGCAGATCCAGTTGAAGAGAGGCAGTCCATTGTCCTGGCAGAAAGTGGACGAGTAAAACCGTACCCCACTTTTTGGGTTGGCCTCAGATTAAATACCTTTTTCAGGGAGGAGTGTCTGGGAGAAGAGTTTATTGACTAAGTCCTCCAGGGCTTTAGGTATTTCATAAAAATGGAGATCTGTCTTGAGGACACCTAACCACAGGTCATATCCTCTACCTATGGAGGAGCTTTGGGCATTGCCCTTATGTGACCGAAGGCCACAAATCTATGGAGGGCTGTGGCCTTGTGCTTGGGAACAGGCAAAACACATACTGTCCCTTCAGGATCACCAGGGTATCCAGCCTTAGGTCAACCAGGAAAAGGGCTGCCTTTCACGGTCCTAAAGTCGGATACTCTGTAAACGGGACAGTAACTGGGGCACAGTTATAGATGACAATCTAGTGAGTTGGCTGGGCAATTTGTTTGCTAATGGAGTGCTTCATTTTACTCATCTTTCTCAAGAGGTTGTGGTATCTAACATGGTCGGACATAAAACCACTAATGGCGGCACACCTGATCCATCTGGGGAATTAAACTTAATGAATGTCCATTGAAGTTCCATTTTATCAGTGGATGTATATCAAGTTAGTTCTGTTATAAGATTCTTGAATGAAATATTCAGTTGTCAAAAAATGACACGTACTACAGTTCCCCAAAAGATAAGCTATGAAGTACCCTCAAACTAACCCATACAACTAAATATTTCATCAACATTAATGTATAAATATTCTGATTCCACAGTTTTATGATCCAACATAATCTATAGCACACTTTTATGAAAATATCTAAGGTATTATCTTATATAAAATACATAACAATTATAAAAAAAAAGACCTCAATTTTATTGTTATGTGTCTCCAGACCTCACATTATTTTAGATCCTAACTTTTTTTTGAGTAAAATATCGTTGGCTATGCAAAAGGAATGCTCATCAGTATGACAACCAAATTATAAATAAAATAATTGAGATATCCTAGGTCCTAGTACAGAGAGGAACACATTCCATAGAGCCAGAACACACAATACTTGAAGAAATTCCTTCAAACCAAGTCACTCTCTGAGGCATGCTACAACATATTTTCTCCCCTATTGTTTCCCAGGGACTGAGGCAAAATGAATAAATAAATAAAAATAAAAAAGCCACATAACACAATCATAAACTCCAATGAAGAGTGGGAAATTAATCAAACTTCTAAGTAGTAACAGAAGTGTGTGGTCATTAGTGCAAATTTTCACATAAAATATGAAAAGAGAGATTACTTAGAAATAACATATTATGAAGGATTTAGTAGACATTGAACTTTTGGCTTATTTTTATCTGTGATTTTCATTTTCCACAGCAGTAAACACTGTATTGCAGGGAATTCATTGGATTAAAGTTTGGGGTATTAGACATCCATTTCTTTTAAAGATCTCAGATTTTTGATAATGGAAGAAAAATCCACAGGTAGTTCTCGTCCTAAATGTTTGAATTTGATATTATCTACTTTTAGCTTTTGTCCTTACAATAAATCACTGTGAACATAGCTCCGGGACACCATCATCACCTCCTAGATCATTGTGTGTAAAACTTTCTTGGCCATTATTTTTTTTTCTAATGGCAGAAGACTGCTAAGTAGGAGATCTGAAGAGGGACAGACACTGTTAAAACCTAAGAGACATGGAGAGTTGTGAAATATTAGTCACCTAAAAGGTAGGAACCATATAAAAATGAGTAAGACATGGCTCATAAGAGTGGGCTGAGTTTGCACATAAATAAGCAACAGTCTACAGACAAGGCTTAGTTGGTAAAGCATTTACAGAACAATCATGAGTACCTAAGGTCTACCTATGGAACCTACTTTATAAAAATGGAAAGGAAAGATGGGTAGAGCAGAGAAAGGAAAGAGAAAAGAAAGGAAAGGAAAGAAAAGAAAGGGAAAGGAATGGGTGGGGAGGAAAGGGAAGGAAAAAATTAAAAGCTAACAACACTATATGTCTATAATTCCAAGGATGAGAAAGTAGAAATAAGATCCCTGAGGTTTGCTACGAAGTCAATCTAGAGAGATAGGTTCAGGTTCAATGACAGATTCTGTCTCAAAAACTAAGGTGAAAATGATTGACAGACCTATCAGAATACACCCAGACTTTTTTTTTTTTTGACTTTTTTTGAGACAGGGTTTCTCTGGGTAGCCCTGGCTGTCCTGGAACTCACTCTGTAGACAAGGCTGGCCTTGAACTCAGAAATCTACCTGCCTCTGTCTCCCAAGTGCTGGGACTAAAGGCATGCGCCACCACTGCCCTGTACACACAGACTTCTGGCTTCCCCATATATTACACATGTACAGCCCTCTGCCCCCCTTCCCTCTCTCCTTCCCATTCCCCTCCTCCTGCCTCCCCCTCCCCTCTCCAAAGTAGGAGAAGTCAGCATTAGTATGAAGAGAAGGCAACAGAAACCAGGACAGGAACTTGTTTTCCAGACTCCCCCAGCTTTTTAAAACAGAAACCAGTTTTCATCCCATTTAGGTTTTGGAAGATTCCTCTGGTAATGAGGAAGGGAGACTAATTTTAGCAAGTAGGGCTGATAGATGTGAGACAATTTTAAGTGAGGGCAGAAAAAGAAATGATGAAAACAATGTCAAATCAGCATTTTAATTACAGGATTGAGGCAAGTGTTGGCAACCACCAACTCAACTTTATGGCCTGGCACAAGGGTTCATAAAGGTCATGTTTCTTCCTCTGAATTTGAGATGTCAAGTTTCAGGACCAGGGCTTGCTTGGATTATATAAGATGGTGTCTTGGATTTGCCATTCAAATTTCTGAAGTTTATACAAAATGGGAGTGAATTTTCTCAAGAATTCCTGTAGCTTGCGTAATGTTAATTCCGTGATGTTACTATAAGCTTTTATTAAAACAATAAATAAATCACATAGATTTAACAAATGAATCTAATTCTGACAATTAGATTGGGTCCTGTAATGTTAGGACCTTCCATTCCATTTTAAATATGTACTTTCCTGGCAAATGGCCTGCAAAATGATTAAGGAGCCAGACCATTTTTCAGCCCCTAGCCTGCTATTGTGGAGGCACTGTGATCCTTGCTTGGTTTAGAGTGCATGACTATTATACACCACAGGAATCAAGAACCGGGGACTCCATTTGGATAAAGAAATAAAGCCTAAAGACTGCTCTATCCAGGGTTTTGTCAGGTGCTGATAAAGCTAAGAGGATATAAAGATCATCACAGCCAGTTCACTCTCTCTGAGGTAATAGCCAAGCATTATCTAACAATAGGATGCTGGGATTACACTGCAGGTGACTTCCAGAGAAAGACCATCTTGGTCCTGACCTAGTCAACATCTCTTTCAGCAGCTTAACAGCAGCAGTGTCAGAACATTTCCTGAGTCTATTTAAATTTACCAAGATATTTACTCTTTGCTAGCTATTAAAAGCCTCCTTTTTATGCCTTTTCCTTTACTTATTAGACAATCTCTCCTATGAAAATACCCACACATTCCTGGGGCACAATAGTAGATTTAATGTTTTCCTTTACCACAGCTACAGATGTTTGACAGCCTGCAGCTTAAACATCTCAGCATATTTCCCCAAGAATCAACTGGAGCTAGTGAAAAGGGAACAGCATTATTTTCAGGAATCACCCTGCATCTAACGGCCTGTTTCTTCCTTCCCTCTTTTTTCTCTAAGATTCTGCTATGGAGTCAAATCACTCGTTTTGTGAGTGTTGCTGTTGACAGTTTAATATAAAATACATAGCTATTTTAGAAAATCTGTGGGTAAACTACAAAACGTCAAAGGAGCAAGAGAAAAGCCAATCTAAAACACATCAATAGTCACTCCTCTAGAACAGTCCCATAGAGATTCCTATAAATGAGATTTTGTAGATTTGCTAGATTTTTGTTTGACTTTAATGTGTTTATGTTGATATAAATATTATATTGATATAATCTATACTAACTTGTTATGGTCAAGAATAATTTAAAAGTAAATCACAAAAACCCAAATAAAATTAGCTTCAAAAAAGACAATTTATCCTTTCATGTAACAGGACAGAATGTGTAGATTATGTATTGTTATTCTCCGCTAAAGGAAATAGGTACTATTTAGGTAATGAGCGTGGCAGTGACTAGGGGAGATTGTTCACAACCTCCAGCATCTTATTCTCAGCAAAGGCTTCTGGTTTGCCCTGAATCCCATTCAAAATTGGTATAAGAGACTATGACTGGCATTCCTGAAGAGCAATTAACTTTCTAGAGCAAGGGGACATGGTGTTTTCAAAAGTGCAGCCCAGAGGAAGAATGGCGAGCTAAAAGGAACACATGAGTCTGAGAAAGTTATAATCTACTACCGCCCTAGGACATAAGAATGCTCCTGGCTTACAGAAAGAGAATGGTAGAACTTCATGAGCTATATTTGAAAACACACCTTTACCAATCTTAGAAAGATTTTTATTCATAATTTCTAATGCTTCAGCTATTGATTAGTGCATTACTGATCAAAAAACCAACAGGTAAAGGTGTATGCCATTAGAGTGTTGTGGTAAAACAGACAGGTTGTATGATTCAATTATGCATGCACTAAAGGGTAAATCAGGGCCGGGCGGTGGTGGCGCACACCTGTAATCCCAGCACTTGGGAGGCAGAGGCAGGCGGATTTCTGAGTTCGAGGCCAGCCTGGTCTACAGAGTGAGTTCCAGGACAGCCAAGGCTACACAGAGAAACCCTGTCTTGAAAAAAATTTTTAAAAAAGGGTAAATCAAAGTTTACATATGGATTAATCCGTTACTTGAAACATAAATTGTCTCCATTTTTATATTATAAATAATGCTAGTTTGTATGGATTTGTTTTGAGACTTAGGATCAATTAAGATAATTTCCTATCATTGGAATTACTGGACCAGAATCTTTTAAAGCCCCAAGTTTGCATTTATTTTTGTATCACTGAAGCAGTGTTCCAGTGGTTACAGATTCTTGGTGCTTGCTGTGCCACTGTTGACTTTGGTGTTAATTGGCCAGACAGTTACCATGTATCAGCAGCTCTAAATTTTACAGTTATTAATACTAAGTAAAGTGTTTTGGCTAAGAAATGCATGCAAAAATAAATTTCCCAGTGTGAATAAAGAAGATGTACAAGAGTCCAGAGATGTTCTTAATTATATATGTAGGATAAAGGCAGAAGAATTTTTTAATTCATAGGCAGGACATTGAAACAATTTACTAAAAGAAGAAAGTAACTAATCTTGTTCACTGAGTGCAAAGAATAGTTTAAGTTTTACCTGCCAGTCTCCAGATGACAAGGGATTAACCTACTGCAAACCAGAGTTTAGGGGAAGAAACAAGTTGATGCACAAAGTGGAAACGCCTTCACTCTTGAGTGCTGAGACCTTTGCCCCACGAGCTCTTAACCCTTCAGTTCTTAGCTGCCTTTCTGATGCACTCATCAAGAACACCTGTCACACTCCTGCTCAGCGTCACTGTGAGCAAAGACAATCTTACCGCATGAGTAACTTCTTTATACATTACAGAATTGTCCACAAATAGATTAGACTTGCCATCATTATCAAATTCTGAAGTATTGTGTTTAAGTGATTTTTAAATTGTAGGGCACTTTGAAAGTATAATTCTGTTTTTAGTTCTCTTCAGGAAAAGGAAATACATATTTAAAGTTATATACAATTAAACTGAGTTATGAAATTTTTGAATTCAGGAATTCACAAATCTAAGGTTAGACTATTTCAATCAAATTATAATATTTTAAAATTATAAGCCCTTTTAAACATGATAAAATTATGTCCTATATACCTGCATGTCAATCACTAACATTTAAAAAAGGATTAACTTAGTCATATATTTCTATATACTTGTACTGGCTAGTTTTGTGTGTCAACTTGGAACAGGCTGGAGTTATCATAGGAAAAGGAGCTTCAGTTGAGGAAGTGCCTCCATGAGATCCAGCTGTGGGGCATTTTCTCAATTAGTGATCAAGTGGGGGAGAGCCCCTTGTGGGTGGTGCCATCTCTGGGCTGGTATTCTTGGGTTCTATAAGAGAGCAGGCTGAGCAAGTCAGGGAAAGCAAGCCAGTAAGTAACATCCCTCCATAGCCTCTGCATCAGCTCCTGCTTCCTGACCTGCTTGAGCTCCAGTCCTGACTTCCTTTGGTAATGAACAGCTGTGTGGAAGTGTAAGCTCAATAAACCCTTTCCTCCCCAACTTGTTTCTTGGTCATGATGTTTGTGCAGGAATGGAAACCCTGACTAAGACAATACTTCATTACAGACATAGCCAAATACCTACATGATGCTTCATTTTGGAGAACTGAGTAAATATTTTAAAGGTTCCTGCACAGAATCTACCTGTGCACTAATTACAAAGACATAAATGAGAAGCATGTGAAGAGCAGGAAAAGACTAGGAAATGGTAGTATGGTAAAGTATGAATAAAACAGGTTAGTGGGAAAACTAAAATCTCAAGCTCATCATAGAAGAAGTTTCACTTTTGTATCTTTTAAAAGAAAGGGCAAGATATTAACAAGTATTAAATATCTAGCACACCATGGGAATTTTCCCAGTAGGTCCAATATAGTTATTTTTTAAAAATAAATGAGGAGCTGGAGGTGGCTTGCTGATGAAAGCATCTATCATACAAGCATAAGAGCCTATATGTGAGTCCCTTCCATCCATGGGGGACAAAAAAGGCATGCTTCTATTTATGTGTGACTATAGCATTGGAAGGATAGAGGCAGAAGGAATCCAGATTCCTAAACAGCCAGCTGAAGCAACTGATGAGCTCTGGGCTTAATGAGAGATGCTATTTCAAAAATATAACCAACCGATAATGATATCAGATATAAGCCTCTGGTCTCAACACGTATGTACACACATATGCATATACAAGTATATGTGCAAAGATACACGCATATAAAATATGAACATATTGATACCCTTCATGAATGTCTACTTGTTGTATGCACTGTAACTATGTTACACCTTATCCAGGAAAGTACTAATCAAATGTATATGTTGCTAATCAAGAATAAGATTAGCTATAGAAGAGTAGATACAGAACAAAGTAAGCAAAAGATAAGATAATTTCTATTGTTTCTTCCAGAAGCAAATGAAAAACATCTCCAGGGGATGAGTCAATTGGGTTGACTCTGAAGTGTGATTATAGTCCAGGTAAAGAAGACAGCAGTTGGGTAGAAACAAGAATCTGTAACAGTGTGCTGCTGATACTAAAACAAAAGCTGATGCCATACATAGCAGGTGAGTTAAGCACTAGGAGCAAACCTGTGGTACATTCATAAAGAAAAGCATTTTGCCCTAAAGACACAGTCACAACTTGATTGATAAGAAAAACCAAATGTTTGTTAAAGCATAGATTCTCAGGATCTACTTCTCAATTTTCCCACTCAGAAGATAGATTGCCTTATCTATTATTTGTCTATGTCCTAGAGATCAGGATTTATTAGAGGTTTATAAGCTAATACCTAACTAGATCAAAGGAGAAGCTTTAAGCTATATAAAGGCATAGTCAATCAGTCCTGGAACTTAGACTCTTCATGTCTAATTAACACAAACCCAGTAGATGTTGTATAAAGTATAAATATCACTTAGTAAAATGTAAAAAGTTATAACAGCTTTTACATATCCATCTGAAACCTTCATATCTCAATGGAGATAAACTAATGGCAGGTCATTCCTAAAGTCAACTTTTGTTTCCTAAAACCTTTCTCCTAGACTATACTTTGGTTTCCTCAGGTTTTCACAATAAGCTCTGGAGAACTTGTAGTAGAGGCAGGCGCTTTGTCTGCAACCTTCAGCCCAGGTTAACAAGTGGATAATCTTTTCACTTGTTCATGGCTCAGCATTCTGTTTATATTCACCTTTTAAACAGAGTTACCAAGATAACAACAATTATAACAATAATCAAACCATCCTGTCATTTATCCATGAACAGATATTGATTGCTTATTAGACTAGACATACCATTACATGAGGTATGGAGCATCCACCATAAATAAAAAACATTTTGGGGTTGTTTTCAGGAATTCTGAGTTGTGGAAAAGACCTACAGTGCCAGAAAAATATTTTACAGTAAACATTCACCTGGAGACCTCAAGGAGTGAAATCTATACAATACCAATGAAAAGGGTGTTGGAAATTTTCATACAGAGGGTGATGTTTGAATTGACTAGAGGTAACTGGAAGTTCTAACTGCTAAGTGCAGAGAAGCAGACATTGGCTACATTTGTTTCTCTAGGAAATGCCAGCATTTATCATATTCTTTTAATGTACCCCTCAATGTGCCTTAGTTTCCTGAAAGTATTTATCACTGTCTTGTCTGCTTCATATTTTAATCCACATTCAGTAGGATCAATAATAACCCCCTAAGCTTATGACGGGAGAACTATACAAACTTGTCAGGTTCACCTGAACATTCTCTAACTATTGTCTGAGTCTCGCTTTGGAAACCAAACCTGAAACCAGATAATTTTCATGGAGTGTCACATTTCTCCATCAACAATTCATACGATACCAGGCACGATTCATGTATAATATAAGCAGGTGTAAAATTTCAGCCACAAGTCACTATAGACATATGTCGAACAGGGCTTGAACTTGGCTTCACGAAAACAATTTGATCTTTCCACGGAGAAACTGGTTCCATTTGTCATCACTCCAAGTATCTTCGCCTCCAAAGGACCACTTTGGCTCCATCAGGGGCCAGTGGTTTAATTGAAAAATGAAACAAAACAACAACAATGAAAAAAAACCACTCCATGCTTTACAAAGCTCAGGCAACAGATGCAGCACCTCCCACCTGACAGTTTGGTATGTTCAGGCGTATCAGCGGTCAGCCGCAAAGTTTGGTGAAAATGAACACAACATTTGAAAATAAAGGGAGAAGACAAATTGGAAACATAGTGAGAACTTAATATGTAATTTTAAAAAGCTACTCACATGGCTGGAAACTGCTCCTTGCCGCACTGTGGAAACAAATGCCATGGTATGTTTGAATAGAAAGTACTTCAGGATACGTTAATGTAAGCACTTAGCAAGTCTCTGAAACATACCATTCTGCAAGGAGCATATAGATTTTTCAAACGTATCCATTTCTACTTAGCTCATGCTAGATCCAATAGCTTTCAATCAAGGCACTCCATGTGTTCTTTCATCTCATGCACACTAGACTGAAATCCCGTTTCCATTTTTTGATATATTTAAGTTAAAAAGAAAGTGAAAGATTTTTTTATAAACCATTCATTTCACTCTGGTTATTAAAGCACCTTTCCTCTTTCAATCCTGGCAAAACAGTTAGCATGATGCCCCTTCTATCTTTCTCTCTTGGGATATTAATTTGCTTCAATTCACTGGGGAAAAACGTTTAATTAGCTAGCCAATAAATAGTTAACCTAGAAACCAGTATGTGTACCAGTCTGACAGTGTTTGAGAGCTGTCATTTTGAAACACTTGAAAAGCATAAAAGAAAGAAAGCAAAGTTAACACCTAGAGAAGAAAAGAAAAATGCTTATTCTTATTTCTGTAAATAGAAGTGGTAGAAAGGCATAACAGGCTTTGGAAATTTTTTTCAAGACTGAATGCCACACATGCGTTGTTGAAAGTAGATGGAAAAATAAAAATAAATCTCAATTACAACACAGTGTTAGACATGGGCTTATCACGTAGGTCTGTTTTTATTAGAAAACTAACCAGAGAGGGCCAGCTCACTATACTGTCTATGAAACAATGTATGGCACATGAATGACTACACACACACACACACACACACACACACACTCACTCACTGTTGAGACAGCATGGCTCTGCAGAAGGGAGGGTCCAAAGCTCTAGGAAACATCATGATTACAGAGTCACTGATTAGCAGACGCACCAACTCATCTGAAAATCTTGTACAAAAATACGCATGCCTAGACAGTAAGCTTGAACTTTAAGTGTGAATATTAGCTCCAACATTCCTGCCATAGGATCAGTGTCTTCTGCCAAAGCCCCACAGTAATTTTATCAAGGATGATGGTTGCCAATGAATTGTAAGTTTTCATTTTCACTGTGTCCAATACAGTTATCATTAATAGTTACAGAAGTTCTTCTACATATTCACCCTAGCCTCTGGCTGTAGTAAAAATATCTAAATTTTGTCTCTATGTATATTGGTATCTTAGAAAATCCACAACAAAAAAAATAAGAAACTGAGTGACAGAAAAGAACAAAAATATATCATCTCACTTCTACTCTTGCCTTTTCTCCTAGATTTTTAGTGTTTCAGAGGCTGTGAAGGAGAATCCCTACCATGTGGTCTCCCAACTTCTGCACATTATTTCTGCTTTGTACCAATAAATATCTAGTGCCTACACAGCAGATTCTCTCTCTCTCTCTCTCTCTCTCTCTCTCTCTCTCTCTCTCTCTCTCTCTGTGTGTGTGTGTGTGTGTGTGTGTGTGTGTGTGTGTGTGTGTGTGTATGTTCCTAAGTGACCACATGGTAATAGAATAGGTCCTCCCTACCAAACTCTCCAAGTCTCGGTCATCTTCAAAGTCACTATTTCCAAGCTAATCTGTTAATGGTGACTTAAGATTTCTACCTCTTTGGAGACACAATTCACCCTTTAGCCCTAAATTCCTTCATTCAAACAAGTGTTGGGCTAGTGACTATTTCAGACCATGGATATGTTAAAATTAACAGGACCATTTCAGAATGCACATGTTTTTCATATGGTGTTGCTTTAAATATGTGAGTAACAAACACATTACATCTTACAAAAAAAAAAGTCACTAATTTACTCACCCATTCATTCAGTGATAGGTTCCATCATACAAAGTATTATGTTAAGAACATATAAGGAATTGCATTGGCCTGAAGTCAGGGAAGGAAGGGGATACCACCAAAGAGGAGAATATATATATATATATATATATATATATATATATATATATATATGTGTGTGTGTGTGTGTGTGTGTGTGTGTGTGTGTGTGTGTGTAATCTTTAAAGGCATACAGAAGTTGTGCCAAAGATCCAGAGATTGCTAAGAGCAGTTTATGAATAGAAAACAAGAACATCTGAAAAGAAGGATGGCAGGAAATCATGGAATAGATGGAGACCTGAGTGGGTCTGTGAGTCTCTGAGTGAGTGTGGCAGGAGTACAAACTCTTCAGGAGAGTGCTGGGGTCTGCACTTCATTCAGGAGTCAGTGGAGTCTACATGGAGACATGAGAAGGTTGCATGCAGGTTTCAAGAAACTCCTTCTGAGAGTTCTGAGGTAAGAAGAGGGAACAAGGCAGGTCTGGGGCACACAGACAACCGTGATGGTCAGAGAAGGCAAAGATAAGGACATGAACTAAGACAGTGAGAGTATAGTAGACAATGGAAAGGGCAGAGCTTCAAGAGAAATGGGAAGGAAGGATCAAATTTACAGGGACCAGTTAGGTGTGTGAGGGAGGGACATGTAAGGACGGTGCAAAGATGTTATTAGAGAAGGTAAGTTTTGCTCCCACTTACAGGTATTTCCAGAAACTGTTCACTGCCTACAAGTGTTCTCTTTCATGAAGAAGAAAGAGCTCACCTTTAAACTCAGTCTCACGTTGTGTCTGGAAAGTGGCCCAGTCTGTCTCCCCTGCTCTGTCCTCATGCTACCTTTCAGGGCTGTATTCATGTGTAGTTCTTGTATATATTCTTTGAAGCAGTATGCCCGCATCCTCAGTGCAATGCCTCAACCACAGAAGCCTCTGCAAAAGTGCCAATGGTTTTATATGTTTCCAGTGCTAGTAGTGTAATTTAAATAGCTTCCGTTAAAGTGAGCAAATATGTGACTATAATAATTAAAGAAGAGTAACTCTGAACTCTGAAGCATGGGTGTGACAGGAGGGAAGAGAGCAAGGAGAGAAGTGGTGTAATTATACTTGGATTATAAATAGATGCCTAGATACATAGATACATAGAATAGACTGCCTTATTGCAAGAGTTGAGTTATCGTTATTTGTAAATGTTAATTTCAGCTGAAATTAGGATTCTTTCTTATATTTGATTGAAACTAATCCTAGTGCCCAGCGTGGACATCGTGATAGCAGCACATCTGTCTTGCAGTCCTTTATGCTTTATTCTCCATCAAGTTGGATGAGCACTCTCAGGAAGTTAGTTGAACACACACACACACACACACACACACACACACACACACCCTCAAAAACATACCAGGAACTTCATTATTTCTCTTGCATTAATATTTCCACTAGGTATGCCATCCACAGGAGAGTGCCTTTACCTGTACCCCAATGTCAGCTGGGCTTTTAATGCATTAGGGAAAGTGTTAGTTGTTGGAGAAACTGCAACAGCCTCCCTATGGCTCAGGCTAGAAGTACATTCAATCCAACTTCTCTAAACTTTGGTTCCAACAGCATTACTGGAATCCATGAATGGAATAAAAATGTTTTGAAATCCAAGTCTCTTTAATAGCTCAAGCAATCGTCAGTAAATTGCAGACCTTACAGGTATCATTTTCAGTAAGGGTCAGGAAAATTCATTCATTAGAATTACGGGAGATAAAAATTTAAACGTCTCTGTAATATTTATAGGAAAAGTGTCATCAGCATAAAGCAGCCTTAAATCACATTCATTCATTATTAAGCACCCCTCTACATTTCTGAGTGAAGTTTCTAATGGGCTGAAATCTCCTCAGCTGCAATAACATCATGATATCTATTTATAGCCAGATGGACTTTGGTTATGGAAGCGTCTTTTTGGGTTGGGTAGTAAAACAGGTTTCCCCTTTGAAGGGAAACATCCAACTTTAAATGAATTTAATCATTATTTGGTAAGTAAGAGGGCTTGCTGTAGTTGGAAATGTCTACTAATTATGTTCTCTGCCCTTAATATATGATCATACAATATGTCTAAAGCCACTCCTTTGCTTTTTATTTTGTTTTGTTTCAACTTTAAAGAAAAACTCTGTGTGTGTGTGTGTGTGTGTGTGTGTGTGCGTGTGCATGTGTGTGTGTATTTGTGTATTCATTTACTATATGAAGGGAGAGTACAGCAGATTGATGCTTGCAAACAAAACAGGATTAATATTGTTCCTTGTTACTATTAGGCACTCTGGAGATCTAGTATTCCACCCCCTCCTTATATTAGTAAAGATCAATTATCATCCTGTTAATGGCTATTACCTCTCTGCCAGCATTCCTGTAAAATAATAGTTCCCTTTATAACTATCATTCTGAAATTGAGAACATGCATCTAAACACTCAGAACTGAGGAGAAGCTGATGTTCTATGTTCATTTCCTATTCATAGACAACACGACCTACCTAATTACTTACTATTCAATTTGCAAGTTTGTGCCTTTTTTGCTAAGAAATCCTTGGGTTAAAACCAAGTCATTAATTATAATATGTAAAATATTTAAAAGTAGTAATGGTTTTAGTGAAACCTAGGATTCTCAAAACAGGAAAGGAACCTTAAATAGCAACACCTGCAAGCTTTGCCTGCTCTTCTCTGTCCACTTAAAACTCAGGTAATCTCAGGCATGAGTGGGGATCACTGCATCATTCCTCCACTTTGCTCTCGAGTTATAGTTCTGTCCTAAAGCAGAGACTATCAGGGCTGATGCTTGTCTCCGAAATGCTCCCAAGGAAAACGCCTGATGAGGCAGCTATAACGAAATATACACTTGTCAGTTGGTAGGAAACATTCAATTGTGTTCTTATCCACTGCTTGCCTACCTTTATCATTAGATGAATTTAGCATATTTGTTAAACTTTTATGGAAGTATTCAAGAGCTAATATCACAGTCAAAACCACCATAAAGACAGAAAGAGGAGATGGAGAGTCAGATTAAAATAAGGAAACGGGAATAGGGAATCTAAGTTTTGAAGAAACAGAATGAATAATAGTAAAGTGGGGTCTGTTAGTAGCTAAGACACTGATGAGCATTATTGCTCTATGAAAATACAAGTGAATACACTGCAAAAATCTTGGCCACTGGTTAGAATCCTAGTGCCCATTAGCAACCCCAACTCAGAAGCTAGATCAAGGTGTGTGGGACCATGATGGATAAACCATGGAATGAAGACTATTAATGTTACAAATACAATTTTTTTCTGTCTGATTTTTTTTAGAATCACAACTAAATTAATAACACCAAAGCAACAGAGTAATTGTAGAAATAATGTCCATAAAAGGAAGGCAAATACTTAATATTTTCAGAGTGTTTACTGGGCCTAAACATTTTTGTCTTACATAGGGCCAAAGAGATCCCTCAGAGATGAGTCTTTAAAGATGACTTATCAGGGCACAGAGAAGATTCAAACTAAAATTCTGATTTCAGAGCTCTAAATATTTAAGTAAATGTTCTTTTTGTAAAACATCTGCATTTTAATCTATTATCTGATGGCAGACGTTAATCAAAAGTTATTCCCCTGGCAAGGGATTATATGAACATATTTTAATCAGTAATTAAGACTCAGAATTCAGTGTGTTGTTGTTCATTGCAGTTAGCACTGGTTTTTCTTCCCCAGCCTGCCATTTCCCTGTGCAGCATAGGCAGAAACAGAGACACTCAGGCCTCCACATGTGCCTTGCTTATCGCCTTCTGTTCTCTTTTTTTTTTTTTTTTTTTGGTTTTGGTTTTTTGAGACAGGGTTTCTCAGCTACATCTAGCTACATCAGCTAGATGGCTAATATCCAATATATACAAAGAACTGAAGAAGGTAGACTCCAGAGAACCAAATAACCCTGTTAAAAATGGTGTACAGAGCTAAGCAAAGAATTTTCAAGTGAGCAATATCAAATCGCTGAGAAGCACCCAAAGAAATGTTTGAACCCTGGCTGTCCTGGAACTCACTCTGTAGACCAGGCTGGCCTCAAACTCAGAAATCCACCTGCCTCTGCCTCCCGAGTGCCTCCCGAGAGCACTTTTTTCTACTCTGAAGTTACTCACCTTGCTGAAGAATTAGTATGTCTGTATGGCAATATATGAGAAGAACCCTGAAGTTTCATTTTTCATAATAGAAAAGAGAATCCAAACATTGCTAAAGACCCAGGGACCTTGCAACTTTATTTGTATTTTCTTCAGTGTTTCCTAAACTTAAATTTTTCTTGTCTAAGTCCCATAATTATATTCCTAAGCCCATAAGAAGTCACAAACTAATTAATAGGACAAGTCTTCCTTGTATCTTACTCTCCAGTAGGAATTACTTCTTTATCTCATTATCTTCCCTCGTATAGTAAATAACTTTGTAAATTGTGCGGCCTTTTTAAAAATTTAAAAATTTAATATACAATTAAAAATTGGAATTTGAGTATATGCCTAGGAATAGTATAGCTTTGTGTTCAGGTAATACTATTTCCAATTTTCTGAGGAGCCACCAGACTGATATCCAGAGTGGTTGTACAGCTTGCAATCCCATCAGAAGTGGAGAAGTATTCCTGTTTCTCCACATCCTCTCCAGCACCTGCTGTCTCCTGAGATTTTGATCTTAGCCATTCTGACTGGTTTGATGTGGAATCTCAGGGTTGTTTTGATTTGCATTGCCCTGATCACTAAGGATGCTGAACATTTCTTTGGGTGCTTCTCAGTGATTTGATATTGCTCACTTGAAAATTCTTTGTTTAGCTCTGTACACCATTTTTAAAAGGGTTATTTGGTTCTCTGGAGTCTACCTTCTTCAATTCTTTGTATATATTGGATATTAGCCATCTAGCTGATGTAGGATTGGTAAAGATCTTTTTCCAATCTATTGGTTGCCATTTTGTCCTATTGACAGTATCCTTTGCCTTACAGAAGCTTTGCAATTTTATGAGTTACCATTTGTTGGTTCTTGCTCTCAGAGCATAAGCTACTGGTGTTATGTTCAGGAAATTTTCTCCTATGCCCATGTGTTTGAGGTTCTTCCCCACTTTCTCTTCTATTAGTTTCAGTGTATCTGGTTTTATGGGGAGGTCTCTGATCTACTTGGACTTGAGCTTTGTACAAGGAAGTAAGAATGGGTCAATTTACATTCTTCTACATCACACAGCACATAGTAATTACACGAACAGTATGCTTTAGAGTATAAATGCTTCTAACCCAGAGTACACCCATTATAGCTATGGTAACACATCAAACAAAATTGCAGAAACCTATTCTTACTAGTTATGTGGTGCATAAACAGATCTTAAACAATTTATATATATAATTTATATATGTCTCTGTATGTTTATATTTTATAAATTGTACTATACATGCTTTTACATATGTATGTGATATATAAATATAAAAGTTTGGATGAAGACAAAAATTCACCACTGATATCTTATTATTTTAGAAAAGTTAAACTGGAGTCTTACATTCTTTCTATTGTTTACATTGTTGCCCAACCTGATTCCAAGAAGGGTATTTCTCGGCTTCATATTATAATTAGAGACGTAATGGTTTGTGATGGGAATATAGCTGTTAGTTGAGTTCTTGTGCAGCACACACACAAAGCTCTGCATTCAGTAGCCACTTCTGCATACAGCAACATGATAACGTGCATTCACAATCCCAGCCCTTGGCATACAGGGAAAGGGGTCAGCTTTGGCAACAAAGCAAGATTAAAATGAACACAGGCTACCTCAGATTCTGTCTGAAAAGGAGACACTATTTCTTGGACTACTGATTTTGGTTCAATAGTGAGCAATGAAAGTTACTTTGTAGAAGATACCACCTGCCAAGTATTGCCTGACTAATAGTGGACTGAGCTCTCCCACATCAATCATTAATCAAGAAAATGTTCCCACAGACTTGCCTACAAGGCGGTTGGACAGAGGCGGTTCCTCAGCCGAGCTTCCTCCCTCCCAGGAAGCTCTACTTTGTATCAAGAGGACACAAACTAAAGACCACGCAAAAGAACGCAGACTTAGACGTTAAAATGTTCTCGAAGACTTTGAGATCAGGTTTCATGGGATGGGCACGAGCATGCGAATGACATGTAGTAGCTTCCATGATAAAATACTGTCCACACAGAAATGTTGATAATTGTCGGGGAGTTTTAAAAGTTTTCAGGTAACTGCAGCAAGACCACATACTACCAAGAAAACTAAGCACAGCATTTATATTAGGAAATTCAAGGCTTGGGGCAGGGGAAGGAGGTTCTCATGGTCCATACAGTGATTAGAAACAATACAAGTACTTTAAGCAGTGTGGGTTTCAAATGACCAATAATCAAGTGCATAGAGAAGTGTTTGATGAAAATATTGCTTAAAAATCATACTAATCAGAAAACTGGACGTGATACTTCCGGAGGACCCAGTCATACCACTCCTGGGAATATACCCAGAAGATTCCCCAGCATGCAATAAGGATACATGCTCCACTATGTTCATAGCAGCCTTATTTATAATAGCCAGAAGCGGGAAAGAACCCAGATGTCCCTCAACGGAGGAATGGATACAAAAAATGTAGTATATATACACAATGGAATACTATTCAGCCATTACAAACAATGAATTCATGAAATTCTTAGAGAAATGGATGGAGCTAGAGAATGTCATACTAAGTGAGGTAACACAGTCTCAAAAGAATACCCATGGTATGCAGTCACTGATAAGTGGATATTAGCCTAGAATCTTGGGACACCAAAGACACAATTCACATACCAAATGATGTCCAACAAGAAGAAAGGAGTGGACACTGACTGGTGCTGGAAAGGATCAAAGCATCAGTGTAGGGGAGTACCAGAACAGGGAAGTGGGAAGGGGTGGATGATGGAGCAGGGGGAGGGAAAAGGGCATGTGGGACCTTTGGGGGGCGGGGAAACAGAAAAAAAGGAAATGAAATGTAAATATAGAATATATCCAATAAAAAAAAGATAAAAAAAAAAAAGAAAGAAAGAAACGGTGGAGAAGAAAAAAAAATCCTGCTGCAATCAAAGATTTGTCTGGATTCACTGTCAGTACCTGCTCATTGAAGGCTGGGTAAGACGTCTTCTAGGCAATATCTCTCTAAAATTGCACAACTTGCAAGCATAGCACACCTATTAAATCAGCAATTGTGTGTGGAGACAGTGCCTTTCCCCCAGCCTTGAGCAGGCTGAACAGACCTTAATTTTTTGGCATAGTAGGTCTTCCACAGACCTAACTCACCTAGGGTGGAGCCTTTTTCTACCTTGCTGCATCTGTAGATTCCTACAGGAGCAGACTGCCTGCTGAGCTTGCTTTGCTGCGTTGCCCAGCTGAAACAAAGCAACATAATCCAATTGAAACAAAGGATGGGTCTTTGAGTTTTTCCTTATTTAAACACAGAGTTGAAAATTAAACTTTGAGCCGTGATCAGAAAAAAAAAATCATACTAATCTCTGACAAGTATAAACAAGCTTCTAAAGTTGGCACTTATTAAAAGTATTTGAAAGAATTTTGCCAATCAGATTAAAGTAGATTGAAATTAATTTCTCTCAAAAAAATTGCTAATTTAAGAAAGGAAATCTAGTCAAAGAGTGGGAACCAGTTTCTCCGCACTTACAAACATACAGGCGTCGGCGGGTACTTATTAGACTTAAAAACTCGAAATTACAGTGAGGTTTATATGTACTTTATGGATATTTTAGGGATAGATAAAATATCAAGATAATTTCTTTAAATACCCTAGAGATCACCCTATAACATGATAACAATACTTCTTCCATTCAGCAAAAATACATTTGTATAGTGTCTTATGAAACATCATCAATGATTATTTTTCTACATATTACATTTTTACTTTTCCAAATAAGTGCTTATGAAGCTTATTATTAAAACTTGTAGCGAAAATGTCTATGTGACCATTTTGGATTCTCATAGTCTTTTATCCAAGTGGAAGAGCATATCCAGGTCTCCTCAGATCCACATTTTGTATTCATTACAGAAGCAAATGTGCATCAGGCAACTCCCTGCAATTGTAAAGTTTGCCATAAGAAAAAGCCACATTGACCCTGCATCAATTTTTTTCTAGACAATTCTTTTCCAATGCATCTAGAGACAATCTCCATGGCCCTCAGATGAACTTGTAACATAAATGACACAATCAATTGCTCTTTTCCTGCCCATTCTTTCACATCCAATGAGGCAAGTCTAATTCCTGATTTTGTTATTTTAGGCATTAAGCATAATATGGTTTCCATAATGCTCTGGTTTCTCCCTTGAAAAACCAGAAATACTTTGAAATCAGATAAAAAACTATTAAGTACTGAATGAAGACAAGTTTCTCCAGAGGCCCCCTAATATATTCCATTGTCCCCCTCTAATGTGAAATAAGCCTATAAATACGCATTTATGAATATGAAAACATCTAAAATAAATAGTAAGCATCTCTATGACACTGAGGCATTCTGATATGTGAAAGCATTTACTAACTCCCTTTTTAATATTCTTATAGCTTTTATTTGTATATTATTAGTGGCAGCATCCTAAGTATATTTACTTGGGAATTAGAGATCTGGATTCAAACATTGATTCTATTAAACGAACTTAGCAAGCACTAAATTTCTGTGGCTATTCTATTTTCTCTCTGCTAAATAGTTTCTATTTACTATTTTAGTAATGATTACTGTGTTTCAGCAAACTCCATCAGAGCCACATAAACAGCTACCTGAAGAGAATCCAGCTAAGGAGGACCAATCAGGGACTAGATTCAACATGGCCAGAGAGAGATGAGATGAGCATGGACTACCGACATTGATAATGTGGGACACATGAGCCCGGAGCACCTGAGAGGGTCCCATCACTGCTTTGGTTCAATGACAACTCTAGAACTGAGAAAAGTCCTGCTGAACTCAGCTCTGTCGTGACTGAAACTCAGTCTAACTATCATTTGTTTATCTCAACGGGGACACTGTACACACAAATATCATTTTACAGACTTAAACTGGACTCATAATCTGTGCCTCTCTATCACAACACAGGTAGTGATGATATCACAAAAAGTTGGAGAAGTCTGAGAACATGCCCTATAAAATAAAAAATGAGACAGAAGTATCTAATTTTCCCACCCTTTCAATGTAGTCCTTGAAGTTTTAGACACAGCAATGAAACAAGAGGGAGTAAAAGTAATGAAATAGTAAAGAAAATTTCAAAGTACCTTAATTTAAACATGATATGATCGTATATGCAGAAGACACTAAAGACTGCCATAAAATACCTAGAATGTTCAGCAATGTTGTGGGATATAAGATAAAAGGAAGACCCAAGTGAGGATGCTTCAATTCCACTTAGAAGGGGGAATACAACAATTATGGGAGGCAGAGGGAGGGAGGGACCTGGGTGGGAAAACGGAGTGGGGAGGGAATAAGACAGACAAGATCAGGTATGGGGGTATGTAGAAAAAAGTCCCGAAGGGCTAGAAGAATGAATATAAATATGTAGCTGCCAGGGGGGCTGGGAGAAACCTCTAGAAAATTGCAGAGACCTGGGATTGGGAAGGGATGCACCTAATTCAGTAGAGACTTGATGTCCCAGGGAGGAGGCATATATGGGGATGGGTCACAATCTCACAGGCAAATGGAGTGGGAAGAACTGTGTGAGGGGTAAGTAAGAGGGGGGACAACATTTGGGTGGTGAATAAATAGAATAATTAATTAACAATAAAAATAAAACTTAAAAAGAAAAATGTGAAAATCTATAACCTTCTTATATACCAATAACAAACATACAGAAAAATAAACCAGGGAATTATTTCTTTTCTTTGTATCTTCAAAAGAAACAGATCTCTCAGAATGACCATAACGACCACAGTGAAAGCTCTCTACGTTAAAAATCATAAAGTGATAAAGAAGGAAACTAAAGATATTGAAGCTCATGGAATGGTAGAATGTATAGATTGAAGAATAACTCCATAGAAATCCCCATGATATTCTTCACAAAAAAAAAGAAAAATAAAAGATTAAATCCTCATGAAAGCAGAGAAGATATCAAATAGTCATCAAAATAATCCCGAGCAAAAATATTAATTTTGGAGCAATAATTATCCCTAGTCTCAAGTTAAACTACAAAGTAGTAACAAACAAATTATGGCACTAACACAAATGCAGGTCTGTAGATCAATGGGATAGAATGTGAGAGAGCGACATCTACAAAAAAAAATATGTATAGCTGCAGCCATCTCATTCTTCACAAAGATTCCAAAAAACATACACTGGGAAAAGGAGCAGCTTCAACAAATAGTACTAGGATAAATGAATATATACATGCAAAAGAATAAAATTAGATCATTATCTTTCTCCTTGCATAAAGAACACATTTTAAATGTATTAAAGACATTAATGAAAGAACTTGCATTCCAAAGTTCTAAGAGAAAGAAAAAATAGGCAGAAGCAAGGACTTTCTGAAAAACATTCCAATAGTATAGGAAATTAAAACGGGAATTGACAAATGGAATTCAATTATATTGAAACCCATCTGTACAACAAAGGAAACAATTAATTGAAGAAATATCCTATATCATGGAAGAGAAAAAATCTTTGCTACCTGACAAAAGACTCTTACCTAAATTATAAAAAGAACAAAAAGAAAATGGAAAAAAAGAAAAAGAAGAAAAGAAATGGAAAAATCTCCAAAGAGTAGACAGAGGCAGAGATGGAATAATATGGTTTGAATTGTTGTGTCCCATCCAAATTTTATGTTGAAATTCTATTACAATGTGATAATATCAGGAGAAAATTATTTTAATGGGATTAATAAGTCACAACAAGCTATGCACAAATACTTCCCCATAAAAAACTGCAAAGAAACGAAGTAACCCAATCAATAAATAAGCCAATAAAATGAGCAGAAGATTCTCAAAAGACCAATTACAAGTAAAAAATAAGCCTAGAAAATAGTGAATATCACTAACCATCAGAAAATTGAAATTAACACTTTGTTGATATTTTATATCATCTCAATATCAACAAACATTAATAAGGATATGAAGAAAAGACAACCTTGTACACTGCTGGTGGAAACATTAATTAGTCCAGTTAGTATGAATATCAGTGTGGAGATCACACACACATACACACACACACACACACACACACACACACACACACACAGAGAGAGAGAGAAACTAGGAATATATATCCCATATAATCCAGATATTACCAGTCATATATTTATGAAAATGAGTCTAAATCAGCATATCACAATTAATTGCCGTTAACTTTTTGTACAACTAATTAAGTGGTATAAACAACATTAGTATTCATCAATCAAGAAATAAAGGAATGAGTATTGTATGTAAATAATGAAATTTTATTCATCCAAACTGAACAAAATTATGTGACTTGTAGGAAAGTAATGCAACCAGAGATTGTCTGTTCAGTGAATTAAGACTCAAAAACATTTTCTCTTATCTGTAGGTCCTAGATTTTATGATACATGACATGATAATCTAACATGAATGTAGATTTTTAACTGTCTAGGGGACCAAAGGCACTAACAGGGGAGGAAAATTGAAAGACAGGGAAGCGTTGGAAGTATTGAAAGGAACATTGTCAAAGCACTGTTTATACTTTGTAGTGACATCATTATAAAAACCAATACTGGATACAATACATAGCGATCTAATTCTAGTTTAGTTAATATTGCATAAAGACAAATAAAGAAATTAGACTTGAATCTACCATATTAGGATATATCATTCAATAAATAGGATGTCATGGATGAATTTAAGGAAGATATATGAGGAACAGGGAAAATCGTTTTGTCTGTCTGCTGTTACAAGATTCTTAAGAAGGAGCAATGATTGCTTACATAACTATGACATCAACTTGTAGACTATGCCCAGAAGTGTTGTGCACACTGGTTGTTTTAAGTCACTATTCTCCTTATTTAGACTTTGAATTGTTTATTTATCTTAATGCACATTTTATATGGGTTTGTTTTTATATTTTGTTTCTTTGCCTTGTTTTGTTTTCAACAGTGGTTAGTATTATCTCTCTCCCCAACTGGTCATAGATGTGATTCTCTACCAGAATATTTTGTTTACCTAATAAAATCCCATTTCTGAAGCACTACTAGGATTTGGCTGCCTGATTTGGATTAAGAATACTCTTACCAAAATCTAATGGAGTAGCATTTTTGAAACACTACCCACATCCATCATTTTAAATTCAGCATTCACTGTGGTTGCACTGATTAGGAAGATAGTAAATTTCCTCAATGAAGATGTCAAGTAACATATTAAGCTGAATCCAACTGCTGTATAATATTGATTCAATAAAGCTGTCCAAACACATCTACATCATTCTTAACATAACATTGCTATGTTGATAATTCACCCATAAAACATTTCAGTATGATCCTCTATGAGATAACTATTTTTAATGGTTTCAAAATTTATCAGATGCATTTACATTGAAGTTAACAGACACAAACTCCTATCTATCTATCTATCTATCTATCTATCTATCTATCTATCTATCTATCTATCATCTATCATCTCCCCCATCATACACCAAAAGCATTTCACTTTCCAGAAGATACCATATATGTGGTTCTTTTCAAACAGAAACTGATAACAATTTTCAGTTGTATTCTTTTCAAACTACCACTGAATTTTTCATTTTTGTTTTTGTTGCTCTTTGAGGCCTGGTATCTTTAGGTGAATTTTTTATAGCCTCTGCTTCCTAAGAGATAGGATTACAGACATTCACCGCCAAACATAGATTTTTTTTATTCAATATATTCTTTATTTACATTTCAAATGATTTCACCTTTTCTGGATCCCCCCTCCCCGAAAGTCCCATAAACCCTCTTCCCTCCCCCTGTTCCCCCATCCACCCCTTCCCACTTCTCTGTTCTGGTATTCCCCTACACTGCTACACTGAGCCTTTACAGAACCAGGGGACACTCCTTTTTTCTTCTTGGGCATCATTTGATATGTGGACTGTGTCTTGGGTATCCCATGCTTAATAGGCTAATATCCGCTTATCAGTGAGTGCATACCATGAGTGTTCTTTTGAGACTGGGTTATCTCAGTATGATGTTCTCCAGCTCCATCCATTTGTCTAAGAATTTCATGAATTCATTGTTTCTAACGGCTGAATAGTACTCCATTGTGTATATATACCACATTTTTTTTTTATCCATTCCTCCGTTGAAGGACATCTTTGTTCTTTCCAGCTTCTGACTATTATAAATAGGGCTGCTATGAACATAGTGGAGCATGTGTCCTTATTACATGCTGGGGAATCCTCTGGGTATATGCCCAGGAGTGATATAGCAGGATCCTCCGGAAGTGTCGTGCAGATTCTACTACAAAAGCCTATACTCAACACAACTGGAGAATCTGGAGGAACGGAACAATTTCCTAGACAGATACCAAATATCAAAATTAAATCAGGATCAAATAGATCATCTAAGCAGCCCCATAACCCCTAAAGAAATAAAAGGGGTCATACAAAGTCTTCCAACCAAAAAAAGCACAGGACTAGATGGTTTTAGTGCAGAATTCTATCAGACTTTCAAAGAAGACCTAACACCAATACTCTTCAAACTATTCCACAAAATAGAAACAGAAGGAACACTACCCAACTTGTTCTACAAAGATTTTTATTTCTATCTGTCTCTTTTCAGTGGTGAATACTCTGAGCTAGCTTTTGCCACAACTTACATGGATGATCTTGGAGAAACTTTGTGAGATTGCAAGTCAGGGTTTTGTCATCTCTAAAATGGAAGCATTCAAAAGGCCTTTAAAGGTATGTTCATCTCTAAGTTGGAATTTGCCAATATTAAGTAAGCCAGCATAAAATGCAGAGATTACTGGTACCCTTTGATTGTTGATACACACCATAGGCCTGTTGTGTTGGTTACCCTCTTTCACAGCACATAAAGAAACCACACAAGACAAAATTTTAAGTAGCACTGATGAGGAGAAGCTTAGGAGTTGGTCAGATCTAGAGTGAAGACAGGCTATTTTTCAGTCAGTCTATGATTTGGGATATCATTTAATCTCTCTGAATATTAATTTTCTTATGTAGGCACTAAAAATAACTACCTTAAAACATAGAGATTTAATGAAAAACTAGTTATAAAAAATTTAATATGATTCCTGGAAGAAGGTCCCAATTAGGATTACGTTTAATTTATTATTACAATGGAGATGTTTTTCTATTTCAAGTATTTCAAACTTAAACTGATGTGAAAATATACTTTTTTTTCATTAAAGATTCCAGATCCTTCAACAGATTTGTGCTGCATTTTGTGGCATGCTTTTGCTTAGAAATCAGTAATACAGGATTGTTGAGGGACAATTTTACCGCCATGAATGGTCTTAAAGGTGGTAGAGAATGATACCATGTGACCCTGAATTTTAGCTAGAAAAATACATTAAGCTTATCATTATTGGAAACCATTTATTCTATTTTACCAAGCCTTGATATCACTTAGGCTAGTCGACATGAGGTTCTCTGCACCATCAGTTCTTGTCCCCACCCTCAAGCAATGTGATTTAGTACAGTCAATAAAACTTAGTGGAGTGATTACATAAGCCCATAAGAGGAAGATGTGTGGTTTACAGAACTTTGGGCCTTGTAAGAAGAGGAAGAAATACCACATCTCTGCAACATCTCAGAGGTTCAGAAGAAAGTACTTCCATAAAAGCCAAACAGGTTGTCTCCACGAACATCCTGAATTGCATTGACCCTGGCTCTTCTTTCCTCTAGAATAACAAGAGAACCATTCTCTGTGGCCTCATACAGTCAGTATATGCTGTGGGAGGGAGTATCTGGGACTAGCTAATGGATTTCTACTAGATGCTACACTGGGTCTACTGACTGTCTGTCTCTGCATCATTTCTCAACCTAGACTATAGCCAAGGCAGGTTTCAGCAGCTGCAAGAGGCTTTTTTCAAACTGAAGTTCTCCTTGCCACTATTTGCTGTCTGCCTGAGAGTACACAAAGGGGGAAAGATAAAGACAAAAAGAAAGACTCATGTTACATGTCCAAGGTAAAGCTTAAACATTAAAGCATTAGGCAGGACTGAGCAGAGAGTTATTGTTCAATGTAGATTTATTTTCTATAGTAAGACAAAAGGAAAGAGAAACCCCCTCATCTTTAGAAACCTAGAAAGAAAATAGGAAACTATCTTTTTTTCAAGTCAAAGCACACTTGTAAATTCTGAACATAAAAACCCTGACTTCCTACAGATGACTATATTTATAATTAATAATTATATAATAATTAATAAATATTATGTGATAGCTAACAAAATTTTCAGTGCTTAATAGATATTATCACAAAATGGTTAATATTTATTGCATGCTTTCATATGGGAGGCACTGGGCTAGGTGCCTATAATATTTTATCTCATCTGAAAATGACAGCTAACATTTATTTTATCTCTTAAAATGTTTTAGGCACTGCTGTAGACATTACTCATGTTTGATCACATCTCACAGCACACCATGTCTATGCATGAAAAAGGCAAAAACAGTTCTTTCTCCTAAGTAAAGAATCAGAGGCTTAGAAGTCCTGTATGTGGCTTGTTGAAAGTAAAGATGTGCTTTCACAGGCAGGGCACTAAGTCGGAAGTTAGAGAGAAACTCAGAATGGGCTAGTGCTACTCTTTTGAGACACTAGATCAAAAAAGAATAAAAATGAAAAAGTTATCTGAACCCTTAACTCTATCAGCACACAAACTGAGAGGTGGCTAGAAATTGGCTAAGACAGGTTCTGGGTCTTCTCAGCATCTATGTTCAGAGTGCCTTGCAGAACCTTGTCAGTCCATATAAAGAAAATGCCATGACCCAATGAGAGGCAGAGGGCTGAAGACCACCAAGCCCTGTCATTTTTTTCCTCTTTTTCTCTCCTGGCTCCCAGATAATATTTCCAGCCCTAAGGACAGCCACACCATCTCAATATGAATTGGAAATATTAATATGTTTTTGTTTCCTTCCTTCTTTCTTTCTTTCTTTTTTTTTTTTTTCAAGACAGGGTTTCTCTGTGTAGCTCTGGCTGTCCTGGAACACACTCTGTAGACCAGGCTGGCCTCGAACTCAGAAATCTGCCTGCCTCTGCCTCCCAAGTGCTGGGATTAAAGGCGTGCGCCACCACACCGCCCGGAATGTTTTTGTTTCTTAAAGGAATGTGCGTTTTTCTATCAAAATAGATGGCATATTGATATACACAGTTGAGATGTTGTCAGAATCATAGAAAACCAAAGACTCACTTGTGTATATTATGGAAGGCAGAATGTCCTTTTTTAACCCTTTGAGTTCCTTGGGAACAAAGACGCTATCAAGGTTTTGCTTTTATATTGTGATTTTTGAGGGAGTTCAGAGTCAAATAGGCTTACTCAAATCCTAGGCTATGGATACAGGAACATCCTTAGGCTTGAGAGTTTATTTGTATGGTTTATTATGTACAATCCCAAGGAATTCAATGTAAGGAATGTGTACACATTGTTGGCATAAGTAAATCTATCTAACTTCTTAAAGGTTCATCCGAAAGTTTAGAGATTATTCTAGGATGTATTGAAGTCCTGACACCACTCTAGAGCAGCAATCCTGCCCTAAGACAAAAAACTTTTATTGTGTGAATTCATCAGTGTTGCTAGGAGCTATTCAGAAGCTTCAGATGTACATTGAAAAACATATATGTGGCCTCCTTGATATTTTTCTCTAGCTCCTAGGAACCAACACAGTAAGATTTATTTTTATACTCGATGAAATCTAAAACGTCATAAACATCTGAAAATCCTTTGGGGATTACATTAGTCCCTTGAGCATAGATGCCAGCATTTGAAACTAATTTACTCAAATTTTCTATTACTTTTGCATAAAGTACATTTTGAAAATAATAGACATTTCTATGGAGGGCAAGATTCAGAAAAATAAAGGGGTTGTTGATGATGGTTTGTATTGTTTTGCTCTTTTAAGAAGCAGAAGACTGTATCCTGACAATTGAAAACACTCTTTCTGACCTCAATATCTCTTACAAAGCAAAGAAAATCAGCCACTTTAAAAAATATTCTTTGTTATTTTTCTCAGTAAAACACTCAACACTAGTAATGCTACAGAAACTATTTATTTAATTTGTTGGCAAAAAATACTAACTGGCATAAGTCAGATTGACAAGACCTGGGGAAATACACTTTCAGAGGGTAGCACAAATATCTGAAAATATAACATCTATAGCTCCACAGTACAGAGAAAATCCTTGGCAAGAGAGAACAAAGGATTTTCATTTTTAAAAGTGAGGTTGGGGTGAATATGTAGGTAGTCACTTTTTTCCATTGCCTGGGGACATAAACTATGCCATTTAGTGGCTTTCTGGTCTGGCTAACACATTTTAACATCTCATTTGCTGTGAAGAAGTTTTGAACACTCCTGAAATCTAGAACATTTGGTATAATTCGGTGTGTGAACAGCTGTGGCTAAGTTCTTGTTTTGCCTAGTAATGCTGTGAAATTCCATATGTTGTATGTGTCAAAACTGAATATAATTTTTCTTTTGATCTAATAAACAAACGCTGCTTCTCCAGGAGAGTTTCATAGTATTGGGCAGACTGAAGTGTTATGTTTTTTCAGAAGCAAAGTAGAAATAGTCTAATAAAACATACCTGTGGATTGTGAATATTGGTATATGGCATGTGTATTCATGAAGCATTGACACTTGGGGTATGCTTCATTGCCTTACAAGAACAAAGTTGATGATAAAGTATCTTTGTAATGAAAGAGCAAATAGATATTTTCATATATATGAACACATGCACACACACACATACACACATACTAGTACTACTACTGCTAATACTACTGCTACTGCTACTACCACCACCATTATGTGTAAGTAAAAGTTTGGCAGGGAGACAATTCAGTGTGTAAAGTTGCCAAGCTTTATAAGCCTAATGAACTTAGTTCACTCCCTGGAACAGACTTAGCAGCAGTCCTTTGGAGGATCATAAAAGGACATAATCTTTCTTATTTAGTTTATATATTACATAAAGCAATTCCATTCATTGCCTTATTTGTATAGCAATATCCTGGAATTGGTTTTCATTTCATTTTAAAGAGGACAGAATGGAGAGGAGGATGTAGCACAGTAATACAAGCCGGATGTAGGAAGTAGAATCAGGTTTCATGTACATCAGATGGGTAACCACCACAGTATAGTGCTCCCTAATTACTCTGGTAACTTTAAGTTGACTGTTCTCACTTCATGGCATTTTTTCCTGCAACTTGTCTCTCCTTTCATATCTAAACTCCTTTTAAGAAATAGTATTTGTCGGGCGGTGGCGCATGCCTTTAATCCCAGCACTTGGGAGGCAGAGGCAGGCAGATTTCTGAGTTCGAGGCCAGCCTGGTCTACAGAGTGAGTTCCAGGACAGCCAGAGCTACACAGAGAAACCCTGTCTCGAAAAACCAAAAAGAAATAGTATTTGTTTCTAATTATAAAAGTACAAGAAAGTCTTTACAGAAGATGTGAAAAAAAATAAAAAAACCTCCTTAGAGTTCTACTGTCTAAGCATAAACCAAGCTAAAATTGATTGCATGTCTCATGTTTTATTAATTAATTAATTTATTTATTTTCAGATTTTATGTATATCGATCTTTTTTAAAATTGAGTATTTTCTTAATTTACATTTCAAATGTTATCCCCTTTCCAGGTACCTCCTACAAGCTCCCTATCGCATCCCCCCTGCCCTGCTTCCCCAAGGGTGTTTTCCCATCCACCTACACACTCCTGCTTCCCTACTTTTGCATTTCCCTATGCTGGGGCATCAAGTTTTCACAGGACCAAGAGCCTCTTCTCCCATTGATGCCCAACAAGGCCATCCTCCGCTACATATGCAGCTGGAGCCCTGGGTCCCTCCAAATATACTCCTTGGTTGGTGGTTTTGTCCCTGAGAGCTCTGGGGTGTCTGGTTAGTTGATATGGTTAGTTGATATTGTTCTTCCTATGAGGCTGCAAACTATTTCAGCTCCTTCAGTCCTTTCTCTAACTCCTCCATTGGGAACCCCATGCTTAGTCGAATGGTTGCTTGCAAGCATGAAAGTCTACACAGTGATGTATGTATACATACATACATACATATACATATACATATTGCATATAATACTGTATAAATAAGTCATTATGCATTTGAAAAATTAAATATTTTTAAGCACTTAAGTTGTTTTCAATAATTAGTAGTCTTTAATCCCAGCACTCAGGAGGCAGAGTTCAGAGGATCTCTGAGTTTGCAGCTACAGAATACAGAACAAGTTTCAGGACAGTCAGGACAACATAGAGAAACCTGATCTAGAAAAACAGAGAGAAAGAGACAGAGAGAGGAAGAGGAAGAATGAGTTCTTGCAAAGTTTTCTGTAAGTATCTTCCTCCACAATTTTGTGGACAGTTTAGCAAAAATGAAATTAAACAGAAAGATTCTCATTATTTCTACATAGGCATACTACAAATAAGCCAACAAGAAGGTCACATTTTGCTCCAGGAGAAACCAAGTGTACTTCATTTTGTTATTTTGATTAGGATTTGGACTTTCCAATGAGCTGCGGTTTATTGGTATCCAGTAGAAGCACAACATAATTCTCATTACTGTGCAGAGCAACTGTAAATGTGAAGCTTCTGTGTTGTGTCCAGACACTAACTAGTTTTAATTTTCATTCTGTAGCCTTATTCTAGCATTCTATTGTCTTCTTTGAAAGGAGATTAGCATTCTTTTGCTGCCCCTTGATCGATCAATAAACCTTTAGTACACACACGATATGTTTGTGCATGAACAACATTTAAATTCTTGAAAAATACACTTTAACACTGGTATTTCATTAGAGATTAATTCATCCCTCATAATCATTAACAGAAGAAATGTTAATGATGAGGATTGAAAGCATCACTTATCTATTGGCACAGAGATACCAATTTAGAGAGTGGTATGTTCCGGTGCTTGTTCAGCAGAGTAATAGTAGTAAGCTCACCACTGTGGCTTCGGGTCTCCCAATCATAAATTCTTGGCCAGATAGATTTGTAATACTAGGTATGTGCTTCTTCCTCAAATCCAACCAGAACAAAATTGGTCATCTATATAACATTCAGTTCACTATTGCACTCATAGGAATATCTTGGCACATGATCATGATTATACTTCACAGCATTCACAACTGGATAAGATTGTTGATGAGTTTTTCTCCAGCAGCCTACATAGCAAGATCCAGTATTGTGAAAGCTAGCAGGGAGAAAGCATCTTGATGGGGAACAATGTGATTTCTCCATATCCTGTATTTAAAGTCTGCAGAGTCTTCAGATATAGGATCTTACCGTCAAGGTTTTTTTTTAGATATATTATTTATTTACATTTCAAATTATTTCCCCTTTTATGATTCCCCACTCCTCGAAAGTCCCATAAGCCCTATCTCCTCCCCCTGTTCCCCAATCAACCTCCTCCGGCTTCCCTGTCCTGGTATTCCCTTACACTGCTTCATCAAGCATTTCCAGGACCAGGGACCTCTCCTTCCTTCTTCTTGGTCATCATTTGATATGTGAATTGTGTCTTGGGTATTCCGAGCTTCTGGGCTAAAATCCACTCATCAGTGAGCACATACCATGTGTGTTCTTTTGTGATTGGGTTACCTCACCTAGGATGATATTTTCAAGTTCCACCCATTTGCCTAAGAATTTCATGAATTCATTGTTTTAAATAGCTGAGTAGTATTTCATTGAGTAAATATACCACATTTTCTGTATCCATTCATCCATTGAGGGACATAATGGGAAACCACATAAATGCCAATAGCTTGTATTATTATATGTGCCCTGGAACAACCCTGATCAACAAATCCATGAGAGGTAGCCTAAACCTAGTTCCTATGACTTTTTGTTTTTTGGTTATTTTATTTATTTACATTTCAAATGTTATGCCCCCTTCCCAGTCCTTCCCCCGTCCCCCCATCCCCTAGCCAGGCAAACCTTCCATCCCATCCCCCTTCCCTTTGCCTCTATGAAGGTGCTTCCCTACCTACCACCCCATTCCTGCCTCACCGCCCTAGTGTTCCCTTACACTGGGGAACACCCCCACAGCTGCCCCACCTAGGTATCTGCCCCACCAGAAGACACCAAACCCCAAAATTATGGCTCATGCAAAGAAGTACTTAGTGATAGGAGTCTGTTATAGGGGTCTACTGAGAGGCTCTGCCAGTACCTGACCAGCACAGATGCAGATATGCTCAGCCAACCATTGAACTAAGCCCCGAGACCACAATGGAAGAGCGAGGGAAAGACTGAAGAATCTGAAGGGGATTGCAACCTATAATAGGAAGAACGCCAATATCAACCAACTGGATCCCCCAGAGCTCCCAGGGATTAAACTACCAACCAAAGAGTAGACATATGTAACTTGACCTAAGGTTCCAGTTACATATGTAGCAGACGATTGTCTTATCTGGCATCAATGGAAGGGGAGGCCCTTGGTTTCTATGACTTCTAAGAACATTGTCCCCTGCATAAGGTAGGTCAGGTTTTATATGAAGCTTATAAGGCTGTAAGTTTTTATATTTCATTTTCAAACAACCTTTGTGACAATTATCATAGAAGTTCACAACTGATCACAGTCAGGAGAAAAAGTGTGTGTGGAACGCTCAGCCACAAACATTCTCTCTCTCTCTCTCTCTCTCTCTCTCTCTCTCTCTCTCTCTCTCTCTCAAACCATCTTGGACAGGTGATATAAAGACTTGTGAGGGCCAGATTGACAGTATCATAGTGAAAAGTGTCTTCTTGACATAGGATCACTTCACTCACAATCTCACAGAAGCTGTGGTTGCACCTGATCAAGCACGTGAACACTAGCACAGAGAGGAGGGCTCGCAAGACTGAACTTCTGACAATTGATGGGATCTGTGTAAGTGAGTGTGTACTCGCTAATAAGAGTACAGCCCCTGATGAATCAAGAATTCGCTAGAATTCATACACATAGCAGAGCTAGACTTGGTTTTAGTAACTAGAACTAGTTGTTAAAAATAGGACAAAAAAAATGTGAGGAATTGTGAAGGCGATGAAGGATCGGAGAGGAGACCAACAGACAAAGGGGTGCAATCAATACAGCATCTATGAAGTTCTTGAAGAATTCATTAAAGTGTTACCCTTATTGGTTATAAATCCTATAAAATGATTATTATCTGAAGTGTGTGTGTGTGTGTGTGTGTGTGTGTGTGTAAACTGAACATCAAGAAAACAAACACTTCAATTAAAAAAAATGAGATGCAGGATTAAGCAGAGAATTCTCAAAAGATAAAACACGAATGTCCAAGAAACACTTAAAGAACGTTAGACATCAGGGATGGAAATTAAAACTACTTTGTAATTTTATCTTAGTCAGTAAGATTGAGGTTAATATGACAAATAACAGCACATGCTGGCAAGGAATCAGAGAAAGGGAAACACTTATTTATCGCTGCTGGGAGAAAAACTGGCACAACCCCTTTGGAAATCAGAGTGAAATTTTCTTAAAACAACTGAAATTCAATCTACCACAAGATCCAGCTATACCACTCTTGAGCATATGGTCAAAGGAATGTTCATCTTTCCACAGAGACAGCTGCTCATCCATAGTCATTTGCAGTTTTTGAAAATGTGATTTCTATCCTTGAGTCTATTCTGTGGTATATTATAGATGACATTATTAATTTTTATGTGTTGAACCATCCTGGCATCTGTGGAATGATATCTATTTTATTATGGTGAGTGATGTGTGTGTATGTGTGTGTGTGTGTGTGTGTGTGTGTGTTTGTGTAAGCATCCTTGAAGTTTTGAATGCAAATATTTAATTGAGAGTTTTAGAGTTTTTATCTTATGGTTTTATATTTATGGTTGTTGGTCTTGTAGGTATGTCTGTGCACTGAGTGCTTGCAATACATGCAGTGCCTGTATAGGGAAAAAGGGGTTGTCTGATTTTTTTGGAACTGGAGGTACAGATGGTTGACAGAATACGTTATTGGTGTTGGGGGTTAAATCTGGATGTACATGAAGAGGAGCCAACACTGAGCCTTCCTTTCTGTCCTATATATAAAATCTATGGTAACAAACAAATGGCCTATAATATTTTTAATATTTTTATAATATTTTTGTTGTGGTTTTACTTGTGTCTTTGTCCCAAAAAAAAATGTGAGAATTTTTTCATTTCTGTTTTACAAATAATTTGAGGAGCATTAATGCTTTGGTAGAAATCAGCAGTGAGATGAATTGGGGCCTGGGTTGTTATAGTTAGAAACATTTTATTACTTCAGCCTTGTTATAGATTTACTTCGGTTGTGATGTTTGAATGAGATAGCCTTCATAGATCATGTATCAGAAGGCTTGGTCCATGGTTGGTGGTGCTATCTGTAGAGGTCAGGGGACTTTGAAGAATGAAGCCTTGATGGGGAAGTACATCACTGGGGATAGACTTTGAGAGTTTATAGCCTTGCCCCATTTTCTGCTCTCTCTCTCTCTCTCTCTCTCTCTCTCTCTCTCTCTCTCTCTCTTTCTCTCTTTCTCTCTCTCCCCCTCTCTCTCTCTTTCTGTGTGTATGTGTGTTGATAAGTTGTGATCAGCCAGGTTCCTCCTCCAACCACCACACCTTGTCTTCCACACTCTCATAAACTTCTCTTCATTTGAAAGCTAAACTATACCCTTAAGTTGGTTTTCATTGTCCTAATTTTATCAAAACAGCAAAAAAAGTAATTAATTTACAATTATTCATATCCTCTAGGTTTAATTTTGGCAGGCCATTTGTATCAATAAGTGTTTCCATTTCATTTATATTTTCTAATTTGTCTATGATATGTTTTTAATGTGTAAACTAATAACTTTTATTTCATTGGTTTTTGTTTAAAAAGTCACTCTAACTTTTAATTTTATTGATATTCATCTTGTTTTGGTCATTTTAGTGACTAGTTTGTTTATCTCATTTATCCATTAAACGATTTTATTTACCATCTCATTAAATTTTACCCTGGTCTTTATAATTTCTACCCATCTAGTGATTTAGGCATTGGTTTGTTCTTGTTTTCCTAAGGTCCTATTTTGTTTATATCAAAGCTGTCTAACTTTTAATGTAGCCAGAGTAGCTATGAGCTGTTCTGATAAGTCTTCTTTTACTGAATCATATCAGTATGGATGTATGTTTCCTGCTTTAAAATATTTTAAAACTAAAATAGGATTACATCACTTTCCCATCTTCTTCCCTCCTTCCAACCCTACCCATTTTTCCTTTGAAATCCATGGCCTCTTTTCCACTGATTATTATTGCTACACAGAAACATATGCATGTGAGCACACACACACACACACACACACACACACACACACATACACACACACATTCTTTTTAGCATATTTTTGTTGTTTGTATGCTGGTTGTATGTACAGTTTCAAAACTGTCAATTGGATATGTGTTTTCATTTCCATTACACTCCAGGAATTTTTAAATGTCTATTTATTTCTATGATGATTTGTTTACTATTCATTAATATATTGTCACTCTAATTTGTAGTTTTATCCCATTATTATCAGCTATAATACAATAATCCATTTGCTGAAAGTTGCTTTGTGTCCTTGCTAGGCGCTAAATGGAAAAGAGACCCATAATATTTAATGGTGGTTAAAACGATCTCAGAGATAGAGAAAATTGTTCTGTTTCCATGTGAGTATTATATCTTCCTAATATCAAAAGATATATTTGTTGTTATTGCAAGAAGTAGTAATGTTCATAGGCACAGTTGTTTATGCTGTGTTGTGGAATGGGTCAATCCTGAGAAGAGATAGACTGCAACTCAAGGAAGCAACATTTTTCAAATGACCATTGAATGACACTACAAAATTATACATGGGTAGTATATTCATTCAAGGACAAAGATTAATTTAATATAAAACCTATCACCTGTATTATTCTGTTATAGTATCAAAGAAGAGTGTCTTCATTTATATATGTAAATATTGATAGGCTGTTACAGTCTAATGCAACAGAATGACAATGTATCAGGAACACAACTTAAAATTAATAATTGGTACTAAGTAAGAATATGCTCAATTATCTGAAAAATATTTGAGAACTCCTCCCTTTTCTATATAATACCACATTTTCTTCCTATAACATGATCAGAACTATACTGTGTGAGAAGTTTAGTGTGCTACTGCAAATATGAAAACACTGCTGCCAGAAATGAAATTAGATTTGAAATAATGCCAGTCTTCTTTCCCTAAATAAATTGCTATAGGAAATATATCCATTTCAAGTTATTATTGCAAATTTAAGACTTGTAAACACACAGTTTAAAATTTTAATACAGTGTCACTATATGTGACACAGCTAACAAATTATTTTGATGTCTTCAATATTTTTTATAAATATGAAAAGATCTTGATATTAAAACCTTTGAGAAACATTGCTTGAATGCAGCTATGCAGAGTAGACTGGGGGTTCAGATTTCTCATATGAAGTGCATCAAAATCTCTGAGAAAACAACATAAAAGTGAGGATAGAAACTTGTGCATAGCAGAGTTTTGGAATTATTTCAAGCACAAACGCTCAGTGCAAGTTTCATAACAAGTTGGAAAACATCAAAACAGCTATTATTTGATGAATAAATTGATACATGAAGAGACTGGGAACAGCTTACATAAAATCTTCCATTTAAATAAATACAAAGCTTATTTTCAAAAGCATTTACTTTATGAGTATGCACACAGAGTCTTTCTTTTACTATACTATTGATGGTAATCCTCCTTCTGTGTGTTAATCTGTGACTAAATACAGATATGTATGCAGTGTTTACACAGATGTCTGGACTATGAGGCCCAGGGCCAGAGTTGACTTTCTGCTTCTCCGTTGGAGGCATCATCTTATTTAATATGCTAACACAGGGGTTGTAAATCCTGGCCATGTATGTCTTTAATAACTGCATTAACTTTTTCCCACATGAAATTTGTATCACAATAAATTATAACAGTTGTCCATTTAGGAACCAGGTTACAGATAATGAATAAAGTTACTTTTTCATTTATACTAAGAAGTGGTTCATATGATTTCTGTCACGTGAGCCTCAATAATTCCCAAATTAAGGATTGAGGCAAATATCAAAATTGTCCTAGGCAAAGGATTCCTCAGATCAATCTGCTGATACATTACAATATATTGAAATAACTTTTATTTGTTTTTCAAAAACGAAGAAATAATTTTTTGATCATGTTACCTCTGTGTGTTGGCACATGCTGTTTAACAGCAGAGAAACAAAAGACACCAGGGTGCTCAATCTTTGATTAAAAATGTGGTTTTGTTCAGTTCTGCACTAAAGTTTTCACAATCCCATCAATCTATGTGATGATGATGATGATGATGACGATGAAGACGATGACTATAATGATGATGATGATATTAATGATGCTGATGCCAAGGTTTATGAGGATTTGGCAATAAAGTGTTGAGCATGATGAGAAAAAGACAATAGATTGTGAAGGGAAAAAATGCTGGAGTACCTACTTTCCATTTTGGCAGTATTTGCCACCAATAAGACTATTATTTTATATCTTAACTATTTAGTAAACAAAAACATTTTAAAACTAAGAAAACTAGAAAAAATAAAATATATAAAGAAGAGTCTTAAAATAATATAGCTAACAGTTTTATATAGTGATTAAATGTGAAAGTAGAAAACTCCTAGTTACATGCTCATAGGTACATCTGTATTTGCGTAAGACACAGGAATATCATTGAAAATGCAGTACTTTACAGGTATACGTGTGTGTTGCCTGGTTAACTTGTTAGGATATGAAGGAACAGCATGTATCATACCAGCAATAGAGTGTTAGAATAATTTTAAAAACTGTTTTCTTTTTCTGGTTTTTGGCTTCATTTTGTATTTTACTTCAGAAAAGGTTTGAAATCTCTGAAGCTACAACTCCATGTTCCTCTGAGGTGATGTAAATGGGCTTCCTAAGTGCAGTGAGGACAGAAACAAAATTAAATAATATTTCATGATGCACCTGCCACTATTCAAGACATTTTAGACTTATGTTAAATAACTAAGTTTTTATTTTATCAAGAAATAACCCCTTTTAAGAGATTATATGTAAAACTAAAAAAACTTTCATAGTAGTAAAATTATGTGTGTGTTAATAGTGGGTTTATAATTAGAAAATAACTTCTATAAATCTTAAGAGTTATATCCATTTCAACTGGAGCAAACAAACTTTACAGTATTGCCTTCATTCTCTTATTACCACTAAAGAAGCACCAGTTAACCTAGTCTCAGAACTAGTCTCAGAAAAACTCTTTGGTCTCGTTGGCTTATCTTAGCACCTGGTTTGTTTGGCGTGAGATTAACAGCACTCACTATTTATACTTAGGCCTTAATTGTGAAACCTGCAAACATTGGCAGTGAAGTTTCCTTTGCCTGGAAACTTCCTTGGACACATCCATATTGTTTGAGTGCCTGTGTGATAAATTGTACATGGCTCCTTATAAGTGTGCCTCGGCAACCAGGATAAGAAGGTAACTGGATGAATCTGTCTGCAAAGTGATGAGAATAAAGAAAGAAAATGGATTTCTAATTACAGAGCAGAATGCACAGTACTCAGGGAGGACACCGCAGCTGTTATGATAAGAACACAGACTCCTTCACTGAATAGTTATCTTCAAAGACTTCTTTTAAGTAGCACTTGTCTGGGTCTTAAAGGATAAACAAGACTTTGGTGAAGTTACTGGCAGTTAAGAACAACATGTTTTAGAAGTCAGAGGAGAGCATATATAAACTATACTGCAGAAGAAGAAGAGAAAGAAGAAGAAGAAGAAGAAGAAGAAGAAGAAGAAGAAGAAGAAGAAGAAGAAGAAGAAGAAGAAGAAGAAGAGAAGAGAAGAGAAGAGAAGAGAAGAGAAGAGAAGAGAAGAGAAGAGAAGAGAAGAGAAAAGAAAAAGAAGAAAAAAGAAAAGAAGAAGAAAAGAAGAAGGGTTCTGGTCATAAAGCTTTTGATGTTGATCAAAAAATACAAAAATGTACACTTCTCTTCATATGGATGGAAATGGAGAATATCATCCTGAGTGAGGTAACCCAATCACAAAAAAACACTCATGGTATGTACTCACTGATAAGTGGATATTAGCCTAGAAGCTTGGAATACCCAAGACACAATTCACATATCAAATGATAACCAAGAATGAGGTAGTATGAAGTATGGATCCTTGGATCCTTTGTAGAAAGGGGAAAAATAATACCCACAGAAGGAAATACAAAGACAAAAGGTTGAGCAGAGTCTGAGGGAAAGACAATCCAGAGGCTACCCCATCTAGGGATGCATCCTATATACAGTTACAAATCCCAGGCACAAGTGCCCACAAGTGCTGGCTGACTAGAGCCAGATTTAGCTATCACCTGGGAGACTCTCCTAGTGCATGACAAATACAGAGGGAGTCACTCTCAGCCAGTCATTGAACTGACCACAGAGTCCCCAAAGGGGGAGATAGAGAAAGAGCCCAAGGAGCTGAAGGAGTTTGCAGTGCCACAGGAGGAACAACAATATGAGTCACCTAGTACTCCTAGAGCTCCCAGGGACAAAACCATCAACTAAAGAGTACACATGGAGTTATCCATGGCTCCAGACACATTGACAGCAGAAGATGATCTTATTAGACACCAAAGGAAGGAGAGGCCCTTGGTCCTGGAAAAACTTGATGCCGCAGTATAAATACCAGGACAGGGAAACGGGGATGGGTTGATTGGGGAAGGGGAGATGGTTTATGGGATTTTTGGGGGAGGGGGGAACTAGGAAAGGGGACAACATTTGAGATGTAAATAAAGAATATACCTAATTTTAAAAAAAGAAATAAACAACAGAAGGGTCAATGTCTGACCAATGCTACCTGCAAGAACTTAATAGAATAAAATCAACATACAGATGAATAAGATTATAATATTCAACAAGAATTTCTTGAAGTGTTTTAAACTGTTATTGATGTCCACACTACCATCCAAGCAGACTGAGCAGCCTACTGTGATTCTGTCCACCCACTTTGCAGATAAATAAAGGAAGAGAACAGGAAGGTAGAAAATAATTAAATATTATTTCTATATCTTTCCCCCAAGACAATAGAAGTAATAAGGTTTCAATTCCCTGTCCTAAAATGTGACATGTATTAGGATTATATATAGTTGACATGTATTCATATGATATAATCTACTAAATGAAATTATGTGCAATTAATGTTTATCTTAATTTTTGAAAAGAATGTTTTAATTTTGAAAAGAATGTTTATACCATGGAGAGAAAATTGTAAATTATTTCTTTTTATATGTTAGATAAAACTTAACACCTGCTTATTACATCCTGAACCTTTGTCCACAGATGAACATTCATGTTTAACCTAAGCAAACTGTAGGAAGAAAAGAAGATATGCTAATTAAAAGCATCTGTGGCATGGAGGGTTGGGAAATGACAGATACTCTCAGGTTTCAAACCCAGTTTGGAATCTTCCTAGATGTGCAAATCATAAATGGGGTACTTAATAGTTCTAAGTACCCATTGTAAAAGCAAAAAAAAAAAATAAGGGTGTTAGTTAATGGACTTGCTATATAAAGGGGCAGAAAGTTAATCAATAGAAGACGATGATTAACAGTGAGAAATACAAATAAATAAATGAGATGTCATTACCTTCTGGACTTCTCTGTGGCTGTCTTTTCTAAAATGTATTCTGGGAATCACTAATTCTGTGGAATTTAAATGGCTATTACAAGAAAAGATGTTTACTGTGACCACTGTGGTAAACCAGACTGGGGAGGTTCAGAGTACTTTCCAATCAAATGAACTTTGCAGCCCTGTTACCGGCTTTCTTCCCCTTTATGAGGAGTGCAGCCATGGACCACAGAAACTCTCAGAGGCTCAGTTTTGCCATGTACATTGTTTAGATAATAATTGTATGTACCATTATTGATTACATTAAATAGCAGATTAAATCACATTTAAATTACAACGTAGGTTTTATTATTAATATTTTGCTGAATACTTCCATTCATCCAATTAGTCCTTTTCCTCGGACGTTAAGAATGATTTAACTTTTACTTAATGTGTATAGTGTTCTACATACAATTGTAGATGATCACTGTGTAAATGGCTGATAGCTGCAGAAGCCTAAAGGTGGTGTCAGACACCTCTGTATTGGACTGTATGATTGTGTCTATGAAGTATATGATTGTGTACCACCACGTGGAGGTTGGGACTGGACCGCTGCCCTTGCCGCTAGTGAGGCATTTCTCCAGCATCTTTCCCTAAGATTGGTTTTCCTGATAGGCCTTTCTCTTTGTGGATCTAACAGAGAGAGAATCATTTTGGTAATGGGATGGGGGTTGCTTCTTCCTAATAAAAAGTAATATGATTATCTAAGATAGGTGTAGTAGTTCATTTTTTGTAATTCAAGCACTTTAGAAGTTGGAGCAGGAGAAATGCCACAAGTATAAGACTATTCTGTAATTGTTTATACAATATATTCTGGTAATCCTTTTCCATCTCCCTGAAGATCCTACCCTCCTCCCTACCTACCCAACTTTGTGTTCTCTGTCTACCTTTGTCTGTCTCTCTGTCTCTGTCTCTCTGCCTCTCTCTGCCTTTCTCTCTCTCTCTGCTTCTCTCTCTCTCTCTCTCTCTCTCTCTCTCTCTCTCTCTGTGTGTGTGTGTGTGTGTGTGTGTGTGTGTGTGTGTCTGGTCTGTCTGTCTCAAAGCCAAAAATCAACACAAAGAAAGAAAAAATTAAAAAACAAGCAAATCACAAAAAGTCCTGGGTCTGTTTTGTGTTGATCGATTACTCCTGGGAATAGCACCAGCCCTGGGGTATGTCACTACATTGGAGAAAACTGATATTATCTTCCCCAGTATGTATCAATTACAAATATCTTCTTGTTAGGGGCTAGACTTACGACTTTTTCTTCTCCGTGTTAGGAATTGTTTTCTGGTTTAAACATGTTCAGGTCTTGTTTGATTTTTAAAGGGATTTTTAAAGTATTTTGGTACACACCTCAAATCCCAACACTTCAGAGGCTAAAGCAGGTTAAACACAGGTTAAACATAAATTCAAGGATGTCCTGATTTTTTAAAGGGATTTTTTTTTCTAAAAAGAAGGAGGGAAGGAGAGAGAGAGAGAGAGAGAGAGAGAGAGAGAGAGAGAGAGAGAGAGAAGCAGAGACAGAGACAGACAGAGTCAGAGACAGAGACAGAGGCGGAATGAAGAAGAGAAGGAAACAGAGGAGGAAGAGAGAAAGGACACTTTTCTTATTTATGTAAGGATAGATGCTTCACATTGAGACTTTCCCAGGCCTACCTGCTCTATGGAATCCCAAAATATAACTTATCTATCATGGGGATCAACACATGGCAAATATATCATAAGTAATAGTTACTATAGCCTCTGGCTCTGAAAGTTCTGGGTTAAATAGATGCATCACGTTTTGTGTTAAATGATTTCTCAATTACTCAATTTAATGGCTAGCTAAGATTACATTCATGTCAATGCTGTTTTATTTTATAGCACATCAAATACTTAATGATTAATAGTGACCACTGTGGCATCTTTGTCCCCATGCTACCTTCCTTTAGAAAATTAATGAAATGTAAAAACCATCTTGGCTAAGAGCCATAAAACATTATCCAGAGGGCTTACCACATTGTAAAATAAAGTCTACTTCTGCTCCCAAAGTTTCCCAACTGGCCACTTAATAATTGACTCACTCAAACCCAGCCCTCTGTAGCCAGACGTGTCTGTAGCCAAGTATTTTATCAGTTGGATTAAAGGACAGAGTTATTAGTTCAGTCTGCAGGCATTAGCCAATGGGCATGGCACCTTCCATTTGACTTCCAAGGATAAATATACTCATGAGCCATTCTGGTATATGAATAACAGAGAGTTAATAGCATATTTTCATACCATGTGGTGAGCAGCAACAATGTGTTCAGTACTCTACAATGAGATCACTAGACAACATCCAAGTCTGAACTTGTGCCTCTATCTTATAACTTGTGACTCTTGTGACTAAGTCCTACCATGTCACATAATGAGCTCACCTATAAAACCCAGGCAAAAATAACTGCCTCCATAATTTCCTAGATTTATTGGAATATAGATGAACTATAACTAAATATTGGCTGTGAAACACAGATTGTCATGCAGGGTACATTGCTTGGTTTTACTTTTCACTTCTCTACCATTATCCAGAAAGCTATTTGTAGAATTGGCAGACTGTAGATGTTTAGTAATAGCTTCTAACCAGGATATATTAAGGTTATAATACCTGAGAAATTTCTATATGGGAGAAAAAATATGCTTCTTCCTATAAACTAGGTATAGTAGTTCATGTCCGCAGTTTCAGCACTTAAGAAGCTGGAGAACTGTGACAAGTATGAGACTAGCCTGAGCTATATAGTGAATTCCAGGTCATCCTGGAACTAAAACGTGAGATTCTACCTAAAAAATCAAATAACTAACTCTAAAAACATATGACAAAATAATAAACACTTACTATACTATGTGTAGAAAACATAGTCTGAGCCTTTTAACCATGAATAAATTCTGTGATACCAGAATTCTTCATCTTCAAAGCAGGTAAAATTTCCTATAGCAGAGGATTGTTTGGGGAATTAAATGGGATGTGGTAATGAAGCATAAGTTGTAAAACTGGAAAATATCCACAGATGACTGAGTTATTCTCTATATATCTATGAACACTCAGCAATTTTTGTAATGTGAAAAATATAGATTCTAGAATTCCTTATAATTACCACTTATTCTGCTTCCAGGATGGCTGTATTTTATATGCCATTCAAGAAGGCATTTCATTAGTATTTTAGAAGAAAAATCAAAACTAGCATACAAAGAAACATAGCATGCTATAAAATATTCAGTAATGGTCGAGCCAAAGTAATACTAATAGAGTAAATCCATTCAACACTAGATGACTTCCATCACACATATGGAGTGAAAGAGATTAAAAAATAAGATGTGAGCCGGGCGGTGGTGGCACACGCCTGTAATCCCAGCACTTGGGAGGCAGAGGCAGGTGGATTTCTGAGTTTGAGGCCAGCCTGGTCTACAGAGTGAGTTCCAGGACAGTGAGGGCTACATAGAGAATCCCTGTCTCAAAAAAACAAAACAAAAAAAAGTAAGATGTGGTAGATATTTTCTTATGACTCCAACTCATTGGACTTTTTTGTTTTGTTGTGGGTTTATGAAAAAAAACAATCTTGGCATAGAGAGCTTTTGTTTGTTTAATTTTCTTTGTTTCTTTCTTGCTTTTGCTGTTCTGGGCTTTGGTTTTTGTAGCCTCTTGTTCTCAAAGCCATTATACAGCTCAGACTGATGTTGAGCTTATAGCAATCCTCTTGCTTCAGCCTCCTCATCACTGAGATTGTAGGCCTGGGTTATCACACCTTGTCTGGATGTTATTGCTATTGTGTCAAAGGTCTTCTCTGACAACAAACAAAAAACAAAATCAAAAGCGTCTGCAGTCATCACCCCTGAAGAATTTCATTTTGAATACTGCCTTGGATAGGGTTATTATTGCTGTGATAAAACATTCTGCCAAAAGAAATATGTGACAGAAAGGGTTTACTCCCATAGCACCTTAATCACTAAAGGAAGTCAGGACAGGAACTCAAAGGCTAGAGTGGATCCTGAAGCCACGGAGGGGTGCTACTTACTGGGTTGTTGCCAATGGCTTGTTCAGTTTATATTGATGGAGAACACAGTACCACCAGCCTAATGATGCCACCACCCACCATGGACTAGGCCCACCCCCATCAATCACTAATTAAGAAAATTCCTTACTGCTGGGTCTCCTGAAAGCATTTGCTCAGTTGAGTTTCCCTCCTTTCAGATGACTCAAGCTTGTGCCATGTTGACAAACAAAACAAAACAAAATAAAAACAAAAACAAAAGCAAAAAACAAAACAAAACAAACCCTAGATAGGACAAATTGACACCTAGCCACACAAACATATCACAGTTGTGCCAGAATCATTTCTCTTATTCAACCCCAAATCACACATCAAGATCCATATCACAACATAAAACATTTCGCAAACTTTAAAAGTCCCACAGTCTTTACAAGTGTAAGCCCTAAAATTCAGTCTCTTTAAAAATCTAGAGTCTCTTTTAGAACCCCAAATCTCTTTAAACTCAGTCTCTTAATGGCAGGAACTTGTAAAATAAAAATTAGTTAAATACTTCCTTACTTCAATAGGAAAGAACCAGGGCACAGTCACATATTGAGCAAAGCAAAATCAAACTCCAATAGAATAAATAACTCATCATCTTCTGGTAGTCATTCATCATCTTCTGGGCTCCTTTAAGGGGCTTGGGTTACTTCTCTGGTTCAACGCTGCAACACACATAGTTTGTCTTCTAGGCTTCTTCTGGCTCCAATCTACTGCTGCTGTTCTTCCTAGTCATGACATGGTACTAGCATCCCCAATAAGCTGGAGTCTTCTTCAACTGTGCTGTACTTTTACCAATAGTCTCTCTCTGCCTGTTCTAAGCCCCAACTTCTCTGCACGACCCCTTCAATCCTGGGCCTTCAACTGCCACGGAGGATGCACCTTCACCAATGGCTTATCACAGTGCCAAGCCTGAGCTCCTATGACCCTTTCATGTCTTCAAACCAGAAGCAACTGGTGACTCTTACACTACCAAATTTAGCTTCTAATGTAAGATACAACCTTGGCTGTTTCTGGAACACAGCTTCTGTGTGCTCTCTGATATCATTTCCCAGAAGAGTTTACTTGCATGATGCTAGTCTCTTAGCACTAATTTCTCAGCTCCTGACCATCATGGAGTATATCAGCAATGCAAATTCACTTTTGTAGTTTTGCTATCTTGTTAATCACAGCTGACTCTTCAGCCAGTTATCCAGAACCACAAAATGTTAATTCAAAATAACAACCCCAATAGAGACTTGAAACTTCCCTCTGTAACTTCTCAATACAAACCTCCATCTCCTTCATTGTCCTCAACATTCTTGTCTCCCAATTTCCTACAGAACAGCTCACCAAGCATGGAATACTCAAGGGCTATTCTTGAACAAAGTTCCAAAGTTCTACAATCCTTCCAGAACCATCAGGGTCAGATCAGTCACAGCAATACCCCATTCCTAGTACCAGCTTGTCTTAGGTTTACTATACCTGTGAAGAAACACCATGACCAAACAAATTTAGAGAGAAAAAGATTATTCAGCTTACAGTTTTCCAGCACTATTCATCACTGAAGGAAGTCTGAACAGGTACTCACACAGAACGCTAACTCCTGGAGGCAGGAGTTGATTCAGAAGCCATGGATGGGTGATGCTTACTGGCTTGATCCTTATGGCTCCATCACCAGCCTAGGGATAGCACTATCCACCCTGGGCTGGGCCCTTCTACTTCAATCACTAATTTTTTTCTTAAAAAAAAAAAAAAAACCCTTATAGCTAGATCTTATGGCGGCATTTTCTCTGAGGTTTCCTTCATTCAGAATACTCTAGCTTGTGTCAGTTGGAAAAAAACAAAACAAAACAAACAAAACCCTACCCAGGACAAATCCCATGTCCATCTTTTATCCTTGAAGTGAAATACACCCTTCCACATCTGTCTAATGTTATCTTTCTTTCGTGCTGACAAGATAAATGAACTGGGAGGAGCAGGCCATGGTGACCGGTGAATGAATTATCAATTGTCTTCTACTTCTCACTTTGTGGGTTAGCCATTTATATATTCATCCTCTGTAACAACAGCGAAGTGCAGTGTTTAGGGATTAAACACGTTGGTTTCTTTAGTTCCTGCTTTAATAAATGGCTTCTGAATTCACACTCCTTATCTGCAAATAAAGAGTTTCATGTAATTACTTCTGAGGCACCTACAGGGTAGGGGAACAAGAGACTAAAACAAAGGGTCAGATAAAGAACAGAGCCCAGGCCTTCTGCACTCAAGCTCAGCCATGGCAGCTCTACTTTTACCCATGCTTTAACTGAGGATTTCTGTAATATTTTTACATGAAGAAAGACCTCCATTGATGAGAAATAAAGAAGAAGACCATGTCTAGCCCAACCAAATATCTAATACCACCTTCCCTTTCTCATCTCTCGTGATTCAAAATGTGCCTGAAGGATTATTTTTAATTTATTAATTTAATGTATTAATTTAAATTTATGATTATTAAATTAATTATTTTAATTAAAAGCAATTAATTAATTAATGCTTTATACTCCATATTTTATTCCCTCCCACTCCTGTCCACCCTCCAACTCTTCCATATCTCATACCTCCTCTCCACTCTCTGTCTCCATGTGGGTGTCCCACCCACCACCCTACCTGATTAAGGGTTCAATATTGAAGAGTTGGTTTTACAATGGACAACAAAAGCTATAGGGATTCAGGCATGGCCCCTACTTTAAAGAAACTTCCAGTCTCCCAAATAAGCTGAGACATCTGTTTGGTGATTGTTGAAAACTCATGAAACAGTGCAAATATCACTGTGGATGCCAGAAGAATGAAGCCCTGGGAAGTGAGATAGACCCATGGGAGGGCCTTCAACTGGGGCTGGAAGAGAATTGAGGTCCTCAGAAAGGAATGGAGAGGACTCAGTACAGAATACTGTGTAATGGGGCATGAAGCATAAGGAAAGCATAGTAAGTTAGGAACCTCCAGTGTACTCATTACCCGCAATGGACAGTCCCAAGCAGAACCACTTGATATCATTAATGGCAAACTCAGACATTTGGGCATTTAGCAGATGATAATCCAAGCAAGTAAAAGCTCTTTTGAGTAGAGCATAAGAAAAACAATCGTTTTTGAAGATGCTAACATTAATGATGGTTTGAAGATTCAGGTAAAAGCACAAAAATTGGGGTCAAGGAACATAGCAGTAGTCCACACCCTACTTTTGAGCATTGGAAATTTGGTTCTTTCCTTGACACACACTTGTCATTTATCTTCTTTCTGGATGGTGTGATCTGGTTTCCTTCAGCCCTCACAAGCTGCCCAGTTTTCTGGTTCCTTTCATTCTTCCAGACCCTTGACCATATAGAATCCCTTCTCAGATTCTATCTTTGTTCTATCTACATTAACTCTGTTGATTATTTCATTCTGCCATATAGCTTTTTATACCATCAGTTTGCTAATGGATTATCAACTTAAATCACCCATTTGAACCATACCCTTAAACTCTATATTGCTATACACAACTGCCCACCTAACACTTTGATGAGCGACTCAAACCCGCTTTTGCCAATGTACGTCACCTAAAGGAATAAAAAAATCCATTTCTTCTCTCTGTTGCTTAGGCCAAAATCTTGACATTATCCTTATGCATGTCTCTTTTCTCATATCTCACATTAATTTTTTACTAAACCTAGCTACACTTTTTAAATTTGTGGGACCTCACACAGTCTCCTAATAGGATCTCTTCTCTGCTTTTTAGTGTCTGACACAAAGTGGCCAGAACAATCCTGTTAAAATATGATAGATCATGTCCTGCCTTCCTTCACAATGCCCCAGGGATTCTCCTTGCACTTGGCCTACAAGCCCAGCACTCCCATCACACCTGGTATCTATCTGCTCTGTATGCCTTTACTTCTGTCCCCACCTTATTAATTATTAATTATCACCTCAGAGAGCTTGCTCACTCTTCCTAACTCCTCTTCTACCAAAGCTCCAAGGATTTGTTCTCTTGCCCTGTCAAGTACTTTTAGCAAAGATCATTTTTCTGCTTTACTCATTTAAAATTGCAGCCTCTGGATGCTTAATTTTCTCTTTGTCTTTACATCCTTTCTTTGTCTCCATTTCTCTAGGTGGTTTTGGTTTAGTTTTGTTTTGGCAGGGCTGGAGATTGAACACCGTGTCTTGCACATGCTAGACAAGTGCTCTGCTGCTGAGCCATGTCCTTAGCTCTTATTCCCCCCACCCCACACTCTCCCACCCCTACCCCCCACCCTCCCACCCCTACCCCCCACCCTCCCACCCCTACCCCCCACTCCCCCACCCCTACCCCCACCCCTACCCCCACCCCTGTCCCCACCATGGAATTTAATTCACTCGATGTAGTTGCTTGGTCCAAAACTTATTTGGTTTGTTTTTGTGCCAGAAATTAAGTTTCATAAAGGCAGATCTATCAGGTTCTGTATCTGAGGTTTTGTTTGCTGCTGCATTCTAATGTATACTTAAGTAATTCTATTGAAACTCGAACATATGTGTTTTAGTTAAGGTTTCTATTGCTCTGAAAAGATATCCTCATTCTTTATAAGAAAACATTTAATCAGGGCTTGCTTACAGTCTAGAGGTTTAGTTCTTTGCCATCATGGAGGGACGCATGCAGGCAGATGTAGTACTGGAGAAGTAGCTGATCATTTTACATTTGGACCCAAGGGAATCAGGAGGAAAGAGAGCTACTGGGCCTGGCTTGAGCATTTGAAACCTCAAAGCCCATCCCCAGTGACACACTTTCTCCAACAAGGTCACACCTATTCCAACAAGGCCACACCTTCTAATAGTGCCACTCCCTCTGAGTCTATCTGGGACATTTTCACTCAAATCACCACAATGTGTTTGTTGAGTATCAAGTGTCAAGTTGGTTAGGAACTAGATATGGTGGAACCAGGGCATTGTATATGAAGGGAGAGAAGCAAGGAAAAATGAGTAATCAAGGAATGACACGTCCTACTGAAAATGAGATGCGAAGGAGAAAGCCTGAGGTTATCACATGAGCAACTCACTTTCATTCATACTTCCTGTTATGAGCTCAAAAAAAAATCACTTCCTGAAAGTAAAACTGGCATAATGAGCAGAAGAATGTCTCCTATCGTAGAAGAAAGAGCACTTTTCATACAGTATATCCACTTAGGATGTCTGGGAAGAGAGAAAATAGCCCAGGAGTTCTCAATTTCAATAAAACATATTTTAAAAGAATTATCACTAAGAAATTAGCTCCAAATGTTGATTATTTGTGCATATATAGGGTACCTGTCCTTCAATCCCAGGAAGCCTGGTCATTTTACTTTTGCTCTATCTTGTACCTAGGACGGTACCTGATATTTTGTTGCCACTGGATGCACACTTGGTTGATGGACATGTTCTAAAATACATCAAAAGAATTAAGTATTTGGTTTGAATCATCACCTCAATCCTTCTGTGAGCCCACTTACTTTAGTTATTTAATCAATACTATTTACATTATTTATGTTATGTAGGACTCAGTTGTTAACCAAGAGTTTAGGTAACACTCCAGTTTGTGCAAAGTACATTATTAGTAATAAAATTAATTTGTTTCTTAACTCAAAAAGATTGATAAGCATGTATTTTTTATTTAAAATTAGGTGTTCCCTTGTGTTCAAGAAATCTCTTAGACTACAGAGATTTCTCATAGTTTATGAATTCATACTGCTCTTATAAAGGACCTGGGTTCGGTTCCCAGCACCTGAGCCAGGAGACTCATAACCATCTGGCACTGTAGCTCAGGGAGACCTCATACCTTTGGACTCCACAGGCACCTGCATTTATTCTCTCTCTCTCTCTCTCTCTCTCTCTCTCTCTCTCTCTCTCTCTTTCTCCCTCTCTCTCTCATACACATACACACAATTAAAGATAATATATCTTGAAGATAATATAATAATAAAGCCTCTAATCTAGTGAGGAAAGACCCCAAAATGTCTATTCTAGTACCCAATTAATGAGAAAATCATGATACATACAAATATATACGTATGTATGTATACACACACACACACACACACACACACACATATATATGGGGAGAAAAGTAAAAATGTAAGCAAAGAAGGTTGTATTTGGGTAGTGATACACTGATCTTCTTCGGGAAAGGAAAAGTTCAATGCAGGTTTGCTAATGTGGCAGACACAGACCAGAAGGAGAAGCAGCCTGAGAACACTCTAGATGGGAAGATTATCAGATAGTATATAATACAAACATCATTATGGGTTTTCCCTGATCCAGAAAGACAAGAAGCCATCACTTACTTCAAAGAAGGCCTTTGTATCCTCAGGTGTTGGCAGACCCTCAGGAGAGTAGATGACAGTCCCAGAGTCACCCTGTTACAAAGAAGAGACCTGACTACAGAGAGGGAGCAGCTCTCTGAAAGCCCTCCTGCAAAGCAGAGGAAATCAGTGGGAGAGAGGAGAGAAGAGCTGACTCTTTCTAAATCTTGAATTTTCTCAGCAAAGCACCTTGCTTTAATAAAAATGAAATCTTCACAAGTTATACATATTTAATTTACTGATTCAAAGATGAGTCAGAGCAGGAAAACAATGGTTGTGAACCTTTCAGTGGTGAGAGGAGTTTTCTAAAGTGTTCCCAGAGCCTTTCCGGGGTGAAACTCATCTGAAGTTGCAGAGACGGAGAGGATTTGTATTCATAAATGCTGCTCGAAGAGACCAGAGCCATTCTAATTCTTATGTAGTAGGTGCCATTAATCAATAGGTGGGGATATAAAAAGTCACAGTTCTCCTTTGTGCCAGGAAAGAGGATGGCAGTCCATTTCCGGATGTATGCCACAGCCAGCTGATGACTCATTCTGTGCCAAAATACCACAGGGACTCGAGGGGAAACAGAAGAAATGAGGAGCGTGACAGGCCCGGAAGACAGTGGACAGCACAATCAGTCTGACGTAGACCTCTGCTCAGAACTTCAGAAGAGGTCTGCTGCACCAGTGGCCACAGCTCAAGGGCCTTTGGAGAGCATCTAGTCTATATCTCTTATTGAATTATATCTTTGAGATTCTAACTGGCTGAGCTGATAAAGTGAGTGGGAGACTTCAGAGTAGGACTGAGACTCCTCACATAAGGGTCTTCAGTAGCATGTCACCCTTGGTAACAAGGACACAACACGTGCCTATCCCCAGCAGCTGTGCTCTGGAAACCCCTAGCTAGTCAGTAATTGGAGCTTAGCCAATTGGCTCCACAGAAATCAGGGAAGCCAATTCTCTACAGAAATATGTGGTAGGAGGTTATAAAGTAGTGAGAGATGGCTTAAGGGCACTAGAGCTCGAGGTATGATGGCTAGCCTTCAAAGGCGAACAATTTACAAGCTACTGGAATAAGTTCTATAAATACAACTTTATTAAATCCTAGCCCCTTCCGCATTTCCAGGGATTAATGTACTTGATATCCTGGTAAGGGTGGCATGTGTGGTACATACACTGCCCCAAGTGCTAGGCCAAAGGCATCCGCCAGAACATCACAGATGGAGAGTGGATAGAGGAGAAAGCCACATATTCTGCAGCAAATCAATTTTCTGCACTAGCTGAAAAGGCAAACCTTCTACTCCGTTATTCACTAGCTCTCCTTATAAGAGGGTAAAACGATATCCCACAGAATGGAAAAGCCAAGCTTTGTGAGTTTCCCATCTAGGGACAAGCTTTATTGAGAAACCTGGTATTCAAGATCTAGCTGTCTGGTTGATCCGGTTCATGAGATGTGCTCTGAGACTGATTCACTCCTATCAGCCAACCCATAAACAAAGTAAGCTCTTATTAAGCAGCTTGAGAGAAAAAGGTATGATTATACCGTTAAGAAGCACAAAATAATAGCTAAACATTAATTTATAGATTATTATGTGCTAGGCAGTATACTAAACATTTTGTATCCCTTATCAATATTCAACACATTTTTAAGTTGAAGGTAAAGTGAAATGTGTCTCATTTTAAAGAAAATGGAACAGATGCTAATAGAAGTAAATAACATATTCAGCAAAGCTGATACATAAACATCTATGATTATCTAAGGTCATCTGACTCATAACTCTAGTCTTCTAAAAATATACCATTAAATCAAGTCACCTAATCCAGAAAAGTACCACATCTGTCATGAGTACTAATCAAGACTTCAGTCAGCATTTATGTCAAGGACTCACTAAACTAGGATATGGTAAAGTTAGGTTATTGTGTGCATCCAATTCATCAAGTAACTTTGTCAAATTCAAGGGAATCTCACATGGCGTGAGATTCTAGAATAATAATTAGAACAATGCTCACCTGTCATACAGCTTCAGAATCTGGTCTTTAGTACTCTTTCCTTCTCTTTTAATAAGAATGCTTATACCAACAATTCTTTCTTATTTGATTTAATCATATACTTTGTTTCTTTTCAGATGCATTTGTATTGGAAAGCAAATCATTTGGCTGGAAAGCCAATCATTTGGATGAAACATTCCGTCACGATCCTAGCTTGGCCTTCCCTTGTCACCTGGCAATGTTGGTTATTCCTCTGGCCTTTCAACCATCACTTTTCTTTCCTGCTCTTTTATCACACTTATTCTGCCAAAGTCATTCCATGTAGGCTCAGATTCTTTTTGTTTTCCATCAGATATGAAGAAAACAGATTTATAGAGCTCCAGAGGGCCAACAAGAGCCCTATCCCAACCAAGAATGGTGTAGCACAATTCACAGCCAAGCTTGTCTGACTTTGAGTCCAAGTGCCTCCTCCTACATCTTATCTCAATTTGGAAGTTGAATAAATACTATGGTCCTAAAACCTCCAGTTTATATTTCTTGGATAATATGTCTATTTTTAGATGATTAAAGGAGATTAATCTTTAATTTACAGACAGGCCAAGTTTCCATGCAGAGGGAAGGCAATGCATTGAATGATCTGGCATTTTTTGCATAATAATAAAAATAATAATAACACATGTGTCAAGCACTCTCAGAGAAGAGGAGACACACACATTAGTTAATACCAGTCTCCAAAAATGAAGACAATAAACATATCTCTATTAACAGGAAGATGTAGCGCTCAGTTAGAACCTATAAACTCAGAAGATTTTTCTGGGAGCTTCTGCTCCTGTAGGTTCTATAGTGAAGGTACAAAGTCTCTAAACTATGCACTTAACCTCTGAAGCCAGTTGCTCCATGACTTCTAATGCCAGTGATGTTTATCCCTTTGCTGTGCTCATGCCTATGTTCCTTCTTTCTCCATCTGAAGACTCGATTTTTTATCTTTTAAATATCTATGCTGAACAGCATACTCACAATGATGGAAAATTGCCTCCAAATATTTGTTCCCTCAGTTCCAATGATAAACTCGCAATTCCAAAAACATACAAAGGCAGATTATATGTAGAAACTAAACAAAAAACAAAACCAGTTGTCCATTGGTTGTGCTGCAAAACCTGCCACTTATATAAAGTTAAGATTTTTGCCAATGCCACCCCCCCTTTAAGCTTATCCACAAAGCAGGTGCTATGGAGGTAGTGGGAGATTATGGAGAGAATTTTCCCCGAGTCTATGTGCTTTCTGATACATGAAGAAGTACATTGCACATGGACCAGAGGGTACCTTGATCTTAAATGGTTTTGTTTGAGATAATTCAAAAATACCCGCAGATATTGGTTTTTCAATTCAAGTTTAGCAAGAACAGGGAGTGGTAGGATGATCATTTTTACTGCAGAGATGAGAATGGAGAACTAAAAGTCCGTGGGATACATCAGAAATAGAGGTAGTAGAGGATTGATATGGTTTCAAGGTGGTCCCCTTTCAACCCAATTTGAACTTGTTATCCCTTGTTTGGCACTGCTTGGGAAGGTTGTAAAACCCTTAGAAGGTGGAACCTCAGTTGAGGAAGTGGATCCTGGGGAGCAGCCTTGAGGCTTTATAACGGATGCCCCATTTATTCTTGACATCGCTTTATGAATGTGAATGCCATGTGGCCAGTGGGCCTTCTACCAGTACCACCGTGTCTCCCCTGCCTGGAGTCATGTCTTTCCCACATGGTAGACCATTCCCCTCTGTAACTGTAAACCTTGATAAACCCCTTAATCTCTTAGGTTGGATTTGTCACATGATTTTCTCACAGTAATGAGAAAGTAATTAATACAAGGGCCAACCAAAGTTATAAATATTTTAAAGAGCTTTTAAAAATATAACCTAAACATGAATTGTCTAGTTTTCCCTTACAGGATAATATCTGTTATACTTTTGTACAAAATTACTTCTTTTTGCCTAGATCTCAGAGCTCTGAGTCATCTAGTTCTTCATATTGGTAATCAAAATTTCACGGAGAGATACAAGCATATAAATCACACCATCCTACAAGTTATTTATATTCAATAATTTTAGCACAAGTATACCATCCACCAATATATTTTAGAGGCATATAAGTGGCTCAGATTTGCTCATCTGAGCATTTATGTGACTGTGTCCTCTGATTAATATTCTTGAGTTTCAGCATGAAGAAAATAAGAACAGAAAAACAAGAAAGAAAAGGAAAGAGGTCACAGCAAGTTTGCATTCCATTTAAAACCAATGTGATGAACACATGCAGTCTTTCACTAGTCCAGAGCAGGAATTGTTACCTAAGAGGATGGGGCTAGTGGGTTAATATGTTTCATGTGTTTTTAGGGATCCATTAGTTCTATTTAAGACTTTATAGACCATACCTTTAATAGGTCAGTTTGAAATTTATTTGAAATTCACAAGACTATTTCCTTCATACTTTCAAGAACACATTTTTCTTCCACATGTATAACTAATAGAAAGAAGGCACCCCACCAAACTCCTGCTTAAGTAGAAAGGTGTTGTCACCAGATGCCAGCAGGGGGCAGCAAATAGCAGATGAGGCTGGGATCTTGAATGAAGGATGGGTAGAGTTTTGGGACTCCCAGAACACTATCCCATTACAGACAATGAGATGGCGAAAAGAAGATAAAGAAAATAAGAGTTTAAGGATATGCTCCAAAGAAACAGTGGTAGAATTAGAAAGGTCAAACATGCTTACTTCATTTGATTTAAGAAGACTCAGAAGTGTACCAATTTTGAAACATTTTTCATTTATACAGTTATACTTTGTATAGAAATTAGTTAAGTTTGAAGAATGAGATTCCTAATATCCTGAAACCTCATTTTTCTTTGAGGTTGTTATTAATATTTTGAAGATAAGTTCATTGAGCTTATTCCATATGGGTGTATAGTGAGTGTGTGTGTGTGTGTGTGTGTGTGTGTGTGTGTCTGAGAGAGAGAGAGAGAGAGACAGAGAGAGAGACAGAGACAGAGAGACAGACAGAGAGACAGAAAGACAGAGAGACAGAGAGACAGAGACAGAGACAAAATGGGGGTTCCCTTTTAGGAAAAGTACAGGTCCCAAGCCTCCTCTACAGACTTTCTTGTAGTCTCTTTAACAATAAATCCCTCTTACCTAAAGGGGTCTATACTGCATCTGAACTCTAAGATGAATTTCTTCAAATTTTCTTGTGCAAATGCATTCACCATTCAGATCCCCTTTCAACCACACCAGGATGAATATAATAAAAATTTCCATTCTAAAAAAAAACCTGCAAATTTTTTGACTCCACTCATCTAACCCAAGAACTACTGAACACCAGACAGTTCAAAGCTGGCAGGATCTTAGATCTCTGGGAAGAAGGAAAACAGTGCCAACAACTGGGGAAAACAATGGGTATGGTTTTTAAAAACTATCAGTGTTTCCAGTTCCATGTTTCATGCAGCACAGCAGTTCTGTACAGTGCTATGGAGATGTTTTGTAAAGTGAACCAGTGCATGGTTAAGATGTCAGCTATTCCAGTAAGAGCACAAGACAGCGATGTTAAAAACAAATAACTTTAGGGAGGGTTGTCAGTTGTGGATTGGCCATGATAAATTGCCTTCATTTAGTTTCCTGAAATTACGAAAGCCTAACCGTCGTGGTCATAAAAGATTTAGGCAGTTGTGGGAAAGGAGCAGTTGTCGGGAGGGAATTTGAAAATGTTCAAAATAAAACCTCAATATGCACTCCTAGTCTCATCTCCTTCCCTTGTCCACACACTATGTAGGATCTAATAGCACTCCCAAGCAAACAAAGGCAGGCCCTTTCTCTCCCTGCATTTCTTTAGCATTCACATTTGATGTCAACACATCATAGTGCTGCATTTGGCAAACACTAGAAACTCCTTCTCTTATGTCAATGGCCTGTGTAACTGTTCCCCTTTCTGGCAGAGTTCCTTGATTTTATTTTTTTAATGGGCAGAAAAAAATCACAGGAAAATTCACTATGATTACAATGTCTAAAATAGTTCCTGTAGCTACCTAAATAGGCTAGCTCCCCAGTTAAAGTTGATACAGGGGACTTTATATCTTAAATGCTTGCTCCATAAGTAAAAATATGTTGTATGACATGGTAAATAATAAATACATAAAGTTAATTAAATTACATTTAATTTAGTGAGTAAGAGATGTCCTAGTCATTACTTAGTATTGTGGTTTAAAGTGAACATTTTGTCAACACATGACTCCCAATCCAAGTGGCAACATTATATCATTTTAACATAAAAATTAATAGTGTTCTCAGCAGACATCTTTCCATCTCTGAAAGTACTTGGCGGCTTCCTTAGAGCATAGTCTTGCTATGTGGAAAAGTAGATTATTTTTCAATATTTCAAAAACTGAGGGCACTATTTTTGGCCAAGATAGGACACTAAGCCATACCTGGAGAGCAATGCTCCCTCTCATTTGACTGACTGGCCATGAACGCATCCATCCAAGGGTTTCCCTGTTGCTGAAAAGCCCTGGCTTTGCTCATCATGCTTTATTTTCCTCTATCTCTGCACCCTCAGCTCTTTGCTGTACTTGTGAGGTTTCCTTTATCCCTTGCTGGTGAAAACATGTTGCCCATCCCACAACAAAATTCTACATGTGGCTGAGGAAGCAAAGATGAGGGGGGCCAGAGAAGAGAAGAGTCATGACAGCAGGGTCTCTGGGTTCTCTCCCTGTTGCATGCACAAAAGGGCAGTGAGTGGGGCTTTAATGAGCACCTTGACCCTTTATGTGGTAAAGCTTGAAATTCACCATTAGGATTTGATCTGTCCACTGTGGCCAGTGTACACTAAATCTTACCACGAAAATCAGAGTTAGCCCTCCAAAAACAAAACAAAACAAAACAAAACAAAACAAAACAAAACAAACAAACAAACAAAAAAACCAATGCCAGTGTTCCAGCAGATGACACAGTATCTTGTCTTATAGTGTGAACTGGGGACTATCATTAACATCTCGGAGCCTTATTGTCCTCAATGACCAGAGAGAACTCATGATGAGATGCCTGATGAATTAACTGACATGGCCCATGGGCCTGAAGTACAGTAAGCACTGAACATTAGCTAGAGCTAACATAATGATTGCTATAGAAGGTCTATGACAGTGACTCTCATAGCCTGGCTACTCTCCAGTATACAGCACATCATTCTTATTGGTCACGTTAAATGTTATCCCAGCTCTCCTGTCCCCCCTGCACTTAAGTGCTTCTTCTGTTTAATTTTTAGTTTTGTTCATTGCTGTGTATGCCTATGAACTATCATATCACCAGGAGATGGAAACAGATCAAGGGATATTCTGAATACTCTGTTTCCTGTGAAAGGTAACGCCAGGAGTCATTCTCTCTAATTAACCCCATCCATATGAAGTTGAGATGTCTCATTAGATCAGAGGGTAGTCATAGTGGGAGAAGACTGAGGCTTACAACTCAGTCACTACAGTGGCCCTTACACGAAAAGAAATGGTATTAATGACTTCCTTCCAGATTTTCTTGGGGAAGATACTATATGCCAATCAATAAATTTAGATTTCACTTCTTATAGTGACATTTTATTATAATACCTTTTTAGTTGGCATTAGGTTAAAATTCTCATTAACTTAGGATAGATTAAATTTTATAATTGAACTGAACTGGAAAATGTCAGTCAGAAGTGCCTTTAATACATCCATCTTAACAAACATCCTGGCATCTCAGCCGTTTGCCCTGGTGATGGTAGAGTCGCTGGGATCTCGGGCCTCCTGTCACTGCCTAGCATTTCAGGGGAGTTCATACTGCATATTAATAGCCTCGGAGAGATTAAAATTCAAAGTGCAGTTTCTAGTGGCTATATACAGTTTTTGCACTATTATGAAGTCAAAAAGTATCATCAGACAAAATCCTGTAAGTTTGGGGCCATCTTCAAAATAAGATTAAAAATTGTGACTGTTCTTTAATTTTCCTAAGGGAATAAAGCAATCTTTAAAAGTCTAAATAAAGACATAATCAATATGGAAACAAGGTATACATTCTCCTTTTTTGACTTTAGAAGCTTGTCTTGCAGGAAAAGACACAGCACCAGTGCTTGGATAGCTAAAACATCACTAAGATGTCATTCTGTTAGATGTAACAGAGGATGTGTTATAGCAGTTCAACTCAAGAGTACCTTACTGCTGGTTTTATTTATTTGCTCCTTTGTTTTCTCCATTCTGAATAAGGATGTTAAGTGCCTACCTCTTTTAAAAGTAATCTAGTCTGTTCTTCAAGGATCCCACCAAACAGCAATGCTCATTCCAGAATCTTGCCCCAACATCAATAGTATGCAATTTTGGTCTTCTCTATACAATGTTCCTGGTAATGCTGGATTTAGGGAAAGAAAGGTTGGAGAGGAGCAAAGAGGAAATGTTGGCCAGATCAAACTGCATCCCTTCTATCCCCCTTTTGCAGGAATATGGGGGAATATGAGCAATGATTTGCTCAGAAGCCTCCCAACACTAATCAAGATTTTGCTAGAAATTCATTGGCTAAAGTGGGGTAACACACCTAACCTCTCTTTGCAAGAGATCAATCAGTGGAAGGGAACATTTTAAACTTGGCTGCTACCCCTAACCCCCAAAAAAAAGAGTCTTGATGTTAAAGCTAGAAAAAGAAGAGGACAATTAAAGAAGCAGCTAATAGTAACACACATAAAGACATCAGTAATTCCCTTGGTCCCGTTGGTGTAAAAGGCAACTACAATGTCAGGACTACTCGTAAAGTAACTTCTGCTCAGTTAATAGCAAGTCTATCCCAATCAGACTTAATGATGCTTCTTCCTTATCCTTGATTTTGTATTATTATCTTGGTCCTCCCAGGCAGGCATTTTATCCTTCTCCTATCCTCCACTGAAATCTTTCTCTATGTTCTATAAGTTTAATCAAAAACAAGTCTGAAGCCTCATCCAAACATCTGCCCTCACTTTATTGACTGCATTGCTATAAAATCACCTATGCTGCCTAGTCATCTGAGAAGAATGTGCTAGGGATTTTATCATATTAATTTGTTCGTCATTACATATTGTTCACTGGTGTCTTTTCTGTACATTATTTTATTTTATTTTTGCAAAACTTGTATGCTCCTGTTTATTGCACCACTATTCACAATGTGTAAGATATGGAAAGAATATAAATATTTGTCAATAGATAATGGATAGCAAAAAAAATGCAGACTATATGCTGCTATGCGTAGCCAGCCCGTGGCACACCAGACTGGAATGGAGAGGGTGGGAAGCTTAGCTGTGGCATGTGGGTGCAATACAAGCCCTTGTTGAGCAGTGAGTGTGCAGGCAAAGAATACTCACCCAGAGACAGCCTTGGAGAACCAGGGGTTCAGTTTATTGTGAGGAAATGGGAGTATTTATGCCACCAGACAGTTGGGCAGGGTCTTTCTGGGACAAGGTTTGTGTGGTCATGTACAATTGACTAGAACAGGAGTCTTTGAAGATACTTCATCTACATAATAGGGCCTAGAGGGTTTAAGGGGAGGAAACCCTTATAAGATCAAATAAGCAATGAGGCCTGATAACTATCGGGGTAGTACATTCTTACTAGGGTTGACACTGGGACTGCTACTGGCACTACTTTGGAATAGTGGAGGGAGCTAATTCCTTTTTTGCAAATATATAAGGACTATTGGAGTGGAAACTCTGCTCTACCCTTCCTCCATTAATCCTGGGCCATGTTAGTCCCACGTACACTTAGTAGAATACTACCCATCCTTAAACATGAAGAAATTAAGTTAGTCATAAGAAGGAAAACAATGTAGGATGTCGCTTATATGAAGTTCCAATGATTACAAAATTCGAGAAATGAAGATTCTCAGCTAATGAGGAATTGAGAATCAACTGTCATGCAGTTCCTGTAATGCCAGGTAAAGAAGCTGTGGAATTCTGTTCCATGGTGTTAATGTATTGCATCTGTACACTCATAAAGGAAGAAGGCCTCACATGACATATATTAACTAGAACTAAAATGTATATCTCAGCAGTCTATTATTGTGTTCATTTGCTGAGTGGTAGATTTTGATGTGGAAACCATAGCATAGTGCCTTCAGGGTTTGGTATCATCACTACTATATTTTCCACAGATGTCTGATTTGTGAGATTATCAACTATTTTTAAGACAATAGCCAAAACACACCATATTCATAGAAGTAAGCTTTGTTTACAAGAAAGGTTCAATCAGTGTTTCATTTCAATGAGAAATTTTATTAGTGGCATAGACTAGGTGAGCCCTCTGTGGTGTTTACCCTGCCTTGACTTACTTATTTTCATACTGCATCATAGTTATCTAATCTTTCAGGAAATATTTATCAAGCATCTACCATGCACTGGCTAGACAGGGTATTTTCTTTAGCTCAAGGGTCTTAGGCTTAAAGAGTATGTTCTTGTACACCAGGAAGAAACAACAACAAAACAGCAAAAATCCAGGAAAAGTATGAAGAAAATGTTTTGATCTTGGGGAAGGGGCAGTGTGAAATTACTGCTGACTTTGAATCTGAAGGAACGGTGAGGTGAAATCCCTCGATCTGCAGTTGCTCACCATTTTGTTTGGTTTCCCACCTGTGCTTTTTCCTCTGCCCCTTACAGATTATTTCTGTGTTAAAGGAGTAGAGCCGACTTGCAGAACACATATGTCCGGAATCCCTTTAGCCATCACTCTTCAGGGCTCTGAGTCACACCACCTTTTCTCATAAACCTAATGGTGAGCCTATCGGGGAAGCTCACGAGATTTCTGCTATGTCAAAATTGTCATCATTTGCTCTGGGGCACTTTTTTTTTCTGGGCTCTCCAGTCTTTGAAACTATTTACAAAAAGGACTTCAGACACTCAGACTTTTATGGCAATGAAAGCATAAAGAGGAAACTTTGCTCCTGCCTTCAGGTAGGCCAAGGCCTGATCCCCTCTGACATCAGAGGGTAGCTTGCATTAAACTTTGTCTGCCATCTACTCCTCACTGCAGGGGCTCTTGCTACACTGGAGGCGACATGGAGGCTATCTTTTCTTCAGATCTATAGTCGATACCCAGGAGCACAGGTGTGCTCAATGGGGAAAAGGAATGAAGTGAAAGTCAGCCACAGTGGGGATTGTCTGTGTCCTCAAACTTTTTTTCCTCTACAGAAAGGAAGTCAGTCTCACTTGTGTGTTATCTCCTTCTGAAGATTGCCTCAAAGTTCCTCTTGTGGCCATTGCATCACTTATAAAAATACACCTCCTATTTCTTCAGCGTGGACAAATACTTATTCTTTCTCCAGTCCTTTCTTTTTTTAGAGAAGCCGAGGTGATATAAATGTCCCTTGATGGAGACATTGAATTATTCATGCTTCTAGAAATTCATTTTAACAGCAATTCTTTTCTTTGAACCTTCACATCCACTTCTGAGAATATAGGAGTATTTATTCAAAGCCAATGACAATGATTCTTTAAAGGATCAAGTTTACTTTGGTGTCTACTCAGAGAAAGACTATCCATGTGGTATCTAGAGAGGAACTGCCATAATGGCCCCAAGATGCTTTCGGTGCTCCATCTTTCCCATTCTATAGCCCACCTTTGGTTTCAGTTGCAACTGTGCTGACAATTTCAAGGAAATGGAGACCCAAAAATCTCTCAGTATTCTTTCTTCACCTCTGCCTAGAGGTTTGCTCTGATGCAACATAAATCTCTCTAGCACAGTGTGAAAACTACAAGTGCAGGGTTGATATCTAAGGATTTACACTTAATCAATGGTACCAGATTTGACTTCTGGCTCCTTGCTTCACATAGGTGACTGGGAATACTCCTCCTCTTTCAGAAGGCTTGGCCAGCACCTTATTAGCTTACTCTTTCTGGTCCCCTTCCCATCTGCTTGATTGGATTACCTCTTTCAGGAAAATTCAAATTCAGATATCACCCGTATCAAACATCTCATTAGTAGATTTAGGTCAATGAACTGAATAAATTTGAGAGAAGAAAAAAATAAAATAATCAACTCATACTTATTTAAGCAGAGAGAAAAAGGTGTGTGATGAATTTTTCAGCGATTATGTTGCCATCACTTGAAAGCAGACTATTGGTTACATCACACTTGAAACGACTGGTATAGGAAAACAAAATATTATGTAAGATTTGTAAGCACAAAAGGTCCCCTTTGACTCTTCTTACTTTCAACAAAAATATTCCTGCTAGGTATAATACACAAAGAGTACACATGGAGAGACCCATGGCTCCAGGTGCATATGTAGCAGAGGATTGCCTTATCTGGTATCAATGGAAGGGGAGCCCCTTGGTCCTGTGGAGTCTTAATGACCAAGCATAGGGGAATGCTAGGGTAGGAGTGGGTGGGGGAAATGGGTGGGGGAGCACTCTCATAGAGGCAGGGGTAGGGGGAAAGGATAGGTGATCTGTGGAAGGGAAACTGGGAACGGGATGACATTTGAAATGTAAATTAATAAAATAACCAAAAAATGTTTGGCAGTAACACAAGAAAAAATATTAGTCCTGAAGTTCAACTAATTTCTACCACACAAAAACATCTCACAGCTTGACTTTGTTATAATGAAGCCTTTATCACATGCTGGTGAGACTTTGTTGCCAAACTCACTTATAATCCAGTCAGGCAAACAATCAAGCCAAGGCTGTTATTTTCTTTGTTTTTTTTTTTTTCTTCCAGGTACATTTGTGAATGAAATTCCCTAACATTTAGCACAGTAATTATTAATAATTTAAAAATCTACCTATTCATATAAGAAGCTGCATCTCAGAGACCGGCCTTTCCTATGGAATCAGCACCCAACAATACATTCTAGATGATAAATTAAATCATCGAATATGAAATAACCCACACAACTTCACTGAAAACTTAGAAAATCACTGCTGCTTTCAAATTCGTTTTTGAAATTCATTAATTGATAAGTTGAATAGGAAAAATACCTAAAGACCAAAGTGTCTCTGATTATGATTTACTTCGGATTTGGGGACATTTCATGTACATAACCAGTTCTCTTGAAACTAGATCCCAATTTTAAAGTAAAATTCATTTTTATCATATATGCCCTACACACACAGGCTAATGGCAAGTGTGTACCATACTTTTAGTAATTTGACACATGAAACAAGTTTACAGAATGTGGGATTTTCTGCTGAGACAACTTGTTTTCACCTTCTGATCCGGGAACAATTTAGATGTGTTTGGATTAGGAATGCTCTGAAAAGTCCCCTTTCCATGAACAGGCAAAAGTGTCTTCATCACAGGTTGAGAGTTCTTACCAGGTTACTAAATGACTCCTGCTTCCCTGTGGGAAATTAAAACTTCTGTCAAATGTACCCAGTTGACCTCCCATTAGAATAAACAGCTTTTTTATGTTAAAAAAGCTTCTCTGCTTATTTCCTCCAAAATGCACTTCCTTAAGATTTTTTTGCCAATCTGGCCAATTTGCTGAGCTGACTAGGAGGAATATTTCAACCCTGCCACAGTTGAGCTTGTCTCCACTTAGAGAATCAAGTGGTTTATCCCAAAGTGCAGCAGCAGGTTTAGGGGCTTATCCCAACCCAATGTAATGTCTGTGCTCAGAATCAAATTAGCAAACCCCATGGAGGAACAAACACTAGGCCTAAAGACACTAGCGATGAGGCTTCGTTTGCTTGCTGCTATTCAGTGGGAGCCATACGCAGCTCAAGGCTAGGTGGACTTCTGTGGCTTATTTTATTTAATCTTCACAATAATTCTCAGTAAGTGTTGTAGTCTTAATATTTTCTTTTAGAGACCTGCACTGACAGAAATTAAAGAATCTGCCCCCAAAGTCACACCGATAGAAAAAGATAGACAAAGGTCTGGGCATACAATTGGATTTTTAAATATTTCATCCTAGTACTGAATTATTACCTACATAATTTATTGGTTAACCCAAACTGATGCTAGCCCGTGAAAAAGGTTCAGGGATGTCAACGTAGGAGAGCAAATTTATGCTTATAAGGACTAAAGGCAGAACTAAGGGGCTGAGAGGGATATTTGGATTGACAAATTATTTTTTAGATCTGACTATAGCAAATTAAAGCTTTTAGTACAGGAATTTAGGGACTCTTGGAATATTTATCTTTTAAAATATTAAGCAGCTTTAAATGAGGTTGGGGGAAGTTTCTAAAAAAATAACTAAATTTTCCTTTAACTTTAAATTCTTGAGCAAAAGTTGGCCGGAGTCAGTAAACTCATATTTCAGACAGTAGATGAAGACGAGGTGTGTTAATATTTAACAGCAAGGTTTGTGAATGAAGATGTTGCACTTTTTCTGAGTGCCAGAAGACAGGCCTTGCGTTATATTTGAAAATATGGTTACAAGGTTTATATCCTCAAGAGGATCAAGAGCATATGGAAATGAAAATTTTCCAGGCTAAGGTCTCCTGGGTAAATATCAGACAGTTGAATAGAATCAACTTAGAAAGTTTCTAGTTTTATCCATACTATTCTGCCTAAATTTTCCTCCAGATTCCCAGTGTATGGATGCTTTGTGGAAAAACAAAATGGGTCTCTTTTACCGAGAGACTAGATTACCTTAGGAAATAAGGGAAACCCATTGTAGACCCTAGAACATCGTTCAAGATGAACTCAGTACAAAATTGTTGAATACAGGGTGAATGAATGACAACATATCATTAAGTAACATATTAATAAATAACATGATTATTAATAAATTTTATCTTTTGAATACTTATTCTAAACCAAGCATCAGATGAGGGCATTCATTTAGATTATCTTACTTACTTCACCCAGGTAGTCTGAGATCAGTGCTAGCCAGCTCTCATTGAAAGATGACAAACATCCAAAGCCTATGAACTCAGACACAAAGCCAGGAGGATTGCAAGCCAAACTGCAAAGCTAAGATTGCTGAGCCCAACAGATTCTTTGCCATGATACAAAAAAAAAAAAAAAAAGCACAAGAACATTACACATTAGGATAAAGAAAATGATAGAGCAGAAACCTTGATTCTAGGGTGTCTAAAAGTATGTGGGGAGCATATAAGCCCCAACCTGGGCCATTTCTTTCATAGCATATGTGGTTTGCTTTTATTGTTTAATTTTTCTTCACACTTTGTGCAAACTTCCCTTGCTATTGCAAGCAGCGTGGCAAAAGGCGATGCCTATGTCTGTGCACAGGTGAAGAGGAAGTACAATGAGAAGTCCCCATAAGAGACCAGCCCAATCCAGAAAACTCCCATGGATTCTACTATTAGATCATAATTGATGAAAGCATTGTGACAATAAAAGAACATAGACAGGCATTTTCCAGAAATCTAATTGTTCCTTTAATGAGAACAACTAAAGGTCCTCAGTCTCTCCCATGGGAGGAAAGCCTATGTGCACATGGCACAGAGCTATAGATGTTTAATAGAACAGAAAAGGGGCTGGATAGAAAATTACATGTGCACATAGGTTTCCCTGTTGTGATGGTTTGTATATCATTGGCCCAGGAAGTGACCTCATTAGGAGGTGTGGCCTTGTTGGAGTAGGTGTGTCAATGTGGGTGTGGGCTTAAAACCCTCACCCTGGCTGCCTGGAAGTCAGTCTTCCACTAGCAGCCTTCAGATGAAGAGAGAGAACTCTCAGCTCCTCCTGCACCATACCTGCCTGGATGCTGCCATGTTTCTGCCTTGATGACAATGGACTGAACCTCTGAGCCTGTAAGCCAACCCCAATTAAATGTTGTCTTTTATAAAACTTGCATTGGTCATGGTGTCTGTTCACAGCAGTAAAACCCTAACTAAGACACCTGTACTCTCAAACCTGTGGAATCCAGCAGAAGGAGGCTTCTTGGTTCTTGACAGCCCAAGGTTGTCATCAGTGGAGTCAACTCTCCTGTCTGAAGCTTCTCACTGCTCCTGAGGCTTTTAGGTCACTAACCCTTCAGCTACTTGATTTTAAGCCAGAGGAAAAATTCTTTGCTTTGCATCCCTAGGGCCTGTATAATGGTGAGTACAAATTTTGCATTTAGCAATCATGTATACTGAATGAAAGGCATATGACTTTCTCATATTAACTACCATTAAGCACTCTGAATGAAAAGGCCTAGTTTGTTTCAATTCATTGGGAATTTAAAGAATCCAAGTTCTATTTGTCTTCCACATTTGAGTTATGATCACACTGAGAAACCAAATGGAGTATTAAAGCACACACACACTAACACAGTATCCTTATAATTGAGGAAGTTGATTTTGAAGGTTCTACCTTACACCTGTTAGGAAATAAACTTCTTTTCACTAAACAACATAATTAGCAGACATCTGTGTAGCCATCAATAATCTTGGAAAGCTGTTCTTTTTTTTTCTTCTAGGAATGAGGCTTTTCTCAAATAAATGCATACTTTCTGCAAGCAGATGGGTTCCCCTATGTAAAAAAATGAACAGACAGGGACTGAGTTATTCAAACTCCTCCAAGAGGTTAACTGACTTATCCACTCTGGGAATAGTTCAGCCAGAAAAAAAGGAAGACTAAAGCTGTGAAGGTCTCTCCTAGAGAGAGGACATTATGGAAACTGTATAGGGCCTACCTTTCAATTGTCTTTAAAATAAAAAAAATAGAGAGCCTCACAAGATCATGAAAATTCTATAGCTAGCCTTCTAGGCTATAGGCAAGCCCAGAAGAGGCTCAAAAATTTCTGAAGCAATAAGAAATAGTCTGAAATTCTGAAAGCTTGAGGAGGAAAGTAAACAATCCTGTGGGCAGCCTGCATAAAGGATGCTAGACACAGATGAATTTCAGCATAATTAGTATTCTCCGAAATGGAATTGTCTACTAGTCCAGCAAAGGAATCCATAGCAGAAAGGGTTCTTCTTTAACCCTGTGTGTGAAATACATGGGGGTGTATTCTGCTTCTTCAAGAAAATATTTACTCTGAGATTGGAGATGGGTTTTTATTCACCACTCTGACAGCTATTGAAGGAATCTAAACATCAATTAATCTCCAATCAGTAAGCCAACTTTGAGATTCCAGCCCAGGGCTTGTATTTTTCTGCAGGAGATGCTGGCCAAGGAATCTGATCCCCTTGGAGGATGATTTCTCGCAGTTTCACAGTAGTGCCTTTGATGTGTGGAAAACGCTTGTACCATTTACTGGCATTTCAGCAAATAAACGAGTGGAGGAGGGAAAAAACAGCGTTTTTATTTTTAAGGTAGAAAATCCTACAGCCAGCATCACAGAGAGACTTAGAATTCACCCGATTCCCTTACTGGAAACCATCTCTTAAATAATGCAAAGGAAAGCTGCATGTACATCCTCAAAGAGTGAGTGTGATAAAAAGCAAGAAAGCAGGCCGGCCGGATCCCGGAACATCCCAGCGCTGCTCTGGGTGTGCCTGGGCTGTGAAGGTGAGTTCTCCCTGGGCTGTACAAAAGACAGCAGCCCCAGGCCCAGGAATGGACTAAAAAGGATGAACCCTAGGTCTGTTCTCCCCCTCAAATACAAGAAATGTCTGAGATTCAGGCTGCATTCACAGCACAACAGCCTCTGCTTACGTGGTTAGTGTCTTCCTCAGAGACTGAACATAATACTTTGAGAAGGGAGGCAGAAGAAATAAGCACAGAGGGGGAAATATTTTTTTTCAGGATCTAAGTTCTCAGTCTTCAGTGCCTGTGTATTTGTCCTTAGGTAAATTATTTACATTATTTTAGTCCCAGTTTAAAGAATCATAAAATGAAAATATTAGCCTCTGCCTGGCAGGTTTAATATGAACAAGTGGAGCAATTACAAAGTATGTTTATGTCATCTAATTCAACGTTTCTCTAAGCATAGTCCATGGACAAAAGGCACATGTATCACTTGTGACTTAGAAGAAATGCAAAGATTCAGGCTCTATCCTTTATCCAAGACTAAAAAGCCTCAAATGAGGCAAAGAGTCTATTTTAACAAAGCTTCCCATAGAGTCTGTTAACCTTAAATATGGAAACCATGAAATCAATGCAATCTGTCTTATAAAATTACCATAATTACCAGTGGGCATTTGAGAAGTCAAGAATCTATCCTGCAGTTCTGCTGCATATAAAGTTTAAGGCTGAGATTCAACTTCAAGCCACTCTGGCTACAGAGCCTAGCTCGAGTCCGTGCTACCTTCTATAACACCATAATGATCATGGTTAAAAACAGCATCTCATTCGTAAGAATTAATAATCATATTCTAGCTGCAACCCTGTACTATGGACATTGGGTCATTAGAACAAATGGTCAAAGGCTGACCGTCATTTCTTAGCTATACGACTACATGTAAATTGATGAACATCTAAGCTTTAATTGCTTTATCTATGTAGCTTTAATTGGATTTCATTTTATAACATTTAGTAACTAATATTCCACAACATTACTTTGTCATCAAGGCAGAATGAGTCGCATTTGAAAAATGGAAGTTTTTTATCCAGTCCTGTATATAGACCTTCATTGGTTTGAAGTTAGGTATCTTTAATCTCCTCCAAATTCTATTGATCAAGTAAGAGAACATAACCAGGTGTTCATCTTTTCCCTAAAGGGAAACCAGATATTCTCTCCAAGACTCCAACCAGAATTCGCAACCAGCAATCCCCAGTCAGTGGGGTCCCAAGCTTAACTGAACACAAAGAGATCTCTTAAACACGATAGGAAAGAATTGTCTGTATTTCAAAACTAAAACATGGAAAATCAAAGTTATAAGACTGAGTTTACTGAGAACAGGCATCAAAATGGTGTCTGGGCTGGCAGTTTCCATTTTCCATGGGTAGAGCTTGATCCTTGCCTGAAACTGAAACTCAAAGACTAGAAAACTATGGTCTGAGAAGAAGAGTCAAATGTTCTCAGCTCTTGCCTAAACAGAAGAAATGGTGTGTATCCTATAGGGATATCATTGTCCTCATGTACAAAACAAGAATACAATGAACAACATTTCTGGCATGGCATCAAGAAGAAATATCAACTCAGCATCATTGGGAACTTCTGTTAATTTTTGAAAACTATTTTAAAAGCTACACTGAGATAGCTCTTGAAAGAGAATACATTAGTTGTTAATAATAATAATAATAATAATAATAATAATAATAAAATGACAAAGGCATGGAGACTGTTCTTAAATTATAATACAAATTTCTTCACATGGCTTGAAATCAAGGCATTACTCCAGGTTCCCCGAGATTCAGAGCATCTCTCAATCACTCACCCTACCCCAGCCACGCTCAATATATACTTCTACTACTGCAGACATAAGTGCAACCTGTCCATCACGAAACGTTCCATATTACATCCTCTTCTACCAAGATATTTATGAGTTAAGGAAGAATGAGTGCTTCTAAATATGCATGAGTGAGCCTATGCATCCAAGGACCAGAAGTTAACCTTGGATTTCATTGCCCCAAACCCTCAACATTTGGTGACAGGGACTTCCACTGGGATCTATGGCTCATTGATTAGACTAGGATCACTGGCTAGTGAGTCCTGGAGATGACCTTGTCTCTACCTCTCCAGACTTGGATTATAAGCATATGCCACCAAGACCTACTTTGTTAGTGGTTCTGGGAACAAAGTCAGGTTCTCATGCTTACACAGAAAGCACATTCCTGACTGAGCTATTGTGCCAGGTTTTCCCCAGTTTTATAATACCATTACTACACACACAGAGACACACACAAGCACACAAGTACATACATACACATATACACAACTTGCAGAGTTAAAACTAAGTGAAACTAAGGTGTTGTGCTCTTATGTTTTATACCTTAGCATTCAATCCTAGCCTAAAATGTGATTATTAGCTTTCTTGTTTTCCTCTTTTGCTTGACTATAATCTTGTATGATCAGAGATCATGCATATAATGTTCCTCAATGTGGTTGATTGCTTTCAATACATAGCAAGATCTGGGAAAATACATTAAATTAGCCAAAATGATGAATCAGTGACATATACCTAAGGCATTCTGAAATTTTGAATCCTCCCTACATGTTCCTAAGACTAGACATAATTAATTAAACTTGAACCTGTGGTCCTCAATTGTATAATAGAAGAAAAACAGTATACATGAGTAAATACCAGAGGGATGCTTAGAAACTATCTCACACTCACAATAAACTCAACATGAATTTCAGCTATATTTATTACTGATTTTTCATAAATAGCTGTTTTAGAATCACTAATATCTAAACAGCTTCTAAGCATTGATCATACACTCATACAAACAGACTACTCAAGACTTTAAAATTAAGTAATAAAACCATGACAGGAGGTTATCATACTTAGTGCTCTAACCTGTGCACTGATAATATGCTTGCAAATAACTGGAAACTTTATATCTTTATCATGAGAACATCATTTAACATGATCCTAATTACACATGAAGTGACATACAAATTGCAACCACAACACATGATTTTATTAACATTGGAAAATGTCTAGTTTTCTATTTTTGACTGTCCTAGGCTGGTAGACAAAAACCTCTTGCTATATATACTATATAGGTATTACATAGTAACATTAATATGACTGGCTATGATCTATCACTTTTTCTGGTCATATTACTCATTATCACTTATATTGTCAGGATATTTATGTCATTGAAATAACTTTTTAATAACTTGAAATGTTTATTTCTAAATCTAGTTATTTATCTAAGACTTCATAGATCTATCAATCTGGTCAAGGATTATAAACAAAATGGATATTCTGGTCATGGCTAAAATATAATCTATACTTAACTTTGCTGGATTCTTAATTCTTTGATGTTCAGATTTGACAGACTGAAACTCTGAATTAACAATGTTGTTGCCAGTGTCTGTTTAACAGTACAAATTGTGGAAGTGGAGTATTGTAATCGATGGTCTTTGATAAACTATATATCCACATTAACTGAGAAAGTCAATGTAACACTCTTATTATAAGACCACAAGTATTGTATATTTTAAAGAGAATGAGAGGAAAAAACCATCCTTATAACTGATAAAACACTTAGTTTGAGCAGTTATGTTTACTTGAGCTTCTTTAGGATTAAATTTGATTGTATTTTGTAAAATTCAAGGTATGACTTACCTTGGCACTACCAGTTTTAATTGAATAAACTTCTCAACACAGGAGAAACAATATCTCTTCTTTTCTTTTTACTTTCTATCTCCATTGGGAGAAGGTATACAGGTGGTCTTTCCAGTACAACTTCTGAACAGAGAGATGAGCTTATTACAAGAGAAGATATATGATTTCTCTTCTTTAATTAATTCCAATCACATATGTAATTTATTTCAAAATATTTCTCAAGCAGCTCTCAGTGTCATTTTCAGCTTTTCATTCTATCTCTGGGTAAGTGCTTTCAATTTGAAAACCTAACAAAATAAATCCAAAGTTTATCATTTCAGGTGAGTTTTCCTTAAAACAGCATAAAACGAACCAGAACCCATTGGCAAATAAGCAATGTAAGCAGAATTCAAGCCTCAGAATAATTTCATTTAAAGGACTATGCTTTGGCTCCTGTTTGCTAGTTAAAGCAAATACTGCCTTGAGTCTGGGATGTTAATCTAATTCATGGTACCCTGGGGAGAGAGAATATAGGAAGGGGAACAAATGCATGTCTCCACTCCTTTAGAATCCTACCCATGATATGGACACCAGTTTATCAGGCAAGAAGACAAAAGAACAAAAGGCCTGATTATTAAGAAGGATCTGGGAGCCTGCAGAGCCGTGCAGGACCTGCAGAATTCACCTGCAAAGGTACCAAGTAGTGAGGCTGTCTGTCACCACACACACTGCAATGACATACGGCCAATAGGATGTTGGTAAATGTTTAATATGCTGAAAGACAAGACTCTGATGCCAAGCCACTAGGGTTACAGAGAAGCAGAGATGCCATGACAAAGCCTGGGCCTGCTGGTGACAAGGGTGCTATATTACAGTGCTCAGCTCCACAGGCGAAAATTAAAACTCACTTCACTTACATAGCACAACTCCCAGCTGAAGGCCTCAGTAGATTTTCTCTGTAGTTAAAGCTGTCTTCAGTGGTTCATTGGCTTTAACACAGGGGGAAGTCACACTGGAGGACCTTCTCAGCTGTCTAACCTACTAGTCAGAGCCTGGAGTAGCTGTTTTTTTCTTGTAATTCCCAAGTTCTCAACTTAACAGTGTTGCATTTTAAATTTTTGTCATTGTTTTAACAATGTAGAGGGATTTTCTGGATTTTCCTTTGTTTGTTTTTTGTATTTGCTTTATTCAAAATGAGACATAAACTATATATTTGGTGATATATTTTGATATTTTTAATCAAAAATTAAATTGTGAGGTAATTAAAAACATGCCCCACTTGTAAAGCTTTGAAGAAGTTTTAAAATCTTCAACAATGTACTGACTTGGAACATTCTTCTGTGTTCTCTACCATCCAATAAGGTTGAGTCACTGCACAGATAAGTAGGAAGGTGACTAGAGAAAAAAGAAAGTGTTAATAATATTAGTGGCTACTATTTTTGACTGACTGCACTAAGTCTTGTTCTAAATGTGGTATATACATTATTTCTCTTAATCTTCACAATAACCTATGCACAAAATGTTACTCTCTCCATTTTCTAGAAGAGGAACTGAAACACTTATTAAGTCATCTGTTCTGAGACAAGGGGAAATCCAAAATTAGACCACAATTCTGTTTCATATAAGATCTGTGTTCAGTAAGACAACACTGAAGTCAGAAAATATGTGTAAAGTCCTTCTAGGCAAGGTACTGTGTAACCATCCAGGTTACACAGTGGGAGTGGCTGGAGGAAACTAACCCTAACCCTAACCCTAACCCTAACCCTAACCCTAACCCTAACCCTAACCCTAACCCAAAAAAAATCAGATTTTTTTTTGACTGAAGGAGGAAAAAGATTGATTATAATGGGCCATTTCTCATAGCATCAAGGGTACTCTAAAATGTCAGCAAAGCTACAAGAGGTAGAAACAGAGAAAGCCTCATGGGGCCACATCATGTCCCCATTGTTTATTTTCTGTTGAAGCAGACCCTAGAAGAAGACCCTAGATGAACTAAAAGAGGTCTCTTTTCTGTCTGAAATGAGAAACCCTCAAAAAGCAGAATTTAGAGAAAACTTGGAGTAGACCTAGTTTGAGTCAAAGAATAATCGAAATGGGTACAGATGAGCGACACAGAAGGGGAAGAAAATGAGCAAAGCTGGTGAAGGGATTGCATCCACTCAGCTAAGAGCATTGGCTATATCAGAATCATCATGCATCGAGTTGAATATGTGAATTGGTCTCATAAAGAGCCTGACTTTAGGAATGTTTGCCAAGAAACTCACCAGAAGTGTGGTGGTCACATACCATATAAGATTTGATTTTGGCTTACTTTGTGTCTTGAATGCAAAATATTTTTAAGGCACTAAAAAAAAATACACTTGGCTGGTAGTAGATAAAGGATTGTGCTAATTTTCTAACCCATCCTTGCATTTGGTTTTAGCATCTGTTATGAGCACAGGCAAGGCAGCACACACACACACACACACACACACACACACACACACACACGGACAGAGAGACAGAGAGACAGACTAAACCAGGGTTAATGCCAAAGTGGCATTTAGGGGACAGTTTGACTCACAGTCTCAAGGATTGCACTGGCATCTTAGCCTCCAGCTAACCAAGACATCATCTGCTTGAAAGTCAGGTGACCAGCTCTGTGTTGCATTACTCATTGTCAAGATTTCAGCCAAATGAGGAACATATGTAAAACTTATAGGCATTCTGGCATCACTCTTAATTAGTAACCACGATCTGAGCATTTGTTATTTAAGCTTATTTAATTCTAGCCAGATCACAATGTGTTGAGATGCAAGCTGCTTCTGCATCATCATGCAAGGTTCCATTAGCACGCTTCAAGGAAGCATGAAAAATACATTCAATCAGTTCTCAGAGCATACAGTCCTGAGCTGCAGGTAACATGAGCTACCATGAGTTGCAGCTTGACCACGGAAGTTCACCAGGAGGCGTTATCTGTGAGGGGGTGTTGGCCTCTTCACCTAACAGTCTGTTTTAATTTTCTACCATATGTTACTATAATAAACATCATTCAGAAACCATGCTTCTTGTAAGTGTGTGTATTTCTTCTGGCAAGTGATGAAGAGAAGAATCTTATTTAATTTTTCTAATGTACATAGCAGGATTTGGAAATGCCGTGATTGACAAGGGTGGAGAGTGGGATGCTTAATGAAGATTAATGAAATCTTAAAAGTTAAAACAAGCTTCAAATTTTCGTTCAAAGGCTCTCAGTTGGCCATATGGTTACATGTCAAAGGGCTGTATGGGCTATGGTCAGCTCTTCCTAATAAAACCGAAAGTTCTTGAATCCAAAATTTGGCAGAGATTGACTCTTCTTAGACACGCATGGCAGTCTGTGTCAGAGGAAACAGAAAATTAGTACGGGTTTAGGGGATCAGGGAAAAGCGTGAGACTCTTCTCTGTCTCTTCTGGGGTTGGGGACAAGGAAATGTGAGGACTTTTGCATATCTGGAAGGATTTGACTTTGAGGTTTTTGCTTTGATTTGTTTTGATCTGTTTGTTTCCTATAAAGAAGACAAAAGCTGATACAGAGAACCATAGCCAAACATTAGGTGGAGATCAGGGAGTCTTGTGAAAGAATTGGGGGAAGAATTGGAGGACCCAAAGGAGATAGAAATGCTACAAAAGATCAATAAAGTCAACTATCCTGGACCTTAGGACTCCCAGAGACTGAACCACCATCCAAAGAGCCTACATGGGCTGGACTGAACCCCTACCCATATATGTAGCAAACATACAGCTTGGTCTTCCTGTGGGGTCCCACAACAAATTGAACAGGGGCTGACCCTGACTCTATTGCCTGACTATAGATTCTGCTCCCCCTAATAGGACTGCCTATTCTGGTCTCAGTGGAAGAGGATGTGCCTCGCCCATCAATGGCTTGATGTGCCATGGTGGGGGCTATCTAGGGATGGCCTCCCCCTTCTGATAGGAGAAAGAAATGGGGGTAAGGGGCTCTGTGAGGAAGGCCTGGGAGGAGAGGGGAGGACTGCAATCAGGATGTGAAGTGATATTTTTAAAGTAAAATTTAAAAAGAGGAAAGAAAAGAAAATTAAGAAGTAGTGAGGTGTGAGATGAAACCCATGGGAATGGGATGAGTCACTTGAAAGTAAACAGTCACTGTCATCCAGTCCACTGCAGTCCTTGCCTGGCAAATGCCACTCTGAGTCTTATTCTCCATTTGACTCCTACAGGATTTGAAGTAACTATTACATTTCTCTGGGTTTTATTTTCATCTTCACTAGTCCAGTGATGGCTTCAATGATATTACCCAGATCTCTTTGAGTTAGAGTATCTTATAAATAGGAATTAAAATCTGCTCTTTTTTTTTTTACTTTTTTGATTCTTAGAAAATTTGAATTAAATCCCTGTTAATTTACATTAAATAGATAAAATCAAACCTTTAGAAATGCTTTGTTATTGCACCTAAAATTGATTTCAGTTGCTCTGTTTAAGGTTTCTCTGCTCAGTTTTCTGAAGACTTGTCATAGGACATATATGAAAGAAATAGCATCCACATGGTGTTTGCAGGACAACTGCAAGAACATAAACATACACAGAGCAAAGGCAAGAGAAGATGTATGTGAAATACAGTGGTAAACTGGAAGACCTTCTACATGGCAGTGGCTATCACAGAACTGAGCAGCCAGAAGTTGGAGCAATATTAGGTTTAGAAGAGATAGAATGCTGCTGGCCTTTAAAAACCGTCTACGGAAAGATGAAGATGTGAGATAACATAAGCAAAGTATAGGAAGTCATTTATAATTTACATGATGTATGTGGAGAGGAAGAAGACCAGAGGGGCTCGAAAAACAGCAAGGAGTCAGTCTTTAAGAAAAACGCCAGGGAATGAAGTGTTGCTGGGGAGCAGGAAAATGATTTAGATCCAAAGGAAAAGGAAGGTTGGCATATTAAAAACATGTGATATCTATATTCAGATGTTTGACTTTAAACAGATCTTCTGATCGTAGCCTTAGATTGTACTGAAACATTTTATATTTCTGCAAGCATCTTCACATAACTCACTTGCTTTGTAACTTTGTACTCTGAAGTCTGTAAGCTCTCTCCTTATTCTACAGCCACATAAATTTGATTCCTTGTCCTGATTGGGTGACCCTATGTAAGTCACGATCATTATTTCTAATCCTTAGTTTTCTGATCTGCAAAGTTGGGACAGTAGAAAGTATCACAAAAATTAAATGCACCAAGATACCAGAAGTATTTAGGAGTGCCTGGCACAGATGGTCCTCGATAAATATTAGCACTTAAGTAGACTTACTGTAATTTACTCATCCATTCCACAGTTTCAGGAATTTACATTATTTCCAATTTTTTTTTCACGATAAAAGAGGTACTTCTGTGCTCCTCTTTGTGTAGAAAGCTTTTTTGTTGTTGTTACTCAGAATGAGGATTTCTCCAAGTGAAAGGTTCCCAGAACTGGAATTGCCAGAGTCAAAGGGTGTGAATATTTGAAGATGCTTGTTACATACTGCCAAAGTAACTCCCTAAAGTGCAGATCAGCCAGGCATACATGAGATATTGTCTTCTTTAAAAGGAAACAGAGAGGCTGTCTGTGCAACAGTAGAGATTACAGTATTGGTTTATTTGTTTGTATCTGCTCTCTACTGTAAATAATCCCACCTTTGTGAATGAGTAACATGTCCACTCTGGTGAATTATGTATCTATGGGTATTGCTTCTGTAGCTACTTAGATCATAATCACTTTACTGCTACTTTTTCTTGGTACCATGTACTCAGTGTGTAGATAAATTTTTGTTGTTTTTCTTAAAAGCTCTAGTATATTTCTCTACAAGTTGTCCTCTTGTCACTGAACCCAAACATGTCTCTTTGTTTACACAAACAAGAGTATTACTCACAATCTCTTAGTTTCCATTATTGACAGGTTTCAGTACTTGAAGCAAAGTTCCCGTGTAAAGCACTCATTTAATAAATACCTCAAAAAAAAACCAATGGATATCATGGTTACCATTCCAATTATCTTTTCTAATACTTATATTTATATATGTTCAGGTAAAATACACAGGACTGGAAGGATGGCTCAACAGTTATGAGTGTACACTGCCCTTGCAAAGGACCCTAGTTCAGTTCTCAGCACCTAGCACCCAGTACCCACACCCACTTGAAATTACAAGTCCAAAAAGATCCACTGCCTCTGTCCTCTGTGGCACACATATACAAGTGCACACACACACACACACACACACACACACACATACACACACACAAAGTTAATAAAAATAAATATTAAAAATAGATTATTGATGATTATGAAGATGCATAGGTAACACATGATTTTTATTTGTACATTAATGAAAAACCATACATTCTATCTTATGTCAGAGTGTATCATTGATTGTCTGCACTGATATAAGAACAGTATAAATACAAATAGCATAATCAGAATACCTCGACCCAGCTCAAAATCTTCAATCTATTTCCTTAACAGGATTTCAGACCTATAAAAATTTGAAAAGGCATACTGTTTCATCTTAGTGCATTTGGGGCATGGGACAGTTAATAAACAGCAAAGGAATTACATGTTCAAACTTTGGACATTCTGATGTCAGCAAAAGAGGCAAAGTGGCCTATATATTTCATAAAGCAAAAGGTTGACCCAGGCCAGCTCTCAGCACTTGGGCCATTTTATTAGCATTTGCTATTTTTATACATTGGTAGTTATGAATGCCAATAGCACTTTAATATCCCAGAATGGCCATAGCACCAGTGAGCTCTCTGCTACTATTATTCTATGGCTTGTGGATCATTTCAAATCAAAAGCTTGCCAACTAATATGTTTTAACACTTTCCACAACAAATGTAGGCAGAAGAAAATAAATGATACTGTCTCTCAGGTATACAATAAACTCTCTCCCACTTAGTTTAAAATAGACAGCATTATCTTTCATTCATATTTGTGATAGTTATACAATTCATTTTCTTCAAGGAACTCTGTTCAAAATTGCAAGTACTTAATGTGTTGCTCACATCGTATGAAATTTTCCTTATTCTGTGTTTTAATGTAAAGTATCAAGGGCAGTGAGGTACTTTGGGTCAAGTTAAAAAAAAATAAGTGATACTTGGAATTCAAGCAGTATAAAGGAGATCATGGTGCACAGTGTTTTTTTTTAAATTGGGGTATAAAATTGGCACACTTGGGTTTAAATTAATTATTTAACAAATACCATTATTGATTATTTATTAAACACTACACATGACAGGCAGTGGTGGCACATGACTTTAATCCCAGCACTTGGGAGGCAAAGGCAGGCAGATTTCTGAGTCGAAGGCAGCCTAGTCTACAGAGTGAGTTTCAGAACAGCCAGGGCTATACAGAGAAACCCTCTCTAGAAAAATCAAAAACCAAACCAAACCAAACCAATACAACAAAAACACTACACACATATGTTTATTAAAAACCAATTTATTTTATTTTTAATTACCATGCAATTATTAGATTTTACTACAACATTTTTGAGACATTCTTTCTCTGTGTAGCCCTGACTATCCTGATATTCAGTGTGGAGACCAGGCTGGCATCATAAAGTACCATTTCCTGGCTCACTGTGACATTTTTTAATTTAATTTAGGTTTGTTGATCTTCTTCCTTTTTTCCTTTTCCCTAGTGTTCCCAATCCAGCCCAGCAGAATGCTTATTTTTTTATTGGATAGTTTATTCACACCTCAATTGTTATTCCCTTTCCTGGTTGTACCCCATCCGGCCCCCTATCCCATCCCCCTTACCCTGCTTCTATTAGGGTGTTCCCCCACCAACCCACTCACTCCTGACTTCCCACCATGGCATTTCCCTACATTGGGGCATCGAGCCTTCATAGGACCAATGGCCTCCCCTCCCTTTGATGTCCAACAAGGTCATCCTCTGCTACATTGTGTGACTGGAACCCTGGGTCCCTCTGTGTGTACGCTTTGGCTGGTGGTTTATTCCCTGGGAACTCTGTGGGGTCTTGCTGGTTGATATTGTTGTTCTTCCTGTGGGGTTGCAAACCCCTTCAGCTCCTTCAGTCCTTTCTCTAACTCTTCCACTGGGGATTGTTAAGCCTCTTATAAATGTGAATTTTCAATTCTGTGGAGAGATCTAATTCTCTTATAAAGTTACATTATAGTTAGATTGTTAGATTGTAAAATTGTAAGAGGTACTGTTTGTGCTGGCTTCTCTCAACATGTCAGTTCCTTTTCATTAAGTTTTGTAGTAGAACAAGCTTCTAGATAAAAGATTCTTGGTGTATGAGTTCTGTTTCTATTCTTTCTGAAAGTGAAGGTATACATGAGGAGAGTGATAAGTTTTGATTAATCAACTGAATAAAAGTTCCTAAATTACTAGTGACGATTGCGAGTGACCAGGAGAGGCACAATGGAGTCTGATTTTATTCCTCATCAGAAAGCTCACATGCAACTAGAAACCAATCATTTGGAATGTAAACAAAGAATATAGAAAATAATAAAAAAATAATAAAATAAAATAAAATAAAATAAAATAAAATAAAATAAAATAAAATAAACCCCCTCTCTTGTGATCCTTTTCATCCTCTTCAACAGCACTGCAACCACAATGACAGCAACCAACTACTAAAGAAGCCACAGAAGCATCAGACAAGGCACCAGATCCTCAAGGGTACATGGCCTTGGTTGTGTTACTAACCTATCTGGAAGTGACTTTTCATTCAAAGGAGTTTATATTTCCAGGTGACCAGGAGTATGATAGCATGCAATGCTGGTGCTGTATGAATTAAATAACTAGGTAGACTGGTCAAGAATGACGTCACACTGGTGCATTATTAGTGCAGTTGAATGATATAAAAATAAAAGGATGAAATGATCATAATTGGAAGAAAGGGCATTTGTTTGTTTGTTGTTTTCAGGTACTTCTCTAAACATCTACTCTGTATCTCTTAATTTCTGTACTACACATTAATTGATTGGTTCAGGCTCCAACTCAAAGGAGGTTAAGCAAGGAAAATTATTGCTACTGGAGGGAGCATCTTATAGACAAAAAGTCACCTTTAAAGTAACATGGCAAACAAACAAACTCATGTGACCCAACAATCTTTAATTTCCTGAATGACCTCTGGCTTGTGTCAAAAAAGAAAAAAAAAAAAAGAAAAGAAAAAGTAAAAAGAAAAAAGTCTTTCTCTCTCCTGAAGGTCTATCACACTGTGCCAGGTTCAATGCAGGAGTAGTTTCTAAAATAGGCACTTACCAGAGGCAGGAAACCAGGCTACCCTGCAAAATAGTTTGAGAAGTAATTCAAATTGTTTTTTATAAACGCAACATGGACAGAGAACAAGCTATCTCTATAAGAAAGACCCGGCAATCGGAAGCATGTAAAACACATAGATCCCACAAACAAGTAAGGAGTATGTAATAAATACAAGGCATCACTCTGCTCATTACTACAGCATGCCTAGTCCAAAAGCAATATCATCATTCATTGCCAAATCTCCGGAGATAGATAAGTAGGGTCTGTGGATTTATTACATGTGTAATGATAATCACCTTAGATTAAAGGTAATTGTGATAAATGGCTAAATGGAATTTAGCTGAATTCAGTGTAGAAGCTTATTACAATCAAAAACAATGACTTAGACTTATAAAATCACCCTTAGGAGGCTTAGCAAAAGTATTGTCACAAATTTGAGGCTAACCTGGGCTACACAGTGAGTCTGAGATCAACATGAGGTACAAAGTTAAGTGTCACATGAGTCTCGCACACAGCTAAAAGAACATCCTGTATCAAAGGAAAAAAAAACAGGAAAGAAAAGAAAAGAAAACTACTGGAAGGATTAAGTTGATCATAGGGTTTAAGGAAGGACTGGAAAACCAAGCCCAGGGAAGAACAGAGAACTTAGAGATTCTGAGGACCACAAGATCAGGAACGCTGTCTGCCCTAGCCACAATCTCCATTCAGAACAAGCAAATGTCCACTCCTCCTCATATGAACTCCAGATCTACAAAACATACAGGTCTCTGGCTTGTGGCTTTCCCTAAGTATCAAAACAAAGAGAAAGCACTATAATTCCACTTGCATCTTAATGCTGTGGGGGAGAAAGTGCTCTCCAGCGTGAAGCATGGGTGCTTCTTTAGAAAAAAACACAGTAGACTCTAGACAGCTAAAGATCTTCAAGGTTTCACTTGAGTGAGTATCAATATCTTGACATCATACATATTTTCATAGTTATAATCATATATATGTTTGGTTTTTGAGACAATGTAGCCTCGGCTGTCCTGGATTATACTCTGTAGAGCATGCTGGCCTCGTACTCACAGAAATTCCCCCGCCTCTGCCTCCCAAGTACTAGAATTAAAGGGATGTGTCACTAACACATAGCTTAAATTTTATTTTATCATAAAAGAGTAATCATATCATGCATGAAGGTAGCCAATAGCAAGAGAAGATTGACATGTATTCAGAAGCAAGTGGTAGCTCCCCTAGACTCTGGTGCAGTAAGTATAGAGTAGGTGTATAAATTTGTATTTGTAGAATATTGCCATGGAAGTTATAGTACTACCACTGTCGTCCCATGTGTTGAGCTGTGGACCATATATAAATACATATCTGTGTATTCTTATGCATGTATACAGTTGTGTGTGTGTGTGTGTGTGTGTGTGTGTGTGTGTATGTGCACGCGCGCGCACACGCACCTAACCACCTGATGCCAGTAAGTTATGACAATCTAACAGCTGGCATTGAACACCTGGGCATTGTTGTTTTTTTGCTTTGTTTCTCCTCTGCATTCTACTCCTGGCTAGAAGGAAGCAAGGGGAGTATTACACAGTACAGTTTGGCCTTAGCCAATGCAGAGCATTCTCTCCCACTCTCCTTTATTAGAAAGACTCAATTTAGCAATCCTCCTCCCTCCTGCTGTGCTCACTGCTCCCTCCTCATCTCATATGCCATATGCTTTTAATCATGCCCCCATGAATCTCTTCTTGCAATGTCCTGGACAAGTTAAACTTAAGAAACAGAAGCCTAAGAATTTAAAAGATGCTGAAACTCGTGACAATAGTGGCACCCTGCAACTAGGTAAAATTTGCCAGTCTCTGCCGCAAGAAATCGTTGGACCCTCAGAATTGCTAAACCTGAACCCACACACTTCTAGAGAGAGAGAAGATTCCTTATGACTTAGAGATTTTATTCATAGATCTCTGAAAATCTATTCTGGAAGGCTCTCTTAGAAATTAACTTAGAGCCTGAACATTGTCTAAATGAGAGCTATCATTCCTCATAACGTATCCTTTGACCCTGATATTTACACAATCTCAGATAGAGATTACAAAATACTAAATGATATAATACTATGTCTTTTTCCTGGGAAAAATTCATCATATTCTAGATATAACCACTTCAACAAAACATGCCACTTGCCTCAATGATATAAATATAATGGCTTTTATGTTTAGCCAGAGAGATCTACTTCAATATTATTGCCCAGTACTTCTATGATGTAAGTGTGGGACTCATTATGTAGAAACTTCTATTTATACAAGTATTTGATGACAAAAATATAGTTTATAGCATTACTTAATTAAGAAATTGTATGGTCTAATTGAAAAAAATAAAAAACAAGTGGCCACAGAAACTGCTACCTTGTAAATCTTAGACTTGACTTCATTTGCTGTAATTGACAAATGGAGGACTTGAACACTAATGACGTCAAAAATTATCAGGTATTCACAGAATCTCAACATCAAGCCAGTTTTTCTTATTTCTAGTAAATTTCATCAGTAGGGAAAAAGAGATTTATAATGCTAGAAGCAAAATTCTTTCCTAGGCATTTCATTTAGTAGTATTTATATGTGTTTGCATGTATATGCATGCAGGTATGGGTGCCACAGTATATGTGTAGCAGCCCAAGCACAAATTTAAGAGTTCCAGTCCTCTTTTTAGCATAGGATCTATGAATATAAGCATTGAATTGGTCATCAAGCTTCTGTTGCTAGCACATTCACCACATGATCTATCCTGCATGCTCATAGAAATATCATCTTTCAATATTTCTCATACCATATATAACACTCCTTATTTATTTTATAGGTGAATTCACCTACAATATTAATGACTGTTATTGTCATGTTCCAGATGTTCATTAAACCTTGGGAATCATTAATCCCAAGTAGTTCTCTACAAAGACTGAAAACTACTCAGTCAGCACATAAGGAAAAAACACTGTGGACAGGGATGCCCATCATGTATCTGGTTTACATAACTCCAAATATTCATCCAGGTGCCACAGTGGATTTTCTAAACCAGAAGAAACATGTTTAAATGTTAGTCTGAAATATACATTATCTACCAACTCTCAGAATATTAGCAGACATCGAGTAAGTATAAGACCTTGGAAACTTACAGAATTCAATGATGAGAACAGTGAGAGAGATGTGAAACATTATAGGACTTATATTCCAGGAAAGAATATATATACAAATTCTAACTAACATGTTGTTGATTTATTACAGTTGATCTATACTAGCTCTGTGGCATTTAGCACACTCTTGCTTCTCTAATATTACTAATATGCTTATTGTGAGAATAAATGCATTTGATCATGTAACACACAGCATTTCATATTCTTATGTTTGCACCATCTCAGCATTCCCAATCCATACCTTATATTCCAGTGACCACATTTTGTGTATAATATTTCACATAAAGACATTTAATGTCCTAAAATAAATGGCATTTTGTCTGACTCCAGTGTGAGGGAGGTCACCAGGATGTGTTCTCCCTTTTCCTGATCTTCTCTATTCTTATGAATACTACAGAAACACTTTCATGTGTTAGCTTTCTAAATGGGTCCTGCCAAAGTTTTACTGGTTTTCCTCCCCAGTTCTAAGAAGTCTTTGTCCTTTGTCAAGTGAAATCACGAGACCAGGAGTGACCTAAAATGATCGCTTTTCCATTTAAAAAGAGAAGGATGTTTCTTTTTCTTGACTGCTTGGAGGTGTGGCATAGTGCAATGCTCCAGGAGGTTCTTTTCTTCTTTACTGACCTAAAAGGCCAGGACTCTCTGAAGTTAAATTGTATCCACACTGTGTCTCAGCAGACAAGTGGAAGTACGGCCGTCCATAGCTCATTCACCTTTAGCAACTCCACATCTCCCTTCCTCAGTTTGCTCCACCTTGACCCCGCCTTGCTATGTGGTTTCCTTTATGAAATCTGTGCCCTGCAAGCCCCTGAGTTATCTGCCTATTGTTAAAGGATCAATCTGAACGTTGGTTAACTTTCTAATCCCAGCTCCCACTTATACTCTCAGCATGGCTCAGGGCTAGCACTTAATTATTCCAAGACTATTTTTTTTCATAGAGTAAAAGGGGTAAATGCCTACTTGGAAGAACAAGTATGGGATGAAATAATATGCCATAAAATAGCTCCCAGGCCACATATATCAGGTCTTCCAAATTGTTAGTCATTTGTTCTCTTCCAACATGGCACCACCTACTCTAGGTTGGGGGCTTTTGGGAGACGTTCTGTAGCATCTTGATGTCTATAGAAAGGCTTAATAGTTACTGCACATATGAGACAGTGCAATCACTGGATTCTAAGTCCTGAGCCTATGATCTTGGTGCAATTTCAAGTCCTTTTACATTAGTTCAATATATTGACATTCTGTAAAATGTTTCATTTAAAAAAGTTTGTATACAACATGAGTTTAAAAGTAGAAAATTTAGCTAACTATAAAATTTTCAGAGAGAGCTATAAAAGTCTTGCTTCATTCTAATCATAACTGTGGTTCAGAGGTTGCATGATATTTAATCACATGGTGAAACCTGAGACTTGTTATTTACTAACAAATGTTGCTTCTAGTTGTGGTATGGTTTGAGGCCTTAGCACACAATTTTAGTTTCAAACAATGAATGTAAAGTTAGTTTGTATAAAGAAGCACACATTGAAAGTGATGTCCAATTGAGTGGCAGACGAAGTGAGGCAACATAGAATAACTTGACAGAATAGAATATGTTCAACTCTCACAAGAGGAGAGAGGAAAAAGAGCCTACTTAAAAGAGAACAGTGTGGAAACAAGGAGATTTTGAAAAGGAGAGAGTTTTACAGGGAGAGAGTTAATGAAGCAGGTTGAAAAGAGAAAAACCTAGATAAAAGTGAAGACAGAACTAGCCAGAGAATGAGAATGAGCCAAAAGATTACAGCAAATTGTCAGAGCTAGTTTGAGGCCAAAGAGCAATTCAGGAGAAGCTGAGAAACGCCATATTGAATCAGTCAACATAGAGAGGATTTTGAGACAGAACAGCTGAGTTGAAACATCCAGCCAGAGCTCAGAAACAACTAGGAAGAGTAAACTTATTCAGTAGCAAGTCTCAGAGGCTGAAAACATTCTAGGCCTAGACAAGAATGGATGGAGGTTACAAGATTCCAGGACTAGGTCTAGGTTAGCAGTAAGCCTCAGAGATGACAATTACTTCCAGTGAATAAAAGTTACTTTTACACAGAGAGTTCTCAAGACCACCCCCCCCAAGAGGACTAAAACTCTAGAAGGATGCATAGAAAACTCTGAAAGTAGTTATTTCACAGTAACTATGTTCTAGGGCTCAGAAATACAGTCTAAATAAGCATGATAATAGGCTTCATAGGAAAGATTTCATATCTTTCATAGGAAAGATTCCAGAAAGATTTCAAATGTGAAAATCGATATTGTCATATTCTTATAGCATTGAGATATTATTCTTTCAGAAATAATATGTGACAATGCTCACAGGACATTGGTAACTGGAATAGTTCCAAAGCCTCAGTACCCAGTGTTCAAATCTGGACTGTGCTATATAAGTAGAATAGATTTCATTCATGGCCAGTCTCATTGCTTTCCTAGAGGCAGACTGATTCTATGTAGTCTAAAACCTGGACCTAAGAATGTTTGATGCTATCTGATTACACTTCAAATAATAGTGTGAGACATTGTAGTTCATGGTCGCTACAAGGCATGACACTCTAAGTCCCGGGATCTTAACTTTCAAAAAGCAAGGGACAAAGTTAGGCCTCATTGTGAACAGAATGAGGATTGAATGTGAACAGAACAAATCATCCTTTTTGATTTTTTTTTGTTTTTTTTTTTTTGTTTTTTGTTTTTTTTGGTTTTTCGAGACAGAGTTTCTCTGTGTAGCCCTGGCTGTCCTGGAACTCACTCTGTAGACCAAGCTGGCCTTGAACTCAGAAATCCACCTGCCTCTGCCTCCCAAGTGCTGGAATTAAAGGTATGCGCCACCACCACCGGGTGTGAGATATATTCTTTGCTATGAAGAATGCTAATGATAATGTATACCAAGATCTATTGCATCTTAATCTCTATTCAATCATCCCCTAGACTTCTCTATTTCTTTTCTCTTCACTCACTGAGTTCAACCACTGCCTGATGTATCATTTTTCTTGACTACATTGCCTTCTACTGATTGGTAATTTTTATCTATCTCTAATGATATTTTAGCAACTTACTGGCTAACTCTTTGTTTCAACAAACATTTATTATGTGTACTGTATTCTAGAAGAAAAACAAGAAATGACTAACACATTAATCCCTGGCTTAAGGGAACTTAACATATAGTAGGGCAGACGGGTTTCTTTAATTCATTTAGTCAATGAATATTTATAAAATATCTACTCTGTGCCAGGACCTATGCTAGTTGTCAGGATATATAATTATCAAGAATTACAGAGAGAAATATAAAGACATAAGGAAAATATACAAATAATTTGAATAATGAGACAAAATTCTATTGAATATTAGTATTACCTTAAGGAGGTAAGCATGACCAAAGTCTAGTATTTCATGACTGTCAGCCATTCATCCTAGGATGGTTTAATTTAATTTAATTTAATTTTATGCATAGGTGCTCTATCTGCATGTATGTCTGTGTACTATATTCATGTCTGGTGTCCAGAGACCACTTTTTAAAACCGGAGGTACAGATAGTTATAAGCTACCATGTGGATGTTTGAAATCAAATCCTCTAAAGGAGCAGCCAGTGTTTTTAATCATTGAACAATCTCTCTAACCACAAGATTAATTTTTAAATTATCATTCATATCATTTATGTATGTATTTTACTGGATCATTTTTAAAATGTATATATACTCAGTATATCCCAACCTTTAATTTCAGTTATTATTATCTAAAACTAGGGAATTTATGAAAAAATGAGTCCTTAGAGAAAATTTTAGAACTACTATGGACATGTCCTTTTTGAGTCTAATAAGTCATAGATACTATTAAGATCCTAACACTAGAATTAGAATGGATGGACATTAAGGTTTACTGGGATTAGCTGCTCAGATGTTGGATATTGTTTGTTTGTTTATTTGTTTGTTTGCTTATCCAGTTCTTTGCTTTATTATGTAAAGATAAGAGATCACTTTGTGGCCCATGCTGGCCTCTATCTGTAGGAAACTCTTTTCCCTCAGCCTCCCAAAAGGTGGGATTATAGATGTAAGGCATCAGACCTAGCTCTAAGGAACATCTTCACAAGACCAGCAGAAACAGGTTTAGGATGGAATGGATTAGAAGGTTCAAAGGTCAGTGAAGAAATTGTTGAAATGCTGTTTTCCAGAAACAGTTAAGATATGAGTTAGAGCCAGAACTGAAGAATCGAGTTGTTGGAAAGGAGGCAATACTTATTTACTAGTTTGGGGATTTGGAGAATATATCTGAATTACCAACATCAAGAAAGCTTAGTAGATATAGAGGCTTGCTCTGCATGCTCAGAAATTGGAGTTTGGTCTTTGCTATCTGTCTAAAAGTGAAAGGATAAAACCAACTACCCAGAATTTTCTTCTAACCTCAGAACATGTGAAACAGTATTATCAGATATACATGCACACACATAAAAAGATATATTCAGACACACAGAAATACAAAAACACATAATATTTTTTTCTGAAAAAGAATCAAAAAAGGAAAATCTAAGATAACTGTTGGGGTTGTTATTCATGTATCAAACAAAACAAAGAACACAAAAAGTAGAATCTTGTTTTGTGAAGTTTTTATTTTTTGAGACTCATTTCTATGGAATTAAAATTGTGCCATGTGATGTTTTTCTAGAGAATATTTGCTGAACTAGACATACAGGGGATGTTTTACTGAGAATAGACACTTGATATTTTTCTGGAAACAGCCTGTAAAAAAGGCCATGTGATGTTTTGCTAGAGTAAACACTTAAGAAAACACATGATGAGGGGGCATAAATATAACCCAACTGACCATGAAGTATGCTGTGTGGTATTGGGTTACCTTGCCAGTCTTTACTGGTCATTCTTGGGCTTTGCTGACATTGGTTTTAGCTGACAATGTTGTGTGATAATAGTTCACCTTCCCACTCAAAGTCCTTTGTCATGACTTTGTAGAGAGAAATGCACCCAAGAATGTATAGTAGTGTTCGGGTGGCTTCTTGCTAATTCCATGGAATCAGGCCAAATGGCAAATCACGGCTTCTTCAAGATGGAACTGCCATTGCTGATTTATGAATGGTTTGCGAGTGGATCAAGCTACCAAGGCTAAGTCATGTGAACTGAACTGATGATATCCTGACATCGTAGACTGGATTTGCCCCAAAGAACTATTTTCTAAACAGGTCCATCCTCCTTTGCCCTATTAACCTTTCCTTTCCACTTTCACCAGTTGGTAGTAGGCTAAAAGGGAAGTTAAAACATTTAAGTACAGTTATTAAAGTAGTTTTTGAAAATATAAGCCTACAAGACAGGATCTTACAGTATAGATCATCAGTCTTATCCAGAAAACCTTTCACCTTAACTTGCTAAGCCTAGAAATGCAAGAAAGAACCATGGCCATCTTAGTGACAGTTTTGAAAGAAGTTGAGTTTCATCAGGTTCTTTGCCTCTTCACTACATAAAATTTAAAAAAATTAAATAGTCAATCTTATATTAACATTTCAGGTCTACAAAATATTTTTTGAGATAAGGTCCCTCTACCTAGCCCTGACTATCCTTAAACTCTCTATGTGGGCCAGACTGCCTTGATGCCACATAAACCTTACTGCCTCTGCATTGCTAGGAATAAGCCCAATCTGTACAGTTCTTAATCTCTTCTTAAAAGGATTTTTGGAGAGAGTAATATAAGGTATCAAGCCAGGGGCCTTTAACATACAATTAAGTATGTTAATATGCTGTTTTATATAGCCTTAGGCCATCTTCTCCTAGAATTTAATTAAGATAATAAAACTTATCATTTTACATTAATATATTCTTTCCTCAATTTTTATGTTGAACTTTTTAAAATTTTCAATCCAGATTCTCCATTATCTGAGTCAAGTTAACTAGCATTCTAGACTCCAAATTTCCACAGTTCCAAAATGGGCTGATAATATTAATACCTATCACATGTATAAAGATTCAATTTTTAGATGAAGTTGGGAAGTAATCTGTTTTATAAAAATTTTTTTGAATTGAATAATTTAAGGAGCAATGGAAAAAATGTAAGAGGACCACATTGGAAAACCAGTTGTACAATATGTCTCATCCAATCTAATTTCCAAGAGGCAAAGCTGCCTAGCAACTGTATCAAGACATCAGAAAAGGAAGCAGATGTTTTCTCAATTAACTCCATGTTTTCTTCATTGTTGATGAGAAGAAGGTTCTACATCGCTCATTCATGTGCATGCTCAAATGGGCTTTATCCTTCCTCTCTCAAGCACTGGCGTCCATGGTCTAAATCTGGTTGTGATTTGTGTGTGCCATTTTAGTGCCTTGCTGGTAAGGAACTGTCTAATGTAGAAAAAGGTTACCCTCTCTTAGTACAAAATCAGTGCACCAAGCACGACTTAATCACGTGTTTTCAACATCAGAAAATGTCAGTGACGGAATTCCAAGAGACCCTGGTAATGACAAAAGGAAAATATCAGTCTTCTCAGCAAGAAGAATGTGGTTTCTATTTGCATGCTTCCCTCAATAGATCTAAGACTTCAGTACTAGAGAACATAATTTATTTATTCTTAGTTGCCAGACAACTTGTGCTGGATGCTTCCCACTCAGTCTTTTGATCTGCTGTATACCCTCTACAACTGACAATGGTAGACCATAATAACATGATCTCTCACAATCTGGTCCAGCCTTTTGTAGTCCAACCAATGTAACCCTGCATCAAAGGCTAGAAAGAACGAGCTTTCTAAGTAGTCCAAGTTTTATTCTCTATGATACTGAAAGGTGCAAGTGGCTGAATATTCCCTAACACTTTCTTCCTAAGTCATTTTTCCTTGCTGGTTTTCATTAGACACTCAAACTTCTCCTCTTCAGACCTAGAAGAACTATCTGAGCGCTGGCCAGCTACTGACTACTGGACAACAGATAAATGAAACTCAAAGAACACAAAGAGAACCAGCACATAGAAGCCACACAACCAGCCTTTGAACAGTCAGTCTTCCCAGAGAAGTTAAGGTTTGAAAGCACTGCACTACACGGTTAATGATAACTGCAGGTAAGGGAAGTTCTCTTCTGTCTCATGCTTAGAAGCATAGTTTTAAATCTTCAATAAGATATGTTGACAATGCAGAAAAAATTACGTAATAGAACTGTCATCATTTCCTATAAGCCAAAATGTCTTAATTAAATTTAGATTTCATAGTTTCTCCTTTTCCTAGTTATTGATAATAAATATTGTCAGTTTTGTGGATTAAAAACATACTCTAAGAGTAGAAGAGAGTACTTGAGCATAGAATACTAAAGAAAATGTCATAATGTAAAGTTCTACCTCAGATATGCATATTTTGGATCTTGGCAGGTTCTAGAAAGAAAATAATCATAAAAATGTGAGTTTATCTATAAAAGAGGATGTTCACCTGTGGCAATAATGAAAAAGAGAAACAAAATAATTGAAAAGTACGGCAAGAGAAGCACCTTAAGAAATGTTCAACATCATTAGTCATTAGGAAAATGCAAATCAAAACAACCCTGAGATTTCACATAACACCAATCAGAATGGCTAAGATTAAAAACTCAGGAGACAGCAGGTGTTGGCGAGGATGTAGAGAAAGAGGAACACTCCTCCACTGCTGGTGGGATTGCAAGGTGGTACAACCACTCTGGAAATCAGTCTGGCAGTTTCTGAGAAAACTGGACATGACGCTTTTGGAGGACCCTGTTATACCACTTCATGGCATATACCTAGAGGATTCCCCAGCATGCAATAAGGACACATGCTCCACTATGTTCATAGAAGCCTTATTTATAATAGCCAGAAGCTGGAAAGAACCCAAATGTCCCTCAATGGAGGAATGGATACAAAAAATGTGGTATATTTACACAATGGAATACTACTCAGCAATTAAAAACAATAAAGTCATGAAATTCTTAGGCAAATGGTTGGAACTGGAAAATATACTAAGTGAGGTAACCATTCACAAAGAACACACATGGAATGAAGTCACTGATAAGTGGATGTTATCCCAGAAGCACAGAAAACCCAAAACACAACCCACATATCAAATCATTCCCAAGAAGAAGGAAGGAGAGGGCCTGGGTCCTGGAAAGGCTTGTTGCAGTATTGTAGGGGATTACCAGGACAGAGAAGTGGGAAGGGGTTGATTGGGAAACTCGTGGAGAGAAGAGGACTTATGGGACTTAGGGGGAAGAGGGAAGCAGAAAGGTGAAAATAATTTGGAATGTAAACAAAGAATATCGAAAATAGAAAAAGGGGGGGACAATTTTGTACCTGTGAATTGTATAGTAAGCAGGAATTAAAAGAAACTCATGTATATATATATACATATACATATAATTAAATGCTCGTGATTGTCTTCTTTTCTAAATAGTCATTTTAATGAGCATATATAGTATAATGACTTTCTAAAAAATTACACATATGTGCAAGATAATTATGAGATTATGGAAGTAAGTGTAACAGCTACCAACTCCAGGCTATCGCATTGTGAATGTATGACTTTCAATCCTGCTCTACTCCCACAGCAGCCTTAAAACCAGTGTTATTCTACTTTAGAACAACTTTTTAAAAAAAATACTGGTTGCCTTAATAAAAATTTATGCTAAATTTTCCTCCACTGGATCATGAATTCAGTGAATGAAACAATGAATTCATGATATTCTTAGACAAATGGATGGAACTGGAGAATAACATCCTAAGTGAGGTAACCCAGTCACAAAAGAACCCTCATGGTATGCACTCACTGATAAGCAGATATTATCCTAGAAGCTTGGAATACCCAAGACACAATTCACATATCAAATGATACCCAAGAAGAAGGAAGAAGAGGCCCCTGGTCCTGGAAAGGTTCAGTGCAGCAGTGTGGGGGAATACCAGGTCAGAGAAGTGGGAAGGGGTAGATTGGGGAACAGGGGCAGGGAAGAGGACTTATGAGACTTTCGGGGGGGACCCAGAAAAGGGGAAATCATTTGAAAGGTAAATAAAGAATATATCGAATTTTTAAAAAGGAAAAAATTAAAGATAAATAAATAAAAAATACTGTGTGCCTTAATAAAAAATTATGTTAAATTTTCCTCCACTGAATCCAATAACAAGTGTTTCTATTTTTATATTTATTGAGATACGCTTACTCCTAAAAATTACAGCTAGTTCTGCAGAAACTACTTTATTTACTTATTATTTATTTATTAATAAATGATTAATATTTATCTACTGTAACTTCAAAACCATGAAATTCTCTTCCATTCAACTTTTCATGGCACAATTTTCATTATATTTTTTGTTTTGTGGCTCAATTAAAATTTGATTTAGCCGGGGAGACTGTTCCTTCATGGTATAAGTTATGAAAAAAATGCATAAAAATCCAAAAAAAACCCACTACCTGAATACCTATTTTGTTATTTCCTAGATATATATTCCTAAAAGAAGCTATTTATTCTTTTCTAAGTTCAAATGAGTTTTTCTGTACTTTAAAATGCAGATAAATGACTACAATACATTTAATATGGTAAAATATAGTGGAAAAATGATATATTGGAAGGCATTCAATAGATTTTAAAATTAAATAGATATTAATCAGAGGAGAGAGGAGGCTGTTTCTTTGTTTCTCTTTGTCACAAAGCCATGTGAGACTTTGAACGAGTCACTGGATCTTAATACTTAAAATGTTCAACATCCTTTCAACAACAGGAGGGAGCATGTTGTAAATATTGCCGGGGACACAGTTAAATTCTGTTTCTATTGGCCTGTTTCTGGTTTGTGAGAGCCTATTGTAGATCTCTAGAAAATGGTAGAGAAATTTTGTTCATAGAAATTGGCAGGAAACATAAAACTGATTTCTGTCCTGATAAGCTGAAGGGATGATGGCTGTGAAGAGAGTCTCTCTTTTCTCTCAGCATCCTCTGAATCACTTCCTCTGCAAGAGAGCAAAGATGGAGAGAGCAGAGACTGCAGTGACTGTGTACCTAGAAACTGACCCAGGATTGATCTCCAAGGAGCTTGTGGTGAGAACCATGACTGGAGGCTCAGCTGCGTTTGTCTTCCCAAAAGACACTGCATCCCTCTTGTCTCATTCACATGGGAGAGCGCAATGGTGAACTGAGTACAAGCTGCACTCTAAATGTACTTAAGGTAGAAGGAAAACACGGGCAAGATGAGACCAGTGGGCAAAAGGGGACTTCTGACCCAAGAGCATGCTACTAACAGAAAGTAAGATCTGAGGGTAAAAATGCACTTTTCTCATAGTGTGAGATATAAAAGAAATGTTCTCAGACAAACTAAAACAAAGAATACCAGTGAGGAAAGTTATCTACCTGCCAGTTGTTTCTGCCCATTCTTGTGTAAAGATCGACTAAGATCAAATGTGGAAGAAGGAATGAATGACTGTGCACCTTTACTCATTTTTATTGCTGAATAGAACCTTTTAGTTTTCTTATTCCCTGCCCGCTCTTTCTCATTTCCTCTTCTTCCTTCTCTTCCCTCTCACAATATAAATAGCACACACATTCATATACAATAAATATATGTGTTTATCTATACATAAATACAAGTCTGTATTAGGTATGATATATAATATGCAAATAAATTTTATACTAACCCATGTAATATATATATAATTTTTTTCTCCATTTTCTTAATTAGGAAGCAAAATTAATGTAGGTTAAGTGACTCCTCAAGGTCACAAATCTAATTAGTGAAAAAGCTTGGGCCTTTGGTCCTTGACAGTCAGATTTAGAGGATAGGAATAGTTCGTTTTTCTTTTTTCTTTTTCCATTTTTTCCTCCAGCTTAGAACATCCGGCCCATGATGAGTAAGCAGACACCAAGGTACTTTTTTAAATTCCTAAAGATATAACTTGGATGCTTCTAAGTATCAGCCAGCTTTTCCTTTATAGTCTTGTTTTCTATCCTGGCCACTGGCGAAATAGCATTATTATCCTATGAGTCATCATGCTAATAAAGAGATCTAATTTGAAGGTAACCCCTTCGTCACTATCTGGTGTGGTTGGCCCTCTCCTTTCCTTCCCATCTTTTTCAACTCCCAACAGGACCTACTGTCTAAAGATAAAATGTCACCAAAGCCAGTTGCATGAAGTGAAGAGAGGATTATACTAAGATCCTAAAATATTGCAAAGTCATGATTATGGAAGGGTCCTCACAGAACTGCTAGAGAGGACTGACACAGCTGACTGTCTTAATCATGGCAAAAATGCATTCAGGAATATAACTGTATGCTAGAGGTTGCCAAGAGTTCATCTACCCAAAGCTACTAGGAGTGGTCCTGCTCCAGGAGTGAGAGAGAGGAGGTGTGGTCCTATACATAGGCATCATTTTTCTGTTCTGTCAAGTTCCCAAAGCAATCTTTATCTTGATTTGTGAATTAATTTATTTTTCTGCATTCTGGCTATTTCTTTTTATATCTATATCTTCAAGTTTTAGAATTATTTATTAAAAAGATGACACACAGGTCATAGTCTAGAGCTTTGCACAGAGGATGTGTTTATAAGTCTTGGCTTGCTGAAAGCATAAGTTTCATATGACTAGGAGGTCGGTGAGGAGTTCTGAGTAACTTTGTCTCCTCAGCATTCTTTCCTGCAGGAAATCATTGTTCTATGTGACTTTTCTCACTCTCAGATACCACCACAAGGTGAGACTAATTCTCACCTACCCTGGTCCCAGGTATAAATATGTGAGCCAAGCCTTGACTGTGATGGTAGCTACTTCCCAGGTAAGACAAAAGCCAGCCTAACCAAAGATTTCTAGACAGGAAGCAGCCAAGCCGGAAGAGTTGTTCTTTCTTTATTCTGAATTCAGGTGCTGCAAAACCTAAGTAACTTTGAAGTGTCATGGGGTCTTCTGAGAAGTAATCGGACAAAGGGAGCAAGGGGAAAGAGGAAGGAAAGGAGAAGGAGAGGGAGGGAGAGAGAGAGATACAGAAAAAGACAGAGACAGAGAAAGACAGACACAGTGTGTGTGTGTGTGTGTGTGTGTGTGTGTGTGTGTGTGTGTGTCTGTGCAAGAGGGAGGATACCTTGGAAAAATCTTCAAAAACTTGAATTTGGATATATGTAAAGAGCACCATTTTCCTTTCCAGTTTTAAATCAATAAATTCCTAATGTTTAATTTCTGCTGGTCTTTCCCTAGTGACAGAGAGTTGACCAAGTTTATAGACCATGCTCTTTCCTACAATTTTTTTTTCATATTTTGGATTCTGCCACTCTTTCAGAAGGAAGTAGGAAGGGTTTTTGTTGGCTTCTGGCAACCCATTGTAAACATACTACCAAGTGAAGGGTGAGAGACTTGTTTGGAAAATGTATATTAATGGGAATTTCTTAGGCCTTAAATCTCTTTTCCTAGTAATGGGAGGGTCCATAAGTGGTGAAATGAATACTGACAGTGTCCTTAGAAGAGAGACTTTATTTTCTACCTTTCTCTCTGTCATCTTGATTAAAGTCTCATCAAAGTTTTGACATCATATTGTATTGCTAACAAATGAATAATAGCTATCTTACAAGTGATTTTAGCAGTTTTAAAAATTACATATGAATATGATTGTCAGGTCTCTATTTGTGACATTTAAAGACAAATAAAGAGAAAAATAGACTATATATGCATACATATAAATGCATACAATACTATATAATATGTACATGATGAGGAAGTCAGAAGAGCAAACTTGAAGTGTCACTTTAATTAGTGTGGTTGTGGAAGCCATCCTAAGGAAATAGTCGTGACAGAGACCTAAAATAAGAGAAACAATAAGCCATGTGATCATCTTAGGATGAACATTCTAGCCAGAGAAAATTGCCACTGAAATGTGTGAGAACCACAGAAGTAGCCATGGGGTTTATAGCAGGAAAAGCATGGGAGAAAGTGGTGAGGACAACCACATTTGTTTGATAGTGTAACTGCAGACTTCTCTGTTGTTTGCTACACAAAACTCTAAGCTTATAGGCCATAGGCAGATCTATATTCATTTTCTCCGTGCCTGGCACATTATTAACAAATAGTAGAGGCTAAAATGTTCAGTCAGCAATTATAACGAATTATGCATGTGTGGCTGAATTACTGGATTCTCAGCAAATGCTTGTCAGATTTGCATTTGAATAATATATTTGAGTTAGGCCAGATGTGACATGTTTAAATGCTACCGGAACTATGTACATTGTAGGAATGGTGTGCAAGTTGGGATCTTTTGGGTTGCACTGTGTTTTCTCTCTGTGCTGGAGAGCAAATCCAGAACTTCATTGGTAGACATGTTTGTGATCACAGAGCTACATAGAGTCCTGTCTGGAGTTTAATTGTTGTTTTCTTTGCTTTGCTTTGCTATGTTTTGATGGTGGTGGGTTTTTTTTGTCCTTCTTTTCTTTTTCATCTTTTAGTTCTTTTTAGTCAAATGTGGTAACTTCTATAAAGGGTTGTGCGATGGTAAAGAAATGCTCTTGGGTATATTTTTGTATAAGGCATCCGATAATTAATACAATGAATGTGCTACAAAAATTATTTCATGCTTTCTTCTTTTCCAAGGTTTAAATTCTAATGTTTCACCCTAGTTACCTCAGCTCACATTCCTTTGCTCTTGTATATTTTCTTTATGTTCCTGTTTTATGACTAGTGCAGAAATATTCACAATAATTTATACTTTTACAACATTTTACTGCTTTAGAGCTTCTTCTCAAGTTTTGTTTTTTTTTTTAAACAGTAGCACATTCTGCTTTAATACCCCAAATATCTGTTCATATTGGAGATGCAAAATAACGCAGAAATCTGAAGACAAGTACATTTCACTTGGAGAAAATCTGATTAGAGGGAAGGTACCAGAAACCGTATTCTGTTGGATTACATGTAAACATAAATGGGGAGACCTTCACAGTGAAACAGGAACTTCGATATCGTTTTACAGGCACATAGCAGGAGATAGTCTTGTTGCTGACCCTCCGCCTCCAAATCTTTACAGTGTAGTATACTGTACCTGATGCTGGGAGACAAGGGCCCACACAGCAGCAATTCAATAGGGCAAGAGAAGGAACAGACAAGTGTGCGAGCTCTCGGGTCTAATCTCCCTCGCCCTCACACAGTGGCAATGTCTCACAAGTGGGAAGTAAAAAACCAAGATGGAGTCCTAAAAGGCCCAGAAATACACTGTTTCTGTCTGTGCTCTTCAATCAGGTGGCGTCCTGGGAGAGGGACATGCCATATATGGCCATGTGATGACAGTGGGTGCAGTGAGGCACATCCACTCCTGGAGCTGGGACACTTTTAGAGCAATGGAAATCAGGGGCGCCAGCATGACCTGGGGGTCCTGGTTGATCTTGGCAACATCCTTCTCTTAGCTATCAATATGTAGTACGATGGTAACCCCTGCACTTCCGGTACTACTCAATCTGAAGATGATATGAGAACCACCTGCAAAAATAAGCCACAAGCCTTGATTTTATGAAATGCTTCCATCTACTGCATCACTATCTTCAAAGTTATCAGCTTTCTCAATAGTGTAGACTTTATTGTTTGCTAAGAACTGCTACCCCACGAAGGCGCTGTTCAGCATCAGAGCCTCCAGGTCCTTCATCATTTTGCTTTTGCACCCTCGGCTTCCACCTCCTCGTAGTCATACCTTGTAAAGAAGTCCCGAGCAAATTTCTGCCAGTTGTCTTTGAGGATATCCTCCACATTGTGTTTGTGGGTGGTCAGAATGAAGAGCCGGGCCAGGAAAGCCCACAGTCCATCTTTCTCTCAAAATGTGGTCTGAACCAGTCCCGAAGCTCTCCTCTGGACAGAGTGACAGCTTAATTGCATCCATCAAATTCCCAAAAAAACTTCCAGCTAGTTGGGGGGTCTCACAAAAATCGATCTTTGTGGTGTTTGCTACCCGGTCCGGAGCACCACTTGTGGGCATGCTGCGTGCAAAGGCACAGATCCGGTCTGCTGGAAATATGGATGCTGAAGATGTTGACAGTGATGGCGGCCACAGTCAGAAGCGTTCACAAAGATCCCATGAATCATGTTCCCCATCACTACCAAAGGCAGCCCCGAAATCATGCTCTCCACCAGGTCAGCAGCATGAGTGAGATTGGGGTCAGGTGGTAGCCTCTCAAGTCCTCCAGGGGAACATAGTGCACAGCTGAGTTTGCGGGGACACCAAGTTCTTCACAGAGAATCTTCTTTATATGCGGCCCCACAAGATTTTTATATTTACACAAAATCTGTTTCAAACAGAATTAATGGTATTTGGGGAAATATAAGATTTATGCTTCATGAATGCATAAATTCTAAAATCTGAAGCAAAGTCAATTGAAGCCAAACAAAAGAAAAATATTGAAACCTCAGTCATAAAAATGTCTTTATTTTCAGCTCTGTGAATAAATGAAATGTGGAGCCTGTGACGCTGAAATGACGTCAATGATCGTTTTACCATTGATAAAAATTAAGCAAGCGAAAAGATGGCAAGATGTAAATTACGAAGTTTGTTTCCTAATCTTCCATAGCTGCTCAAATGATATGCTTAAAGCTAATGAGTTATTTATGAACTGAAACTGATGAGTGTTTAACCTATTATAAAACTTCTGTGATAAGAAATAAAATAGCACCAATTAAATCAGCAAGTGAGGTTATACATACACACATATAGACACACACATACACACACACACACACACACACACACACACATGTATATATACTGATGATCACTATGGCCCAAAGAATAAGGCTTCTGCCTTCAGAAAAATGGCATTGGTCATTGTAAAAATTCAATAGATAACTGTGAAAATTAGAAGATCTGTCTTTAATGTCCATGATGGCTGTTGCTATGTGGATGTCTGTGGTCTGCGCTGCATCCTGAAGTCATGCTAATGCCTGTGAGTCATAAGGCCCTTCGGGAGCCTTACTGATGAGAATGGCCTATGCTGCTACTGAGGTGACAGTGATGTCTGCGGTCTGTCTGACACCAAGGGTCTGGGTCTGTGAGCCTACTGCAGCAGGGGACTGGATTCACTGTCTGTGCTGCCACCTATGACCATGTGGAAGCCTATTATCCATGCTCCCTCTGACTGTAAAGAACAAAAATGCTACTTTGGCATTGCTAGCAAAGACTGCAAATGAACAACTGAGAAAGAGAGACATAGAAGATTTCTGTGACAGCCTCTACCCTTACCCCAACTCCCAATACCCTCCAAAATAGAAGCCTAAACAGGAAGACATTGAAGAGAACTCTTAAAAAGTGTGACAAGGCTGTAGAATTAGCGCTATACAATAGATGGATTCTGGAGGGGGTGCAGGAAAGGAAAGTCTCAGTTCTATTTAAGGGGCAGGCCACAGCAAGTTTGATCATGTTCCGATGAGTATAAAGATAAGACAAAGTGGACAATTTTTATTTCAATTTTAACTTTTTTGAGGGGAAAGGAGATCACAAAGGAGGGGTGTGTGTATGGAAGGGCTGGGAAATGAGTGTGATTGAGGTGCATGCTATGAAATTCCCAAAGAACCAATAAATATGTTTTTTAAAAGATCTGATTTGAGTGCATAAAATTATGATTAAAATCTAATAAAATAAAACTCAATTTTTGAGACAGGTTCTCACATATCCTAGACTGTTCTCAAACTTTCTGTGCAGCTGAGGATGACCATAAATTTCAGATCTCCCTGCTTCTACGCCAGCATGCTTGGTGTGTATGATGCAAGCTTTATGACCCAGGGATTTGTTCATGTAAGGCACCTATACCTTACTATAAGGACAAAAACACAGTCCTTATAGTTACTCAGAACCTAGAGAAAACAAAGCGTAAATATAATATAGCATATAAAAGCTATATTATAAAATGTAAGACCGGAAACATCAGACAATGATATGAATGATAGCAGTGGGTTCCCTTAACTTAGCTATTAAGAAAAAAAGATCGAGAGTCCAATTCTAACTCTGTGGCAAATGCCCTCAGAGGTGATGAACAGTTAAGGGTGCAAACAAACAAAAATATAAAAGATGCATCAACCAAGTCTAAACAATAGAGGTTGTTGTCATGCTAGACAATATTAAAATCAAATAAAAAATCAGTAAAGACATCAAGGGACTTTAAAAATAGCTAAGCTTTTATTTTACATTATTTGACAGTGGTTAGTGAGGGATCTCAGTAGGTATTGGTGCTGGTTGTCAAGCCTGGGACAACATCCCAGGTTCTCACAGTGTAGAGGAAGAGAACTGAGCCCTGCAAGTTGTTCTCAGATTTCTGTAAGTTTCTATGGACTAGCTCACTGTAAGTGAACAAATGTAAAAAGAAACTTTCTAAATCTTACAATTATATATTGTTTAAAACTAAATTATAAAGTAAAATAATATATGCAGACATTAAGAAAAATAGATGGAAATATGTTAGGTGCATATGCTTTCAATTACTAATTTGAGAGTACATTAATTCAGATAAAAAATTTACATATTCCTAAGTCTAAAGTGACATCACTATAAAGTACATATAATTTATATATAACTATATATACTATAATTAGAAAATAAAATTTTCAAATGTTAAAAAATTATGAAATATAACTATATATTGGGTCAATGAAATTTTCTATAAATTCCAGAATTGAGAAAAAGATGAAGATAATATTCCCTAACTAAAATGTGCAAAATAAAACAGTAAGTAAAGGAGAAAGGGAGTTCAAAAGGAAAAACTAGAAATCAACAGTAAGGAATATTAAACAAAATGGACCTTACATCCTGGGCATATACCCAGAGGATTCCCCTGCATACAATAAAGACACATGCTCCACTATGTTCATAGCAGCCTTATTTATAATAGTCAGAAGTTGGAAGGAGCCTAGATATCCCTCAAAGGAAGAATGGATACAGAAAATGTGGTATATTTATACAATGGAATACTACTCAGCAATTACAAATAATGAATTCATGCAATTTGTAGGCAAAGGGTTGGATCTGGAAAATATCATCCTAAGTGAGTTAACCCAATCACAAAAGAATACACATGAAATGCAATCACTGATAAGTGGATATTAATGAGCCCAGAAGCTCTGAATACTCAAGGCACAATTAGCAAGTCAAAAGATTCCCAAGAAAAAGGAAGGAGAGGACCCTGGTCCTGAAAAGACTGGATCCAGTTTTGTAGAAGAGTACCAGAATAGAGCAGAGAAATGGTGGGGTGGTGATTGGGGAAGAGGCGTGGGGTGGGGTGGGGTGGAAGAGGACATATGGGACATATGGTGAGGGGGGAACTGGAAAGGGGAAAGCCTTTGGAATGTAAACAAACAATATAGAAAACAAAATAAAAAATTAAAAAACAAACAAACAAGTATCCTATTACAAAAAAAAAAAAAAAATGGACCTTACAGAAATTTGAAGATTCTTTCTTCGTTGTATAACTATGAGTGCAAAGGCATCAAAAGTGAATCTGAAAGGCAATTTTAGAAAAAGTTATAACTTATATAAATGCCATTTTATATTTATACAATAAAGCTGAAAATGTCAAGAAAAATTCATTCTTATACATGTACATTCATGAACAAGAATGAAAGAAGTAAATGAATCATTAGAGAAACTGATGAATCATTTCTCAAAGCATAATTATTTTCATAGATGTGGCAATGGCAGCTCATAAAATGCAACACCCTCCTTTGAAAACACATCTTAATAAAATTACAAAAAGACTTAGAGCTAGAATTCTAATTAATGGGGAAAACAATAAGGCCATTGTCACAAACTAAAAAGACATTAAAATAAGGATTTTCTTGATATTAATGTTTAACATACTGTGCAGCAATTAACTATGCAACAGGAAAAGAAAACTCATAAAAGAGAGTAGGCAGTACATAAAAGTTGGGAGTAAAACAATTATTATCTGTAAATATACAAGTGATTTTATTAACCCAAAGCATAGATAAGAAACCATTACAAGTTAACATAGTAGCCATGCATGATATTCACATAGAGAAAACAATCTCAAGATTTACCAACTCCTGAAAATATACCTCTTTACAAAGACAGCACTAAACTTAATTCTAAAGGAATTCCAATGAAACACATTTAACATCAGCATGAATCAAACTTGGATATGATGATCACAGACTCAGAAATAGGAAAAAATAAATGGAAATATTTTCCTGTGGTCTTAGAAAGAAAATCCAGTACTACCTACTTGCTTTAATCAACAGAGAATATATTTTCAACTTTAATAAAGCAAACGTTAGCCGGACGGTGGTGGCACATGCCTTTAATCCCAGCAGTTGGGAGGCAGATGCAGGTGGATTTCTGAGTTCAAGGCCAGCCTGGTCTACAGAGTGAGTTCCAGGACAGCCAGGGCTAAACAGAGAAACCCTGTCTCGAAAAAAACAAACAAAAAACAAAACAAAACAAAACAAAACAAAACAAAACAAAACAAAACAAAACAAAAGGCAAACCTTTTGGAAAGCTGTTCATTCTCCAGTACATAGGCCCATAGTCACAAGTACACAGACAGTCTAGCCTGGACTCTGGTCAGACAAGAATCTGGAAGCAGGTGTAAGGAATGAGGAGCAGACCTTGGAGGATTAAGAAAGATTAGTATGGAGTATGTAAACGTCTCAAAAAATTTTAAAATAACATTAAAAAAGCAAAACTATATTAACATTTTTAAAATGAATATTTGGAAAATATAAACAATATTATAAACCAGTAAAATTTTTATAAGAAGAAACATGCTGAAAAAGACATCATAATATATTAAAGCATAAAACTCTAATTGAAAAGTCTGATGCTTTCAGCTAGAGAATCCTTGCTGGCACTTGACCTAGCAGGAAAACACACTATTTGGGGACACAAACAATCTGAAAGTCATTTAAATAGATCCCTGGGGCATGGAATGTAAGAAGCCAGGTCTGTGGGTCTGTTGTGGCCTTAAAGTAGCTTCACATTTAATAACTATGAATGCATGATGCCAATGATTATTAAATGATTAAGTCACCCTCTTTGCACAATTATTCTGTAGTTTCAAGTCCCGTACAGTGTGGTAAAAGATTATGGTGTAGGCTTATGCTATTCATTTTAAAATGAATATTTTTCTATGTCTGTATAACTAGAAAAGTCAATTACGCATTTGCTCAATCTCCCTGGCGGGTGTAGCCATGAGCTTCAGTTAGGTGGAGTACACTGGAAGCTTTCATAAATAAACACTTCTCTCCCAGTTACAATGGAGCTGAAAAACGACCAACACTGTATTTCTCCTACTTATGGCTTTCAATAAAACTAGAATTTCTAGATATAATCTGATCATCTTATAAATGCAAATAAAAAGAACCAAAGGAAAAGGTTGAGAGAGAACGGAGACAAGGGAGAAGTTCTTATATCACGGTTACCAAGGCTAAGTAACTAGGCCACTAGCAAGCTTCTCCCAAATGTTTTTTTCATGCTTTTGAGTAGGGGGTGGGATATCTATTTGGATAAGCATTAGGAAGGCAGTCTGTTAAAGTAGAATGTATTCCTAACTGTAAACATAATATTTAAAATAATAAAAGGTAGTCCAATATATTGTGTATTTTCATAAGGCTTACCATAGTGCCACATAATACAATGAAGTGTTAAATATTTGAAACACTTCTATTATAAATCCTTATTCAAGACTAGTCTCTTACAGGCCATTGATTACAGATTATTTTTAATCATTTGCTTTTAATTAATATAAACAGCACAAGCTAGTCTACATTGTGGGATGTTGTGTGTATACGTATGTTTTTACACATGGAGAGTAAGAGAGAGAGAAAGGCAGGCAGACAAATAGTAATGTGGCATAAAATTCAAAATAAGAGTAATTATACAGTGGGTTTTGTGCCCAAGCATGTAAAAGCATGAATAAGATGGTTTTTAATCAGTTCTGAAAGATGCAATCCACCAATTGATTCAGAGGAACCAAGAGGAGTCACCAATGGATGGTAAAACGATTGCACCTTACCCTCCACTTCACATTTCTCATTGAAAAGGTGTGAGTGAAGGGTTGAAGCTGGACATTCTTTATGTGTGGCCTGTGAGTTCAACCAAAAGTTGCAGCCCCAGTTGCTATAACATGGATAAGTGGATCTGCCCTAAGAGTGCCCAAGAACAATCATTCATATAGATAGATGAAAATATCTTCACCTTCCTTTGTTATTTCCATTAGTTTTCTGACTTCAACTAGAAGTCCGGGACCACCAAAATCACCACCATGGCTAGGTAGGCACCATATTCATCATTGAACATCTGGTTGAGGCTGACATCATGTTTATAGATGTGATTCTAGACCAAGATAAACCTTCATTGCAAACCCTTACAGCTGTGCCATTTCCCAGACACCCAATGCCTAAAAGACAGGTTGACCTTTTTAAGTTTAGTTCATCAAGATCCATGGTCACCTCCCCATGGGGAGAAATAGTGGGGTGGGGGGGGAGAAAGTATTCTGCATACAAGTTCAACGGAAGAAGAAAGATTCACCTACAAATATGCTGTCTTTATATTTCCAGTATGAAACGGACCTAGCCAGACACTACAGTGTAAGTGTATATACAGTGCAAGATTTAGTTCATTCAGTTGTTAAAACAAATGTATACCACTGAGGTCATATATTGGGGAAAAGTTTTTTTGAAAACTAGTAAATACTATAGCAGTGCTACGAATCTTAACAGGGAGCAAAGATGGAGGGACGCCCTTGCCTAGAAATTTTCAGAGATTCTTATCTTACAAAATTGCACTAACTCCTTGTCATTAGGAAGGAGTAGTTCCCTTCCCATAAGTTGTTGTAAATATTTAAGCACACTTCTAATCTTTCAAAATAAAAATTTTTAATAATATCGCAGGTGTGCTCATTGCACTCCTTTAGCAAAGTAACTCAAAAATAGTTACTGAAAACAATAGTCAAAGAATGAAGCACCCCCATTTACCAGTGGGCAAGAGTCCTCAGAACTCATGAGAAGACCTCAGAAATTTAAGAGAAGTTCTATGTGCCATTCTTACATTAAGAAAAAGTCTTAATTAAAAGTGATCCTTGCTTCACCTGCTTTTCAGAAACTCTGAAGTTCAAAGGATGAGAAAAGGAATTTCAGGATCAGTGATTTCTCGGAACCACCCCCGCCCCCTTAAGACCCTGCCCAAGGCAATTATGGTAGATAACATCCGTAATCCAAACATCATAGACACTAAGGCAACTAAAGATTGATATGAGTTTGAAACTAGCCTGGGTGATACAGTGTGACAGGAACCTGTCTGAGTTAAGGTATAAGACTCTCAACTGTTAAAAATTAGTAATGTCAGGGTGCATCTTCATTAATTCTTTTCTTCCTTTGTATTAACATTTGAGATTATAATATAATTATAACATTTCTCCCTCTCCTTTGCTTCCTCCAAACCTTCTCTTATACCCCTCTCTCCTCTCCTTCAAATGTATGGTCTCCATTTTCACTAACTGTTATTACATGTATAAAATATACTCATAATTCCAAACATAACTTGCTCAGTCATATAATATTTCTTGTATCTATGTTTCTAGGGCTTACTGTCTGGCACTGGACAATAGCTCTCTCATTGGAATTAAGGACCAAGAAGAGGTAAAACATGCCTAGTATTGGAAACCTAGCTAACCACTCTCTGCTTAAGAGTCAGGAAAGGATATTAAAACCTCACCTCTCATTAGATGCCTAGTCTGATTCTTTCTACTAACTTGTTACTAAGTTACTGCAATAAATATAAGAGCTTGTGAGCTGGTACAGTCCAGTCTGACAGGGATGAAGATCTATGTCTCCAAGCAGAAGAGCAGAAAGATCTTATGGCATTGGAATTTAACTGCAAGCTAAAAATGTTGCTAGAAACATTCACATTGTAAGGAAAAGAGTCATAACTACCAAGGGGTTCTGTTTTAGGCCACCATGTAATATTACTGGGAAAGCCAAGTATAGCTTCCCAAGTATCGACTAACAGAAAGATTTCCTAAGAAAAATGAATTAGTAAGTTCCAAAGAGTTGGGTTTATAACATTGGTACATAAAGTATGTACTTAGTAGTTCCATCCTTTATATCTGATTGAACCAATTTTTAGATAGTTCAGCAGTTCGCTAGAATTCATACTGGGGTAGGGGGAAATAGGAAGGAAAATATTTTACATGTATTGGCTATGGCTGTATCTCCAGATACCCTTATTAAAGCAAATTCTGCTTTGTAAAGCCTTTGCTCATAGCTATAGCTTCCCATTATGCAGAATTATAAAATGTAAAAGCAGAGCTTAATTTGCTTCTTAACAGAAGCCACCACAGGTTCAATAAAGTGGAAAACTGGTCCCCATGGTGGTGGTGCTTGGCATCAGGTATGACCTGGGTGGATGCAATGTGACCAGAAATTGAATTTTAGCTTCAAGGTGGTTATAAGAAATTGATTCTATTTTTAAGAGAAGGAAAACTTTTAGAGTGTCATATTACACCCCCAAATCATAGCGGTTTTCTGAGCCAGAGAACCAAAGAAAGGGGAGGAGATAATTCCTTTAGACAAGTTACTCTGCTATCAGCCACACAGTCCTAAAATATCTGCAGATCACCTTCCTTCAGTTCAGGACAGTGGAAGAAATGGCTCAAAGGATATGGGTTATCATACTGTGTCCATTTCTCTTAGACTACAATTTGAAAGTCTATGTGAACTAAACTTAGGCACACAAATGATGTTTAGAGACATTTTCCCTCATCTTTTGACTGTCAAAGTCACCCAAGAATCAGATTATTAGATGTAACTTATTGTGAAAGAGCTATATTAGGGGGAGGGATTAGGACATGGTACAGAAGGCCTTCAGATAATGTTAGGTCTGACACCTGTATCAAGACATAAAGGAGGGAAGAAGTTGGGTAGAAAGAGCCTATGACAGCAGCACAGAAAGAACATTTCACTAGATCCATCATCCAGGTTTTCAGGAGCCTAGATATCCAGGAGCTACCTCTAGGGACAGACATCTGAGCGTCCATACAATGTAATGTACAGAGCCACTGCAGCTACGGCCATAGAGCATTGTGCTCCTCACACTGAGAGATTATAGTGATTTGTTCTCAGAGCTGTCATGATGCTGAAGCTTGACAATCAAGACCCACAGTTAGAAAGAACATAAATACAAGTAAATCCCAAATAATAAATGGAAAGGAACTCTGGTTTGTGTACTTGAAAGCATAACATCATAGGAGGCTACTTTGTAAGATTTCTGGAAATCAGGATAAAAAGAGAAATCTGAATAACTCTGCTCAGAATGTTACTGCTCCTACCAATTCACCCTAGCCTCCCCCACATCACCTAAGCACCACCTAACAAGAAGGCCACTGCCACACAGATACTGCCTGAATAAATTCTAAATTACTGTTGTTCTTCACATCAACTAACTTAGATATAAAATCCAGGAAGGATATTTAATTGGTTAAATATTCGCCACATGTCCTAAACATCTGGTGGGGATGCCTAATTTAACAAATAAAAATATGAAATGTACAAAGTAAGAATTTAGATGAACAATGAAAAATAGTTTGGCAGTTCGTATGTTCCTTTTAATGTCCAAATCTAAGCTTTATTCAGAAATACTAGCATGTAGGTATACAGATACAAGTGGATGTACAACTGTATCTGCTATGTCTCTTGGGCTATGGGGTTGTCCAGAACACAGGCAATGTTTCACGGATGGAGAGTGGGTACTTTGGCCAGGAATTCTGACAAGATATTTCAATGAACACCACATGCGCACAGTGCTTCAAAGGCCCCAGGAGAACCGTGCCTTTGAAGCACCTGGCTCTAGTGCTAAGAGAGGTGCATCCCATAGACCCTGGGACCCCTGTGTCTGGGAGTGTGCTTTTCAGGTGGCTCTACCATCTGGACAGGAGCCTCTCTGAAATAAGGGCCAAGCAAAGACGAGGCATTTTAGTCTTTGAAACTCTCCCAGATAACCAGAACCATGTGTCCCAAACCCATATAGCTTTGTTCTCAGCAGGGTGTCAGATGCTGTCCGGTTTTCTCCAGGCAACTAGTACCAGGTGGAAAGATGACAGCTTCCCACTCCCAGCCCCTCCCCAGGGCTTCACAGGCCTCACGGTCAACCAAGGGCAGTCAGATCACTTTGTCTTTGTCTCTTACACATACAACCATCAATGTTGCCAAATAAAAAAGGAGAGGAAAGTGAAGTCTTCATGGTGTTGTTCCTTCATAATGGCTCTTCTCTGTGGAAGTGTTTAAAGACCTCTTTGCGAGGCCCTTTTTGATGCTGCATGAGGGAAAAAACATGTTTATCCTAAAAGTTTCACTGTGTTTTTTACAAGAATGTTTAGGATTAGTCTATTTCTATCTTATAACTTTCCTATTCCCCAACATACATTCTGATGATCCGATTCAGTTTATAAATCAGTTTTTAGATTATCTTTCACTCAGAAACATTTATGGACATTAATCACTAAGTCAAGTAAGCCCTATCTTAACAGAGTTTTTCTTCTTATACACAGCACAGAAGTAACTATAAAGTTTTATATATAGTTCAGTCTGATTAATGTTTACTAATAGCATTTGAATTCCTCAGGAGCAAGTCTCCATGAAATGAAAATCATGTTGAAGGGATGGTAGATTATATTCCTATTTCTTTTAGACACTCTTTGAGATGCTCATATTAGGCTAGGCCCCACACTAGAGCCTGAATATCTATAAAAGAACAAGTGCCAAGAGGTTCTTGTAGATATTGCAGTCCTGTACAGAGGAACTATATCTAAAGATCCTACAGATAGGATTATGTAGACAATGATAAAATTTACCATGGTCCTTGCTGAGTGAGTGAATGAATGAATGAATGAATGAATAATGGATATCATGAAAGTCTTCCTGGGGACCATCGATAAGACCTACAGAGTCAAGATGTTTAGGTGTAATTCAGCATTATGAGTAAGGCCATATAACAGGAAGAAGTGAGATGTACCCCACTATGTACCAGCCATAGTGCTATGAATTTATAAATATTGTTTGAGCATCTTGGGTATTCACTTTTGCCCCAGCAATTTGACAACATCATTCCTCTCATCATCACACTTCCTCCCTCTTGTTGCAACCAGGGATTCAGTGCAGCCTTCAACAGAGGAGCAGCACAAAGAGTATTTTACTCTCATTGCTTGCCATTTACCAGGGCCCTTATTTATTCTGTTGGCCTTTATGAGCCTCAAAACTCCAAACATGTCCTGGTAGCAGGACCTTGCACAGTTTATCTGTCTCACCAGCTCTCTCCTTCTCTCAAATGCTAAGATGGCCTTACCTGATTACATTTACTACAGTGGTTTGTGTCATTCTGCTGACCTCTTTTTGTCTCTCTCCATATCATTCATGATTATGTGACAACACAGTTAATATTCAGTAGTTAGTATCTCTGTCCCCACTGACAAAACTCAAAATGGGTGGGAGGATATGAATTATACTTGGAGTTTTTCACTAAAAAACTTTTTTAAAATAATAAAATAAGTATTGAAATTATATTGTAATTAAATATTTCCCCCCTCCATTTTCCTCCTTCCAAGCCCACCCTTGTATACCCTTTGCCCTCTCTTAAATTGGCAGCCTCTCTTTCTTTAACTGTTGTTTCATATCTCTCATCTGTTCCTAAGAGAAAGGGACTGTTACTAAAACCATAATGGTCAAAGTGCATAGCACAAAAGATCACATGGCACTCAGTCCCAATGGGCACATCTATGACCCAACTGCTCCCTCCTGCTTTGGCTCGGGGGGGGGGGGGATTTCCGAAGAGGAGCCAGAGGAGTAAGAACTTTGCTGAGAGATTATATCTTTTAGAAATGTCAGAGAAGTTACACCCATGAAATCTCAACAACACACCTACCTAAATAAGATCTGAGCAGAAAGTATGCTCATAGATATCATAGGGAAAGCTAGAGAGGCCTCAACTTTAGACAAAGATTACAGATAACTAAGGAATACTGAAAATGAGAGAAATAGTCTTCCCCATGGAGCATGGTCCCCTCCCTTATTTTATTATTCAATATCAAATAGTTAGCTTTGAAATTATATGCATACAAGAATCATATGAAATGAAAAGGCTATATGTATATATGTATATATATGAAACTTTTATTTTTATTTAATTAATTTTAATTTTTCTTATAGGTAAATAGAATTCCATTTTGTATATGTACCACACTTTTTATTCTCTTTTATTAATTAAAATATGTTTAGGTTTTTCCATTTTCTATCTATTGTAAATAGAGAGACAATGAACATTGGAACTGGGGACGCCTGCCCAAAGACTCTTCTAGACATGACAGGGAAGCTTCACATATAAAATCAGAAAAATATGGTGGTCCAAATAAAACTTCCATAATGAAAGCACCAGTGGCCGTGCCACTGAAGTGGAAACTTCTGGGTTCTTTGGAAAGTCAGTTGATTCAGATGGTATTGTGCTGGGGCAAACACACGAAGGAGTGTTTTCCTGAAGCAGACACAGGTGAAAGGATGTTTCACTAAAGCAAGCGTGTGAGAGGACACATGATGAAGGAGTCTTTGCTAAGGACACACATGTTTTGGTTCGACTTACATTGTGTTGTTGAGTTCAATTTGTCATAACTCCATAGAGAGAAATGTACCCCCACCCCACAAAAAAACCCAAAAACCTCCTTGTGAGGTTCCTGCAGCTTCTTGCTGTTTCCAAGGGCTTGGGAGGATTGAGAGTGATGCCAGCTGATACAGACTCACATGCAGTTTTGCTAAGACAGACTCACAAGCTGAGGACAGACATGTGGTGAGGCAAGACCCATGGAGGACATGCGATGCTTGGAGAGAGGATATATAGGACCCAGTGAACAGTGGGAGGCTTGCTTGCTTAGCCGGCTTTGCAATACTTCCTGGTCTCTCATCTTCGCTGATCTTCATTTCATTGGGAGAAACACAGCAAAGAATGTTCCTGGTGGTCCTGGTCCATCCTGCTTAATAGTGTCAATTACCTGAGGCCTCACTGTTCCTGCTAAGTCATGCCACTGCTGCTGCTAGCCAGACACTATTTAACTGGACTGGGTATGTCCATGAAGTGTTTGTGCGTGGATCGAGCTGCCGCTGCTGACCGATAAACTGAACTGCTGACTTCCTGACAATGTTGTGGAGCAGACAAGGTTTGCTCCAGAGAGCAATTTCTAAACTGGCTCACTTCCCCTGTATCATAATAACTTTTCTTTTCCATTATTTAGGGTAGGTGGTGAGCTAGAAGGAGGCTAAAGTCTTTAAGAACCATTATTAAAATTAGGGTGAGAAAAATCTAAAGTTACAAGCTCTTCCTCATTAGAGGAAGAGCTATAGGCAATAGGTTCTGAGAACAGGAGAGTCAGTTTTCTCTAGATATGGGTTCTCTCACAGGTTAGCCAATCCCAAGTGGTCAGCCCTGAACACATGTCCATATAAACAATACTACATGGAATCAGTAGCTTGCATTAAATGTTCTTCATCCAAGAAGAAAGCAATGACAAATGCTGAGATATCTAGAAATCTCTGATTATCCCTGATAATTGCCACACCCAGGCCTAGAATTAGCAGGAGAAGAAAACACTGTTATCACTGAATTCTGAACCTTAGGGAAGAGGCCACCTTACAGCAGCTCTGCTCATGAGAGAGAAGACAGACAGTCCTAGCCCTTAGTACCCTGAGGCAAAAGGATTGCAAATTCAAGGCCAATAAGACCTTATCAGAGTGTTTCTGTGGTTATAGCCCTTGAGCAGACAGGAAGCTTCCATATCTAAACCTCTCACCACCTCCACCCTCCCCTCTCCTGAACTGACTCTCATTGACCAAACCTAACTGGAATGCAGTGGGCAAAAGAGTGTGGGTGTTGTCTGTGTCCCAGGCCCAGAACAGAACAGAGAAAGCAAAGAGTAGATTCGCGATGTAAAATGAATAGAATACCAAGACATCAAGAATTCATTTGTTCTGCTCACCTCATTTTCCATGTACAGACTATTACTCACCACACTTTGCTTGGTAAATATGTAAATGGATAAAATATGCCTTGTAAAAGAAAAGAACATGAGATTTAAGCTTGAACAATCAGAAGCCAAACAAGTGTTTTGGTGATTTCTAGCCAGGCAGCAGGTAGTAGCCTAGAACAGTAAGGCAGAACTGAAAAATGCTTCTAAAGAGAGATTGCCTTTCTATTTGATTAGTGATAATGACTTCTATAAACTCTAAAGGTCATATGAATTGTAAGACACAGATCATATCCATAAATGGCAGGGAATGCCCATTGAATTCAATATAACCTGACCATCTACTCATTTAAAGGTCTGAGCTGGTGGCCAGTTAAGAGGAAGCAGGAGCTGGAGTCAAGTGCCTCATGCTGCCTTGCCTCTTAGCATTGAATCACCGGGGTGCAAGAAATAGAAAACTGCTTAGATGGGCCAAATAACCAGAGCAAGTCTATATTAGAAGAAAAAGAAGTGTAGAGAATGTGCCAGATACAAGGCTATACTCTAAGGTGACTGTGACAGTTAAGTGTTTCTGCCCGGCTATGTATTTTCTGGTCACATCTGAGTGGTCTGTTTCTTGCTGCCATGGTTTCTCTCAGCAATTTGACTGATTTGTTTTCTTTCTCTTTTTCTTTTTCTTTTTTCCTTTTTTTTAATCAAAAGTTAACCTAGCATCTCTTTTCTCATTCTGCTGTTATTTTTGGATTATTTTTATTATTGTGTTTGGTAAGGGTAGAGGCGCTGTGTGTTGTGTGTGTGTGTGTGTGTGTGTACTGTGTTGTTATTGTTATTGTTTTGTTGTTGTTGTTGTTGTTGTTGTTGTTGTTGCAATGCTAGTAACTGAACACAAGGCCTTGTATATGCTTGGCAAACACTGTAAAACTGAGCTATATCTCAAGCCTAGAGTTTGCTTATGATCCCTACCTGGCTACAACCCTGTCAGCTGCCTCGGATTTAGATTACAGATGAGCGCCACCATGATTAACTTTGAATCTGGATTCTCATTTTTAAACAGAAAGAATCAAAAGAGCTGGATAGTTCCCTTGTCTAGGTAAGTCAGTAAGCAAGGCAGTGTTCTGCCACTTGATCACTGTCCATTCAGCAAAGATCATCAAGGCATACTCTAAGAGGACATCAGAGTGTGCGTCCCAGGAAGAGTGCAGAGAAAAGACATCATCAGTATAAAATATCTCTTCCCCATATCTGGCCATTCAAACTTCACACGCTATTCATTTGCTTACTTCTTAGTAAGTATTCAAAAGCAGACTGTGGAAGAGGAAATGCAAGCATACAGAGGTGATTATAGCATCTGGTTTTGTTTTTTAATTTACTATGTTATGCACAAGTTTGAAGATCAGTCATTCCTGTTTGTTTGTGAAATAGTCAATCATCACTTATCAGTGATCCATAGACCCAGATGGTATCCAGAAAATGATTGGTGTTATATATAGCAAAGGAAAAGTCAGAGAGATTTGTCCCTCTAATTCAGTTCTAACTAAATGAGCAACTACAGCAAACCAGGCAACAAAAATCCCTAAAATTAGTTCATACTAATGAAAATATATTCTAATGAAAGCACAAGACAACCCCTCTAAAATAAAGAGCCTTTTGAAAAATGTACACTGAGCCAAATATAAAACATATTAGAATGTGAGATCTTTGGATTATCAAATCAAAATCAATGCCAATGATGTGTAATATTCAAGAACTTAAAACTTAACTTTTATTGAATTCATTTAGGTTTTGCATTTGAAAAGCTTGTTAGAGATACAGATCCAAGAGATAAGAATTATATACAATTGTATAATTTCAATTAACTACCCTTTGGGTGCTACTACATAAAAATGTCATAAATGGAAAATCTTAAAACAGTAATACTGTCAGTTTACAGAGAAGTAACCACTTTTTTAGCAGCAGCCTGGTTCAGTTGTTCAGTGATCTCCCCTTTGGCTAACAACTTAATCAAATGCAGCCCAGTGTGGCCATTGGGAGTCTTGCCTGACTACAAAACATGGCCAGTTCATACTCCTTATCCCCATTACTAGGAGTCCTTACTAGGATCAATTTCATAGGTTCCAGGAAGTGTCCACTATACGTGGTTTCCACATTACCCTCCAAATACCCACCAATTCTAGCTACCTCTCCCCACACTCTTTCCCACCATCCCATCCCCCCACCCCTACTTTCTAGTCTCTTTTGCACAAGAAGGTATGCTGCAGGGTACAGAAAAGAGAATTGGAAAACCAACAGGACCACAAAACCTTTCACCTACAATTTGCCCTGCCTGCAAGATGTGACTGCGCAATAGGAACACAGAACTTGTGGGCGTGGCCATCCAATGTCTGATTTAACCTGAGTTCCACTCTAGGAGAGGGATTCTATTCCTGACACTGCTTGGTTGTTCAGGACTGGTTAGCCCAAAGTCCAAGGGTAGAACCTAACAGAACTTGTCAAAGACAAACCAAGAAGACATAATCAATGACATCATTCTTAATGGATATTCTGCTACATTTGACATACTCATAGATTCTTGCCTTGCCCAGTCATTATCAGAGAGACAAGAGACTTCCCCTGCAGCAGATGGGAATGAATGCAGAAATCCATAGCCAAACATTACAATTGGAGAACTCTGTTGGGTCCCTCCCCATCAGAGTTTGGGGAATTCTATGGAAGAGGAGTAGGAGGATGAGGGGATGAAGGACACTAGGAGAACATGGCCCACTGATTCTATTAAGCAGGGTGAATATGGGATCACAAAGATTGAAATGGCAAGCACTAGGCTTGAAGGGTTCTGCACCAGGTCTTCTGTGTATATGTTGCAGCTGTTACCTTGTTGGTTTTTGTTTTGTTTTGTTTTGTTTTGCTTTTTTGCTTTGTGTTTTTGTCAGATTCCTAACTATAGAAATTGGTATGTATGACTGTTTTGCCTGCTCTTGGAACTCTTTTCCTCCTCTTGGGTTGCCTTATTCAGTCTCAGTTTTACAGCTTTTGCTCTGTCTTACCTTATTATGTTTTGGCATGTTTGTTTGTCATCTCTTGGAAGTCTGCTTTTTTTTGGGAAGGTAGAGAGAGGTGGAATTGATTTGGTGGATAAGAAAAGGTGGGGTGGGGAGCTGGGAGGAGGAGGAGGGGAACAGTGTTCTGGATATATTGTATGAGAGAAGAATCTATTTTCAATAACTAAAAAACAAATGATGTATTATTCCATGGGGAAGATTGTTTCCTGCTCTTCAAATTCCTTAGTTCTGCAGATTTTCTGTAAGGTTAGGACCTTCTGGGCTTTTCCACATTATTTTTAGTATGTCTACTATTATTGTCCTTGTTCAGCTCATGTTTAGGAAGTCATATAGGTGAGACTTTATGGATGTAGTTTCTAATGTTTCTAGGAGATACAATTTCATAGAAAACTCCATGTTTTTCTGGTTCTTACACTATTTCTTTCTGCCTTGACTTCCACAATGATACTAGAGCCTTGGGTGCAGGAGTTATTATTGAGATGTTCCCATTGTGACTGAGCTCCACAACTCTATATTTCAGTTGATTTTTGTTGTAATAGTCCCCATCTTTCTTGTTGTGTGGTTCTTAAGTCCAATTAAAGACCTACTGTTTACTGCTAAGACAGATGCATAACACTACTGCACCTTCAGGCTATCATGCCATACTGGTTGATATTGTAGTTTTATAGATATCAGAGATAGCTAGCTAGGTAATATTGCTAGTTGCTTCCTTCCTTTGTAAAATTGCATGGCGTCTTCAAAATGGTTATGCACCTATATGTATGGGCACCATTTGTGGATCTGGTTCCCACAAAGACAGATATTGGCATTGGATCTCCTTAAACTGCAGTTGTATATGACTGTAAACTGTCAGGTGGGTACCAGGAACCTGAATAGAGTTATCTGTGAGAGTAGAAAGCACTCTTAACCATCACCTGGCCCTATATCCACATTTTCTTATATAGAGATAGTGCCATTAAAGTTTAGACAGACAGATGGAAAGACAGAGAGAAACAGTAGATAAATAGATGATAGGTAGATGATAGATGATAACTATCAATAAGCAAAATGTATTTATTAATCCATTTGTTCAGCAAATATTGAATGTTCACTAGGTTATATGCTATAACTTTCAAGTAGGTATGTAACCAAGTATATATGTATATACCAGTAGTATGTAATTGGGCATGTAACTACTTGCCTATCATATTTAAAGTCCTTGATTTACTCACATATGGAGAGAGAGAGAGAGAGAGAGAGAGAGAGAGAGAGAGAGAGAGAGGTGGTAAGAGGGCACACTCTTGGAAATATAGAATATAGCAGGGTACAAAGAAAATTGTTGAGGATATGACCTTCCTTAAGTATGAAAAATGAATAAAATAAAGATGGATAAAATTCTGCTAGAAGAAAAGTTAAACCCTCTACTTTTTTTCAGGAGTGATTGTATAATCAGAAATAAGTTTATTTTGAAGCAAGAATTAGAGAAATTAAGATTTTTGATAGTGTAAACAATGGTGACCATCCAGGACATGTTTACCCTTCAGGGAATGTTTATCTAGAAATAACTTTGTTTTTCACAACTATTAGAAGCAATTTCTGACCCCCAATAGTTACAGATCAGTGCTGTTTTTGAACATCATTTAATTCACAGCTTAGATGCCAGAGATGGAAATTAACAAGCCCCAAATTATGTAATGTTGAAATCTAGGAATCCAGAATTAGAGGTGGACAGAGAGGCCAGGGAGACATGTAGGAAGCAGGAATCTGCAGCATGGCCCATCGCTAAACGCTGTACAGAAAGATTGACACAACTTTACATCCTTAACCCCATCCCACAGATGAAGAAATCACTGTTCAGAAATTAAACCTCTTCCCCAAGATAAAATGGTTAGTAAATGCTAGAGACAACATTAGCCCAGGTGTGACTCCCAAGGTTCTTTCTGCTTGGTAGAAGTTGTTTTGTTCAGTACAGTTTCCCTGACTTGAAAATGATCTGAATTCAACTCTCTAGGAGTAAAACTATTCAATCTCATTAGCTGACAAAAGGAGGCTTAGCAGGTAGTTAAACCAACAGGACTTTAAGAAACTCTCCAAAGACACTGAAAATGGAGTCTATATCTGACTATGATAAGGGGTGCGGAGAAAAGGGAGTCTGAGAAACAATAGAAAAATGGAATGACGAGACTGGAAGAGACATTCCCTAAGCCTGGGAGCCAGGCACAGGTATCAGTGGTAAAGGACAACTGTCTAGTGATATAATTTTGTAAGGATAAATGATAATGGGAGGTTGGGGTGGGCATAGAATTCTGATGGGGAAACCTAAGCACACAAAAGAACATACTAAATAGAAACTGACAGACATAATAAATAGCTAAAAACCACAATTTATTTATAATCCAACTTAAAACTACTAAATACCATACTTTTCCAGGTAACATCAAAGTGTTGGGTTATCTCCATTGGAGAACTAATATATGCTCACTCTAATATGTGGTTCGCAGTCTGATGTAACTTTCCAAAACAATCTTATAAGTATACATAGGAGTAAGTGCAAGTACAAGTCTGTCTGGTGTGTGTGTGTGTGTGTGTGTGTGTGTGTGTGTGTGTGTGTATGTGTGTGTTTGTACAGTTTTTGCCTCAATTAGATCTAGTGGCAGTTTGGAGAATAAAGGTGCTATTATGCAGCATTCAGTTTCTGTGTTTTCTTAAATTATGCATCTTTTCCTGGCCTCTTTGCATGCTTTCTTCAAGGGTAACAGCATAATGATGATAATGATCACCTTGCTTATGTTCAAAACGATTGCTCAGCAGCCTCTGATGAGGCTTAAGAAGTCAGGCAGAAAAGAAAACTCTAGGACTTGGTTTGGAGTGGTACATTAGAGGAAATTATCTGGGAGGATTAAGGTCCTTCACAAATAGAAGGGCTCTTTCTGAAGTGAACTAGCTGAAATGATTTCAAATAGACCATAGTCAGTACTTTAATAACATTATAATCTTCTTTTTCTTTTTTTTTCACAACTCCTTCTCCAGGGATGTTCACATTTGTTTTTTTTTAAAAAAGCAAAAATGGACAAATTATAGATTATTTAGGCAAGTATCTGATACATATATGTTGCCAGTAAATTCTGTCTTTGTGGCCAGTTTATACCCAATGCTTTGAAAAACTTTAGCCTATATTAAGTACTCTATAAATGTTGGTGGAATAAATGAGTATTCTTTGCCATTAAAACACCCTTCATCCCTTTTTCAATAGTTTCTTATTTTTTAATAATGGATGGTAGGGGTCACATGTTTGGTCCCTACCTCTGATCATTCACTCATACATTTATAAAGTACTTAATGTTTTGGGTATTGCTCTACTAGAACATTCTTGGTAGAGCATTATCATTGCCTAGTTCTCAGTGTAATGTTAGTTATAACTTATGCTCTGCAATGGCAGCATCCATTTTCTAAAAATTATCAAGCAATACTTTCCTATGAAAGAAACTAAAAGAAAATACACTCATGCCATTTTACACATTGCACATCCCCAAAAATCTGGTCTCAAGACCAGAAATAGATACTACCCAAACAGGTAAAATTAAAGAAAGTTGATATCCAAGGGGCTGTCTGAGCTGCTGGCTATGGAGTGAATATAAACAGTTTACCCTTCCATCAGTATAGAAGATAAATCAAACTAAAACATAACAAAAATCTAATGAAAACTGTTTATAATGGTTTTTCTGTACATTTAACAGTAGTACTGTAAACCCTTATATAACTGCTTAAGGTGGGAAATGATAAGAGGTGTGATTAATAATATATCCCAAAGATTGAGCTGAAAAAGAATATTTTAAATAATTTAATTTGTATTCACACTGATAATTTTACCATCGGTCTATAATGCCAGTCTCTATGATATTCGTCACTCATTTTTATTCTTTTTTTATTAGATATATTCTTTATTTACATTTCAAATGATTTCCCCTTTCCTGGTTCCCCATTCCCTGAAAGTCCCATAAGCCATCTCCTCCCCTCCCCCATTCCCCTATCAACCCCCTCCTGCTTCCCTGTCCTGGTATTCCCCTACCCTGCTGCATTGAGCCTTTCTAGGACCAGGGGCCTTTCCTTCTTTTGATGTCCAACAGGGCCATCCTCTGCTGCATATGCATCTGGAGCCATGAATAACACCATGTGTACTATCTTGTTGATGTTTTTGTTCCTGGGAGCTGGGGGGGGGGTACTGGGTGACTCATATCTTTGTTCCTCCTATGGTACTGCAAACCCCTTCAGCTCCTTGGGTCTTTTCTCTAGCTCCCCTATTGGGGACTCTGTGCTCACTTGAATGGGTGGCTGAGAGTGTCCCCCTCTGTATTTTTCATGCACTAGCAGAGCCTCCCAGGTGACAGCTATATCTGGATCCAGTCAGCAGTACTTGTGGGCATCAATAATAGTGTCTGGATTTTGTAACTATATATGGGATGGATCACTAGGTGGGGAGACAGCAGGTGCTGGCAAGGATGTGGAAAAAGAACACTCCTCCATTGCTGGTGGGATTGCAAGCTGGTACAACCACTCTGGAAATCAGTCTGGTGGTACCTCAGATAACTGGGCATGACACTACTAGAGGACCCTGTTATACCACTCCTGGGCATATACCCAGATGATTCCCCAGCATGTAATAAGGACACATTCTCCACTGTGTTCTTAGTAGCACTTTTTATAATAGCCAGAAGTTGGAAAGAACCCAAACTCAACAGAGGAATGAATGAATACAGAAAATGTGGTATATTTACACAATGGAATACTACTTAGTTATTAAAAACAATGAATTCATGAAGCTCTTAGACAAATGGGTGGAACTGGAAAATATTATTCTAAGTGAGTTAACCCAATCACAAAAGAACACACATGGTATGCACTCACTAACAAGTGGATATTAGCCCAGAAGCTTGGAATACCCAAGACACAATTACATATCAAATGATGCCCAAGAAGAAGGAAGAACAAAGTATGGATACACTGGTCCTTCTTAGAATGGGGAACAAAATACCCACAGAAGGAGATACAAAGACAAAGTATGTAGCAGAAACTGAGGGAAAGTCCATCCAGAGACTACCCCACCTAGAATTCTTTACTTTTTAATCTTACTAGTTATTTACATTTATTTTTCATTAGAATGTCATATCCAACAAAATCAAAATTCTTATCTTTTTCATACCACCCATGCATGCTAAAAATTATGCACTGGAAGAGACAAAATGTGTAGTATGTGCATTTGTAAGAGAAAATTCTCAAGAATGCAGTGATCACTAGGCAGATAGAGAGGTGAGGAGGAAAGAGAGAATCAAGGAAATATGTCGTTTGTAAGTCTAAAAAAAAAACATTTTGCAAAATGCTTTCAGCCCAACTTGAAAAGTTCCCATAATCTTTATCAGTTTCAGTGTAATTCAGAAGGTCAAAGCCTCTTTCTGAGACTCAAGATAATCTCTTAACTGTAAGATCTTATGAAATGAAAACCCGTTATGTACTCCCAACAGAGCAAACATTCTCATTCCAACAGGTAAAAATGAGGACACCCCTTGTCACCAAATGAGGCTTCCAGTAGCAGGTGTGTGTTACATTCAACTGAGTTTTTTGGCCAAAAGGATCCCCTGAAAATCCTAAACAACCCACAGTGTTATTAAGACACTGCAAACTGAAAGTGGCGCCCCCATTGCTTCAGTCAACACCCACATAACTCATTGAACATAGCAATGAGTCAAGACAGTATCTACATAGAGTCTTTACCCTTATGCTCTAGTGTAGGAAGACTCTCCACAGGCTATGAAAGGAGAAATGTTAACAGAAACTCAGTCATGAAACCTTGGATCTACAATATATCTGACCTGCCAGTTGTTACGGCAATACCTGTGAGTATAGTCAAGCAATGTCTGATTTGACTTATGGCCTGCTCTATGACATGGAACCCATCCCTGACACCACTTGCATGGCAATTAACCAGAGACTAGATAGCTCAGAGACCTATGATAAAACCAAATACTACTGGTCTAAAAAAAGAAGTATCAGTAAAATGCTTCTTAATGATATTCTTCAATACTCCTAGATGAATGTCTTAGTCATCATCATCGTAGCATTCTCCAAGGGATAATTGGAGCAGATGCAGTGACCCACCCAGACATGGTGTGGTGAGTGAGTGGAAATGGGATGCCCCCATCAAATCCTTCCCCTCAGAGCTCAGGGAAGCCCACTGAAAAGGAGGCCGAAGAACAGAGGGGATGGAGGACACCAGAAGAACAAGCCCCTCTGAACCAACTAAGCAAGGCTCATATGAACTCAGAGACTGAAGCAGCAGACGCAGGGCCCACATGGCTCTGTGTGAGGTCTTCTATGCATATATTAGAGCTTTTATCTTAGCACGTTAATGGAACTACTGAATTGTGAACTAGTGGATCTCTGATTCTTGTGCCTGCCCTTAGAGAAAGAAAGGGAGTGGATCGGGAGTGCAGGGGAAGTGGGAGAAACTGGGAAGCATAGAGGGAAGGGAAACTATAATTAGGAGCCACCACCACCAACACACACACACACACACACACACACACACACACACACACAAGTCTTTTCAATAAATGGGAAAAAATGAGAATGTAAGAAGGAATATTCAAACGGAAGCAAGACCAAAACAGGGGAAATACCTAATTGTATAGATATTCCCGATATCTAAGGCTTAGTAGGGAGTCTTCTGGGTTCCAATGAGCTTTGCTAGCTCAACGAGTCCAGTTCCGCCATGCATATTTCCTCTCTGTTGAACTGTCCATGCTCTGCATGCCACATCTCTTGGTATATGTTATATAGTTTTGCCTCTGTACTGATTGGTTTTGTGTGTCAACTTGACACAAGCTGGAATTATCACAGTGAAACGAGCCTCCTTTGAGGAAATGCCTTCATGAGATCCAGCTTTAAGGCATTTTCTCAATTAGTAATCAAGGTGGGAGGGCCCTTTGTGGGTGGTGCCATCCCTGGACTGGTAGACCTGGGTTCTATAAGAAAGCAAGCTGAGCAAGCCAGGAGAAGCAAGCCAGTAAGTAACATCCCTCCATGGCCTCTGCATCAGCTCCTGCTTCCTGACCTGCTTGAGTTCCAGTCCTGACTTCCTTTTGTGATGAATAGCAATGTGGTAATGTAAGCTGAATAAACCCTTTCCTCCCCAGCTTTCTATTGGTCCTGATATTTCTGCAGGAATTGAAACCCTAGGACAGTCTCCAAATCCCAGAATTTCGACTATAAATGAAGTGCTTCATCGCTTCAGACTCTTAGAGCTTCAGTCTCTTAAAGCTTATTTGCAGGGACAACAATCCTACTGCTCATCACCTGGCCACAGCGGCTCTCTGAAACATGGCTGAAGATTTGATGAATCCCGGAATTGTGCATCTTTAATATCTGCAAAAGTAGAGTCATGTGGGTAATGCTGCCAAATTATGCTGCCAGTTCAGGATTTAGCCTGTTCCCTTTAGACCACAGTTACAATTTAGTTTTTCAATATTGGCCCCAGGGAAATACTCTTTGAGCCAGTTCTTTCTAGGAACAGGGAACATGTTTTTGTTACTGTCGGACCCTAGCCTAGGAATGGTGACAGCCACACTAAGCCTAGTTCTTCACACTGTATCTGAACTAATCAAGATGATTTCCCTCAGAACTCTCCGGTGGCTTAGCACTTGCTGGTTCTAGATACTGTGGAGTTGACAGGCAATAGTAACCATCATGCCACCCCTAAGAAAACAAAAGAAAACAGGAATACTGCTGTGCACACAAATCAGAAGTAGCACAAAATGAAAAGGAAAATGCAGGGCAGATTCAGCCACTCATTTGCTCTGAATGTTTGTGTCCACTTGAAATTTCCTTACTAAAATCTTAACCTTAGTTGATTCTATTAGGAGGTGTGTGTCCTTTGGAAGGAGATTGTGTTATAAAGTGAGGGGGACCTTTCAAAATGCAATCACTGCCTTTACAGAAGCTTAAAAATGAACATTTCCCCACTGCTAGTAACAATGTAAAATATTCCAGTCACTATGAAAACATCATGATGACTCCTCAAAAAAAAAAAAAAAAAAAGAACTATCATATCCTCCAATTATGCTACCTCTGGGAATATAACAAAAGAAATCAAAAGCATCATATAATGGAGATTTCTGCATTATACATAATATCAACAAATACATGTGCATACATCCAAACCCAGCATGCAAGGACAAGCAGAGAGACTGTGATAAATGAACTTTCTAGCTAAGTAGTCATATCTAAATGACTACAAAGAAACTTGTATAGATAGAATATGTCTAAGTTATACAGAATGTTCTTTTGAAAGGCTTATTTCTATAATAGTGATATATTACATGCAGTTACAAAGATGCATAAGCCTCTTATACTATCCCCTAGGAAAGAGCTTAAGTTCTAACATGTTTGACAAATAAATGAAAAGAGCTGTAATACAATGTGCCAATATCTGAGCAATTTTTCCTTACAACAGGGTCAAGTTCAAATTATGACACCTTGAATTAGAGCTTATTATTTGAAGGTTGATTGGGCTTTTGCTGAACAACATGTGAGATCTAAAGATGGTAGCCTTTACATGAAATTTCAGCAAGGAGTAGGCTGTAAACACTATCCTCTTGAACTAAATGCCACCTTGGGCTAAATAACAAGAGCCTGCCTTCATAAGAAAAAAGAGAAAGAGCATAGAGAAGTTGCTACGAGCTGGTGGTTACTTCACATCTGGTAGACCTTTGTAAACAACTGAAGTCCTTATAGCAACAACTAATATATTTGTGCTACTGGATATACAAAACTTGATGTGGTTTCTCTTAGTTGTCTAGTAGAGTTGTGAAGGTTTCAGACATAAATTGTAGAAATGAAGGATTCCACTTCCTCATGTTTCACTTATTTAGATCCTATGCAATTAACTAATATAAAAAACATATCATAGAACTAGTCTATACCTTGCTGTCTAAGCACTCTGAGATTAATCCTACTCTTGTATTCATTCCCCCAACTAAGAAGGAGTAAAAAGCTCTTTCTCAAATCATACCACAAAATGGATGGCCATGGAGCTATTCAGAATAACTATCAATCAACAAAGTATCTTGCCAACACCTTCACATTTTATGTTCTTATTATACAGAGCTACTTATAATTCTGTAAGCTCGGGCATAGTCTTTAGGGAACTCACTTCCTTCTCACTTACAATGAAACTCTATTCAGAAACTCTCCTCTCTCAGAATATTTCTTCAACAAAGTCTATATTCATTCCTTTAAATTGATCCCATTCCTCTTGTGTCCGTCTCTAATATTACCTAATTTAACAGTATAGTTTCTGATTATCTCTCCGCCTTTCTAATATACCTTAAAATCAGAGATCACCATGGCTTACTCTGTTTTATGTTTTTTTTAAGACCCAGCACCTTATTTGAGACAAAGGCAGGGTAGGGCTTAGATTATGACCAGAAATATTTCCACTACCACAGGTAAATCACAGACAATGATTGTTTAAAGAACAAATGTGTGGCATACATGAACTTCACCCTCAGCACACTGAATGCGGAGCTCTTAAACTGAAAGTATAAGTACACTAAGCCAATGTGATTTAAACTCAATTTTCAATCCACATGCTATTGTTTAAAAGCATTGGATTGAAACATAATGAAAACTTACATTGGAAAATTAGCCTCTGTGCAATCATGCAAATAAATGAACAGTTTGTAGCCACAAATATTTCACCATACTGTTTATTACCAAACATTTCGGTTGACGCTCTTTTGCTTTTCAAGATAGGCTTTGTAACTTTAATTTTTTCAAATCCTATTTTTAATGATGGTTCTTAAGCGCTTTAACCTCCCTTGGGTATGGGCAAAGTGGACCTGTTTAGAAAGGTTCTTTGGAGCAACTCCTGTCTGTGTTGTCTGGAAATCAGAAGTTCAGTTCCCAGGTTAGCAGGCAGCTTCATCCACTCACACACCCTTCACAGATCTATCAGCTGTCCAGTTTGGTAGAGTCAGTTTAGCAACAGCGGTGACATGACCTAGCAGAGACAGCCAGGCCTCAGCCTCAGCTCGAGTCAGCAGGAGGTACCAGCAGGAACACCAGGAGAAATTCTTGCCTGTATCTCTCTCAGGAAAGTGAAAAATCAGTGAAGACTCAAGATCCACAAGTGTTGCACAGCTAGGTGTACCACCAAGCCAAGATCTCTCTCTGTCACTCTGTCCAGTCTGATTTATATCCTGGAAACATCACATCTCTTCCTCATGCCTTGCCTCAGCATGGATCTTGCCTTGGCACATGCATCCAATCAGCCTAAGTCCTCGGAGTCCTGACAAATGGAGCTCAATTATGCAATGTAAGGCGGACCAATACATGCATGTTGTTATCAAAGGATCCTTCGTCATGTGTCCTTTCACATGTTTGCTTTAGCAGAATATCCTTTCACCTGTGTCTGCTTCAGCAAAATGTTCCGTCATGAGTATGTCTTAGCCTTTCATACCTGTGTCCACTTTAATGAAATGTTCATTAACATGTCCGTCCCAGCAAAATACCATCCATTCAATCAGCTTTACAAGGAACTCTTAAGTTTCCACTTCAAGGCTGTCCTGAAACTTACTCTGCAGATCAAGCTGTCCTCAAACTCAGAGATCCAACCAACTTCTACCTGCCAGGTGCCAAGATTAAAGGCATGTACCACTGACTCTTAATGTGATAACCACACTACAGACTTAAGGGCATCTGTCAACCCAAGTTCTTCAATATAATTCAGTCTCAGGACATCCCTCGACATCAGACTTGGAGTAGGCCAAATCAGATATGTGCAGGCTTGGCTTTATTCTTGTTGTTTTGTTTGTTTTTAAATCACAGTAACTAGCTCCAAGAATGAATAATAATCTACCAGACACTTTCAATAAAAGTTTTGTTCTGAGACTATAATTTGACCAACTATAGAAATCAAATCTTTAAATCACAAGAAAAGGTTCTGATACAATGTTATAGGCATCATGCTAATCCTAATTAATGGAGCTAAATTAGAGATAACAACAGAAATGTGGTCCTGGAGAATATTTATGACCTGAATAAGGTCACAAGTGAAGATGGTTCAGTTATTTGAGTCAAACATCATTTTGTGTATCTAAGTTTTGTTTGTGTTTTCTGTCAGTTTAACAGCATTTTCATCATCATCATCATGATGTGTCTCCATTTCTTACATAACTGCCTATGCCATCTTTCAGTCAGTCACTATGCGACTGTCGTGAAGAGCTGCTGCTTATACTCATCCATCCCTAACTCTCCCAGCCATGAGAGATATCTCTAGCTCATCTATCAACTATTTCATTGGAATTAAGCATAAGCATTTTTACCACAGACATCTCCAGAAATTTGTCTCCACTTCCACATTGGAATGGTAACTCAGTCTCTACCTTATACCACAAGTGGCTATAAGTTCATTATTATACAGTCATATTCCTAACCGCCTTCAAGCTTTCCCATAGCTCCCTATTTGTGAGCAATAGAAGATCTAAAATTCACACCATAAACTAAGTATTTACATTTCTGTCTTTATTACTAACTATACCCATTATCCATAGTCTTCTTTCTAGCTACATTAAACAAGAACAACAACAACAACAAATCAGTTTTTGAATGCACTATAACCTCATTAGTTTGACTGTCGTAGAATAATTTCCCCACTGTTTCCTCTTTCCCTATCTTTCTCTGTATAGCATTCCTACTTGTTCCAATAATTCTACTTTAATAGTAATGTATCTGGAAGGTTTTCCTGTTACACCTCATGCAAGCACTGTGATATATAATCCTTCAGAGTAAAGTATGAGCATCTTGTGCATATATCTGTCCTAGTACTTATCACTGAATTATAATTGCCTAGCTTAATTTGTCTCATTGCTGCATACACATGAAATCCCAAAAAGACTGGCGATGTATCTTATTCAGTGTCTTCTCACTAGTATCTGACACAGGGTTTGGCATGAGATCAATGCCTAATAAGTGTCTGCTGACTATGTGATAACTGTATGGTAACTTGAAAAATTATTCTACCTGAAAGATGATAAATATTTTCTCCAAAAGATGGGAGAGGACCTGAGTTCCTGTCTCCTACAGAGTGGAGAACAGGTCTCATTGCAGCAAAGAGGAAAAAATAAGCAGGAACAGATGATCGCCAGCATATGCTGCCCTCGCTCTTTTCTTGCCACAGGAATTCACTTTTACTTTCAGGTAGACCCAGCCTGCTGTGCAGTCAATTCTATGGCCTCCTGGGGACCCAGAGGAGAGACAACTTGGCATAAGTGAGTGGACCGCATTCTGCTGAGGAAGTGATGGTTTTGTACCACATTATTCATCTAGCCAGTGTGCCAAGTAGCTATATTTCTTGGATGATGGGGAGAGGAAGACTAAAAACTTGAGCCCACTCAGTGATGCAATGCAACTTCCAGGAAAGCAAGCAGCAGACTGTCCCTGGCCACAGAGTGCAAGGTGAAAAGTAGCAGGAGAGATGATACATATGCCCTTGAGAAGGCTGAAAGCATCCCAAGCCCTGGGCAACACAAGTCAGGACAAACAGTACCTCTCCCAAGTGCTATGTTAGAACCACTACTTCCATTATATCTTCCCAGACTCTCAGCATACAGTATTCTCTCTCTGTAATCAAAACAACTCATTGATACTAAGCACGGACCACAAGCTGCATAAGATACCATGCTTTGGGTTATTTAACCATGAAAGCATGTCTTGAATTATTCCCTGTGCTGGTTAATTTTTTTTTGTCAACTTGACATAAGCTAGGTTCATCTAGGAAGAAGCATCCTCAGTTGAGATAATGCCTCCATCAGTCTGGCCTATAGCCATGCTTGTGAGAGCATTCTTCTCATTGATGATAGATGTAGGAGGGCTCAGCCCACTGTGGGTAGAAACATTCCTAGCAGGAGACTCTGGTGTGTATAAGAAATCAAACAGAACACACCAATAAGTACCACTCCTCAATGGTCTCTGCTTCTGTTTCTACTTCCAGGTTCCTGCCTGAATTTTCAATGCTGACTTCCTCATAATGGACCAGAAGCTGTAAGATAAAATAAACCATCTGCTCACCATATTGTTTGATGTTTATCACAGTAATAGCAAACTAGAATGCTGCCCTGACTGGTTTGAAAGGTCAGGATCTATGCCATGCTGTTCTTTCCATACCTCCTCCAAAGGCAGAGCAGGAAACCCAGTTTTATTCATGGCTGAGATATCCAGAGTCACTCAAAAGAGGAGTGTGTAAATGAAGAATGACTTATTCACTGTGGAAAAGTTCCTTCACTAACCAGCTTCTCCTTACCCTAAAACACCAGCGTATCAGTGATAAGCTATCACTTTCCCATCATCCAAATGACATCTGATAGACTGGATCAGGTGCTGGAAAATATGACCTTCTCCATATGACTGTCTATCATATGTTATCTGTCTAGATCTTCTTCCATCTGCAACTAGTTCATAATCTGCAAGCTACTCTGGAGCCCACAAGTTAGTGTTAAGTACCACTGCTGCCTAGATTTGACCTGTTTCAGTTCTGTTTGTTTAATTTTAGGTTCATTGGGACAGGGAGAATCTCCTATGCAAACCTATTCAAAACCTATGGCTTTGAAATAACAATATTCCTGCTTCCACTTTCCATGTGACAAATTATAGGCATGAGCTGCTATGCTTAGTTGTCTGTCTCATTTAAATGGGATTGAGACACAGGTCACTTAAGTTAAACAGCAGTGTCTGTTGATTCAGGGGGAGAATTAAGTATGTTCTCTGTTTGGCAAATATACATGTATCTACTCTTTTGTATATCACAGGGAAAATACACAGGGGAATAGATATGTATATTTGATGAATGTGAACAGCCCTTGGCACTTCAAAGGCAAGCAAGGTCTAGATTTCCACTCTCAAAGAGATTGTAGTTTAGAACTTACACTCAGTATTGAGTGTGTTTATCAGGAAATAAGAACTTATAAAAGGAAGCAATCATGTCGAAGGAAAAGGGGGTCAAGTTAAGGCCCAAATGCAATGGCACCATGGGGGTTTATCCATGAAAAAAGGATTAATCAGTAAGCAGTCTAGGTTAAGGGGACTGAGAAAGTCAAAGTGTAAATCAGGAGCATGACAGCCTCTTCATGGGGCATCTTGAAAACCAACAAATGCAAAAGAAATATAAATGGACACCTCTTTGTGTGACAAAAAATTCGCCAGATTTGTTTCAACAGCATTTGAAGCAGTATTCCACTTGCTTCAGGGGATTATTGGAAATGTGTACTCTAGTTTGGGTTTTGTAGTAGGAAGTGGCTTGTGAGATCACATTCTCTGCTAAGTGTTAGACCAGTGGGACTTAAGTTTTATAGTCATAGGAGTCATAGGAGAATTAGATTAACATACAAACTTTGATTCAGTGTATAGGGTGGGATCGGTCTTGAAATATTGCATAGTTAATTTTCCTATGATGGCATGGACTATTCTGCTCCATGAACCATACTCTGAGGGTAAAATGATAGAAGATCTCTCACTTTGTCAGACTAACATTAGCTCTTGTTACAGATTTCTTGTTAAATGTGATATGAAAGAAGCCTTATAACAATGTATTATAAAATGTGCATAATCATAATTTCATAATCAGCCCACCACCTGTTCTTATAAATAAAGTTTTACTGGAACATAGATATCCCCACTCATTTAGACACTGTCCGTAGTTGCTGTTATGCTACAATGTCAGAGTTAATTAGTTGCCACAGATACCATATGGCTCACAGAGCCTAAAATATTTACCATCTGGCCTTTTACAGAATATGTTTGGTGATCCCTGCCCTATAAGTTTGAAGACAGGTTTTCTGAGTGTCTCTCTAGTTTTGTAGTTAGTCACCTAAGCTGCCCTTAGTTCTAAACAATGCAAATTTCCAATATATTAATTAGACAGGATATAAAGTCCTTCTAAATTCTTTGGTTAGAAGAAGGAGTAGGCTTGCCCACAAAATAGGGTCCATGTAATCTAACCGGGTGAGATGATCTAGGGATACTCACATGAATTTTTCAGCACATACCTCAGATAATCGATAATCTTGATGTTGACTATAACTGCTTCTTAACTACCTTGCTGGTTTGGAGTCAATCCAAGTAAAGGCAGCATTTACTATGGGTATAGGTACTTCTCACCCAGCCTGAAATCCAGACTAGACTTTGTGGTTTGGCCCATCTTGCTGGACAAAAACCCAATCCTCCTGAGAATCCTTGTTTCAAATCAATTTAATATGTATGTATTCCAATAAATAGAGATGTAAGAACATCAAAAGTCAAAGGATATAAATCCTTGCCAAATATTTGAGGAATGTTATCTGTGCCAGAAAAGATGTATTATTATTATGATTGTTGTTATTATTATTATTACATTCTCTTAGTCTTCCATGTTGATATGAATGGCAGATATATTAATCAAAAGTAAACAAATAAGAATATATAGTAGGGAAGGACAAAGGTATAAGGAAAGTCCCCCTAAGTGTTTAGTGCAAGGAAAATCCAATGGCCCCTGAAAATCAAGCAATAAATTCAACAGAAAATGAATCAGAGTATAAATATCGGAAGTCATCATTAAGACTCACAATAGCTATGCTTGCCTACACAAGACCTGCACAAGACCAAGTCGGGCAACATCCTAGCATGGAGTAGAAAGGGGTTCTTGATCCCTACTGCTAACTGGGAAGCTATGGAAAGCTGATGGTTTCGGGAAGGGAAAATCAGTTTTCTTTAAACGTGTGGGCCCTGATAGATTAGAGTGGGTGGCTCTATACCACAAAGTACATAGAGAGCCCAGAGGGAGGTCAATATGTTAATTTTAAAAATGAAGGACAAAATGAAATTGAATAGGCAGCAGGTGGCTATGGATATGGGAAGATTTGTAAAAGGAATTGGAATGATCAAAATAAAAATAAATTGTTTGAAATTATTAAGGAATTATTTAAAAAATTTTTAAAGATTCTGGAGATCTCATCAATATCTGTAATATTTGATACTGATAAAACTTTTAGTAGCACATTTAAAGGGGGAAAATGTGTCCAGTAATGTATGGGCTTCTCAAAAACACAGGGCCAACAGAAAAGGCAAGACAAGACACCTTAAAAATGGTGATGTCATCTTTGACTAAATCAAAGATTGGTTACTCTGTTATCTTTTATGGATTTCTTCTTTCCTCTTCTGTCTCTGACTTCCTCTTTCCCTTAATCTCATGCCTCTTTCACCCATCACCTTCCTCCTCTTTCTTATTACCCATCATCCCTTTCACAAATAACAATCAAATATATATTTTGTATTATACCATTGTCATATAGTTCAAGAATGCAATGTTAAAAATATTTAGTCTCTGCTCTCAGGAAGTGGAGGAGTCTAGTGGAGGAAAGAGGCATTAATAAAATAATAGTACATATAAATATGTAATTTCCATAAGTAATATATGTGCTATTCCTCTGAACTAACACAATATACAAATCATAATCCTACCCTGTGGCTTTGCATTCCATGTTCCTCCTATGTGGAGTCATTTTCCCTACCTTTATTCCTCCAGTTCTCTGTGTAGACCACTTTCTTTCACCATCACCTCCCTAATAATCCTGGATATAAAGGAACAGCTTTTTCCTACCTCATTTCCATTGTACCCCTGATAGTTTCTTCTTTACAATGATCACATTCCAATTCACACATAGGTGTGTATATAACAAAAATATTTTTGTGTTTGTTCTTCCATATTTTACAAGACCCTTCATGGAAGACTAGAGTTAAGCACTATGAGACAATGGCCTATGCTTTTCTCACTGCTGTGCTAAACCTGAGGTAACGTAGCAGGCATTGATATTTATTAAAAGTATAAACTCCAGATGATATGAAAAGTGTAGTGGACACTTGAGAACAGTTAACTCGTCTAGGGAGCAGACAGACAAGCAGGGAGAAAGACCTGGAGAGAGGGCTAAAACAAGCCAGGGGTCAAGGCTGAGCACAGGAAGTAAAAGCATTGTTCCTCTATTGACTACAAATTCTTCTTTTTATTTCAGGAGCAATTCAAAGTCACTAAAGCCTTTAATCTAAAGTATGAGATGCTCAGATTTTCATTTTAAAATGTTATCATCAGAGCTACTTACTGAGGAGTGGATCAAAGCTATCAGCAAGATGCCAGGAAGCATTGGAATCACTTAGCAAACTGCGCAGACTCTGCGTCCACCCTCACCTCTGTTTTGATTAGAATCGCGCTTTCCAGAATGTGACAATGAGGGAGTATGACGTGCACTTTCTAATGCACGAGAAATGTGTGAGTCAATAGGAAGAAGTAAATGTATGTTTCGTGTTCCTGTCAGTCTCTTTGAACTCAAATTCTCAGAGACCCTCTTCTGAGACAGATCCTGCTTCTATGAGCTGGCAAGAAAGTTTCTAAGGCAGAAAGACTGAGAGCCATTTACTGGGCCTCAACCACGAGGCCAAGTGAAATGTTCGTATTGGTGTCAACGAGCAGATCATCAGCAACCCTTCCCTGATGAATTCCCAACACTAAAGCCTCTCTATCGCCCTTCAGGTCTTTGAACTGATGAACAGAAACCCATGGCTTCATTCTAAACAATGCCTTTTAGGTTTCCAATGAAACACTGATCCAGTACCAAACTCAACTTGTTACTTGGGATGTAGGTAAGGTACTTACTGAGCAATCATGAGGATATGAGTACTGATCTTCAGTACCCGTGTAAAAGCTGATCAAGGTGGTAAGTACCCTCAACCTTAGCCTTAGAGAGAGGCTGAGATTAGAGGCTTCTTTGGATTCACAGGCTACTCCAACTATACTGGCAAGCTTCAGGTTCAAAGAAAAGACTCTATCTTAGAAAATAAAGTACAGAGATCAACAGAATAAGATATAGATGTCAACATCTGACAACCTCATGCCTTTGTGTGCTCCTGGGCAGATTAGCTGGTTGCTAGCTTTGAATAGTATGTAACTTATTTGAGATGATTATTAGTTTGGGTAATAAAAAAAAGGTGTCAAGGCACTTGTAGGTCACTCTGGGATTCTGTGGAATTCACTTAAAAAGAACTGCTGTGCTAAGAAAATGGGTATAAAATGACTGAGTCAACCATACCATGAATGGGTGGAAAGGGGCTTCCTAACAGTGAAGTACCAACGAGGATCTGAAAGTAAACAACTAATGTCTTAGACCAGTTCCATTCAACAGGGATTCTTTACACAGCCTGAGATTAACTAATTCAAAGCTGCTCAGGGATGGCCATAAGCCTGGGCAAGGCGAGGACACAGTTCTCTCCATAAACAAAGCAGAACAACATTGTCTAATGACATCTTAACCATCCTCCATATTTACCATTCTCTCTCTGGTTTCATATGTAAACTAGCACTTCGTTGAAGAATGAGTATTAACAATCATTAATTCTACTTTCAATTTTCCTATTAACAAGCTACAATACCTTTGAAAGATCCACGAACCACATGCGAGTTTTAATTGTTTAATTATTCCATAGCTTTTGGTTCTTTATACAATGTGAGGCTCCATGGGGCATCAACCAAAACAAAAATGTACATAAAAGAAATCTTGCTTTTCCAATGGCTCAGGTCCCTTTGGGGAGACCAACAAGAAAAAAGCAGTGTAACAACAACAGCATGATAAGCTTCACACCAGAAATATGTACAGAGTATTGAGTGGGTAGAATATGACATAATTTTGCCCAAGGGAGACTGGGAATGTATCCAAGAGGAAGTGGCCCACTGAACCAAGATTTGGAGGAACTAGACAGAGTTCACCAGGCCAGTAGTGTGTACCCTAGAGAATGGAGGCTCTCCCATGCACAAGTCACTGCATGAGCAAGAGCAATGAGTAGGAAGACAGATGTTGTGAGGGGTTCAAACCTTCATGAGAACCAAGAGTCTGATGACCAAAGGCAGAGGACTCAATGTCTATCTTCTGCTCCCAGGTTTCTCAGCACACCTCAGGGTTTCTCTATATAATGATTGTTATCTCCCAGTACCTGTTAACTCTTAGCTTGTGTTTGTCTACTCTCAGGAGCAAGCTTTTTGTTTGTTTGTTTGCTTGTTTTTTGTTTTTGTTTTGTTTTTGTTTGTTTGTTTTTTGCCCATTGACCAAATAAATGGAAGTGCTGAGGGAACAAAGCCACAAAGGCAGCGACACATTGGACATGATAAAGACACAGCAAACTCAGTTTCTGAAGCAATCTCCACGAAGTATTCAGAATTTCCAGAGCGATTCCAAACATACATAGTAACTTTTCTGTCTCATTTCTCTACTGCCTTGTACTTCCTGTGGGCGGGACGGTTATTTCTAAAATACATGCACTGCATGCAGTGGCATCTTTTCCCTACATTGGGTTTCCTCTGACCTTTACTTGGTAGTGTCTGTTGTAAATCTAGTAATTTAATAACTGAGATGTTTACCTCCTGAGGGTTGAGACAGAATGAAGATGAAAGGTTTATACAGTAACTCCAGTATATTAAAGAGATGGACAGAACACTAAGAATCAAGATAGTAAGCTGGTTTTGGTGTTTAAATGAAAATAGAAAACTCAAAAATACAAATGAGAAATCAGCTATCAGTTGAGAACATAGTATGAAAGGGAAGAGGGTATTTATGGTAATTGGAAAAGACTTCATTTCCAGTGTAACAGCTGACTATAGTATACTGAAACTAACATCCAAGAGTCTCCTGAAAGATCAGAGTTGCAAAAGCAGTTGCTTCGCAGCCTGGGCTACACCTCACATGGGAGTCAGGACACTAAAGGATTAGAAATCTGAAAACAGGAATAAAAGTATTTGGAAAAATTGCTTGAAAGTTTTAAAGCATCTGTGTTTGAAACGCAGCTGCCTGTTTTCCCAGGCATAGAGAAGAGGGTCCTCTCACAGACTAAGAAGCAGATGCCCCACTGAACGGAGGCACTCCTTGAAAGCAGCCCTGTTTTGCTTAGGATCAGCCCTTACTGTTCCTCCTCCTCTAAGAAGAAGCATGCATGTGTTCACCTAATACGGGGATTTATCATAAGACTAAATTTTAGTCCATCTAACATGTATACTTAAAAGAATCCTTACATCTTTCAAATATTTTACACTAACTCATGGAAATTTAAAGTAGATTTCATACTCCTGCATTTTATTTCAAAATCAAGATAGGAAATGGGCAAAGATAATCCCGCTCTTGCTGAGAACTGTCCCCACCGCTCCCCTTTCCTAACTCTGACTTACCTGCTTCCTCTTGCTACCTCATTAGCTACACTTCATGACCTATGAGCTTATTGTTTTAAAGAGGATAGTTCACTAATGTCAAATAGAATTTTCAGTCATAATATAAACAATATTTTGAACAACATAGACTTTAGAGATGCAAAATATACAGGACAAAACCTAAGCATGGCCTAAGCAGAGACTAAACCAGAAGCAAGATCAAAATGACAGCCAATGGCCATGAGCCGTGGGAGTCTAAGATGCACACCAATAGACCATGGCTGCTTCAAGGGAGGTGTATCTGGGCTACTCAAAACTACCAATATGAGATGGACAAAAGAGCTGACCAGATGCTTTGCCAAACAAAACACACAGAAAAAAAGAAGCACTTGAAAAGGCTGTCTACATTGTTAGTCATTAGGAAATTAAAGCCACGCAAGGGTGCCACTACATATTTATTTTAAAAGTCGATTTAAAAGTCTGCCAAGTGTGTGTGTGTGTGTGTGTGTGTGTGTGTGTATGAGAGAGAATAATTTATTGAATTTAAAGTTTTTTAAAAAATATTGATCACATATCTGACATTCATAAAATCAGATACTACTGCATATTTGGCCAAGAGAAATGAAATCATATGTTTTATACAAAGGAATAGACATGGATTTTGAGAACAGTTTTGTCCATGATAGCCCCAATAGAGCCCGCAACTAGAAAATGTACAACAATAGGAAAAACTGCTATGATACATATAAATCACAACCAGACATTATAGGGTATGGTGGATGTATATAAATACTAAGTTTAAACCATTGCTTTATCAATGAGGACTTTCTCTTAGACTGCACAATGAGAAGTTTCTCTATTGCCAGCAGTAATTAATCTGAGCTACAATAAGATCAGATATTTTTCTGGAGAAACAACAGTCTCCTGGAATTAAAGAAGCTACTGGAGCACCTCCTGGGACCTCTAGACTCTTGAGGTGTACAAGAAATTGATCCCAGCATCTTCATACTGACAATATACAGAAACATGCAATGTAGACAATTTGGGGATGAATGATATGACTGACGTGAGACAAGCAACCTAGAAAACATGGATCTGAGGCTGTGAGAATCAGAATGGCTACCAGGGAAAGGATCTTATACTTATTAGTATTAGCTTCAACAAGTTCTGCAGCAAGCAGTGTTTACTGTACTCTATGTGCCCAAATCTCTTTAAAAAAAATCCAAACTTGTGACTTCCACCACAACAAAGTATCAAAAGAAAATGGAATAAAGCCTACTATGGCCACAGATGGATCTCATATATAAATAGTAGGGTCTGTAGCAAATGTGCTTGGTTTCCCTGTCCACATTGACTATGCCAATAGCTTGCTATGGCATAGCATAGCACTATGCCAATAGCACCTATGAGTTTGCCCTAGGGGCTTTCTTCTGTTGCATGGTGATGGACAGAGGAAGTAGAGTAAAGCTGATGGGAAATGAAACTCCACCAACAGAAGCACCTGAGGAAATATGGACAAATGTCACAGCTTCTCCATCCTCCACATAATACAAATCTGAAGCAATTGCCTCTTGTTCCCCAGGGGTATCTCCAATATAAACCACATACTAACCAGAGCAATAACCTCTACAGTCAACACTGTACTGTGCTTCTTCCCCCACTTACCTGGTTTTTCCAAGATCAATGCTAGAAACTATGAAGGCTCCGGAATGAATTTCTTCATTGACTTTTACTCTGAAGTTCTATACCTTGAAGATCAAATCTATGGCTCAATCCCTTCAAGATTTTCCTCTCATGAGCCTCCAATCCAATTGAACACATCTTCCTTCTGCTGCCCCCTCAGCACCAGCAGAAAATCACCTCAATAAGACTTCTTTTACTCTGCATTGTCATCCACGTGCTGATCTGGTTTTTACTTCCAGACACCTTCTCAAGCCGTATTATCTAAAGTAGTGACTTTCCAAGGATTTTCTCCTCAAAGTAATAATAACACCACCAAGTACTCACTGCAATCCCATGAAGTAGGTTCTATTATTATTGTTCTTATTCTGTAGAGGTGTCAACTACAACTCAGGATATTAAGTCATTTCCCCAAGGGCACTCCGCTAGTGAGTGGCATCAGGCTTTGAACTCCTCAGTCTTTCTAACCATTATCTTTGGCCCCTTTTCAAGAACTATTTTTAGGCTTTTTTTTTCCTTCTTGAAGAAAGAGCTTTAAAATACATGGATAAACAAATTAACTATGAATTATCATTTTTGCTTGACAATAATGAATTATGTTTTTAACTAAGATATAGAACTTGTGAAAATAAAATTTAGCTACTATGATAAACAGACTTATTTTTATAAAAGCCATTTGATGAATGAGTGAAATTGGTTTATATAATTTCAATTGAAATCAATACATTTGACTTACAGTATTGGACTCTCCAATTCAGAAGTAAGTAGAGATTTCGTTGTTGCTACTGCTGATATTGTTGTTGATGTTGTTGTTGCTGTTGTTGTTTGACTACTCCAAAATTATGTATTTAAAAGAATTTCATAAATTTTTTCATCACCTCTGGGTAGAATAGTCCAATGTTAGCCAATAACTCCTAATACACTAGACATATTTGGAGGCATTGGGTGGAGGAGTTGTTTGCTTTTTGTTTTGTAATTAATAATTATTAACAATAAGTTATGTGGCCGATGGTCTCCTCATAAGGAACAAATAAATTCCTCTGATATATTTAGCTAAAATACTGAAGGGTGTGACATCTGACCTCATGGGAATTACTCCTCATATAACTCATTTCACACTGTCCCTGTATGCCTTAGCTATAAAGATCACTTTTAAACAAAGTTCTATTTCTAATTTACATAAAACCCTCATAAGAATGATACTAGCTAACGTTTTCATTATCATTACAATAGCTATAGGCTCCTTGCTTTTTATAAGGGCTAATTTTAGAGAAATATATTGCAGATTTGTTTTTTTTCTTGGGCAACTTAAGTGCCTCTCAGAAGATTCATGATGCTTAGTAGGTCATCTTATCAAAGTGTCACTCCTATCCCAGTCACCAGGTGGTAGCTCTCCAATGTAGTCTTACACATTTTCATTGTTTTTCTAATGCTTAATACTTAAATATGAACTAGATCAGAAAGATTAGGAGGTATTTCAGGGATGCTTCCAACATAAAATTTGAACTCTTCAAACACATAAGCCAAAACCAAACTCCCGGTAAAATCTTCATAATTAAGAGAAAGCACTAAGGATTCCATCTCCATGAAATATGGAAAAGATGCCACCACTTAAAAGGAGGAACAAGCAAAGAAGAGAGCAATCTTGGCAATTAAGAGTAACTAAAGCTAGTTGTTAAACAGGAAACTTGGAAGAAAGTCATAGAAATTATAGAACAAAGAGATTATAAGAAAGAAAAACTATTTCTCCCATCCCCTGTTCCCCGCACATCTGAGAGGGTGATCCCCCCAGTATCCTCCCACCCTGGGGCATCTCTACAAGATTAGACACATCCTCTTCCACATAAGTGGGAGGGGCTTCAGACCAGCCCATGTTTGCTTTGGTTGGTAGTTTAGTCTCTGGGAGCTCCCAGGTTAGTTGACACTGTTGGTCTTCTTATGGGGTGGCCATTCCCTTCAACGCCTTCAGTCCTTTCCCTAATCTTGCATAGGGGTTCCTGACCTCCAGCAAATGCTTGGCTGTGAGTACCTACATCTGTCTCCTTCAGATTCTAGTAGAGCCTCTCAGAGGACATAGGAATGCTAGGCTCCTGTCTGCAAGCACAACATAGTATCAGTAATATTTTCAGGGATTGGTGCCCACCCTATGGAATAGATCCCATGTTGGGCTGGTCACTAGATGGCCATTCCTTCAGTCTCTAATCAACTTTTTGTCCCTACATTGCTTTTAACAGAAACAATTTGGAGTCAAATGTTTTGTAGGTGGGTTGAGATCCCATCCCTCCACTGGGGATCCTGTCTGATTACTGGAGGTGGTCTCTTCAGGTTCCATCCCCACTGTTGGACATTCCACATTGAGTCCTGGGAGCCTCCCCCATCCCAGGTCTCTGTGATCTTGTAGAGGTTTCCTGCATCCCCCGCAGCTGCATATTTTCACTCATTCTCTTGACCCTCTGAGCCTCTTTCCTGTCTCCCCCCATACCTGATCCTGTCACCCTTATCCCCTCCCCCTTCCCTCTCCCACCCATGATTATTTTGTTCCCCTTTCTTTTTCTTATTGAATATATTCTATATTTACATTTCATTTCCCTTTTTCTGGTTTCCTGCTCCCCAAAGGTCCCACATGCCCTTTTCTCTCCCTGTGTTCCCCTATCCACCCTTTCCCACTTCCCTGTTCTGGTATTCCCTTGATGCTTTGAGCCTTTCCAGAACCAGGGTTCACTCCTTCCTTCTTGTTGGACATCATTTGGTATGTGGATTGTGTCTTTGGTGTCCCAAGATTCTAGGCTAATATCCACTTAACAGTGAGTACATACAATGGGTATTCTTTTGAGACTGGGTTACCTAACTTAGTATGATGTTCTCCAGCTCCGTCCATTTTTTTAAGAATTTCATGAATTCATTGTTTCTAATGGCTGAATAGTACTCCATTGTGTATATATACCACATTTTTTGTATCAATTCTTCCGTTGAGGGACATCTGGGTTCTTTCCAGCTTCTGGCTATTATAAATAAGGCTGCTATGAACATAGTGGAACATGTATCCTTATTGCATGCTGGGGAATCTTCTGGGTATATGCCCAGGAGGGGTATGGCTGGGTTCTCTGGAAGGCTCATGTCCGGTTTTCTGAGGAACTGACAGACTGATTTCCAGAGTGGTTGTACCAGCTTGCAATCCTACCAGCAGTGGAGGAGTGTTTCTCTTTCTCCACATCTTCGCCAACACCTGCTGTTTCCTGTGTCTTTAATCTTAGCCATTCTGATTGGTGTGAGGTGAAATCTCAGGGTTGTTTTGATTTGCATTTCCCTAATGACTAATGATGTTGAACATTTTTTAAGGTGTTTCTCAGCCATCTGAATTTCTTCAGGTGAAAAGTCTTTTTTCGCTCTGTACCCCATTTTTGGATAGGGTTATTTGGTTTTTCGGAGTCTAACTTCTTGAGTTCTTTGTATACATTGGATATTAGCCCTCTGTCAGATGTAGGGTTGGTGAAGATCTTTTCCCAATTTGTTGGTTGCCGATTTGTCCTTTTGACAGTGTCTTTTGCCTTGCAGAAACTTTGTAATTTTATAAGGTCCCATTTGTCTATTCTTGATCTTAGAACATAAGCTATTGGTGCTCTGTTCAGGAACTTTCCCCCTGAGCCAATGTGTACTCTTTGTTTGGTAGTTTAGTCCTTGGGAGCTCTGGGGTGTCTGGTTGGGTATTATTGTTGTTCTTCTTATGGGGTTGAAAACTCCTTCAGCTCCTACAGTCCTTGCCCTAACTTCTCCACATTTAGGGAGTGAAGTCTATAGACCCTGAAATGGATTGTTAGGAAGTAAGTAGTTTATTGTAAGAGTTCTTAAAACCATGAACAGATGGACAACAGGAAGCAGCCACTCTGAGAAAGAGGTCAGGCCCCAACATCACAGACAGACTACATGGGAGTGTTTCTAAAAGGTGGAATTGGATCCCTGTGGTAGAAGTGGGAGTTCCCTCTTACACCTTTCTGAAGACATGAGTGGTTTCACAGAGAAGCCTGTTGCCAGACTCTCTTGTTCCCAGGCCTGAGGCAGAATGTTTTGTGTGACCACCAATACCCTATTTATGTAAACTTCAACTGAGTAATCTCCTAGCACCTGTGGGTGAAGAGGGAAATGCTGCTTCATGTATATGGCATAAGCAATAGCTGTATTTTTACCATCATCTTCTTATATTTGGTGTCATAAACATGTGAGATATACATATATGTATATACTATTTCTCTTTCACTTTTTAATGGTTATTTTATTTATTTACATTTCAAATGTTTATATATATACATACATACATACATACACACATTTGGATGTGGAATTATATATGCTGTTACTTTGATTAAAATATGTAAATAAATCTACAGAAGAGAAATTAGTTTTAAATGAATGACATCTTTTGAAGGCAGGATTTCTCTCCTGGGAATGTTGACCTTTTTGTAATACCTGTTAGGACCATTTCCCTCTTGATATTAACTTAGAGCTAATGTGGTTATCACAGTTTGTATTATCTTCCAGATGTGACTCTTATGGATATGATCTATGGGAAATGCTGTAGAAATTTGATATTTTTCAAGACAATTCTTGCAACCACAAGCATCACAACTCAAGTACAGCATGGTAATTTAAGGAAAATGCAAATAAATGCATACACACAAACATACATATACACACATACACACATATACACACGTGCATAGACGTATAGTCACATATACACATATACACACATGAACACACATGCATAAACATACATTCACATATACACACATACACACATCCATATATACATACATACATTCATACATACATTAAACCATACACACAGATTAAAAATACAAATAGAGGACATATATAGATACATATATACACACTCATACATAGACATACACACACAGACACAAACATGCACATAAATACACACAAACATGCACATAAATACACATATACATATATACACACAAATAAATACATATATACACATATATGTACACATATACACATATAAATATATGCATGCACATAGATACACACATACATAGACATACTCACAGATATATACACATACACACTCATACACACATACATAGACATTCAGATAGATACACATGTGTACACATACACACATACATAGACATATTCACAGATATATACACATACAGACATTTATAGATATATGTACATATAAATACACATATATACACACATACATAGACATACAAACAACACAAACATATACATATATACATAAACACATATACACACATACATAGACATACACAGAAAAACAAACATACTTATATATTCACATAAACCCATATACACACACATACATAGATACATAGACATACACACAGACACAAACATACCCACTCATACACAAACATATACATGCATAATAGACATATACACAGACACATTTACATACACACATATGCACATACATATGCACACATGCAGAAATACACACACACCTATGAGCAAGAGAGAGAGAATACTGTGATCAAAAGCATGTTGGGGAGGAAAGGATGTATTCCAATTTACAGTTTACCATCCATCATGCAGGGGAGCCAAGGCACAACAAAAAACAAGACAGAGACCTGGAGTCAGGAAATGAATCAGAATTCATGAACCAATGCTGCTTGCTGTTTGGCCCCTTGTGTCTTATTCCTTGTGGCTTGCTCAGCCTACCTTCTTGTATAACCTTTTGGGTTTTATATTCAGGGTATATATAGGGTTATATACTCTAACCCTGAATCTGACTTTGTCTTACCCTAAGCCTAAGACTAACCCACCCTGCCCAGGGACAGAACTGCTAAAATGGTTTGGGCTCTCCCACATCAATTATTAATCAAGAAAACTCCCCACAGAGTTGCCTATGAGACATTGTGATCAGGATATTTGCTCAGTTGAGGAGGTCCCCCCTTTACTGAATGACTTCAACTTATATCAGGTGTCAGGTTGATCAGGGAGCAGGGGAATTGCCTGCATATATTGGTTAAGTATCCAGGACCTCAAGGCCTATCATTTCTCCTATCAGACTCAGGTAGCATGACTGACAGTATCTGATGTGTAGTTTTCCCAGAATAGTAACTAATAAGCATCCCCACAAAGTGGCTCATGAACCGTTTCATATTAGAGAGGCTGTGAGGTTCACAGTTTACTGGTTAGAGGCTGGGTCTACATTCAGAGTCACCTTGTCTTGACTTTCTAATAAGCGAACTTCAGGCTACAGTGATGGAGCTTCTAGGGACGTGCCAGCATTAGGTATAAGAAAATATCAATAACTGAACAGGAGCAGTGAGGAATTCCCATAAGCATGTTAAATTCTTTGTTCATATACAAAGTGACAGTAATGAAACACTCAAAGAACAAGTGTGTGAGTTCCAGAAAGTTTCACTGTGTGTCAAACAGACCAGAAATTAGTTAAGGAAAAGCCTTCAAGAAAGAGCTACATCTGAGTTATAGACATGTACACTGCCTACGTGAGAAACATTTCAGAGTTTATAGGCTACTCAAAGCACTATTTTGATTAATTATTCTCACCCTCACATGAATAAGAAAACGAACAGGAAAATGAAACACTATATCATGGTTAGGACAGCGATAGAATTGCAAGTGTTTGATTCCAGACCTATGTCTGCTTTTTTAATGATATGGTCCAATGAACAGATAAACTAGGAAGAGAACGCAGACGCCACTGTAAATGAGTGTAAAACACAAAAACCAAACAAGTAGGAACTGATTGGAGCCGACCAGAGTGCCGCTCCAGTGGACGCACAGCAGCGCTTAGCACTGGAGGGTCTGGGGGGAAGGAGCCTGGCCTCGATATCAATCACTTCATGGCTTACTCACCAGACACAAAGACGTGGAAGCTCTAGTTCTACTGTCTATCAACAGTACAGGAAAAGGGCCTTTGTTTCCTCATCTACAAAATGGGACGACTGCTTTCAAAATATGCCACAAGGTCCCAATGGCATGTGTCTTACATTTTTAAACTGAGCCTTTTGTTTAGTTTTGTTTGACTTTTCATGACTGGAGCACAGTGCTATCAGAGGTGTGTGAAATAACAGTAGGTGGCTGTTGGTCAGAAAACACCTGGTCCAAGCCATCAGTTAAAACAGCCACCTGCATACGCAGCCCTGGCCCTTACTCACCGAGCTCTTGACAGATGCTTCAGTGGTTTTATTTTGGCCAGCTCAAACCAGCCAGAACGGTTTGTGCAGCTCCACAAAGCAAGCTGTGTTTGGCCTGTGCATTTTGGCATCCTGGACCACGGGAACTTAGTGGGGAGAGAGGAAAGGAGGAGGGAGGATGGAAAAGTACCCGGCAGTACCACTTAAATCCAGCTTCCTGCTGACTCTTGCTGACTCTGAGTCACCAACAGCATGCCTTCCCTCCCCTGCGGCCGTCCGCCCATTAGGCCAGCAGCTCTCCTGTGCTAACTTCCCTCACTTGCTCCCACACGTGTGCTCAAGGTGGAGGCAACACTAATGAGGAATCTCAAGGCAGCTGCTGCTGCAGCCATTTCCTCCCCGGCTGTCAGAAGGAGGCTTGCAGCCCTCTCACCTGCAGGGCACACTTGGCCGCATCCCCTCACAGTTTATCCTTCAGATGAAGGCTTCCCTCATTTCCGGGATGCAAAGCCTTCCCATAGGATGAGACTCTCCCGATGAGCTCTAGGCTAGGCTCTTAGAAAATGGTGGCGAAAGATCTGCTTCCTAGCTGAAGCAGAGAGCCTAGAAGCTTGCTTTGGGGATAGGTACCGGGCACCTGTGTTGTGGGAAATCTGAATACACTTGATGTGACCACCAAGAGGAAAAAGATGACTGACTATCTCTAATAGTTACTGCTTATCCTGTTCTACCCAATGCATTGAATCTAGTTTCCAAAGCAACCCTGACTTCGGGCTCAGCGTACAGAGCGAACCTAAGCAATCAATCACAACACGTGATTGAAGCACAGAATCCTGGAGTGTGACTACGACCAGGTGGGGCTCACGGGCTCTGTGGACGGAGCACCTTAGGTCATTTGGCTGATTAGGCTGTTTGGGAACAGGGCACCAGTCCGTGCTTTTCAGTGCTCCGGGTCGACACTCTAAAGCTCAGCTGAGGTTTCTTAAGTGATTACTTCGGGAAAGGAAGGAAGGCATTGTTGCCAAGGGAACTGCAGAATCTGAGGAACCAGACCACTCTATTGTGGGTTAGAACCATGTCTCCCCAAAAGATAGCCTGAGTTCTAATTTCTTGACCCATTACTATTACCTAATTTAGGTATTAGGTCTTATCTGTTAAAATCAGGTTGGAGAATGTCTTAAAGTCCATGTGAATGGTATCCCAATGAGGAAAATTGAAATGTAGATGTTTGAATAAACAAAGGCACAAGAAGTCTAAGGAAAGGTGCAGACCGACCGAGATTAAAGTCTTGTTTCCATAAACCAAACTACACCAAGAATTTTGAAGCCACCAAAATCTGGAAGAAACAGGAAGGAATTGCTAAAGTATGGCCTTTCCTCTTAAATTATTGATGACCTCTTCCTCTTTAATTTTTATTATTCTCTCTCTCTCTCTCTCTCTCTCTCTCTCTCTGTGTGTGTGTGTGTGTGTGTGTGTGTGTGTGTGTGTGTAGATGTATGTAGACTGCTAAGCACCTTTGCTATTACTCATACATAGTCATACACAGGGCTGGCTGGCCACTTGATATTGTACACCCTATGCAGGAGTTTGGAAAAAAAATTCTTTCTCAGCAGATTGACCATCATTACCCACTGACCATCTAAGAGTAGGACTTCATGGAATGTTTTCTGTCCTCATCAGCATGGTAACTAGTGGTGTTCTTATATGCATCTTGTTCAGGCAACCATTCTGCTAGGAGTTTGTGGGCATTTCTCCTGATATGTCTGGGTGACCCTGCTAATGGGATGCATCCATGTCCTCTAGCTCATACAGTATTTCTGTCCCCTTTTCTTGGATGTTCCCTAAGCCTTAGGTACAGGGGTGATATAGCAGATGAATCAAATACCCAGGAACACTTATCCTCTCCATTTTGATGAGTTACGGATACAATCTCCATGTATTGGTAAAGGAAGCTTGTCTGACAAGAGGTGGTATAAGCTATACTATCTGTTGTTATAACTATTTAGAATACACTTAAATTAGTTTTGGAAAATGGCTGTGGTAGTTTGTCCCCTGGGGCTATGACATTTCCAGCCTTGGGTAGTTGGTTATTTTACAGTTCCAAGAATGAATTTTTCCCACTGAGTGGGCCTTCTATCTAGTTAGATAGCTTTTGGTTACTCCAAGAGGAATAATGCTACTACTGTAGGATTGGACATGCATAGCCAGTCTAGTCACTACTGAGTTTCACGAGGTACACAGCTGGGTAGGAATACCAGTTGCTCCCTGTGTCTTGGCAGCTTATAGACCTCCTTCAGATACCATGAGAGCCAGTCTTGTAGGAGGAGGCTTCCAGATGAGTTCCAGCTTGACTTCTCTATATCCTGTGTCTGAAGTGCGTGGAGTCTTCAATATGGTAATGTACATATTCTAAGAAGAGAAACGTGGCTGTTACATTATACTTTTGAGCTCAGCATAATCTATCATTTAAAGGATCTAAAAGGGGATTTTACTAACAATATTTGAAAACCTACCATGTTGGCCCAACTGAACATCAGCTATTTTCAGATATATCCTGAAGTACTGTTGATACCACATTTGAACCCGCAATTTGATTTTCATCTTTACACATTGTCCACTTTTCACTTAGCCGAATATCCAACCATGAAACTCACCTTGAATTTGACCTATTCTGCAAAGAGATGCCTCAGATGACTTTTATGGGATGTAAGATCTTTTCCTTTTGAATCAAAATTTAATTGTGAGCTTAGGGCTTAGAGCATCTGCCTTACTCAATACTGTATTCTATATTCTAGCCTCATGTAAAATGATAAAGAATCGATCATACCTTGCATTGTGGGCTTAATGGTTTATTCATTTTGGGACCCAAATCTCACCAAATGCTTTATAGACTATGTTTCATATAGCAGTTGATATCCAATGGGCATGCCGGTGGAAATATTTTACAAAGGGTCCTATTCATTGTGGTTAAGCATGTTGCATAGGTGTGAATGTCTTTTACTGTCTTATGTAAACTTCTGTGTATTATTCATATATATATTTATATATATCAATGATCTGAATTTAGATTTTCATAATACAAAGGACAGGGGCACAAGGAATAAGAATTTGCTGAGTGAACAAGAAGTCATAACTCTCCTGGGAAATCCAGTGCATGAGGTGACAAAAGGAAGGGAAGAAAAGACAAAATCCAAATATGTTTCTCTAAATGTGCTGTCTTGGGGCTGAGCATTGGCTTAGTGGTTAAAAGCACATACTACACTTGATGAAGACCTGGGTTTAGTTCCCAGAACCCACTTTTGCCACCTCACAACCTCACTCCAGCTGCCAGGAATCCAGTATCCTCTTAGCACACTGAAGGTAGCTGTGCTCATGTGAATGTATCTCCTGCCTATACATAGGTTAGAAACGAAACCTCTATTGTAATCTTGTTTCATTAAGTAATGTAAAAGGGGAGAGAATGGAGTACTTTGAAGCTACTAAGCAGTTCTTATTCAGTGTGCTTCCTTTGCTAGAGACATACTCAAAATACTAATCATAAGTTATCTTATATAAGAAAATAATTTGGTGCATTACAAATACCAGTTCATATTATCAACTATGATTTGTTTTATAATATAATGATAAAAAGTACAAATTTTACATACTTTTGACTAGATATTGATTGCAAACACAGATACCATTTTTCCTACAAATATATATTGTCCAAATAGGTTTGCATGGCCTATTTGTGGCTAGAGGATTGCTTGGGTGTTTTTTTCCTCATTTTGAAAAATAACAGACATATTTTATTCCATTTCTGTAATTAATTATTACCACTTGAATAAAGCTATTCTAGAAAAATAATAATTCAAGAAGTAAACCCATTGGACCTGAATTTGATAGTATTTTTACTATACTATTATTATTATATTAGGATACATGTATCAGTACACATGTGAAGTTCAAAAGTTACCTTTGTGGCATTGGTTCTATCCCTTCACGTCTACATACTTTCCAGGGATCCAACTTGCATCATCAGATTTGTATTATAGATTAGCCAACACCATTATCTGCTGTGCCATCTCACCAGCACTATTGGATTCTTTAATCTAGCTAGCTGGAGCTTTAACTCTAGTAAGTTTTGCTTTCCATGCTTTAGGAGACAGTCTTGATGCCGAGTGTAGGAGACTGCCAGGGTGGTGAGGAGGGAGTGGGTGGGTAGGTAGCAGAGCATCCTCATAGAAGCAGGGGGGAATACAGGGTTTGTGGAGGGGAAACCAGAAAAGGCAATAAGATTTGAAGTGTAAATAAATAAACTATCCAATAAAAATATAAAAAAGAGACAGTCTTATGATCAGAAAAGATACTGGCTTTAGGTTCTTAGATGAACTTCCAGGACATTTTTACTTTTGGCTTCACTCTGCAGACTGCTCAACCACTTTAAGATCCTATGGCCACCTTTATTATTTGTTGAAGGTTACAAGGACTTGTGGGCATCCTTATTTTGATCATCTATGTCATTGACCCATCCATGGAAATCTACTGAATTAATAATCTTTTTTAGCCCAAAGAAGCTTGCCATATAGCAATATCCCCAAGGCAGCAAAGGATCTTGGCATAATCGTGGAATAATATGAACAACTTAAAAATAATCAGAAAATATAATTGCCTCAGATCCTCTCATTTTCAGATACCTAGTTAGAGCAGATGTTCTGTCACCTGCAGATAATGAATGATGCATCACAAGGCCCACTGATAAGGAGAACACTGTTTCTCACCACACAGGAAAGCGGGCCTGTTCTAGCTAATTGCCTAACAGTAGTGTTTTCCAGGTATTAGCAGAACTCTTCACTTAGTCATCGAATGGTCCTCATCAGGTTACCTTGTCCTGGTGCTGGTCTATTTTCATGAGTCTTCCTTCGTCACTAACACCTTTTCATCCTCCTTAATATCTCCAAATGCATCACTTCACTCCAGTGACATAAAACACAAGCCATCTAAAAATGATCCTCTGCTGTTTCCCACTCATCCAACAGAGAGTGAAGTTGCCATTTATGGACACTTGCTGTTGCCATGTTTTTCAGAAAGTTTGCCATTCCACAAGCTGTTTTTAGCCCCCGTACCCACGACACTTCTACAGGCATTTAGTATTTCTTGAGCTGATGCTTTTCCAAGGCAGTACCTCCGCCTCCTCATTGAATCATGCGGGCTGTCTCTTAATCAAATGATATTTTTTGAAGTGTTTCCTCACTGGAGCCCACAAGGTTGTTTCTCATTTTCCCCCCACACCTGCTTTGTACACTAACTGAAGGAGAACTACTTGCAGGCTTTATTGTCCTTTTTGGAATAGAAATATGATATCTGTCATTTTCCCATTCTCCACAATCTGGCCCAACAGTTGAAAGTGACTAAAAATATCAACTAATAAACTGTTATTTTCTTGCTCCCTAGAAAATGATATATTCTCTGTTTGTATCTTGTGTTCTGTGAAATATGAGCCAGATTCAAAAAAATAATTAAAAAAAAAACTGTGATGCAGTAAAATAGCTTGAAAAAATTAGCAGCAGAGAAGTAGAATTGAATCCCATTTAATAGTGTGACTTTGGGAAAATAAGAGTTGTGAGGTATTAGACAATAGAGTTCAGGGTGAAATGAGGCATTGCATTGTATGTTACAGTGAGCATGCTGTGTGATGTGTAGATACTAGAGAATAAAAAATGTCTTGCTTTAGAGAAATAATGTGACTCTGACAAGGTGGGCTACATAGGAATCTGGGCTGAAGCGTCACCAACCACTTCATCAATAAGATAAAATTAATGGTAAAGTCATGTTTCTCTGAAGAAAGTTTTGGTTGAAGTTGAAAATCTAGGAAATTTGTTAGAGAGCAGAAGGTGAAGTCTCTCATACTCATGCAACTAACAAAAAAAAATACAGTGACAAGGCCCAGCTCAGCCGCTCATTCAGAAAGGAGAAACTGAAGGCCTGAGATGAGGGGTGACAAGGTCATGGGAGATGGTAGATACAAGAGGAAATACCTCCGCACCATCATAGAGACTTTGACTTAGTTAGCCAAGGCCATTTACGGGGCTTTACTTTAAAAAATAAAAACGAGAAAAATTTCAGTCACAAAGAAGAACTCAGTCTTGTTGTCTGTTATAAAGAGTACCAATGTTTATGAGTCTAACATTTTTCACAAGTTCTAAAAGAATACCTTAGCTTTGGTGGTTTGTTGTACAATGCTTATGAACATGAAGAAGGGGAGAGAGAATTCTCCAGCTGAGGTTACACAACGGGAGGAACATGAGTGAGACTAAAATAGTCTATTTGTATGGGTTTCAGAATGGGAGAAGAGCATGGAAATGCTTGTTTCTTCGTTTGGGGAAAAAATGCCAAGGTTGGGAGTTACCCTCTTCTGAAGTGCCATTCATGCTAGATCGGGTCTCACAAGCTGGTCTCTGAAGCCATGGAATAAATGTTTTTTACTTATGGGGTATATCACCATATAGGTGTGCTATGACTTTTGGACTCTGAATCATTGTAGCAAGGTAAACAAATGGGCATAATATGTGTCCGTGAAATATTTTCAAAGCCGAACGCAAATTAAAGCATGAAAGCAGCTTTTAAATAAAATTCCATCTTAGGACAATCAGAGTGACTGCCATCAAGAAAAGAAGGACAATTATTCTAGGCTTTTTTCTGTGACAAATACCTGACACGAAATGATTTTAAGAAGGACGGCTTTGCTCTGACTTACACTTTCTACCGTGATGGGAAAGGCATAGGAGAACCGCAAGACTGGCTACGCAATAACCTGATCACTATTAGGAGTTCAGGAGCAGTGTCTGCTTTAGCTGGCAAGGGGGAAGATGAGTGAGGAACAGCAGCCTCAGAGGAGAGTTGTTCTAAGGGAAGCCATGCAGTTTAGAAAGAACAATTGGGCTACAGAGGATAGGTTGGAGAGGGGAGAGGGAATTAATGTAATATATTTTAATTTAGTATATAAAAATTCTAAAACAAAAAGTCACTATATCCATATTTATAAAACACATAACCTGAGCCCCCATCCCCATAAGGAGAAACAGTTGTGTGTTGTATTTTTCCATCATTAGCACTGGCTCAAGCAACAGAAACCGTGATCATTAGTACTCTGCCCCTTACTTGTCGCCTGCTTTCACCCGTATCATTGTCATAGTCTTCTTTCTAACAGCCCCCTTTCTATTATCACTTCGATCCCACTATTATTCATTACTCCATAATAAAAGCTAAAAGAATTGATATTGAAATTCCAAGTTGCCCTTTAAATAAAATCCTTCAACTGTTTTCCATTGGTTAAATAAAAGTTCAAATTCTTGACCATGCATTGCAAACCCTGAGAGATCTGTCACCTTCCTAGCTTTCAAGTGTCACACAATGTGATGACCTGAGCCCGCTTCACTTATAGTTCCTTACTCTCTGTCATTTCCTAGGACTAAGAATACAGACTTTAGGCTTTTTTCCCCTTGACCTGAAAAAGATATTCCCAGCTTTCCCTGGACACTTCATGTACTGACATGCTTTCATCTGTTGACTTAATATGCAGTATTACATTTGAAAGAACATCTCCTGTATGTAGTCATTCTCCTTAACACAGCCTTGGTAACCCCCTAAGATGACATACAGCCACATTTGGGAGTTTCATGACCAATGAGCACTAAACCTGGCATATCATACCTGAATTCAGTGCTCACTTTCTAATGGGATGTGAAAGTACAAAAAAATTATATTGACAATTATAAAACAATCCAATGTTTTATTGCCATTTGACCATGAAATTTGTTTAGTCCCTCTAACTAATTTAATCTTAATATGTCAGATAGATTTCATCTTAGCTTACTAGATAATGATGCTGAATTTCTCAAAGGCTGAATAAATTATATGAAATCCTATAACAGTAAGTATAAAATCTTTATTCCATAGCCTCTCAACTGATATGTGCTGCTCTGTTAAGTAGAATCACATAAGAACCTATTCACCCAGGAAGCTCCAGTGTGCTGTGACTTCTGATATAGTTCTATAAAGCCTTGTTATTGTACAGACTAGTAGAAGACACAAAGTGATAATAATAACTGCTGAAGGTAGGAAGAAGCATGGTCCAATAAAGTAGTGTTGAGAGAGGGAAATTCTCATCCAGAGTCATCAAAGAAACTACATTCATTTCCCAAGGCTACTAGGACAAAATTATCAGAAAATCAGGTATAATAAAACAAAACAATAGAAATGCACTCTCTTGTCCTCCTGGTTATTATTCTTCTAAGGGCCTTGATAGGAACCCTCTCTTTCTCTTCCCAGCTTCCATCTGTGATCAGCAGTGTTGACAGCATTTCTTGGCATGTAGCTGCATCACACTGTCCTCTGCCTTTGTCAACATGTGTCATAAGCTCTCCATGCTTCTATGTTCCTGTTTTCTTATAAAGACATTAATCATATCAAAGTAGGACCCTTCTAATTTTATGGTCTAATATTCTAGTCTTCTTTTCATTTGTATTGTATTCTCAATTAAGATCTCATTCAAGGAACCAGAGGTTAAAACTGCAGTTTATTGTTTTTTGGGGAAACACAATTTAAAACATAACAGAGAGCTGTCACAACAGAGTAATAAGGATGCTATCATGAGAGCAGCGAGTATGAAAACAGCATGATATACTTTTATCAATGGAGCTGTTGCTATAACGAAGCTGGCTAATAGCCTCTACATCCTAGTGAATGTGGATGTAATATACATTTAACAAAGGTTGTATTCTCACTATGTAGATCACTAAAAGCTGTGTGGCTCCATTATCAGTTGTTGTAGAACAAAGGACTCTTTGGGAGAAGTGTTCTTTTTTCAATCAATAATCAAAGTACATTATCCAAGCCGTTCAGGGAAGGAAGTATGAAATCTTTACTTTCATCGCATCTGCTAAAGTCCCCATTGGTGAAAAATAGACACAACCAAGCAAGGTAGGTACTCTGGCCACTTTAGTGGAAGATATATGTCAAAGGAAACAACAATTATCCTATAGTTTATCAATGTTGTCACCAAATGCCCACTCGCTGAATCTGAACCTGTGATACTTTCTTGGATACTCAGAAGTAAAGACCCTGACCTGGACTTTCTCATAGAAGCTTTCATAAAACGGTTTCTCTTAATGGAACCTTTAATTGTATAATTTAACAATTACATAACTTAGGACAAATATATCTCAGGAATGTAATCATGGTGAAAAATTTCAAAATAAATTGAAATGAACATTCTCAAGTACTTAAACTGCTCATTTTATTTTCATTGGTTGTCAAAGTAGACCGCACCCACATAATATTCTTAGGAAGGACAGTCTAGCAAAACAATGTTCCAGGAAATCAAAACAAAGAAGAAATTTCCTTTTCTGATGTCACTAAGAAAGTGAGCCAAAGAATAAGACTCAGGTCAAAACACTTGGGTGCCAGAAAACAAACAAAACTACATTCAGAGGCTTGAAGAAGAGTTTATGGGTGTTTCACACCAGCTGAAATACAGACTCGTGGACACATGTTTTGAGTAACATACAAAACAAATTTTAGTTTTGTTGAAATAATCCATTCTATTCCGGGCAGAAATGTATTAGTGTAAGGTGATGACAGCACAGAGCTTTAGTGGGGAAGTTCTCTGTCGATATGAAAGGCATCTAGGACCCTGATACTTTCTAGCATCTTCAGAAGCAAAGGTCCTGACCTGGACTTTCTTGTAGAAGCTTCCATAGAAGGATTTCACTCAATGACATCTTCAATTATGTTATTTGCATATTATATTAATGTGAATATATTAATATATTATATTATACATTAATATATTGCACTTTATGAAATGTGTCACTGAGGACCTGGCACTTAAGTGAGTTCACATGTCCTTTCAGTGATAAGCATGCTTCTTTCAGTCAAATGTGTACAAGTTTTTTTTGTTGTTTTATTGTTTGTTTGTTTAGTTTTCAAGCAATCCGTTAAGATAAATTAGGAAAATGGGCCATGAAACTGTAGTATCTGAGAAACCCTGAAGCTATTGAAAATTTACCCTTAGCAAGTAAAATATTTAAAAGATTGGAAAGGACCCATTTTATGTTTCCAGGAGACAGCCTAAACATTATGCTACAAATCAAATTGTGGAAAGTTAACTTGTGAGTTTCTTAAAAGCTCAAACTGTGTAGAAAAGGGGAGTAGGTCTCAAAAGGATACTTTGGTTGGGAACTTGCATTCACAGAAGTCAAAATCTGACATCTCTAAAGAATGGCATAATCACTATATAATATGCATGATATATTATATATGTATTAAATATATTTAATGTAAACTGAAAGTGGTGCTATGTATCTATAACCCCAGTGTGTCTAGAGAGTGTGGCCCAGACAGACAGATCCCTGGAGCTTATTGTTAGATATCCTAGTCATGCTGCTGAGTACCAAGTTCACTTAGAGTATCTGTCCCAAAACCAAAAGTGTAAATAATAAAGAAAGACACCTGGCATTCAACTATGACCTCCAAATGCTTGTGCACACATGTATATGTACACAAACACATATACTACATACACACATGCGCACATTTATACACACACAAAAAGAAAAATTATATAAAGATTACAAACCTAAAATAACCTAGACTTGTCATTTTCAGTTTTAAAATTTTTATATGCCTCTAAAGGAAAGATTTGCAGATAACTCTTGATCTGTAAGAAATAGCTCCTTACCACTTACAAGATTTACAATTCAGAGGCCCTCTCTTTAAGATGTGGTCATTTTTCATTCTGAGTATAGAATTAGACTTGATGACTAAGTCTACATTTAAAATTGGGATTCTTTATTTCCGACTGCTCTAGAATATCTCTTCCTCATCAGGGAAGTTACACTAGGTTAGCATATCTTATTGTGGAGACTGAAATAATACCAATTTGTAGAATGTTCTGTGCTTTCACTCTGCTCCAACCCCACAACTCCCTGAGAGCTAAGTAGCTCATATTTCTCCATCTGGTTTTAATTTTAATGTCAGCTCCTTAGAGTAAACTTGACTAATTTATCAGGTTAGGATCAGAGTTCTTTTAAACACTTATCTACCTCAGATTCCATGAGAGGCTGGAATCATTTCTCATCATGTCCATCTTTAACATACAGCACCGCGTTCTATAAATAGCAGATGGTCAGTGAATGGCTATTATGTAAATAAACAAACTATTTGGAATATATTAAATTAAATTAATAATCCTGTAAGAAATAATTATTCCTAATAATCTTTAGTGTCATTCAGAACCTTTAGTACATAAAAAAAACATGGAAAGAAGAGCTATTGGCATTTGTTCAACACTTAGTGTGCTAGTAAAATGAATTTTAACTTTCTCAGAATCTGTGCCATTCATATATATATATATATATATATATATATATATATATATTGGTTTTTCGAGACAGGGTTTCTCTGTGTAGCCCTGGCTGTCCTGGAACTCACTCTGTAGAACAGGCTAGCCTCAAACTCAGAAATACACCTGCCTCTGCCTCCCAAGTGCTGGGATTAAAGGCATGCACCACCACTGCCCAGCTATTATGCTATTATGCAGTTCTTAACACTCTTGCTATATCCATAATGCCATCACATGGTTGATTATTAAATCCTGTTTGGGCAGAGCTCCTGGGACTAGAGTTCTATGGCTGGAATTTTAGGAAACACTTCCGGAGAGCAGCACTTCCACACTTCCTCACTTTAAAGCCTATTGACGAGCCTTTAATCCCAGCATTTAGGAGGCAGAGGCAGGCAGATTTCTGAGTTTGAGGCCAGCCTGGTCTACAGAATGAGTTCCTGGACAGCCAGGCCTATACAGAGAAACCTTGTCTCGAAACCCACCCCCCCCCAAAAAAAAAAGAATTTTAAGGCCTGGTGGTGGTGGCACATGCCTGTAATCCCAGCACTTTGGAGACAGAGGCAGGTGGATTTCTAAGTTCGAGGCCATCCTGGTCTACAAAGTGAGTTCCAGGACAGCCAGGGCTACACAGGGAAACCCTGTCTCAGCAAAGAAAGCCTATTGACAAAAAGAGTAAATGGAATGAGGTGGATACAAAGAAACCATGGTGGCTTCAACTTAAATATTCACTGGCTTGATTCATAATCCTAAAACCTTCACTTGGGTTGTTTTGTCAGTAATAGAAAGGATGGTATCTGCCCTACTGGCCCCATAGTGTTCTCATTAGAAAAGAAAGGACTAAATCATTTGACTTTGCCTCTTCCAGTTTCGAATATTATAGTAAAAATAAAGTCAATGTAAAGGTAAGAAAAACTATTAAAGACAAAAGAAGTCTCCCTAGTGAACAAGAAGATGGGGAGGAAGATGAAAATGAAAAAGAAGAAGGAGAGAAAGGAAGGGAGGGGAGGGGAGAAAGAGGATAAGAGAGAGAGAGAGAGAGAGAGAGAGAGAGAGAGAGAGAGAGAGAGAGAGAGAGAGAAAAGGGTAGAGGAGAGGAGGAATGGGAAGAGGAGACAGATGTCCCAGCATTGAATGTTTCCTTATTGAACATGTCTTTTCCAACCATTGAGTCTCATACACTATATTTTATCATCTTCTTTCCCATCCCATTATTACTCTTAAACCCTCCTCACTCCTAGTAATATCCATTGTCTGCCTTTAAAATATAAAAACGAAACAAAAATTAAAACAAAAAATAAAGAAAAGAAAAAAATTAGAAATCTTGTAGAAGTGTGGAGTCTAATTTCTGTTGGTCGTATACTCCTGAGTATAAGGCCTGACCTGGAGTGTGGTTGATATACTCAATGTCACTCAGTGCTGGGTGTACATCTGTTAACTTGACAAACATTAGAGCAGTGGTTCTCAAATTTCATAATGCTGTAACTCTTTAATGAAGTTCCTCATTTTTTGGTGACCCCTCCAGTCACAAAATTATTCCAATGCTACATCATAACTGTAATTTTGTTACTGTTATTAGCCATAATGTGAAGATCTGATATATAGATTGGGACTCCTATGGGTGGTGACAACCCACAAGTTGACAGGTGGTGTATTAGAGTCATTTGGGAAGAGGAAATCTCAATTGACAAAATAACCTCCCCAGACTACCCTGTTGAAAAGCAAGCCCATAGTGCATTATCTTGATTAAGGATTGACGGGGAAGGGCCCAGTTTCAGTGGATAGTGGTGCCCCTGGGCTGGTGAACCAGTGGCTATAGATAATCAGCCTATGTCATGGTGAGAAAGCTAGAAATCTGTGCCCCGCCACAGTCTCTGCATCAGTTCCTGCCTGTAGATTCCTGCCTTGAGCTCCTGCCCCAGCTTCTCTAGATAACGGCTGACTCAAGCCATAAGATAAAATAAAACCTTTTCTTCCCCGTTTGTTTGTTTGTTGTCATAGTGTTTAGTCACAGCAATAGAAAGCTCAGCTAAGACACTCTCCATTAAGGAAGCTGAGTTCCCTCTCTCAGGAGCTTTCCTTTGAAGACAGCTTATTGGTTAAGGGTAGTATGTTGTACCCACTTCTCCTCCTTCATGCTAGCGTTTTGTCTGGCATGATCTCATTCAGGTCATAGTTCCTATGATTTAATATGCATATTTCCCCTGTTGTGTCTGAAGAGTGCTGTTGCTTAAAATCATTTATCACCACTAGCTCTTACAATCTCCCTGCCTCCTCTTCCAAGTAAATCCCAGAGCCTTGAGGGGAAGGTTATAATAAGGATTTCCCAATTTAGGCCTGAGAACTCCATATTCTCTCGCTCTCTGCACACTGCCCAGTTTTGAAGCTGTTGCAAGAAGCATCATCTCCAATGAGAGATTATTAATGCACTTATCTGTTAGTAGAGCAATATGTCATTAGGAGTCATTTTAAAGCTATGTTCACTTAGGAGAATAATAGTAATATGTTTCCCCTGGGACCATGACTTACCTAGTTTCCAATTCTTGACTTAATTAATAATATAATGTACGGGTTTCATCTCACAGAGTGGGTCTTAAATCCAATCAAACTATAGTTAGTTACTCCTCTAGCATTTCTGCCACCATTGAAACAAAAGGCATATTGTGCAAACACGTTGCTATTGCAGCTCAGAGGGTTCAAAGGTTAGTGAGACTGATGTTTCCTTTTCTCCCTCAGTAGTGTGTATAGTGCCCTATACCAAATAGGGGTGAAGCATCTAGTTAACTGTCAACTAGATTTCACCAATTTCTATACTATAAGTATGTGACAATTTCAGCAATAGTGTCTTACTCTCAAGTTATGCAGAATATGAATAGCATTGGCAATAGGCTACATTATTTGTGGTAGTCTATGTACCTTTTTAATCCAAGATCAACAAAAGTATAACCCATTCCAGGGGGCTTATTTGATAGCATATAATGTCTATTTGAGATACTGTCTTCTCCATTATAGAGTGACTTTATTATATATATATATATATATATATATATATATATATATATATATATTATATATATTTTCCATTTATATATAAATATATTCAATATATTGAAATTATATATTATATATGTTATATAATATGTTGCAATTATGTGTTCCACATAATTAATAAAAGAGGGTTATAACCAGGATAAGTGGTCATCCTTAAGTGTCAGAATTTAAAAAATTGAACTTGAAAAGTTCATGTGGGAGACATGAAATGGGATAATTAGCAATAAATCCAACTCCTCAAAAATAATTGAGTTAATAGCTTGTTGACGTGCTTTACCACATTGATAATAGATATATCCTTAAACAGTCAAAAGATGAAGTAGTAGTAGTTAACATATAAAAAAATCAGTGAAAACCCACTACAATTATCCAGGAACATGGATAAATGAAAATAAATATAGTTACAGAACACCACATCATGCGATTTCACAATTTGGTCATAAATTATGTCTCAAACACCAAACATAAATAAAAACATAAAATTTGATGTTATTATAATCAAAGAAAGGTTTCTCATTTTACTTATTTGGTTTCTTAAAACATGTTGATTCCCCCCCCCCATTAGTCAGAAAGTCAAGCAAAGCTTACAGAGTGGCACTCTTTCATATGCAGAACTGATGTGGGATCTTCCTTATACTGGTGACAAAAGTACTCCCTCATGACTATAGGATTTTTAGACCCTTCTTCCAAGCCAGGAAGAGACACTGATTCTGGTAGGACAATAGAGATTTACTGAAGAGAGGGTAACCATGAAGGTAACACTAAAGAGCCATGCCATCTTGAATTATTTATAAGTGACTCACATGTCCTCACATTCCAAAGGGTGAGGTTATATAAAGTATAAATGTGGGGAAAGGTAATCACTAGGGACTCCTTAATGTTAAAATAGCAAGCAGAGAAGAGAGCCAGTGTCTTCTTCCAATATACCACAGTCATATATCAGATTAGAAAGATTTGCATAGAATTCTAGCTCTTCTTGTGTAGAGACCAATGTTTAAGGGCACTGATTGCTCTTACAGAGTACCTACGTTCAACTCCCAGCATCCACATGGTAGCTAACAACCATCTGTAATTCTAGTTCCATATCATCTGGCATGCATGTGATATATATGCATACATGCAGGCAAATATGCCTGTACAAATAATAAAAATGGATCTCAATATATATTTTAAAATTCATTGTACATTTACAGAAATATGTATCTGTGATCAAAGTACTGTTCTTTGAAATTTTGATCACATCTAAAAGATTCTTCATGACTATTTGCTGTCAACTCTCATTCTCCCTTCTGGTCTCAGGAAGACACTAATGGCTTTATGTCTCTAGACATTAGTCCCAACTCCTCTATTGTTAATGACCCAGCTCCAAGTCTACTTGCCATCATATCTGTCATACATCCTTTCCTTTCAGCACACTGTTCACTAAGGTTTTGTTAGTTCTAATCTCTGATGTCATGCTTAGTATGATTTTAATATCATAAAAAGTTTAAAACAAAAGTGTCTCCTAATTTGGTGGTCTAACAAAGGAGGCTGCAAGACAACATTCTGAAGATGCTGTGCCATCTTTGGTGATCATAGGAAGATTTATTAAAAAAGAAAAACTTGGCAAGCTGGCTGGGTCCAGCTTCCCCGCCACCGGCTGGATGGGAAACTGCAGGTAAGATGGCAGCTGCCTGCAGGGAGTCAGGGGTCCGCCCCACGAGCACAGAGCGCAGGCTCGCTGTGCCCCAAACCACTACTCTGTGCACAGCTCCCGTTCCAGGCCTGAGTCCCCAAAGGTCTTTTATTTATTTATTTTTAATTTTTATTTTATTTTATTTTATTTTATTTTATTTTTATTTTATATATTCTATGTTTACATTCCAAAGGTCTTAAACTCGGGCTGTCTCGGGTACCTGGTTCCGCCGCCAGCTGGGTCTGAGCACCTGGGAAGCTGGCTGGGAAGCTGCAGGCAAGATGGCAGCTGCCTGCAGGGAGCTAAGATTAAAAACTCGAGAGACAACAAGTGGTAGCGAGGATGTGGAGAAAGAGGAACACTCCTCCACTGTTGGTGGGATTGCAAAATGGTAAAACCGCTCTGGAAATCAGTGTGGCGGTTCCTCAGAAAATTGGGCATGCCACTTCCAAAGGACCCTGGCATACCACTCCTGGGCATATACTCAGAGGATTCCTCTGCATACAATAAAGAAACATGCTCCACTATGTTTATAGCAGCCTTGTTTATAATAGCCAGAAATTGGAAGGAGCCCAGATATCCCTCAAAAGAGGAATGGATACAGAAAATGTGGTATATTTATACAATGGAGTACTACTCAGCAATTAAAAATAATGAACTCATGCAATTTGTAGGTAAATAGTTAGATCTGGAAACTATCATCCTAAGTGAGCTAACCCAATCACAAAAGAATACACATGAAATGCAATCACTGATAAGTGGATATTAATGAGCCCAGAAGCCCTAAATACTCAAGGCACAATTAGCAAATCAAATGACTCCCAAGAAGAAGAAAGGAGAGGACCCTGGGCCTGGACAATATTGTTTCTCTTGTCTCTGTAAAGTACTTTTATAAGCTATAACTGGTATTATTCCAATCATTGTGGAGACTTCCACTTCAAAACCTCTGAACTTTGTATGCTTTAAGGAACTCCAGTGGGTATCTGGCCCAGGAGAATTTGCTATCCCTTACAGATGAATTTGCTTTCAAAAATGGACTTTTAGTTTGTTTGTATAGTCTAAAGTCATTTACAGATAGGCTTCTACCCAAATACTCATCATTTTTCCTTGAGTATCTACACTAATCAAATAAGGAAAAAAAATCCAGTTAGCATTGGTGTGAAGAAAATGAACTCATGATTGTCAGAATAGTTTACTTCTACAAAAAATACAAAGTTACATCAGTGTTCCCCAAATTCCAGAAGGGGAGAACAGGTTTACAGTTCTTAGACATTTTAACATTACCCTTTTCTTCCATCACTCTCTGAAACTCCTACAAATATACCAAAAACATTTGGAAGAATCAAATCTCCTTCATGCTGGAGGATGAAATAACCTCAGGTAATTTGAGTTAGAATGCATTTTCAAGAATGAAGCCCATGGGTAGTACACAGAAATTTTGTTGACCTAGTTCATGTGACTAGTTAAAGATGCCCTAGTTAACTAAAAATGGTACAAAATTAGAAAACTGCTAGACACAGATTTGAAGAGTACTCAATACCAATAATCAGAATATACTGTAATCAAAAATGTCAAAGCTTACAAATGAATAAGAGAGCAACTCAAATATCTAGGAGCATATGGAAAGCAATCCTTTTGAATTATAGAATTCAATTAAAAAATTTCCACAATAATTATATCACCCAAATCTAGCTTCCCTAGAAAAGACTAACTTGTCATAGAACATAGAGTGTATTAACTCAAAGAACCTGCAGGTTTATGAAAAATGTGGAGGTTTAATCAGTCTAAAGATGGCCTTTAACTGGAATAGGAGTGCATGTAATAGCTCATAGGAAAACATCCATGGTGTGACAAAAAATTCATAAGAGGAAGCACCTACATTATTCAAATCATTTTTATAACCAATGTTAACAAGTTGATAGGAATTTGTAAAAGGACACTTGGAGCTTAGCATACCTATTCTACTGGTAATAATTTGTAGAGAGCCATATTGGGGTGTATTGCTACCTGATAGGAACTCAACACTGACCAAGGTGAAGTTCCTCTCCCAGCCTTTGTTGAGCGGGTATTCCTGTGCTATCCATCATCCTGCTCTACCTATGGTGGAGAGCTCAGAGTGAAGGTGAAGTTCATTGTTCCTCCAGGTCTATGAATTCCTGAATTAAGCAAGTGACCCACCACCCAGCAGGCTGAGCAGTGGAGCCAACACCCAGTGAACAGCCAGACCAGTTCCCGGGAACACACCCTGGAATTTGCGGGGAGGGTCTTGCCTGAAACCTTAAAATACTGAGTCCCCCATTAAACCAGGAGAGGTTGAGCACCTGGTGTTGTCTTAGTTTCCATTCTCTTTTCGATGTCTCCCCATCTATCCCCAGCTTCCTTTCCAGGTACACAGATTGATGTAGCTGTGGACAGTTACTATAATTTACACTTATTTAATTTATAATATGTTCTATACCCGAGTAAGAACTCATTCATTCATGCTCAAAACACTCAAGTGATTTAAGTATAGAAAGGACTTTCAGTTTGCACAAAGGAAGTTTTATGTAATCAATCCTCACATAATTAGAAAATGGCCAAGACAAGCACTGTTCAGCACAGCACAATGATATTTAACTGAGAAAAAGTCAACTTTGAGTAATTACAAATGAAAATAATAAACTGTTTCTACAATTAAAGGTTAGAGATCCAGTGAGAGATGGTACAAACATGTTTGCAGCACACAGAAGAAAAGTTCTACATGGTGTTCATAATTGTTACACATAAATTTTAATTAATTGTATGGTGTAATTATTTATGTGTAGTCTACTATGTTTTCCCTATAAGTTGCAGATTTACTACCATTCAAAGAATTATCATGTTGACATATGAAATCAATAAAATACTGCTTAACTCAGTAAAGATGATGGTACTGAGACGAAGTAAAACCAATACAATAGCTCTCCCATAGAGAATATTTTCTCAACAAAGCTGATGTAAAAATAAATGCTGCTATGGATAAAATAAAACACGCATCCCTTTAGGGTCACTTAATTAAACAAACTGTTACCACTAATTCAATGCATCCTTTTTTAACTGACTATTTTCTCTATTATCTTTCACTGAAGTTTTGCATAGAATCTTAAAATGCCCGTATTAGTTCCAATGTCTACTTTTTGAGCTATTTTTAAAAATCAATTTATCTGCGATTCTAGTGTATTGTATCTCCAAGTAAATCCCCATACATGAAGTAGGCGTGACTAAACATCCTTTGTACCTTTTTAGCAATACTTTTCTGTATGCCTTCCTGGACCATAATTCATACAATTCCCCTTATAATTAAGTGGCCAAGAGGCACATATTCTCAAGGAGTCACTCTGAAGTGTTACAATCTATTTTCCATTAGTAACTGCTTGAGATAGGACTATTCAGAAATATTCATTTTGCAGAATATTTGACATGCTAGAAAAGAGACTTATGCCAAGATAACCTCAACCCTATCCATTTTGCTATGGAAATCTAAAAGAATAGTACTGATGGAATGATGTGGTTATTTATCAATTGGCATCAATACTCTAAAACTGGCCAGGCAGAGGTAGCGCACACCTTTAATCCCAACAACTGGGAGACAGAGGCAGACAGATTTCTGAGTTGGAGGCCAGCCTGGTCTACAGAGTGAATTACAGGACAGCCAGAACTACCCAGCAAAATCCTAGTCTCAAAACAAATAAACAAAAACAATATTCTAAAACTGTGTGCAAATTCTCATGAATCACTGAAATTCTTAGCAATATACCTGGAGACAATAAACGTGGGGATATAGGTTCTTATTCACTTTAAGTAGAGTACTATATCTATGTTAGCCCACTATGTATGCAGACCTAATTATCTAATATTAAAAAATTATAAATTATGAAAGAACATAAACAATGGGCAGATAATATAGCAAGGGTGAGCTAGATAATAATTGTACAAGAATCATAAGTTTTATAAGAATAAAGATCAATCAATTAGTATAGTTTCATCCACCAGGGACCTAATACATTACCCTGAAATATTTAAAGAACTAAATGAAATAAACTTTTTCTTATATTTTTAAACCACCTAGTTATAAAATTTTTATTGTTTTTAAACTTCAGGTGGGTTATAGCTCATTTTCAAAAGTGGGGCTTAATCGGACCTTGAATCATTAGATACAAGAGAAGTAAATTAAAAGTTAACAGCATTGGCCTCAGTAAGATACCAACCTAAGGCACATTCATGTGGATCAGCCTCTCTTTCATCACACTTAAAATACAAGCATTGAAAAGAATGTGGCCTTGGGAGATTGTTAGTTAGACATGAAAGTCCAGCTCAAGAAGTTGACTGTGAAGAGGACAACAGAGAAACCCAGCCCTGATTTGACTCCCTCCTATGTGAGCTCCCCCACAGCGCTGCTCAACTTCAAGAAACTCCTAGAAGAGCCACAGTGGAGCCAAAAGTCTGTCCTTAAATGAAAAGTGACAAGAGCTGTACAATGTGAATTTTCTGTGGGAGTAAAAAGCAAAAGCAAATGACTGTGATAATTAAAAGTTGCAAAGGTAGGGGGCAACAGATAAAAGAGACAGGAAGGTAATCTGCCATGAAATTTCTACAGAATGCAGAAAATTGTTGTAGGTAGTAAAACTTTATTGTAAAAATACAGCACAATGTGTTCCATTTTCTCTGCATCAGGTTGATTGCTTAAGGGATGTAGAATTGAATTCATACTATGGGATCACTCACTAAGACATAGGAAACTTGAAACATGCAATATCCTTAGCCTGAGTAAAGTTATTTATACAGTCAGCATTTGTACCTGTGTTTAATTTAAAACAGAACTTACTGAATACAAAGACAAAGTGTGGAGCAGAAATGGAAGGAAAGACCATCCAGAGACTGCCCCACCTGGGGACCCATCCCATATACAGTTACCAAACCCAGACACTATTGTGGATGCCAAAAGGTGATAGCTGACAGGAGCCTGATATAACTGTCTCCTGAGACGCCCTGCCAGTGCCTGACAAATACAGAGGGGAATGCTCTCAGCCAACCATTGAAGTGAGCACAGGGTCCCCAATGGAGGAACTAGAGAAAGGATCCAAGGAGCTGAAGGGGTTTGCAGCCCTACAGGAGGAACAACAATATAAACCAACCAGTAACCCCAGAGCTCCCAGGGACTTAACCACCAACCAAAGAGTACACATGGAGGGACCCATGGCTCCAGCCACATGGGTAGCAGAGGATGGCTTGGTCAGACATCAATGAGAAGAGAGGGCCTTGGACCAGGGAAAGCTCATTGCCCCGGTGATGGGAATCAGGGGGAATGAGGGGTCAGGGAAGCAGGAGTGGGGGGATTGGTAAGCAGCAGGAGGGGGAATAGGATAGGGAGTTTTCAGAGGGGATAACATTTGAAATGTAAATAAATAAGATATGTAATAAAGAAAAAGAAAAAGAATCTACCACAAAGCAAATCAGAGGTCCTCTTAATTAAGGGCTATTGCAAAGCAAAATACTGCTATGCACTTAAGTGACTAAATTCTGATTGTGTAAAAATTCTCATAACTTTCATAAAAATTGACTTAAATATATGGCTGAGGAGATTGTTCAGTGGGTAAAGTGATGGCTTCATAAGCTTCACCTGACTTTACCTGCCAGTGTTTGTGTGGAAACTAGGTATTGCAGAAACATCTGTAACTCCAGCAATGCAGGTAGATCTGGGAAAGACGGGGACATGAAGCCGATAAGGGCAGCTCTCTGGCAGTCGTTTCTAGTAAAACAGGAAGCTTCCAGTTTAGTGGGCAAGGTTGTCTTAGATAAATATGTTGGAGAGTAACAGAAAAAGATATTGCATGTCATCCTCGGGTCTACAAACATATAAGTATAGCCACACATGCAAGCCTACACAATCTGGCAATCGGATAAATTCAGCTTCCAATCTGAAAATAAAAGGATTTAAATCTAGGTGAAGACAAAATATTCCTTGGACATATAATCAAGGTAGAAATGGCTATAAAACTAGCGAAACAGATTAACAACAAGCAGTACAGTTTTTAAACCTTATTTTTTTTCTCCCTGAAACAGTGAAGAGAAGAGAGGAGAAGGGAGGAGAGGGGAGGAGAGGGGAGGAGAGGAGAGGAGAGGAGAGGAGAGGAAGAGGAGAGGAGAGGAGAGGAGAGGAGAGGAGAGGAGAGGAGAGGAGAGGGGAGGGGAGGGGAGGGGAGGGGAAAGGAGGGGAGGGAGGAGGAGGGGGAGGGAGAGGAAGGGAGAGGGAGGGAGGGAGAGAAGGAGAGGAAGGGAGAGGGAGAGGAAGGGAGAGGGAGAGGGGGAGAGGGAGAAGAGAAGAGAAGAGAAGAGAAGAGAAGAGAAGAAAGAGAAGAGAAGAGAAGAGAAGAGAAGAGAAGAGAAGAGAAGAGAAGAGAAGAGAAGAGAAGAGAAGAGAAGAGAGAAGAAAGTTCGAAGGGAAAGAGGGAGAGAGGTAGGAAGAAGAGGAGGTCTCTGTTTAAAAAATACACTAAAACTCTGCAAAACCAGAAAACATTAAAAACTAAACACCACATAGAGAATTCTGTTAAATAATCTAAATAAAATCATTCTAACCCTTTGCTTGCCTTACCACAGTGATGAAATTTCATTGTTTTCTAAATGTCAGCTGTCGTAGAAGAGCAATTGGCAGATGCTAAATTTATAAATCAGATGCCCTAGTAATTCTCAATAATGTAAAGAGTCTACATCACCAAATAATGACAAAGCGAACCAATATGCAGATCACGTTTTCAGTTTATTAAGCATTTGGCATTTTCATATTAAAAATTTTAATATTGCATTTTCTATTTCATGCACTTGTATGTGGGGGTTCTGTATGCATGTTCGTGTGTGTGCAGGTACACGTTTATGTGGGTGTATATGTTCATTGGCACATGTGTGTAGAAGCCAGAGGACAATCTGAGATGTCATGCCTCCAAAACCATCCACTGTTGATGTTGTTGTTCTTTTAAGGGTTTTTCTTTGTTTCCTTTTTTTTTAAGCCAGGGTATCCCAATTCACCTGAAACTCACTAAGAAAGCTACAGTGGCTGGTCAGAGGGCCCCAGGCTGTTGTTGCCTCCTCGTTGCTGAGATTGTGAGCACATAACACTGTGCTGTTTTGTCTTGTTTTGTTATGAATTTGTGTTCTTAGACCCATGCTCAGAGACTTTACTGACAGACCTATCTCAGCCTTATTTTATCTAATTTTACGCTACAATGTTTTAATTGAGCATATTAGTGGCAGCCACTGATATTTTCAAAACATATATAAAGTATGCACTAGTTGAACTCAACCTTCTTTTAACACCCCACACAACCTTCACCATAACTACTCTTCAACAGTCAGATCTGATGTTTGCTGCTTTCCGGTCTGAGTGAGAACACATGGTCCTTGGTTCTCTGTGTCTGGCTTATTTCAGTTAACATAATGCTCCTCATATGTATTTTAATGTATCTTTGATACAGTATTTCATTATTCTCTATGTCTGAATAATATTATGTTGTATATAGGCATAAAATGTTCTCTATCAGTTCACCGTTTGTGGCCACCTAGGTGAGGTCCGTATCTTCCGAGCTGTGCTGATGCTGCAGTTATATATGGCCATGCATCATGTCCACTCTGCTGCGTTCATTTCTTTAGATGTACATCCGAGTGATGAAATAGCTGCTTCATATGGCAGATCCATTTTTATCATAACTCTGTGAGGCAGTTTCTAGCATCCAATTTCTTTTAGGAACAAAGAAAGAAGGCTGAGAATTTTGAAGTAACAGGCAAAGATGGACTATGCAATAAGGAGTAGTCATCACTCAGATCCAGATTTCCTGGTGGAAATCTTAGATCCTTTCTGCTTTGTGTCCCTTTACCATCTCTAATTAAATACCAACCATGAATATTATTCTCTTATTAAATAAGAAAGGTTTGGTTTGGGGCCAAATGGGAATAATTTATCAACAACTTTAGTCAACAGGGTGAGAAAAGATCAGAAGAAAAAAAGAGTGATCCCAAGCACAATTTTTCAAAGTTTGATCCTGATAGCCCAAGAAATACAAGAAAGAGACTAATACAAGAAAGAGAGTAAGCATCTTTTCAAGAACTGGTACAAATGATTACAAAGTCATACTCTGAGACTGTAAAGTACATTTCAAAATATTCTCCTAAAATTGTGAGGAGAGGTAAGATTTCTTTCTTTTTGAAGAATGTCATCATTTCTATAAGTTTACGTTTGGGGAGGAGTATTGATGGATTGTTTTGTCTTGTTTGAGAGTGTCTTATCTTACAGTTGCCCATGCCCTGGAATTAACTGCTAAAAACATTCTAGATTGATTTGCAACAATCCTTCATCGTCCTGTCTCTTCCTTCCAAATTCCTGAAATACAAGAGTGCACTACCACAACAAATGGAGTAATTTACTCTATAGAGCATGATTGTATTATAACTTTTACATTTTCTTAGAATATACTTAAATATTCTCATATTAAAAGAAAATAGGAAGGGCTTTCTATATTTCTATATTTCTATATATTCTACATTTCATATCAACTTTCCAAAGAAACCCAAAAGTCTTACTCTTCCTCATCTCTGATCAGAATGACAAATATAGTCTGGCATAGATAGGATTGGATTATCCCAATAAATAAATTATCTTACTGACTTCAGGGACGTATGTCCTTAAAAACATCCTCCATTATACGTAGATTTCTATTTTAAGAGTGTGTCATATGAGTGGTAGGTGTTTGACACAATGACTAAGGTCTGGAAAATATTTGGATATGAAATGGAGAAAATTAGGTTTTGATTTTAAATAATGTGACAGTCAGGATTACAAAAACTGACAGTAACTTTATAAAACTTTCATAGCTTCCAGAACATTTTCATCTTCCTAATCTTATTTGATTAGACTTGCTATATTTCACAAAAAGAAAACATGGTTTTAAACTAAAATCCCAAAAAGTGTATCAAATTCTGGAACACTGTAATGTATGTACCTTTTTAAAGCCCCAGGGAAGGCAAGTAGGTTGAAAATAAATGAAAAGACAATAGATAGCTTACTTTGTTGAACAAGAAACAGTGTCCCAAGAAGCAACCCACGTCAGTATTTTTTTTTTAAGGAAGGAAAAACAAAGTAAAAAAGATGAGTTCATTTACAGTGAATTATGGAGGAAAACACAGGATTCTTGAGGGCATAGCCCCAAATTTGTACAGTGGATGCCAAAAAATATTAAAATACTACTGTACCCTAATACAACTAGTCAGGCCTCTGGCATGCATTGCTCTAATAGAGATGGGCAAAAGGTCTGTTCCAAATTCGCAGCCCTTATGTTCTATTTTACATGTTTCATAACAGCATTCTAGAAGAAGGAAGACCATCACCATAACATCTTTCATTCCGGTGTCATCTAAAAATACCTGCAGACAGTATTCCCCTGCAATTACCTCACACTCCTGCCCATCAGCCGTAGCCACCTCCCACCTCCGGCTCACTAATAGCACAGTCCTGTATCACCTCCTACTCAGCCAAGCAACACTACTGTAAGCTGCTTTAGACACACTCATATCTATATATATAGTCTCATATATAAATATATATTCAGACATATACTCATGTGCATGCAAAAAAAAAACACTTTTACAAAAGAAGAGGAAGGAAAGCTCATAATATGAAAGTAGCTGCATTCTGGATAGTTAATGTGATGTACCACTTGGGAAGAAGTTCCTTTTCTGTATGAATGTCCATAACATTACCTAAGTGGGGCAACTAATATAATCAGACATGGGAGTTTTTGAATTTGATAATCTTTATGCTGAAAGCAATTGGACCTTTCTATTCTAAATCTATAGCATGAAGCCTTCCTTATATTGCTCTCTTTTTGACACTGTAATGGGCTATTATAACATATATTTATAATAATATAAAATGTTTTGTGCTAAATTGGAACACTTTCTATCTTAAGGATATTCTATATGATGCTATATGTAGAATCCAACAATTTTATCATACTTTTTTTTTTTACTTTTTTGTCATCATCATTGTTTAGCACCTCCCTGAAGTATTGTTGTGTCCTTTAAATACAGAAATGTTTAAGATAGACGGAAATCACAAGTAGGCACAGGAGCAGAGAAACACAGATGGGAGTGTCTTGTCTCTGATAGCAACAGCAGACGGAATGATCAGAGCAACCACAGCTTGTAGTGCAGCCAGGAGCAGAGAGCCTGCGACTCCTCAGCTCATCTGCACATAGCAACGAGCCTAAATGAGCACCCTGGAGTAGCACCTAGGGCTGTGAACAGTAACTGAGATCACAGTTGGGAAAGCACTGTGAGGGCGAAAATGGCATTAGCATGCAAGGGAAGGTTTCTATTCCTGCCTCATCGCCTCATTTCCGATGATCTGCTATACAACAGTGACTGAGCAGAAAGTGCAGGCACTGTGGCTAGAGTCTATTAGAAACCTATGGTTCAAACGTTGACTCTGATACCAACTTGTTCCGGGTTAGGGGACCTTGAACAAATATTTTCAGACATCTGACCTTAGCTTACTTTTTCCTATCTTGGAAATAGCTAACTTTCCCATCTGTACTAAAAAGCTACTATAAAGCTACTATAAATACTTAATTGGAATTGTATATGAAATGTTTTAGAAGGTGGAGCATAAGATATGGCTGCATGTTTATAACCAAGACACTCAATCTGGACCACATTCACATCCCACACTAAAAATGTTCCAATACTCACAACCTTTTTGCCTAGGCTAAATGACCACATTACTGGAAGGCAGGTTCAACATGGGCAGGTATTTAGTAGCAACAGACATCCAGAAGGCCTCTGGTAATAGCTACTATATTGGGTTAAAAAAGGCTCAATTTTACTACAAATAATAAAGGGATGTTGTTTTTGTGATTGCTACTCATTCTTCATTCTAATACATCTGATAATTTACTTGCAGGTGGCAGTGACACATGCATCCCACCGAGTCCCAGTGTTTAACATCTGGATCATGAGAAGTGTTTGGGTCATATACATAGTGCTCATGGTGTGTATTCTGCATAGCTCTAATGACTTGTTTTGGGAAGAAGTGGCCACTACCAGTTCACAGGCTGCTATGAGTAAGCCCCATCCTGTTTATCTCAGCCTCACTGTTTTCATCTTTCTTAATTCCTACCTCTGCCAGGTTCTATCAGCTACACTGAAAACAGCATGATCCTTCAGGTCATATTGATTTCTTACTTTATTTTTAAACCTTTTTTTTTTTTTTTTTTTTTTGGTTTTTCAAGACAGGATTTCTCTGTGTAGCTCAGGCTGTCCTGGAACTCACTCTGTAGACCACGCTGGCCCCAAACTCAAAAATCTACCTGCCTCTGCCTCCCAAGTGCCTGGATTAAAGGTGTGCACCACCACTGTCTGGCCGATTTCTGACTTTAAATACCATCTGTGATCCTCTTAGAGCAACCTCGAAAGCCCCAAAAGCTTATTTTGATAGAGAAGGTATTTGAAAACTGAAGGTAAGTTCTGAGACCCTCTTTAGGTTTAGGTCTTGCCAAGGGTCCAAACATGTTAAACACCATTCTTCTAATGCATTCAAAGCTTTTATTTCTCTGCTTTTGCATGCACATACCTTCTTTGGAAAAATGTTTCCCTTGAGTCATCCCTTGGTAGATTTCCTACCTATTCTCTATGTCCAAATAAAGGACCACTTTGCCATTAAAGCTCTCTCTCATCACTTATTCATCTCTTAGATCCTACTCTCAGACAAAACAAATCTCTCTCCCACTTGCATCCCCCTAGATCTCTATCGCTGTTCCCAAAGTACTAAGCACACCTTTATTATAGCTATGCCACTATTATTTTCTCCCACCAGTTTGTGAGCTCTACTTTAGCTAGATCTGGCTCTTCACATGCCCTTAACAGAAACTGATGCACTAAATTTAAGTATATTAAAGCTTTATAATTCAAAATGCTATATAGGCCAGTAGCATAAACTTTGCATGGACCTGGTTAGAGAACCAAAGTCTTAAGACGCACATAGATCCATTAAACAAAAATTTCCACCTGAAATAGATATTCTGGTGATTCATCAGCACATTAAACTTAAAAAAATCCCTGCTCCAAAAAAAGGGTAAGTGGAGCCAATTACTGATGGACTTGACAGGTAGGCAAAAGTAGAAATATGTCTGCTAAATAAATTAAATTTATTGATAGTTTCTGAATTGAGGAGTTATCAGAGTTTGAATATTATTCAGAGTTAACCTCTCAGGTAGGTAAGATGACTTCACAGTAGGACACTAGAGTGGTTTCTCAGTGGATGGTAATTTATGTCTACCTCCATCCACTGGAGAAGATTTTGCAGTATCTTTGGGTAGTTTGGGTCATCACAATTTGGAAAATCCTCTTGGGTGACAGTAAGAGGAGGTCTGAAAAGTTACTAGGCATTTCTATATATATAAGGCATTCTTTCCTAGCAAAGCATCATGCAGCTTTAAAGATGGTGCACATCGAAACTCACTGGAATATAGCTTTAAAAGACAGCAAGTTAACACAATAAGGTAAGCATGCAGTAATGAACATCTCGCTGTGTTTTGGTAGTATGAGGTTAGTTCAGCGTTAGGGCTGGAACACCAGCAGAGTTAAATGACATAGGCTGAAAGAGAAAGAAATAGATCCTAGTTTTCGCCTTTCAATGAGAGAAAGAATGGCAGTAACACCAACAACCAAAGGAACCACTGTCGTTTATCTTTGGGACAGAAAAGATGCATGGAAGGAATAGTCAGAAAGACTTAGGCCAATCCCATGGACTTGATTTTACTGTTCTTATCTACTGCATACCTTCTGTGTGGCTAGAGTTGTGCCTTGCCACACATTTATCCTTCCAAGAACTCCTAAAGTCGGAATTAATAGTATTGTCTTGCAGAAGAAATTGAGGTTAAGTGAAGTTATCCAATGTGCTAAAGAACTCATCCTCAAACCCACAAATGCTGACGCCCAGCCCCAATTTGTCTTCCCTCTCCCACACATGGAGAACACAATTGTGTCAGTTGTCATGAGTAATCAAAGCATGGCAGCCAATCTGAAAGCCATTCTGAACAATGCTGTGGATCAGCAGGAAAGAGTGTCACTATGCACTAGAGGCACTGCCCTGTGGTGGGGGAATATGAGGCTGGCCCAAGGGGCTGCATATCTTTAACACCTTTCCTGAAACTTCTACACTAATGAAAAGGAACTGGAATAAAAACCACTCACTGCAAATATTGTCAATTAACATTGAGATCATCAATACTGACAAATTATTAAAATCTCCAGGCAGTTTGTGCTTGTACTAAAATTGAACATACAATGATGAGGTAACAAGGCAAGAGAGAAGAAACGATTTGAGTCACCATAAAGGAGGGGAAGAGTTGAGTACATTCTCCTTTTCTACCTTCCCTTACTCCAATAAATGTGTGCCTAATTTCTCATTTGTATTTCTTCTAAATCCTTCTGAATGCACTTATTCTTCCTTCATCTGGATTCTCCCAATATAGATCATTACTACTGCCCAAATAATGTTTTACTTATATGTTACTCTATCTACTAGGACATGACTCTCCTTACATTGGCAGTGTTTTTATTTCACTTTTACCTCAGCTCATAGAGTAACATGTGACTCCCAAGATTTCTCAACAATGCCGTGTAGGTTTCAATTGGCAAAAATAGGGTCCCAGCAAATGAATGATGCTGTAATTTTGCTACACCTGTTCTTTTCCAGTGTATTTAATATTACTAATCTTTTTGCCTCAAAGCATGCAGCTTATTTGGTTTAGGAGAGCACTGGGGTTCTGACCTCTTTTTAACTTAGCAAATGTTTATCTAGGTTCATTCATATAGTATCATGTATCAATAATCTATCCTTTATTATAACTCAGTAATAATTGTGTGGACATGTTACATTTTGTTCATCCATTAGTCTGTCAATGGATTATTTCTGTCTTTCAGTTACATGAATGCAGATGTTGTGATGCCTTTCATGAAAGAATCCATTTATATGAAATACTTATACTAGGAAAAATCCATAGAAATATAAACCAAATAGTTTTTGAGGGAATGGGTGACTATGTAATTGATCCAAATTTTTGTTTGGGATGATAAATAAGTTTCAGAGCTGGATTGTGGTATTGGTTACACAGCATGCTAAATGAACTCAATGTTACAGATGTTATACTCTAAACTGGTAAACTCACATTTACTTTTCCACTACAAAAAAGTGTATATTTACCATTATGTTATACACATATTACTAGTTTATTTTATAGTAATATATGGAAACATATTTATATTTTGCTATATGCTGATAATGTGAATATAAGAGTGGTGTGTTTCTTTTAAATTATGAATATATATAGTATACATACATATATACATATATATATATATATGAGACAATATAATTGAATCAGGAACAATATATTTTTTAGTCACAGAAAATATTCAGTCTGTAATCCTGTGGTTTTCTCTAATTACATGCAGAATGTAAGATACTGATTGGTCCAATGGTGACAAAACCTTTAATTACTACTACTCTCAATACAATTTTCAGAGTATTTTACAATATATATCAGTTACCATAGCTTTCCCTATGAAACATTTCAGAAACAACAATATAAACAGTTGTTATTTAACACATGGAACATTAGCATAATGAAATAATGAAAGTAAAAATTCCATACAAAATTCAAAGAATAAAATAGCAAATTTTAAAACTTAAGAATACATTTCATTTAAGATATATGCAAGTGTTTGATTGATATTAGATACATATTGAAATGGAAAACGAATAGGACTTTCCATGGCTTTTATCCTTTAGAAATTATTAGTCAGTATTAATTTTCTTCAAAACAATTTATGAGTACCTAGAGTGTGCCAGAACCTGCCTGGAGTTCTCAACTCCATAACAAGCACAGCTGCTGGGCTCCTCCACTTAGTATGTTTTGTATTCTAATAGAGAAGATTGGTGGGAGAAAACCATTACAAAGTTAATTATTTAATTTCATTTCTTACAAGTGGCACAAAAGAGATGCTCAAGGACTCTTAAGAAAATGGACATATTTCATTAGCATTCTCTGTTGGACAGTCAGGGGGAAATGCCTAGAAACAACTGAGTATAAGTGTAGGTGCTAGGAGATGTCAGGAATGTTAACATAATTACATCAGTTATACACTTTTGTGTGGTAAGGAGCAGTAACGGTTGACACAGATGCCTTACAAAAACTCACAGTAAGAGAAGATACAGATCAGGGATTTAAAAAAGTGAGAGCTTCCCACTAACAAAAGCTGTTCAGAGTGGTCAGGATCAGATGGAAGCCTCAGATCCTAGGATCAAATTTCCACTTCTGGAAATGACATGACTTCACTATGGTCCCAGTTTCTCGGCTGTAAAGCAGGGACAACTGCTTCTAGGCTGTCATGAGGATACACTCAGAACGGCTTGCATATGTGAATAGTCATATGTTGGCCTCTTGAAGCCTATGTATGAGAGTTTTTCAAAGCATCCTAGAAAATAATGGCCAAAGAAGTTGGAGAGGAAAAAAATCAAGACAGTACAGTAAAAAAATGAAGCAGACATGTGTCCAATACTATTAAGCATCTACATTTAATAAAGGTTGAGGCCATTATAATTCATTTTATCACAGAAGGCAGGAGACCCAGACTCTGCTATAGGATAAGGAAAGAACTCTTTTGGGTTTGTTGTCTTCCTTTTCCCCCTTTCTTAAAAGAAATAATAGCTTTACATTTTATAATGGAATAAAAAAGGAACAAAGGAAAAGATATAAGCTTCTTATACAAGGAGACAAAATGGCCTCCTCTTCCCATGTCACAAAATTTCTAATGACACACAGGAAATTATTCTCTAGAATGTTTGTGTGGTCATAACATTTGCTCTGCCACAGGCCTAAATGTAAAGGCTTAAGTATTTCCAATATCTCCTTTAAAGGCCAGCACCTTAATTGCTGTCATGGCTCTTCCCTGAAGCCCTTACAATCTCCAGTGTTAGTATCCTACTGATTGAGTTACAGAAGACCCGGACAGATTTATCATCACAACTGTTTGCCCTGCAATCATGTTTAGAGCCAAATGTGACTTAAGTGAAAGGGTGAGGACTGAAGGCCTTTTGTTAATTTTGCAGATTGTTTTGGGCATTTCAGTATAGAAACTGCTAACTTTTAGCAGCTACAAAAGTCAGATGAGGCAGAACAACAGAGGTAAATGGTAAGCCCAATGCTTGTCACAGTGAGCAACATTCAGAATAATGGTTCTTGAACCTAAAGGGTTGCCAAGTATCTCAGGAAGGAACACCGTGAAAAGGTGAGCAATCTTCTTTTGGGGGTAAGAGAGGGGCTGAAGATGTATCATTATCAGTTTGCTCAATGGGCTAGACCAATTAAGAGAACAAAGTCTTCACAAGTCCAACTCACTGTGCAAATACCACAAATATAGAATTCAAAGAGACAATGAAACACAAAATCAGATCCAGACTCTTCAAAATCAAAAAAGAAGTAATGTTTAAAAAGTAGGTGTGAGGGGGCAGAAGGGAAAGGAAAGGCAGGGAAGAGCAGGCAGGGGAGGTGGGGCTTTATGGCTTGAGATGCAGAAAACTGCTTATTAACCTAACCCATTTCCTCCTGTGTAAAATATATGATATAAATGACAACTTCAAATTATTTTTAATAGAATAAAATAATATAAGGAAAGAACCTGGCCCTAGGAGTAGTTCATCAAATGCTGTTTTTTTCTGCTTTCCCCCATAACAGCTCCAGAGGCTGCCTGGGATTCGACAAAAAAAAAATTACAATTCCACTTGTTCAACCTACCAAGAAAGGTAGCATTCTAATCTTAGTGTCTGAGTAGAGTCTTAACCCACATAATGCATTGAGTCTATCAGCTTCAAAGCCTGATGATCTAATTGACCCTTTGCCCTGCAGCATTGTGATCTTCTGAACTAAATCCATTTGCTCGGTCCTTAATTAGTTTCATTGTGCTGCAGAGCATGGGAGCGATTCCACCCTTGCTTAGAGCCTTCTTAAGGATGCTATGGCTAAGAAGCTTAGAAGTTCAATTTTAAGGCATCCTGCTAATGATCAAGCTTCAGTCCTCCATCCAGTGCCTTACAGCTGTGTGCTGGTTTTCTTCTTCTTGGCTTTAGTTACAAGAGAGGTTTAGATGAGATGAACTAGACTTATATTAATTTTCTCCACCTTTAAGCCTCCTTCCTTGGGAGCTGCAGAGCTTACCTACTGTTCTCTGATTTATATGCCAGTTAAGGTTGATTAGATCAGTGGCAAATGGCTACCTAAAGTAAACATGTCTTCTTCCATGCATTTGGATTCTGGATGCTAAAAAGTTGTGACACTCTGTAGAAATCCAAGCAGAAAGGTCATACAAAGACTGCCAAATAGCGATGAAATAAAGGCATACATAGAAAAAGATCAATCTGAACCAGAGGGCTAAAACAAAAATCTCCCAGGAGAAGGATACATGAGAGACCATATGCCTGCCAAAATAGAACAAGGGCAGAAAGATGTGGCTGATGATTTAAAAATCTGTACGAATTTCCAGCATTTCATTTATTATGCACCTTTTGGTATCGTGCAATAAATCTTCTTGTTCTTAAATTAAATGAATGTACCTCTCCTCTTTCTTTTTATTCTCTCCTCTCTTTTTTCTCTTCTACTGGCTTTGTGTGAACACAAAGCCCTATCCACCAGAACAAGAGTTTAGCTTTGAATCAAAGTCTTAAAGTGTTTTCTGGAAGACCACTTTTATCTCATGTTGTAGCAACATATAGAAATTCACATACAAATATCTGTCTCTGCCCTCCAGCTGAGATTCAAATCTGTCCCCAAAATTTGTTCATAGAACCTGCCCACTTTCTAGAGTGACAGCTACTATCAGCTGCATCATTCACACTTAACAAGGCTAAGGAGGGCAGAGGCAGAGGCAGATTCTCAAATTAAAACAAAAACATTGGGAAGGTTTTTGGAATCTAGAAATAATGAATACGAATATACACACAGTCACAGATTTCTCTATTCAGGTAAGCAGAGAATTGGGAGAGAATAACTTTAGTTCTAATTCCAGATTGGTTATATCCAAATTGCTGAGTTTTAATTAACATTGAAAAGAATGGGTTAATTATTACATCACGCATGCCAATCTTGTAACTTGTTTGTATGTGCTCTTCCATTACCCATTCTCATTTGTCCCTTATCATCTCATGTTTTACTTGTCCCATTCTTTTCCACAAATGCAAAGAGCTCTCTTCTACATTTATGTGTCACCCGCCCCCCCACACACAAACACTTTGATTCTGCATATTAGAGAAAACAAGAGACATGTTGGTATGGGTTTTACTGAGTCTGGTTTACTTTACATAGAATGATGATATTCTCCCATCCATTTTTGTTCATGATAAATAAAGTTCCACTGTGTTTGTGTGGTATATGTGTGAGAGTGGCTGTATGTGTATTTATGCATATTCACACATACATACACAAGCTATTATGTGCTTCACACTTTCTTTATGCATTCTTGTATTAGTGAACATTTATGATGTCTTTATATATTGAGCATTGTTAACGACACTGCAATAAATACAGATCTATAAAAATGTCTGTGGAATGCTGACCTTGATTTGATCTGCCCGGTTCTCTATAGTTTGCTCATATGGCAGCTCTATCTGAGGAATTTCCATATATATTTGCTTAGCTAAACAACGTTAATTTAAACAATCACTAGTAAAATTTCAGACTACTAATCTTAAAACACAGGTATAATATAATATCCCATGGTACTACTATGAAACTTAGAGGAGAAATTAACATGAAGGTGTTATATAAACTGCTAATTACTATATAAATTGGGACTCATTTATTTTCTTTATAGAAAATAAATTTTAAAGACTTGCACTAACAGAAGCATCAAAAAATGTCGGAGAATCCAGTTCATTTAGCAAGTGATTTGTAGATGGCTCAAACATATCACACTTACTTTGGAAACAATAAAAAAATGTGCCCAACCCCAAAATGGCATCATCCATAGATATAGCATTCTTTGGTGAAGGAGGAGAAAGACTGAAATTTTGTACTAATTATTATATTCCTAAACAACAAGTAGCCTAAGAATATGTATAAAACTTTGTTAGGTATGACTTCTACAACCTCTTTGCTTATCTTAGCATTATCTTTATGATTCAGTATGAATTTGGTACCATAGTAGGCATAATAAAAATACAGAAGGAACAAATCTAGTGCATTCCTAATAGAGATGGTGCTCAGTCAATTGGTTTAAAAATATCACTAATTTGACATCTCTTTATATATCCATTGCTTACATGTTCAATCACTCAATCAAAGTGTGCTAAGCCAAAAACAAATTAACTCTAGCTAAAGCAATAAGATTGCACTCAGGTATTAAACGATAAAACCTATACATTATGAATTGGAGTCAAGATATACAAAATGAATGTTAGGAGAACATGTGGGTTCATATCTGAAGATTATCTGTATCAGTATATCTAAATAAATAATCATGTTCACATAGCATACATAATGCAAAATGTTAATAGAATAATACCAGTCCAAGCCTCTGTCTATAGATAAAGCCATAAGGATGATCACAGGCTGATATGAGTACTGTGTTCACCTAGAAGGTATAGCCCAAGAGTGCATATGGGTGAAGTAAATTATCAGATATTGACATGTAATGAACATAAACATAATCCTCATAAGTGATGTTACACTGAAAACAGTGATGAGTTTCTATATAATATACATCATCCTTTTCAGTGTATGTGAGTGTATGTGTGTGTATAGATCATGTGTTTGTGTATGTGTGTGTGTGTGTGTGTGTATATATATATATATATATATATATATATATATATATATATATATAATGAGCACACACCAATAGAGATTTACAAATTTCTTAGAAACTTTAAAATTAGCATTATGGTTTCATGGTTCATTATGAGTGCAGGCAGGAATAGCCTTATGATCAGATTTCTGTACCTGAAAGGATGTAGACCATACTATGTCCTTCTGCAGCATCCAACTGGACTGAGAAATGGTGTTACTCTAAATACATTATCACTGTATCAGCCAATCCTACTTGCTTTTGCAAGCATGTTGGCATACAGCATAGATGCTGGTGCCAGGACTACTTGGATTTTAATCAAAGCAGAGTGAATCTGGGCAAGTTTCTTCATCTCTTTGTACCACAGGTTGCGAGCCACTTTGTTCTTTGTATTTAGACGGTGATTCCAGTAGCATGGAACGATTGAAGTACTGAATAATTTGTATCTCCAGTACAGAACCATTCCCTAATACACTACATAACCCAATCATTATCACTGCTGTTAATATTTTTATTAGATGATGATGATTATGATGTGTGCGTGTGTGTGTGTTTGTGTGTGTGTGTGTGTGTGTGTGTGTGTGTGTGTGTGGTGTGTAGATCAGGGGGCAACTTGTGTAAGATGGCTCTCCCACTATGTGGTTCCTGGTGCTTAAGCCTGGGTCATTGAACTTGGCAGAAAGTGCCTTTCCTCTCTTAGCCATTTCTCTGGCCACCCACCATCATCATCATCATCATCATCATCATCATCATCATTATTATTATTATTATTATTATTATTATCATATCTTAGCTTTCTTTATTTGTGCCCCTCTTTCCATTCCTATCACCCCCCTTTATTCAACATATTGCATTTAAAGTGCAAATGCTGGCAAGTGCAAACTGCCCAATTCACTTAGAAATTACAAATGAGGAAAGTAGGAAACAAGAGACCACATGACAGATGGCCTTGAAACTTGGACATTAATCTGTGACAAACCATGACCATCAGATGAATATGAACTAAGGATGTATGAAGAAATGTGTGGCCCATTGTCATAGCTGGCCATTTAGGAGATGAACTGAAAGAGGTGAGTAGTTGGGAGGAAATAAACCAACTAAGTGATTGTGGCAATAATTCCAAAAGTCAGAAATGAGAATTGAATAAAAGGAAGTGAATTAGGAAGCCATTGAGCGAGTACAGAATGTAGGGTAGAGTGATAGGTTAGAATCAGATCCTCCAGGAGTGCTATAGCCAAGCTGAGGGCCCACATCAGATATTTAGTCATCGTGTACATCAATTTACACATCAGAAAAATTTTAAATACCCTTCAGGTTCATCTAAGATTTAATGTTTTATCAAGACAAAAAAAAAATAAATCATTAGGGTATAGTAACAATCAGGCACAACTGTCCTGGCAAAGCACCTAAAACACCATAACATGGATGCTAAGGGAAAACTTTGCACTATGATCTTTTAAAGCTTCAGTGAGTTGGTAGGTAGTGAAGTGAAAGACTAAAATAGGGAAAGAAAAGCATAATCAGTTGTTTAAGATGCTTTGAGATGCTTGTCCAAATGTTGTGTGTTGTATGTGTACTTACAGAAGAAAAGGCTATTACTGAAATGTTTGCCCCCTTCAATTTTTAGATAAAGAACAATAACTATTGCACCACTTTCAAAGGATTATAGTCATGGTTGACTATAAAGTATATGTCAACTACGCAGAATGTTTGGCCATGTGTTGGGTACTAAGTATTTGTTTATTGTTAGAATGCATGTGCTGTTGCTGCTGGCATTTACTCCAAGTTCAACAGCTGCTGAGCAATAGAGGCAGTATTAAAACCTGAGAATCTTCACTCCAAAGAAAGGCCTACTAAACTGTGAGTTGTTGGGTATATGCTACCTACAGTGACAATGGCTACAGTCCATGTAATCTGAAGAGAACACACATGTTTCTGGCCTCTAGAGCCGTGTAACCATACACTGGTAACTGGACAATATGTTTTAGAAGGAAAGAACATAGCGTGGGATGAAGATTGCAGAGACAAGACTAACACATCATAAACTCCGATTTAAAATTCAGTTGGTTAAAAATGGGGAAAGGAAAATCCTTGTGAGCTGAGTCCCGGAATACACATAAATAGAAGAAATTCAGCTGACCCAGAAGAGACACCCTGAAGTGTCAACTCCCCAAACACAAATTTGAAGATTGATTGGATGAGAAATAGAGCTCTCAGATTCTGAAATGACTATGACTAAGACCTCCAGCATCGCTTGGAGTGAAACTTTGGTTGTCAAAAGGAAAGCAGCCAAAGCTGTGTTTTCTTGATGCTTGCAGGAGTTACACTCGTAAGAAATCGTGGGAGGCACACGTGGAACTCCCCACCCACTGGGGTTGATAATTCATGCTAATTGTACACATTTCCAAAGCCTCCCGTGTGAGAAGGAAAAAATAAAAATGTTCTCTTAACATTTCTGAAGTTCATAAATGTGGCAAATGTTCAATAACTATATTTAACTCCTGTTGCACATTCCCTAGCCTTGGAAATATATTAACCAACAATTTCATCTGCTCTGCAAAAGCAGCACACAATTCTGTGTTTTTCTTTGCCCTTTCTGGGTGACCATTTATGTCCATCACAGTCTGAAAAGGGTAGTCCAAGCTTACCTTTTCTAAAGGTTGCACTGATCAAATATGCTATATTGACAGTTTTCCTTTCTACATTTGCATTTGGTGTTGAATTCCGGTGAAGTCCTAGTCAGCTGGCAGTAAGAACTGGATGCAAAGGCATAGAGTATACAACACCCCCCATAGCCCCCCCCCACACACACATGTAACACATAGAGAGAAAACTGGCATTGAACCATTGAGTTCTGCTTCCTGTTATTCAGCCTGTACCGTAGATATGACCCTAGGTTCTTGCTTCTTGTCTCAGAGCATAATCCTTGAACCTGCATCAAAACATAAATATTAGTCAGAAATGCAGTCTTATGCCCTGCCCTAGGTGAAGTGAATCAAAATCTATACTTTTAGAAGATGCCCAAGTGACACGTTTAAATTCTCGACCCACGGCGGTAACTGTTAACGCTGGGAGCAGTTATCACCACTGGTAGTTTCCTCACCTGTGCTGCACCATGCAGGGTAAGTTTCGCCAAGGGAGAGGGGTATCTCATGTGGTCTGGTACCCAAACATGTAACCTGGTCCCCAGTAAGTAGAAATGTACTTGGTATTTTGTGCTTATTATTTGTCAGGTGCTAATGTATTGCCTTGATCCTTTAATCTCTGCCACAAGCCTTTGAGAAGATTATGATTTCCTTTTGGTTGACAAAGTAACAGCAGCTCAGCAACTGTAACTAATGCTCGAAAAGTCAGACAAGCAGCATTCATCTGAACTGCTGTTTACATCAAGCCCCACCAGACACCACAAAATGTGCTCTTCACCACTCTTTTACTGCAATGCCTCGCTGGATGTTTAACAGATGTTTATGGAATTAAGCAGATTTTACTCTGTACAATAATGACTGAGTCCTTTCTTCTGCTTGTCATGCGATGAAAGGACCCAGGAATACAGTTTTAATTCACCATGAATTTCCAATGTGCCAGAAGCATCCTGTCTGTGTTCACAGAAATGGCCTATAACTATGCTAGTAATTCGGCATCCCAACCCCACCCCCACCCCCTCCTCTCTCCTCTTGAAAGATGTGCAAGTGTTAGTAAGCCCTGCAGACAAGCAATCCGTCAGGCAGAAGGCAGCCCAGAGCCTTTAAATAAAACATTCTCACAGCCTTCCACCGAGAGCATGGAGACAAATACTGCGGATGTGAAAGGTGTCGCTGGGATTACCAATGACGTGCTAATGGCTGCTCAGGCAATCTCAGTGCCTCCTGCGCTCTGAGTCACCAGTTCCCTTTGGAGCCTGCGCTCACGTCATTCAGGGACCAAGAGCTATTCACAGATCACTGACTAAAGGCAAGCTTGAGCCAGGCCCGCACGCCCCTAGCCCTCTCCAAAGAACTAAGGTCACAAAGACAGGAGGCCCCAGAGCCTTTCATCACAGCCACAAGAAAGAGAGGGAGGGCAGAGCTTTCTGCCTTTCTCTATCTGTTCCTCTCACTGGACTTTTGAAAATAGGAACTTTGCGCTTGTTCCAGAACTCCTAAACACAGAGTTTCCTTCTTTTGGGTTCTTTGTGTAACTGCTTAGTTGAATTGATTGTGATTTCATTAGTTTGTTCTTGCAATAATGAGAGCACCTGAGAGACAAGGGGGGGGGGAAGCAATGTAAATTTCTGAGACATCACAGCTTACCCTGTCCTGTTGAAAGCCTTTGAAATAAATCATCACTTGGTTTTCCCACCAGGCACTTCTGTACGAAATAAAGTCACACGTCTGCTCTGGTCACTCTGACAACTCCTGTGACAGACATTTCCAAATCAACTTTCAAGAAGTCACATCTTAGTAAGTCTAAAGAGCACTATATTTAGCTCTTTGGAAATAATTTGGAGTGCAAACTGAACTAAAAAAAAAAATCTTCAGAATGAGATGAATGACTTGGGGAAATAAGTAATAGCCACAGAATTCTTTATTTCTGAGTAACCCACGACTGCTGGATGGTCATTTAACTCCTTGCCCTCCCCCAAGTTCCATAATTAGGACAGGCTCTATTCCCTCAAGGTTAATCACAGGTTTATCATAGAAGACAATTTTCCTGGTTGGCAGAAAATAATGGCATTCATTGTATAAGAGGCTAGAGGCACATAATAGCTCAGGTTTGTTTTTAGTGTTTACAGCAAAACACGTGTGGCTCAGTACTTGTTTCTGGAGAGAGTATCACATTGAAATAAAAAGTAGCCACTAAAATTATAGCAGAAAAGATTATATTTTTCATATTTCTGGAGCTTCATTTCCCAAGTTAAGGGTAGCCTTCTTAATGTTAACTGAGTTGTTCAGTTAAGGAGGAAGCAGGAAACAGAATATGAAACAGCTTCCTTCTTTCCTCCCAAGATAAAGTCACATGCAGCGTAGACACATTTTCCTTAGATACATCCCCAAGAACATTGCCTTTGATATATGCCATTAGAAAAAACAAAGGCCATCCTTTTGAACAAATACATTTTTTTCACTTATAGGGAAATTTTGCAAAGATCAGCTCTGCTTGTGATCATGGAAGAGTAATCAGTTCATTTAAGATGCTGAGAGGTGTCTAATATAGAGAAGGACAAAAATGTTTTTATTGATTATATGTCACTGACAGGTTGATTCTTAGGTTTGTTTAAAAAAAAAGTAAGCATGTATACATAGAAGATATGTATCTCAATAATTCTAAGCTCCATTCCCTTGAACCAGCAAATGATGGATCCTGCTTAATAAACCAATTCTGGTGGAGAGTCAACTTGAGAATGATGCTTCAGTGGTAGAAGGGGAGGTGCAAAAGCAATTTGGCACAAATTTTTGGGAGACAGTGAGATGTGTTAAGAAGTGCCTTGAAAATTAACCAGGATGGTGGAAGAAATGGAGTATCAACAAAGTTATCTTGACATGTAACATCAAGCATGCTATTAAAGCTCTGGAGTGCTTCTCTTCAAAGATGTGATAGGCAAGTCCCCACTAAGCACTGAAGAATGCAGGTTCCACTCTACGTTTTTCTGTCTCCTCTTAGTTACTCCTCACAATAACCTATAAAATAATCTTTTTTAAATTCTAATGCTCATTGTGAGTCTGAAATTTGTATGTAGTTCACAAGGCACAAACGTACAGTAAGGATTTCTAACCTCCTTTGAAGAGTGTGTAGGAGGATATGAATGTATGTGCTGTAAATGGATAATGTAAGCCTGCTCAGAAAACATTCAGGAAAGACTTTGGCCCAAAACCCAAACCTTTGCAAATGTTTTTCTTGAAGAGAACTCAGATTTATTGCAGTGGTTGCCTAGAGCATTTTTAAAACAGACTTTAAGTACATTACCCCAGGAGAAGAATTTTCTTCTTACTGCTTCAGTGCGTTAAAAAAAATGACTTTTCTTCTATTTTTACCATTTACCATATTTTCTCCATATTTTGTGTCTATTCTTTTAAATATAGAAGAGAAAGAATACGGCTAAGGTAATACATCTATAGCTAGGCAGAATCTACCTAAACAAATATTTAGATTAAGGATATCAAAAAGAATTTGATTTTTAAAACTTTTATTTATTTATTTATTTATTTATTTACTTATTTATTTATATCCCAAATGATGCCCGGTTGTCACCCCCTGACAGAGTCCCTCTCCCACCAGCTCCCCTTTACATCTGATAGGATGAGCCCCTCCTCAGAATCCCCTACCCTAACACATCAATTCTCTTCAAGATTAGGCCCATACTCTCCCATTGAGGCCAGACAAGGCAGCCTTCTTAGGGAACCAATCCATAGTCAGTCCACAGCTTTAGGGACAGTCCCAGCTATGACCCACATGAAGACAGAGCATCTACTGCATATGTACATTGGGGTTGGGGTGTTGGTCCAGCCTGTGTATGCTCCTTTGATTGGTGACTCCATCCTTGAGAGCTCTCAGGGGCCCTGGTTAGTTGACTCTGTTGGTCTTGCTGTGGAGTTCCTATCCATTTCAGGGCCTTCAATCCTATCCCAAACTCTTCCATATAAGTCCCTAAACTCCACACCATGGTTGCCTGTGAGTATCTATATCTGTTTCCATCAGCTGCTAGGTGTGCCTCTCAGTAGACAGCTTTGCTAGGCTCCTGTCTACAACCATAACAGAGTAAGATTAAAAGTATTAGAGATTGGTGCTTGCCCATGAGAAGGGTTTGAAGTTGGGCCTATTATTGGGTGGCTACTCCTTCAGACTGTGCCCCACCTTTGTCACTGCATTTCTTCAAATTTTGGGTCAAAAGTTCTGTGGGTGGATCAGTGTCCTTATCCCTCCACTGGGGATCCTGCCTGGCTGCAGGAGATGGCCTCTTCAGGTTCCATATCCCTACTGTCAAGCCAATCCTGGCAGCTGCCTACTGAATATTTAGGACATATGATACCAGTATTCAGGGTAAATGCTGAGCCTTCTAGCTGAATAGCCTTGGTACATGTTTTTAGCCTCTCTGAGCATCATCCATAAATCTAATAAAAATGTAAAACTTATTCATGTAGAAATAAAAACTAATTGAAGTAAGCTGTATTTTTAAAACCTAGAATTGTAATGTTTTTTGAAAGATAGGCATCTCTCCTTGGACTCTCTCTCTCTCTCTCTCTCTCTCTCTCTCTCTCTCTCTCTCTCTCTCTCTGTGTGTGTGTGTGTGTGTGTGTGTGTGTAAAATCCAAGTCATTTCTAGAGATTCTAATTTTATAAATAAATAAAAAAAAAACTTCTCAGAAAACCTCTGACTGGCCATATTTAGCCCTGACATAGAGAGCTCCAAGCCAAGATTTACTCCCCAGGGCAGAGCCAAGGGAATATGACTGTCATGCTGTATCTCCTTATTCCTAGAAAACTATGGCAGTATCTTGACTGTTATATACTGAGTGTTTAGCTAGCTTTGTATCTTTTTTTTTTTTTTTTTTTTTTTGGTTTTTCAAGACAGGGTTTCTCTGTGGTGTCCTGGCTGTCCTGGAACTCACTCTGTAGACCAGGCTGGACTCGAACTCAGAAATCCTGCTGCCTCTGCCTCCCAAGTGCTGGGATTACAGGCATGCACCACCACACCCGGCATATCTTTTTATAATAAATGATTAGAAAATGGTTTTGTCAAAAACTCAACCTTTTACTACATAGTCTGAGAAAAGCAATCTTTCTGTTACATTATTGTGATTTTTTTTAATTTAGGTAAAGTACACTTGGCAATATGTGAAGAAGATAGGCCTTTAAATTAACTTGTTCATGCAGTTTAAAATTGATGAGCATCCCACATGATCTCAGGCAATGTCTTACATGTCTTACAATAGAGATTGTGCTGTGACTCTTTCAGTGATCAAAACTTCATTGCTTAATTCTACAATATAGTTTGATATTTGTATGAAAGGCAAAATATATATTGACTTCTTAAAGTATTGATAGAGATACAGCATTGTCTTAAATTGTTACCTTGTTATTTGTCACAATGAGAAGCTATAGAAATAACAATTGAAAGCCGGGCATGGTGGCGCACGCCTGTAATCCCAGCAGAGGCAGGCAGATTTCTGAGTTCGAGGCCAGCCTGGTCTACAGAGTGAGTTCCAGGACAGCCAGGACTACACAGAGAAACCCTGTCTCAAAAAACAAAACAAAAAAAAAAAACAAAACAAAAAAAAAGAAATAACAATTGAAGCAAAGTAAGAATCTCTCCATTTTCTTGAGTGACATCACTATTTTCTAATTGTCCAAAACTGTTCATTATTCTCTCCTGTTAAATAAGACATAGTAAACACCCAACCAATATGTTCAATGCATTGCACAAATAAAATTAGATCCATGGACCTAAGGAGGTAATATTCATAGGGAACTCCCTCTAAATCAGGATTCCTGAAAAATATACTATTGATAGTTGGATATGAATTTTGTTGTAGGGTCTTTATTGTATACTGAAGAATATTTCAAAGTATCTATGTATCATATTCACTAAAATTGTGAACATTTTCGGCCATTAAAAATGACTCTATACATTGTTAAAAATACTCCAATAAGGTTTAGGAGTCCAAATTACTGGTCTTGACCAAAATCCAATACATAATTGCAGTCAATAGATGTTCCTTGCAACTGGCCTTGGCTACCCAACATCAGAGAGGAATTCTAAAATATGGCTGGTTTTCTTAGAATATTATGATATAACCTCTCAGTAGAACTCATATGAAGTTACACCTATCTCTTTCAAATTTCAAAAATTTTTCACACAATATCATATTAAAACCAAAAGTATATATTAGTTGCTCTGAAGGCTATGGAGCCACCATAAACAATTGTAGTTTAAACGATATTGTTTCGCACATCCTGGCCTTTAGAAATTATAATACAGAAAGACAACTATGTCATGGCCATATAAATTGTTTTCTTTACCTACATAACCATATGTTAACCTGCATAGACTTTTTCCTGGGTACTGGAAGTTTTTTTGCAGTTGGAAATATGTTTATAACTACCTGAAGATAAGACAAAACAGGGGATTAGAAAAATATCTCCACTATTTAAGATTACCTAAATCTTAATTATAGCAGTAAATTATACTTCAATTCCCAACTCATATCAATAGGTAGGCAGTGTAGAGTATTGGATTGAGAAATGCTCTTAAAGCATATTTATAAGTAGGAAAGAACATCATATATGGTAGATAAATCTGTTCTATCCATAGAGTACTGAAATACCTGCATTTTCCAACTTTAAGACAAATCCAGCATCTCATTATTTATATGGAAAGGTACTAAGTCCATAAATGGGTTTCCTGTATCTACTCCTACCTAGCTCTTTGACCTTATTGTTATCAGTATGGATTTGTTCAACCACTTGTAGAGCCCAGCTTTTTCTCTAGCATGTAAGGTGAGCTTCAAGTAAAACTCACATTTAAAAAAAAAAAAAAAAGGTTGAATAAGTCACCTGGGCTTTAACTAAGATTCAGGCTTACAACATTATTAGGATAAAGTAATATAAGAATCCTCTCATAATCTGTTTGCTTTTTCACACACACATTGATGGATAAGGTCATAGATATATGCTAGATTCTTCTAGATCAGAAATGTAATTAATCAATCTCTGTGTTTCTAACTTCTCATTTCTCATGCACACAGACATCATTTCTCTGAATGACACTGACAATCTTATCCTACAATATGGTGAAATTAATTAGGACCAAAAAATCAAAATCAATTTTTAGGAAATAAAATAATTTGTATAAAATAAGATAATTTTGATAAGATGTATGATAAGACCAAAAGATAATAATAGCAAATACTTTTGACATCTAACAGTGACAGATATTGTGAAATCTCATTTAATTAGTAATTCTACAAGTGTCATTCAGAAAGGTACTCTACAAAGGAGACAGTGCTAAGCACTAGCAGCAGAGTCATCTGCAGATGCAGACATTGTTCTGCGTAGGAGCATCTAGGCCACTGAGGGAATTAATCAAATGACCATCTGTGTAATTACAAATTTATATTAGAGCTCTGAAGGGATGATAACTGGAAACTCAAAAAGCATGTCTTTAGAAAAGTTATCTGACATAGACCGTGAAGTTTTTAAATGGGGGTGGTGGGAGTGAGTCATGAAGATCATCAAATGAAAGAAGTGCAGTGGGTGGAGGGCAAGCCATTCTGGTCACATGGAACACAGAAACTCTGAGGCTGTGGAAACTGGAGAAAGTTAAACCTGGGAAGCTGAAGGAAAATGGCTGGGGGAAATACACAGTGGTAAAATAGGGCCACAGGTACAGATCTGTGGATGATGTGTCTACGATCAAAGAGAAAGCGACAAAAGGTTTGATGTCAGGAGTGCAGAAGGGCCAGATTGGATTTCCATCCTCAGAGCCTTGCTTTTACTTCAGTGTGAAAAGAGACTGAAAGAAGTAAAAGGGAAGGAATTCTCCTCCTCATTAGGCCAGTACAGAAACCAGGACAGAGGTGAGGGTCATACTAGGAGGGTGCCTGGGACATAAAGGAGGAGTCAGAGCTCAGGAGCTGTGTGGAGTGGGAGCACTAGCGTGATTGCGGGAGGAGGAAGGAGAGAAAGGTGCGAAGGAGAGGCTGTGGCTTTCAGCAGGTATGTGATGGAACCCAGCCTTCCCTAAGGCAACAAAGCCATGAAAAGCATCTAATTTCTTAGCAAAGCACCAATAAGTTTGTATGTCCCCTCTGACAAAACACAATTGTCAGGGGCAATTTGGAGGTGAGGAAGCTGAGGACTCCATGAGAGAAGCGGCATGAGTCTAGTTTTGTATAAATGACTGAACCAAGTTCTATATGGCTGTGTCTATATGGCTCCGAAGCTTGTGCCCTTGAAAGTTTTTTTTATCAATTTCTTTTTTCTCCCTTACAGATGAAAATAATGAGCTATGGTTTAAGGTTCAGTGCTCTGGGAACTCAACCAATTATTTGTCTAAATTCTTGAGCAGACAAAAATCTCCTTTCAAAGAAAAAGTATATATGTCTGTGAGAAACGGGAGTAGAGTGAGTTTCCCATGCCTGGTTTTGCTTTTATGTGAAAGAAGAATGGCTTAGCACAGCCTTTCCCCTCGTGTAGCTAATATAACATTGGCTGGCTTCATACATAACCCATAATTGCTACATGAAATTTTATATAAATGTCCTATCAGTCATTCTTACTAAGTACTCTGTGCCTGAAAGATAATTTCCCTTTAACATTACTTCACCTGGGAGAGGGGCAAGTGGGGAAAACAGTATTGAAGACAAGTATCAGATCCAAACTACCTAGTAAGCTGCACTGCTCTAATTACACGAGTAAATCATAACATGACTATTGAGTCCTTAGGAAGCACTAGCTAAGATTACCCTTTGTATTTGTCTTACTTCTAGTTTGTGTCTTTGCTATTATTATAGCACCTCTCAATAATGTCTTTCTTCTCTCTTCACTCAACTGAAGTTACTCTCTTTCAAAGGCTGGTTTAAGGCTCATACAAACCAAGCCCTTCCAAAAACAGACCGTCATTTATTATATCTTTTGACACACAAATTTTTTCTGTACGACATTTAGCATTCCAATCAACAAACATAAGTGATTGCTTTCACCAATTTTACATCATAGTGAACAAAGACAGTTGCTAGATGAATAAATACATTAAAAGGATTATAAGTCAAAGTACATGTGAGTACAAAATCAACTGATCTTGGATATATTTAAAGGACTTACACAATATCATGTACTGATATGTGCAAACATTAAACAAGGTGATCACTGTATAAAGGAGAGCTCCATTTTGTCTAGAACATTACAGGTAAGTGTTTGAGTTGACAGCCAAAGGGAGGAGAGATTGATGAACAAGATGGAGATCTAAATAATGGAGGATACTTTGTTTATGGAACAGTAAATTAGGTAAAGTCACTGAAGTGCATAAAAAAGGTCTTAGGGCTGGGAAGATGGTCCAGAGGTTAAAGCACTTGGCCTACAAACAAGAGGACCAGAGTTAGGATAACCAAGAACCTACCTACATGCAAGGAGATCATGGCAACCCAGCTGTAATTGCAAACACAGGCAATGTCAGGGGATCCCTTCATCAATCTTGCTAGTAAGACTAACCTCATTAGTGAGCTCACTTTTGAGGTAAGAAGACTTACCTCAAAAACTGAAGTGAAAAGTCAATTACAAGAGAAGAAGATTCCTGACAATAACCTTTGACCTCCATCTGCACATGTATACATGTGTACCCACATGCATGCCAACATGGACACACAAAAATTAACATCATTCACACATACTTATATATAAAAACAGGGGAAAAGAAAATGAAAGACTGTGGGAGATTTAGAGACAAGATCAGCTAAATAATGAGAAAAGGAAGGACACTGGGAACTATTTAGGATTACATAGGAAATCTCTGGCATAATTCATGAGGGCATTGGATTTACATTTAAATCAAATGGACACAAGGCAGTATCAGAGTATGGATATAGATAAGAAGAAAGATGGTGTAAGTTTGCATGAATGTGGTATTAGTGCAAAATCAACTGATCTCGGATATATTTAAAAGACCTATTCAATATCATGTACTGATATATGCAAGTCATGAAAGAATAGGAAACTCATAGATTATTCTAAAACTTGGGACTTGAGACCCTGAAAGAATGAGATAGTCACTTACTGAGAGAGAGGCTATTCAGAGCCCAGTGAGCCTGGATGGAGAAACTTTCTATTTAATACATATTTAAGAGTTGGATATTATAAATGGCCTTGAGAATGTCCCTTGGGCAGTAGGATAGAACTGACAGGAATTCCACGTAGCAGTCAACACTGAAAATATATCTTTGAAGGCCATTACCCTAGACATGGTATTTATAGCAATGATCAAATAAGATCCTGTAGAATGAATGTGAGTGAAGAATGTCAGAGGAGCAGGTCCTGGGGCAGCCTAGCGTCCAGAGTTAGGGAGGAGAAAGCACAAAGGTGACCAAAGAGGGCAGAAAGCCAAAGCAGAGCAGTCCCCTGAAGAACACATGCCAAGAAAGAAGGAGCGATTGATTTTAGAAAATGCTAGGAATGGCTAGACACGAAGATTTCTCTTTCAAAATAGTTTCACCAGTTTATAGAAAATGTATCCTAATGTTTATATCTGGCACTTTGTGGGACAGATTTTATCCATGAATATATTTCATTTGATACCAGGACTTTTAAAAACATATGAATTATTAATATAATTTAGCTACCATGTTCATTGCAGTTTATCAAAGCCTCGGTGTTTTGTGAAGTGTGGGTGTGAACTCCTGAATCTAGAGGACATCTATGAAAATACTAGGCACATATGCCTACACAGATAAAAACTGCAATGGTTATTATTTTTCTGAAACTTACCTCTTCAGCCACCATAAAAGATGTTCAGTAGCAGATGTAAAACTCTCCATTATGCTTAGTTCTATGTCTATGACAAAGAGAACTATGGTCTCCAAGGATACTCTCTGCACTATTTCTTATTTGTTGCAAATTATGTTTTTTTAACAGACTAAAGAAAAATGTCAAGCTTAATGAAGGTTTATTGTTTGATCTGAAAAGAGGGATATCATTCAACATTATAAGTGTGAATCTAGTACAACCCCACGAGGACAGAAAAACCAAACAGAAAGGTAGGAAAATACTTCAGAGAAACTCTGAGTATGAAAAGCATATCTTATCAGTGTCTTGCATATGCATAAAGACATATATATATATATGTCAAAATATAAAAAAGCAGACCTACGAAGATACTGAGTTCTTAACAATCTCAATGAACTTGACAGTACATTCTTTTATATAAGCTCTCTCTTAGATTATAGACTTGGGGGCCCTAAGCTGAGAACCCAAACTGGTACTCTTGATGAAATAATATCCAAATATTTAAGACACTCATTGCATTATAATATTAATATTATAGCAACAATTAATATAATTACTTTATTGTATAAATATTAAAATAAATAATCAGCATACTTACATTATTGTTGCAGAATATTTGATCACATTGTGAACCCCAAGATTGTATTGTTTACCAGAAAAATCTGTTTCAAGCTGTACTCTGGCTCAGCTGTAGAACACACTTTTAATCTCTCTGGCTGGAATACAGACAGGCCTTTAGTACATACATTTAATCCCAAATAATAAAGGTAAAGCATGCACCCATGTTTAAAAGTGATGTCTAATTGAGTGGCAGAGAAAGCAACAAATCAGAGAATTTGACAGAATATTTGATGCCCAACTCTCAGGAGAAGAGAGAGGAAAGGGAAGCTACCTGAGGAAACAATGCAGAGACAGAGACAGAGAGGGGAGGGAGGGAATAAGGGAGAGAGGAGGGAGGGAGAGGGGAGAGAGATAGAGAGAGAGAAAAGGAAGTTTTACTGGGGCAGTTTTACAGAGACAGGTCACAGAAAGAGAACAAGCTAGACACAGGAATGACAGAATGAATCAGAGAATGAGGAGCTAGAAGATTAAGACAGATTGCCAAAGTTAGTTTGAGGCCAAGCAGAGCAAAAAAGTCAGAGTCCAAGAGGGAAGGCAGATTGAACCAGTCATCTTGTAGAGAAGATTGAGTTGAACCAGCCAGCCAGAGTTCAGAAAGAACAAGAATGGGTGAACTTATTCCGCAGTAAGTCACAGAAGCTGAACACATTCTAGGCCTAGATTACATTGTATGGAGGCTGAGGCTTCCAGGACTAGGCCTAAGTTAGCAGAGGGAGGCAATAAACCTGGGAGGTAACAATTATATATCAGGTAAATTAAAGATACTTTAATACTTTATTGTATAAAATTTAAAAATATGTCCATAGTTATCACATCTGATTACAGAAAAAAAAATTTTATCTGATCAATATCTTCCAAAATGAGAGCTTGTACCTGTACTGTCTTATCTAGTTCACAAGTATTCTCTGTCTCATCAGACTACTTAGCTGCATTGTTGCCAATCTCTTATGCACGTATTAATGACTTCTGTTGCTTAGACTAAATACTTATGAACACAGTGTCACAGATTTTTCTATCCTCAACATTAACTTCTGAGTAGCTGAGCAGGTCACTGCAATGTGTAAGTTGCCACACCCTCTCAAATGGTGCTATTGTAAATGATGACGAGTCCCAAGGTTCACCATAATCCATTCTCTCCCATCTAGTCAGTTCCATCTCACTAAACTTCATGACTACTTCCCACCGAACCTCAAACTATAGAAGCCTAATCCATACCTCTTCAATTGCCATGCACAGCCTTCCTCTAAGGACTTTGCACATTATCATCTTTCCTCCACTTTGTTTCTAGTACATTCCATTTACCCAAGTCTTAATTTCCTCAGATAAGTTTTCTTGGCATATTTTAGTAGTACAAATAACCTTCTGTGTACACATTTATGTTTTGGAGTACATGCATATGAAGGCTACAAGTAGCACTATGCACAAATGTTGAGGTGGTAGGATGACTTCCGGTATCTTTCGCAGGAAGGTTGTCTCTGTTCTTAGAGACAGGGTCTCCTTGGCTATGAACTTACCAACTAGGCTAGGTTGGGAACATTAGGGATGCTCCAGTTTGCACCTCCCCCATGCTGGTGTAATGAGGGAATGCTACCATGCTCAGTAGTTTTATTTGGGTTCTGAGCATTTTACTACCTATGCAATAACCTGTTACTGGAGTTTCCAACTCAAGTAAACCTGTATAAAAACACATAATTATAAGCTACGTGCCTAGATTGGGCAGATCTAGCACTATACTTGTTACCTAGCTATGAGACCCTTTGCTACTTGCAGTTTTTTCTAGCCACATGATTCTGCTTCATCATGGCTTCCTCCTCATCTTCTACTATCCTCCCTCTTCTCTTCCCTTCTCCTTCTTCACTCTCCCAAAACTTTAATCCCACCTTTCCCCCTCTCCTGCCCAAACACAGGATATGGCCTTTATTGGCCAGTTAGAAAGGGGAGAAGGATCATATGAGATCACCTGAATACATGATCAATTTTTCACAGGGGGCAACCCCTCTTGAGGAAACAGAATTAACATCAGAATATAAATAGCATCAGGGCAATCCATAACAATAACTCAAAACAACTTTAATATAGTCTCATTATATCATTTCTACAGTTATCCAATTAATATTATATCACCTTTCTAAAAATTCCAAAATGCCACAGGCTACATTAGTTTTTGCCAATACATATCCAGGACCCACCAGCATGTCTAACATATCATGAATGTCCAGAACAAACTTTTAAATAAATGTATATCTAATTGTCAGAAAAAAATATTTTTTCAAGATGTTTGTTCTAATCCATAAAACTGGTAACTAAATTATATTACCTGATATCTTGGTAATATCTTGATAAATGTTGTAGATACAACTAAGGTTGATTATCCATTATTCTGGATTATCTGGCCTATATAATGATAAGCTTTTTGAATAAGAAGGAGGAGGATGAAGAGAAGGAGGAAAGTGAATCAGTTAGAGGAAAACATGACTGAGAAAGAGTCACAGAGAGAATCAATATTGCTGGGTTTTGAGGACAGAAGAATATGAGGCAAGGGTAAAGGCAGCTTTTCCAAGCTAGAAAGCCAAGAAAAGTTTCTCCTCTAGAGCCCTCAGAAGGAGATAAGAACCATCAAACTGATTTGCAGAGTGGTTTTGCCAGCTTGCAATCCCACCAGCAATGGAGGAGTGTTCCTCTTTCTCCACATCCTTTTCAGCATCTGCTGTCACCTGAGTTTTTGATCTTAGCCATTCTGACTGGTGTGAAGTAGAATATAAGGATAGTTTTGATTTGTATTTCCCTGATGACTAAGGATGTTGAACATTTCTTTAGGTGTTTCTCAGCTAAAGAAGCTCTTAGCTCTGTACTCCATTTCTTAATAGGGCTATTTGGCTCTCTGGAGTCTAACTTATTGAGTTCTTTGTATATATTGGATATTAGCCCTCTATCAGTTGTAGGATTAGTAAAATTATTTTCTAAATCTATTGGTTACCATTTTGTTCTATTGACAGTGTCCTTGGCCATACAAAATCTTTGCAATTTTATGAGGTCCCATTTGTCAATTCTTGATTTTAGAGAAAAGAAGAAAGAAAGAAAGAAAGAAAGAAAGAAAGAAAGAAAGAAAGAAGGAAGGAAGGAAGGAAGGAAGGAAGGAAGGAAGGAAGGAAGGAAGGAAAGAAAGAAAGAAAGAAAGAAAGAGAAAGAAAGGAAGGAAGGAGGTAAGAGTTGTCTTGTACTCCAATATATGTCATAAAGCTGTAAGACTAATTATAGCAACCCATAGAGCTCTAAAATAATGAATCTGCATTATTTAAGTTTGAAAGTTTATAATAAACTGGCTATGGCATCAATAGGAAACTAGCATGACCATTAGACCATGGCTTCTGCCATAGAAATTCAAAATATCTTTGACTTCATCTCAAGAAATACTCACTGAGAAAAATAGAATCATTAACAACCTAATGCATTGCGACAGAATGTATATTATTTCTGCTAGGAAAAAAACTTTTAAAGATGCCACTTTTAGCTTCTCTTTCATATTATAGGTGTTTAAAAATTAAATTCAAAGATGGAAAGTAACTATTGAAAGAAAAAATGCACATGTATAGCTGGTAAGAAAGCCTCCAGGGGACCACCTATGCTGTGTGATAGTAAACCAGAAATAATGAGGAGCACAAGAGACAGATTTGCATAATCTGTTGTTCATACAGGGATCACGAGGAGCAACTTGAAGCACAGCATTTTTTCTGCCTCTGAGACCAAAAGGCTAAGAGGTCTGTACCCATGCTCTAAAAAAGAATACTAAACAACAAATACAACAACAAATAACAGATTGGCTGCAAGTGGAGGAAAAGTACACTTTGAGTAGGATTTACCACATGGGATTAGTGGCTGTCTTATTATCTGCTGCTAGAGTTTAAAAAAAATAATGCTCACATTATATAAATAGATCCCCTTGCTTTTTGGAACCAGAATTATATGTGTTTAGGTTATAAAATGAAATACTGGCACGCAAGAGAGCTAGCTATTATATTAACAAATATTGGTAGTTTCTTTCCTATAGTAATAGAGAAAGCCCTTGGTTCATGTCAATAGTGCAAGTTGCTTTTGGCAACAGTTTATTTAAAGTTATACTTTTGGGGGCTTAATTTTCTGCCTTGTGTTGCCTTCTAGATCTGGACTATTTTAAGTAGGCAAATAACAAGCTAATTCGAAGCAGCAACATAGTCTGAGAAAATGGCAGCTTAATGAACACACAAATAATTTGCTCAAAAATCAATGGCTTTGCTTTTAGCCGTGAACTTCAGCTGGAAACTGTCATAAGAAGAGAAGAGGACTTGCAGTTCCAAAATGGAGAACTCTGCATGAAGGCAGCCAGTACTGAACTGTAATGGACACTCTAAGCTTGCTCTGAGTGTGTGTGTATGTGTGTGTGTGTGTGTGTGTGTGTGTGTGTGTTAAATGACTGACATTTTGAAGTCTGAACAAAAATTTATTAGAATACACAGCCTTTCCATGACACAGGTATTTGCAAAGCTTATTAATAGTGGCAATGATGATGCTGTTTTAATAGAAAGCACTATGAAAGTGCAAATTGTTATTAAAGAGACTGTGTACAAATTAGGGAGAAAATGACTAATAGTAACATATTGTTCTGGGATGTCTTCCCCCAAGCTAGGCAAAAAATATCAGTCACCCAGTCAGCCATCCTTTATTTAGCACTTAATCTGTTCCCCACAGTACCCGAGCTAAGGACGTAAGAGAAGCAGGTGGCCGTCATATTTGCAAGGACAACTAATTCTAAAAGCTAATGTTTATCAAGAACTCACTATATGCCAGGAAGTGCTACCTGGGTTACTCATCATCTTCAGACCCGCACTGCAATGTGTAAATTTCCATTTCCATTTACAAGAATAATGGAAACATAGCTAAGAACTTACTTATCTAAGGAAAAGTTATACAAGTAGTATGGGTAGGGCCACAACAGGTTCTTTTCCACTCAATCATGTCCTCTCTGAAGTGACAAAACATGTTATTATGAAACTTCACACTGAGACCTCATCAGCAAATTGCTGTCTTTAGAAAGGGATACATAATAGGGGTCCAATACTGCGAATTATACCAAGGTTATCTGGATTTCACCCCAGTTCCTCTGGAGGAGAAAGTTATGTGATGTTCCTTAAACATTTACTTCTTTGCAATCTCTCCCAGGGGCTGTTAAGAGGGAACTCTCGTACAGCACCTACCAGCTCCTTTATAGGGTTGTTATGAGATGCTAAGTAGAGAACATCATGGACAAAGCTGTAACAGGCACAATATTAATGTTGGTTAATATCTACATGAATCAAAGCATGAGGGGGCGAATTTGGCAAAATATCTTATAGGTAACAACAAATGAATAAATCTTGACAAATGCAAAAGACTCACCAAATCTCTTCCTTTGCTTTATCATTGAAAAGGAGCCTCGGCGTGCAGAATGTCTGAAGACTAACTCACTTTGTATAAATGGTTAGGCCTGTCATCAAGGAGCTTTTCAATAGTTATGCATTAGCTGCTGAGGTTAAATTAGGACAAATGGGTTTTTGTTTGGTCTCTGGGGAACCACTCAATCCGCCCCCCAAGCTGAGTCTTCACATTCTTGTGACAGAGCTATTAGCCCACTCCATTCTCCTGATCTTCTTTGAGGAATATCCAGCTCTCTTCCTCCAACATATCTCAGTCAACAAATGTCCATCTTGAAAATGGCAAAATATATCAGGCCACAAAAGATTTGTCCCTTCCTCTTTCAGCTTAATTCTCTGACACCTTACATCCTAAGAGATGTAGATTTCCAAACACATACTTTATTGCTTTGTATCTTATGCCGTCTGTAAGGTGTCTCACCTTCTGCATTGTTCTTCCTGCCTTCAACAGTTCATTCTTCTCAGCTTAAACAGACCTACGTGGAGTCATCTGTAATTTTTATGAGATTATCACATCTTTTTTTTTTAATTTTTTCGTGGATATTTTCTTTATTTACATATCAAATGTTATCCCTTTTCCTCTTTTCCCTTCCAACCTCTCCCCATTGATCCCTCCTCCCCCTCCTGCTCACTAAACCACCCACTCCTCCTTCCCATCCTGATCTTTCCCTACACTGGGGCATTGAACCTTCACAGGTCGAAGGGCCTCTCCACTCATTGATATCTCACAAGGCCATCCTCTGCTACATATATGGTTGGAGCCATGGGTCCCTCCATGTGTACTCATTGGTTGGTGGTTTAGTCCCTGGGAGCCCTGGGAGTACTGGTTGGTTCATATTGTTCCTCCTATGAGGCTGCAAACCCCTTCAGCTCCTTGGGATCTTTCTCTGGCTCCTCTATTGGGGACACTATGCTTATTCTAATGCATGGCTGTGATCATTCACTTTTGTATTTGTCAGGCACTGGCAGAGCCTCTCAGGAGACAGCTATATCAGCCCCTGTCATCAAGTACTTGTTGGCATCCACAATAGTGGCAGGGTTTGGAAACTGTATATGGGATGGATTCCCAGGTTGGACAGTCTCTAGATGGCCTTTCCTTCAGTTTCTGCTCCACACTTTCTCTCTGTATCTCCTCCCATAGGTATTTTGATTGTCCTTCTAAGAAGATCCAAAGTAGCCTCACTTTGGTCTTCCTTCTTGAGCTTCCTTTGGACTGTGAATTGTATCTTGGGTACTCCAAACTTCTGAGCTAATATCCACTTATCAGTAAGTGCATTCCATGTGTGTTCTTTTGTGATTGGGTTAGCTCACCCAGGATAATATTTTCTAGCTCTATCCATTTGCCTAAGAATTTCATGAATTCATTTTTTAAAATAGGTAAATAGTACTCCATTGTGTAAATGTACCACATTTTCTGTATCCATTTTTCTGTTGAGAGAAATCTGGTTTTTTTTCAACTTCTGGTTATTATACATAAGGCTTTTATGAACATAATAGAGCATGTGTCCTTATTACATGTTTGACCATCTTCTGGATATATGCCCAGGAGTGGTATAGCTGGGTCCTCACGTAGTACTATGTCCAATTTTCTGAGGAACTGGTAAACTGATTTCTAGAGTGGTTGTACCATTTTTCAATCCCATCAGCAATGGAGGAGTATTCCTCTTTGCCTACATACTCACCAACATCTGCTGTACCTGAGTTTTTTATCTTAGTCATTCTGACTGGTGTGACGTGGAATCACATCTTGAAACATAAAATATGATCCTGAAGCAATGTAATTGTTCATGCCTATAATCTTAGTGCTGGCAAAGTAGATGGTAGACAATTCTGAGCATTTCAGCTTCAACATGTGCTCAGAAGTATGCTACATGAGTATGTAGATCTGGAGGTCAACATGCAGAAGAATGAGAATTGATCCACTCTTATCTCCTTGCACTAAGCTCAACTCCAAGTGGATCAAGGACTTCCACATAAAACCAGACACACTAAAACTAATAGAAAAGAAACTGGGGAAGACCCTTGAGGACATTGGCTCAGGGGAAAAATTCCTGAACAGAACACAAATAGCTCATGCTCTAAGAGCAAGAATAGACAAATGGGACCTCATAAAATTACAAAGTTTCTGTAAGGCAAAAGACACTGTCAAAAGGACAAATCGACAACCAACAAATTGGGAAAAGATCTTCACCAACCCTACATCTGACAGAGGGCTAATATCCAATGTATACAAAGAACTCAAGAAGTTAGACTCCGGAAAACCAAATAACCCTATCCAAAAATGGAGTACAGAGCTAAACAAAGACTTTTCACCTGAAGAAATTCAGATGGCTGAGAAACACCTTAAAAAATGTTCAACATCATTAGTCATTAGAGAAATGCAAATCAAAACAACCCTGAGATTTCACCTCACACCAGTCAGAATGGCTAAGATTAAAAACTCAGAAGACATCAGGTGTTGGCGAGGATGTGGAGAAAGAGGAATACTCCTCCACTGCTGGTGGGACTGCAAGCTGGTACAACCACTCTGGAAATCAGTCTGGCAGTTCCTCAGAAAACTGGACATGGTACTTCTGGAGGACCCAGCCATACCACTCCTGGTAATATACCCAGAAGATTCCCCAGTATGCAATAAGGATACATGTTCCACTATGTTCATAGCAGCCTTATTTATAATAGCCAGAAGCTGGAAAGAACCCAGATGTCCCTCAACAGAGGAATGGATACAAAAAATGTGGTATATATACACAATGGAGTACTATTCAGCCATTAGAAACAATGAATTCATGAAATTCTTAGAGAAATGGATGGAGCTGGAGAACATCATACTAAGTGAGGTAACCCAGGCTCAAAAGAATACCCATGGTATGCACTCACTGATAAGTGGATATTACCCTATAATCTTGGGACACCAAAGACACAATCGACATATCAAATGATATCAGACAATAAGGAAGGAGTGGACACTGGTGCTGGAAAAGATCAAAGCATGAGTGTAGGGGAATACCAGAACAGGGAAGTGGGAAGGGGTGGATGGGGGAACAGGGGGAGGGAAAAGGGCATGTGAGACCTTTGGGGGATGGGGAACCAGAAAAAGGAAAATGAAATGTAAATATAGAATATATCCAATAAATAAATTTTAAAAAAACAGAAAAAAATAAAATGAAATATATAAGTCCAAAGGTCTGTCGTGTCAGTAGTTACTGGATTAATTAGCTGTTTACCATCACTTACCATTGAACTCCTAGACTGTGCCACGGATTTTTAGATCTTGCCTTTGCATTTATTTCTTGATAGTATTGCTACAGGATTCAACCTTATCACTTGGGAAAAATTGTTCTCTGCAAATCAACAAATAATTGCCAGAATGATTTTCTTCCTTCTAACTCAGTTCTCTGAGGCATACAAAGGAAGTCTTCAAGAATGTACTAGAGGAAACAGCACCGATCTTGACTTGGGTAACTGAGTTCTTAATTACAAATCTCTTTCCTATTTCCTTTTTATCCCCTGAGCTGTGTCATTCACAACACGACTGCTCGGAAGATAGTCACTAGGAACTTGACTTATATTGTCTGTCCTACAGTTGGTATTATTGGAGATAAATTTTTCTCTCCTTAGAAACTAGAATTACAAGATGGCATACAAATACACAGATGGGTGAGCAACTATTAGAAAGGGCTTTGGGGAGCCATAAGAAAGCAGGATTAATTCTGAATAGAAAAAGGAAATTACCCTAAAGGGTAAGTATTAAAAAGCAGCATGAATGTTCCTTATATGAAATCAGAGCATCCTACAAAAGAATTTAGGGAGCAATAAAAATCTGTGCTTACATTTTATTACTTTATAATCCTCCTTCCTTTTTGATCATAACGAGAATGTGATCTACAGCCATTACTTACCTCATTCATTCACGTAGGATTTCCTGTCGAAGAGTAACAGAAGTCATGAGCAAAAATACATGTGTTTCTGCCTCATTAAACCTAGAAGAGAATCTTAAATATTCACTTCCAGAGAGGAGATGAGGAAATACTTTTCATATTTATCTCGCTCTTCAAGAAGTCACACTGACCCCAAAATTAAGACAATGCTTTGCTCTTCTAGAACAGTGCGGTTTTAGGCAAATTGCTGGGTAGGCATTCTAGGAGATTAATGACAGTTTCCTTTCCAAAACCTTAAGAAGAAAGCAAAAGAGAATAAATATTAATAAGCATTTATTTATTTAACAATTGTGAAGAGTTTCTAAGTATAAGTATGCCACTTAAAAAGAATGAGAAATATAAAACTTATAAAATAGTGTTAATTATTGAGTGCTAAGAACTTTATATAAGTTATGTTAAATTTATCATAACCCTTGAGAGATAATTATCTTTTTATTTTTATAGCAACAGCAAAATGGAATAAATTTCCAATATCATATTTGCTGTGATAAAGTTTAGAATTTAAATCCAGGAATGAGGAATACAGGAATAAGATTTGTGGAAGAGATAATGTTAAACCAGGTCTTGGAATATGAATAAATATGTTAGTCTGCTTGTTCTAGGCTATTTTGTAGAAACAAACTATACTAGCAATATTTTATCTCCCTCATTGTTCACCCCTGGTTCAGGTGCATAACATTTTTATCCTGTAACTAAGTCAAAAGACTATGCTCAAGGTGAACCACATCTATTTCATAGCAGAGGATAAAGAAAAGTGAGAGAATTATTCAATGCCTCTTAAGGTGGCTTATAAGTAGCTTCAAGAACATTGGTTCACCTGTAATTCTAGCCCTTGAGGAGCAGATGCAGGTGAAGCAGGAATTGCATACCAGGCCAGGTTCCATTCCATAGTTAATTTGAGGCTCAGCCCAAGCTATATGAGACCCTGATTCAAAACAACAAAAAACAACCCCATTCCTACTGACATTTTATAATAAAACCAAATGTTCTTTCGATAGACTATGAAGGAAGAATTATTTTATGGAGAAAGTCAGAAGTCCCTAGAAATTTTATTACAATGAGGTTTAAGTTCACGAAATGGAGTATACTCTAAATACAGGAATGAACTGATTTCATTACATGTAACAGATGCACATTTGGACAGTGCAATTTCATGTTAATGCAGAATTATAAGGGATTCAGACTAGGATAGTAGCTTAGCAACAGGTGAAGACTGGTCTGACAAAGTTTGTTTAAGTAAGAGGGAGTTGAGTAAAAAGGCTAGAGAAAAGAGAGACTGATTTTCTCCTTCCCTACTGTGTGCCTAAATGCCTATATGCAATAATACCTCTACAGTTGAGACAGTGACAACAGCTACCACCATCTAGTGCCTGATCTACTCTCAGGACTTTGAACTGAGCTAGGCATTGAAAGCTACCTGTCCAAGCTCAGAGCCCTCAGGTCTGAATAAATTGGCCACTCACAGTCTATAGCATTGAAGTAAGAAAGGCAATTCTTGTATTAAGAACCTTCTTCCACTAACGCAAGCTATACATCTGAAGTGATATTCCCCTTGGAAAGCAGCAGAACTCCTGAAGAGTTAAGATTGCCTTTAGATTACTGAGTTTAATGTTAAGATCAAGAATAGATCGCAGCAATTTTCTCTAATTTTTATAGTGAGATGTTATTTCCAAGGAGACTTTGGGGGAGCCATCCATACAATGCCAACCTCTCCTGTTGGTACAACAGAAATACAGTGAAAATTGAAAGTGGTTCTGACATCAGATAAATCATGTTGTCTGCCTGGTGAGTGACAACACAAGATAAATATGAACTTACTGAAAATTGAGACCCTTTCTTTCAAAGTTCCTCTAGAATCTTAGGTATATTTTAAGTTGCAACATTATGAAAATGATATTATAGACCTTTAGAAAATTAATTGGCCTTTTGCAGTTTCTGTTGCCTCATCTGAAGATCACACATAGAGGCCTCAGGCTACATGACCTTGGTGTCATTTTTTTTCTTTCTTGGTTACTTGAGATGGGAGACTCCAAAGTGCATGCCTTGAGGAAAGATAGCTAAGGAAAAAGTCATTTTAAATCTTTGTATTATCAAACCAAAATAGAAACCATTTCAAAAAACCTCCAAGGACAAGAAACCAACAAGAGAGAAAAGTGAGTACCTCTTTTCACCCCATAATTAAATCTACAGGATATTGTATTAAATAAATTAGGATTATTAAAGATCATTGGAGGGAACTTTTCTAATTACAGAACTTCTCTGCAGTTTACAAAACAGGCAAAGAATCTCCCCCTTTGAATTGTCTTCTTAAAACAAGTAAATCCCACACCGAGCTGCACCCACAGGGCAGTTCTCAGAGCATGCAATCTGAAGAAACCCAGTGCCACAACTCAGCAAACAAGAGTTCTAAGGTTCCTCAGCACATGCCAAGTCAATGGATTTCAAACTCTAGGGCTTCCCACTCTGTCCCTAGTTAGAGAGAAAAGGCAAAGCTGAGACTAGGAGGACATGCAGGCCTCTGACTCTTCCCTCATAGAGAGTGCCTATGTATGTCTGCACACAGACCATTTCCTAGAAGAAGAGTTCTGCATCTCTCCACCACCATTGCTGTGTTCTCCTTTTGTGTGTGTTTTATTGTGCACAGCTATGAAACAGTTCTCTTGAAGAAAGGATTCTGGTGCTTTGAGGAAAAATAAAACGATTTTTAAAAACACTGCTCCTACCTAGACCATAAGAAGGCATCAGATTCTATAACTGCCCTAGAGCGATAGCTGGACTGGAGTAGCAGAGCAGGATCAGAGTATAAAAGGATCCTTAGGAAGAAAGCCCTGAGAATCCAGAAAGAAATCCAGCCGCCCTCTGAATTCCCCTCCCTGCTTACACGCTGCCCGGGAGCCTCTGCAAAGGGTCCTGCATTGCTGCAAGTGTTTCAGGTAACCATCTGGGCTTGTCACGCTCCTTAATAGCAGCACTTTAAGGAAGTGTTGTCATTTCCATGTCATACTCATTTCTCTCTCTGCTATTATCTTTTCAAAATCATATTACAAAATATTATGAGCTTCCTGTATCAGACACTTTGGGTCTTAGTCACTCAATTATTAAAATTGTATGATTTTTTTTTTAAATTGTCATTATGTGTGGGCTGTCTTTACCAAAGCGACAAAGAAATTGAGTTAACCCAAATGGTGCTATGATTACAGGATCAGAACATGGAAAATTATAATGTTTCACTAGGGAAGAAAAAAAACCAGTCAGCTCTTTCACATCAGTGCCAATAAAATCCTGGGAAACTCACCATGACACCATTATGTTAGACAGAGCAGCGGCACAAATGCTTCCAATGGATTGCTCCACTGAATAGCAGGGAAAACAATGCTATTTGGAGCTGTTAGTTTTATACAAAGCTACTCATCTGTAGTAAATGAGGCTTTCTGGTTATGTGACATGGCCCTTGTTATAAAAGTGTGTTTCTAAGCTGCTGTCAGCTGCTGTTGTTCATTTCACCTGCACCCATCAATATGTGGTCTACTATACCTGGTACAGGACTTTGTCTTGTCATCATAGATTCAACTGCCTCTCAGAGGACAGTTATGGGCATAACTATATGGACACTAGGCATGGAAGCAATTTTCCATAGAGGACAGTGGTCCTATAACACTATGAGTTACAGAGAAAATCAACCTGGACATAAGGTAGGATTCAGAGGTATCTGACCACCCCAGTTCTTTTCAAAGAAGCAAAGCAACAACCCCAGTCTCTGTGATTCTGCAGGTAAATAGATCTTAGTTATACCAAACTGTTGATCCTTAGCATCTGAATTGGGATTGCTTAACCTGCAAATGAAGTTGAAGTCTGAATGCAGGAGACAGCTTACCAGAGAAGATGATTGACGCCAGCTGAGTCAAGGAGCTGACTCCAACACAGTGAAAAAGAGATATAGATCATAAAGCTGGAGAGAGATGATACAATAACAGTAATGAGTTATGGAAACTATTAAGCTTTGGCTCACCCAAAGAATGCTGTATAATGCCTCTCCAACGGATCCTGTGGGGTAAGTACTAGATCAACCTCAAAAAAGATTCCATTGTGTTTGATTTTAAGATGTTACAAGTTGTAGGTTCTATGTGTAGTATAGTGCTGTTTATTTTTAAGGTAAAACATTTTTTTACTGAAAAATTGACAGATACTTGGGTGTTTAAAATAACAGATATATTTGTGTACAGTTCTATAAGTCAGAAGTCCAAGAGTCTCACTCCTAAAATGAAACAGATAGTGTCCCTCCACCAAGCTCCAGAAGACAGCCAGTTGACAGCCTTATGATTTCTCATGTCTATGGCTACCTTCAATCTTTAGCTAAGAGTCTATTCCTTCTTCAAAGTCAATATCAATGTATCTCGAAGTCTAATTGACATTCTAGTTTCCTTCTTCTATGATGTTTTTAGTGTATTGGGTTCCGTTGAATAGTATCAAATAATATCACTTTCTTGAAGTCATTAGTGAAATCAAAACCCAAGTGGGTGCAAAGAGTTGGAAGAATGGGATGCTCCGATGAGCTTATATTAAGGCTCGTATTTTGGTGCTTTTAAGTCCCTGGTTTAGGAGGTCCAGGGTTGATTCCTGTTATTAGGAAGAAAATTATTATTACGATGCAATCAGGTATTGATGCTTCTCTTTTAACTAATATAAGGTCTCACTCAGACCTCTTCCTTATAGCAGTACTCTTATGTTCTCTAAGGGAGGAAGGGGGAGCACATCTGCTAATCAGGAACTGCGTTCCTGTAGGGGCAGAGAGAAAGCAGAGTGAGTATTGCCAATCTTGGATCTTATTTTATTTTTCTTCTTAGTGCTAAAGAGCTTACAAAAGATTGAAGTCCAAGGCCTTATGAGTTTTACTCATGGGCCTTCCAAATGTCCAGACTCAATCAAGGCCATAGCCTAATGAGTGACAACAGAACACCTCCCCAGGCAGAGCCAAAGCCTCACTGAGCCACCCACCCATCCGGTCTTCCTGTCATTCATTCTACTTCTTTTTCCCTGGAACCCCTTAGACAACGGGAAGGTCTTCAACTTCCTCCTAAGGTAGAGGTGTCTCTGTTACAGGTATCATACACATATGAAACTCTGTTCTGCTTGAAGGACTTTGATCCTTGGCCTTATAGCCAGGTCATAGCTGTAATTTCTGAGAAGGGCCCAGTGAATAATTTCACCTCATCTATACAGATGTCCCAGAATGCTGACTCCTGGGCTGTGCCTCTCTCAAAAATATATTTGGATATAGTGTTGCACTTAACTTTAGTGCTTTAAAATTATAATTTTGTGTATGAGCCTAAAATTGAATGTGGATTTTAAAAAATAAGCCCGATGAACTAATGTCCATAGATCTGTACCCCAATACTCTACATATACCTAGAAATAAGGAGTAGCTGAGGTTTTAAATTAGAATACTGTTTGGCCCCACTAAGCATATAAGTTTCTAACCATGTGGGATATAGTATGTAAGACCTATAGGATAAGATCAAAGAATGTATCAGGTTAGTGTCTGATTCTAGATTCCACATAAAATAGCTCAGGCTATGGAGAGTTTCCTTAAAGTCTCATTATCATAGAGCAGGAGAGTGCATTCTTGTACTCCATGCATGAATTTTTGCTTGAGGAATGCTGAGTATTTAGGCACCTCTACATCACGAGGACATTAAAGTTGAAGTCCCTCCTACCTTCAAGGTGTACTAGGAAAAAGGGAGTGGGAGGGGTATGCCAGCAGAGGGATGGGGATCTGGGAAAGAAGGTGTGAAAACTCAGTAGATCATAGGCTGGATGTCTGCAATCGCCTTGCCATCTACAGATGAGTGTTGTGAATGCTGTCTCTTTCAAATTGTATTTACCTGTCTAAAGCAGCTCCAGTGTTCCATAATGCAGTACTGTGAATGAGCTGTTGTTTATTCAGCTTAGTCTGGTAGCATGGCTGAGATGGTCATTTAATGGTAAAGGAGACAATAACAGAACCAGGTCATCTCACCCACAGCGCTCTTGGTGTCAGCTTTCTGGGTAGGGATTCTGTTTCAGATACCACCATCTGTTCAATATCACTTTCAATACAGGTTTGGGAGGCACATTTCAGTGATTATATATATATATATATATATATATATATATATATATATATATTCGCTTCAGTGTTCTCAAGAGACCATTCATCAGGTCATTTTATTTTCAGGATGCACGGAGAATGTTTGTCTTACTCATTTGAGATAAATGTGATTGACCTTTTAAACAGAGAACCTGACTGGTTTGGTGAAAAGAGAGAGAGAGAGAGATGATGGCTCAACCTAATATTGCTAGAAGGAAGAGCAGTGGTGACCCTTCTATAAGGGTATCGGCCAATAAAAGCAAGCTGTCCCCACTAATGGTCATTAAAAGATGCAGAGATGTGAGGATGGAAGCCCCAGTAGCAAGAATTCAGTTACTGCCTGCCAGAGTGAGACCACGAGGGAAGCATGACATCGCTAGGCAACGCTGTGCCGTTAAACACATTTTCACTCTCTCAGTGTGGTGTAGTAAGCAGGAAGCAGCACTCACGGAAAGCAAAGGGGAAAAACAATGAAATTATTTCTCTTAATAGGATAGATGCAGGAAACAAAGGAAGACGCGCAAGTTAATCACTGCCGAGTTTTCAGGATATAAAACGTGAACTCAGGAAAAGAATTCCAGACAACTATAAAATTCTACAAAATCTTAATTTCTTTCACCAAATCAAGAATCCCTTCGCAAATACATAGGATTGTAGATTAAAAATTATGCATATATTTTGTGCATATATTATGCCTATAAATAATTATAGTAAGGAAAATTACACGATTTTATATATGAGCAACAAGGCTCAGAGAGATGAGTTAAGGCACCCAAAAGCTAGGTATTAAGAACAGAAACTTCCAGATTCTAAAGGTACTCTTTGATGAAGCTAGCATGCCTTCCTGGCTGTTTCAAGCAGGGGTTCTTTTACATATGCAAAAGTAATATGTGGCTTCATTTCAATATTTCCAATACAACAGATCTTTTCCAGGAAATCATAGTGGTGTCAATAATCATTCATTTAATCACCCAACAGACACTACTTTATCTCTCCTGAGTACTGCCCAAACATACAAACTGCTATACTGAAAGATCTCACAGTGAGGTAGGATTTGGGTGACTAGCAATAAATGAAAAATAGGCTATATTACCTTAGGTGGAGATGAGTGTTTTTAGGAAAAATATGACAAAATAAAGGGGGCATGGAGAGCCAAGGCAGAGTACATGGTGCCTTTTCTCTGAGGGGCAGAGACACTAATGTACAGAGAAGATCCGTTTTGGCCTCTCTATTTTTTTTATTTTCTATATTCTTTGCTTACATTCCAAATGCTTTCCCCTTTCCCAGTTCCCCCCTCAACATATGTCCCATAAGTCCTCCTCCCTCTGCCCATTCCCCAATCACCCCCCTCCCATTTCTCTGTTCTGGTCCTCCCCTACAATACTGGATCAAGTCTTTTTAGGACCAGGGCCCTTTCCTCCCTTCTTCTTGGGAATCATATGATTAGCTACTTGTGTCTTGAGTATTCAGAGCTTCTGGGCTAATTAATATCCACTTATCAGTGATTGCATTTCATGTGTATTCTTTTATGATTGGGATAGCTCACTTAGGATGATATTTTCCAGTTACAACCATTTGCCAACAAATTTCATGAATTCATTGTTTTTAATTGCTGAGTAGTGTTCCATTGTATAAACATACATTTTCTGTATCCGTTCCTCCATTGAGTGGCATCTAGAGGAACACTCCTCCACTGCTGGTGGGATTGCAAGATGGCACAACCACTATGGAAATCAGTCTGGTGATTCCTCAGAAAATTGGGCATGACACTTCCAGAGGACCCTGCCATACCACTCCTGGGCATATACCCAGAGGATTCCCCTGCAGGCAACAAGGACACATGCTCCACTATATTCATAGCAGCCTTGTTGATAATTGACCTCTCTATTTTGCTTATGAATTTATTCCTTCATTTGTTTGCTTCACTTAGTTCTGAAAATACATCCCTCTCTCTCTCTCTCTCTCTCTCTCTCTCTCTCTCTCTCTCTCTCTCTCTCTCTCTCAAGAGTATCCTGACACTATAATCCTAAATTTTTGGAGTAGACCTGCCACTCTCCCCCCCTTGAGTCATAACTTTCTAATCAGTCCTCCCACATTCATTTCTACCAAACCACTTCATTTCTGATCCAAGAGATGTGCCAACAAGGTCCCATGTTCCACATAGCCTCCTTATCCTATCCTTTCCATTGACATCCCATGACACTAGGAAGAAAGCACACCATCTGGAACAAGCTACAGTGATCTGGCTTCTCCCTTTCCTCCTCTCCTGTCATGGCCACCCTTTCTTCTGTGTCTTCTCCCCTACTAGTGATCGATATGGCAAGTGGTCCATCATGACAATGGAGAATAATTGAGCCTGTATTCTAATTAATTGTCTTAGATACCACCATATTATTTTTCTGACTTCTCCTCAAAAAGAAAAAGAATCTCTGAGTATTAAATGCCAACTTTTTTTTAACTTGAAGACATAATTATGTCTTTCCAAACTTACCCTTCCTATCCGCAATTCCATAGCATCCCTGCCGCAGATTTGCTATGGAGCTGAGGGGAGTCTCAAATGCCTGATCCTCCTTAATCAACTTCTTATTGAGATTACATGCATCTACCACTGTACCAGCAGTCCAGTCCCATGTAGCTTACTTATCCCCCAAATTAACCTATGATAACGTATGACCTAGCCATACTTCCTGACGGCTCCCTCACCATTCATCTCCTTCTGAACACTTGTTCTGTTTTCCCACTTTCAAATATCAACGTCTTTGTTTTTGTTTGTGGTTGTCTGTGGCTTGTTTGTAAACTTTCTCTTTCTCTCTGTCTCTAACCTTCTCTGTCTCTCTCTGTCTCTCTGTCTCTCCATGTCTCTCTATGTGATTTTGTTTGTGTATGTGTGTGCACCTGCATGTGCGTGTGTGCGTGTGTGTGTGTGTGTGTGTGTGCGTGTGTGTGCGTGTGTGTGTGTGTGTGTGTGTGTGTGCGCACGCGCGTGTGTGTGTGTGTGTGTGTGTGTGTGTGTGTACACACACATGCGCACGCGTGCGTGTATGACTAAACAGCTTAGCTCCCTTTGCATAGGTGCTGGGGATTTGAACTCATGTTCTCTTGCTTTCAGAGCAACTCTGACCCACTGAGCCCCCTCCAAAGCTCTATTTGGTTTGTTTTTTGTTTTTTGTTTTTTTCTGTCTGGCTCAGCTGTCACCCCTCTCATTCAAACTTTCTTTGATTCTCCTCTGGAGCGAAGAGTCCTCTTTACCACTCACAGTGTAGCTCTCTGACTAGTTTGTATTGTAGCTTTCTCTTTTGTCTGGGTTCAGTCTATTACACAGGATAAATGAAAACTGCAAAAGTCCCAATCTATTCCTATTGAGTGGCACTGAATTGTGATATGAGGATCTAGGACTATGACTCCAGTTTCGTCAGAGACTTCAGGTTGCTGTCCTCATATGGTTCATGTATCGTCTCCTTGGATTCCTTTATTACAGTCTGAATATGAATAGAACCAAGACTAGAGTCAACATAGAGAGAGCCTGAACCACACAACAGCCATGGCCTAGCAATGAAATGTCAGTTTCCATTCAAAAACAACAAAAAAAGTTTATGTGGTGTATTAGTCAGGGTTCTCCAGAGTCACATAATTTATGGAAGGTCTCTATACAGTAAAAGAATGTATGCAATGGCTTATAGTTTGCAGTCTGACTAACACAACAATGGGAGCTCTGAATGGGAAGTCCAAATGTCTAGTAGATGCTCAGTCCACAAGGCTAGTTGCTGTACCTGGTCTTCTCTCTAAGCTGGAATCCTGAAGGAGAGGTTCCAAGGGATTTGCTGGCAAGTTCTTCTACCATGCCCAGATTTGGAACTAGCTCTGTTCCAGGCTGACCTAGAACTCAGAGGTTTGTTTACCTTAATCTTCTGGAATAAAGGCATGTACTACCTTGCCTGGATCTAACCTTTTCATGGCCACACTGCCTCAAGATCTCCATGTCAAGATCCAGGTCAGAAATCTGTGTCTTTCAATGTCAAGACCTGGATCACAGGTGTGTCCTTCATTTCTGGATTGTAGTTCATTCCAGATGTAGTTGACAACCAGAAATAGCTACCATTTATGGCCTCTCCTCAGTAGAAAAGACCCAGATAATAAGAAAACAGTCAATTCAGGAAAGGAGAGAAAGATGAATTTTATGAGTATATTGTTAGTTTCTGCTAACGTTCCAACCACAAATTCCATCAACAGCACTCCTCAAAGACCTAAGGTAGTGGCTTAGACAGAGTACATCCAATATTTACCCCAAATCAGAACGACTAAGACACTGAGAAGATTGTGGTTATGAGTTTGATGTATGCCTCTCTGGCAATTATGACTTTGTGCATGTGCGTGTACATGTGTTAGTGATGACTCCAGGCACATATCCCCCAACTGAAAGATCTTTGCTTTTGTGTATTCTCACATCACTCAATCCCCTGCTTACATTGTCCATATCCAACCTCATGTAGTCTGTTCCTGTAGATTTCTAAACCATAATAAAAAGGAAAACCAGTAACAAATTATTTTTCTATAAAAGATAAACAACAGATCAGAGCTCCATGAGGCTGAGGAAGGAGGAAACAGAAAGCCAGGCCTGTGTGAGCTACATAATGGCAACAGGTAAGGTAAAGCCTGATAAATACTGCTGACTTACATGTTTGAATAAAATAAAAAGAAAAGAAAAATTGTATATGCTTATACATTAAAAAAAGAATCATGAGGGAACTTGCAAAACCATTCAAGAAGGTAGTAGTTAGACCATGTGCCACAATCTAGGTAGCTAATGAAACAGTGAAGGCAGAGACGTGCCATTCAGAATACTTAATTGGGAACCAGAAAGAAGAGATGCATGGTGTTAAAAATAGGGGATGCTTACTACTGGAAGGGGTCTTAATAAGCAGAGAAGACCACAATGACTATAGGAGAATCCACACAGCAAAAGAATGTGGAATGCAGCTCGGCAGGCACCTTCTTGCCCGAAAGACCTACTTGCCAAAGTAAAGTGCTGCCAAAGACAAGCTTTGGGCTGTGTTTTTTAAATCAAAACTGAAAAAGGTCACATAATCTCACAGTAGAAAAAAATCTTTCCAACCAGGAACCAGTACAATAAACAATAATTTTCAAAGTGTTTTATGGAGCTACGTAAACAGAAATGAGGATATTGCTAACAAGGTTATGAAAAGCCTTATGCTGTGCATAACCGTAGTCATCCTAGTCACTACACTTAACATTTTATTTTTTATTGAATATATTCTTTATATACATTTCAAATGTTATTCCCTTTCTTGGTTTTCCTCCTCCCAGGAAGCCCCTATCTCATCCTCCCTCCCCGTTTCTATGAGGATGTTCCTTCACCCAACCCCCATCTGCCCTACCCTCCTTCAATTTCCCTACACTGGGGCTTCTATAGAGCCTTTATAGGAACAAGGACCTCTTCTCCAATTGATGCATGACAAGACAGTCCTCTGCTACAAGTGAAGCTAGAGCCATGTGTACCCCTTGTTTGAGGACTTAGTCCCTAGGAGCTCTGGGAGGAGGAGGGGTTCATCTGGTTGGTTAATATTGTTGTTCTGCCTATGAGGTTGCAAACTTTTTCCACTCATTTAGTCTTTTCTCTAATTCTTCAACTGGGGACCCCTCGCTCAGTCCAATGGTTGTGTGCTAGCATCTGCCTCTATATTTGTAAGGCTCTGGCAGGGCTCTCAGGAGAAAGCCATATCAGGTTCCTTTTGGCAAGCGTTTCTTGGCATCCACAATAGTGTTGGGTTTGGTGATGGTTTATAGGATGAATGCCCATGTAGGACAGTCTCTGGATGGCCTTTTCTTCAGTCTCGGCTCTATACTTTAACTCCACCATTGCTCCTGTGAGTATTTTCTTCCCTTTCTCTGAAAAACTGAAGCTCCACACTTTGGTCTTCCTTCTTGAGGTTCATGTGGCCTGTGAACTGTGTCTTGTTTATTCTCAGCTTTTGGGCTAATATCCACTTATCAGTGAGTGCATAGCATGTGTGTTCTTTTGTGATTGGGTTAGCTAACTCAGGATGATATTTTCTAGTTCGATACACTTGCCTAAGAATTTCATGAATTCATTGGTTTTAATAACTGAGTAGTATTCCATTGTGTAAATATATCACATTTTCTGTACCCTTTCCTCTTTTGAAGGACATCTGTGTTCTTTGCAGCTTCTGGGTATTATAAATAAGGCTGTGATGAACATAGTGAAGCATGTGTCCTTATTACATGTTGGAGCATCTTCTGGGTATATGCTCAGGAGTGGTATAGCTGGGTCCTCAGGTAGTAATATGTCTAATTTTCTGAGAAACTGCCAAACTGATTTCCAGAGTATTTGTACCAGCTTAGATTGTACAGCAGCAATGGAGGAGTGTTCCTCCTTCTCCACATCCTCGACAGCATCTGCTGTCACCTTTGAGTTTTTTATTTTAGCCATCCTGACTGGTGTGAGGTGGAATGTCAGTGCCGTTTCGATTTGTATTTCCCTGATAACTAAGGATGTTGAACATTTCTTTAGGTGCTTCACACCCATTCGAGTCTCCTCAGTTGAGAATTCTCTGTTTAGTTCTGTACTCCATTTTTAATAGGGTTATTTCTGGGGGCTAACTTCTTGAGTTTTTTTGTATACATTGGATACTGGCCCTCTATTGGATATAGGATTGGTAAAGAACTTTTCCAATCGGTTAGTTTCCATTTTGTACTATTGACAGTATCTTTTGCCCTAGGGAAGCTTTGAAATTTTATGAGGTCCCATTTGTCAATTCTTGTTCTTAGCGCATAAGCCACTGGTATTCTGTTCAAGAAATTTGCCCCCTGTGCCCACGTGTTCAAGGCTCTTCCCCACTTTCTCCTCTATAAACTTCTGTGCTTTACATGGAGGTCCTTTATCTACTTGGACATGAGCTTTGTACAAGAATATAAGAATGGGTTGATTAGCATTTTTCTACATGCTGACCACCAGTTGATCCAGCACCATTTGTTAAAATGCTGTCTTTTTTCCACTGTATGCTTTTAGCTCCTTTGTCAAATATGAAGTGACCATAGATGTGTGTGTTCATTTCTGGGTCTTCAATTCTATTCCACTGATCTTCCCTCCTGTCTCTGTTCCAATACCATACAGTTTTTAACCACTGCTGTTCTGTAGTAGAGCTTGAGGTCAGGGATGGTGATTCCCCCAGAAGTTCTTTTATTATTGAGAATAGTTTTTGCTAACCTGGGTTTTTTGTTATTCCAAATGAATTTGCAGATTGAGTTGGTCATTGAATCTGGAGATTGCTTTCAGCAAGATGGCCACTTTTACTATATTGATCTTGCCAATCCATGAGCATAGGAGATCTGTCCATATTCTGAGATCTTCAATTTTTTTCTTCAGAGACTTTAAGTTCTTGTTATACAGATGTTTCATTTGCTTGGTTAGAGTCTCACCAAGGCATGGAATATTGTGAAGACTGTCATTTTCCTCATTTCTTTCTCAACTTGTTTATCCTCTGAGTAAAGAAATGGTGCTGGTTCAACTGGAGGTCAACATGCAGAAGAATGCGAATTGACCCACTCTTATCTCCTTGTACTAAGATCAACTCCAAGTGGATCAAGGACCTCCACATAAAACCAGACACACTGAAACTATTAGAAAAGAAACTTGGGAAGACCCTGGAGGACTTGGGCACAGGGGAAAAGTTCCTGAACAGAACACCAATAGCTTATGCTCTAAGATCAAGAATCGACAAATGGGACCTCATAAAATTACAAAGTTTCTGCAAAGCAAAGGACACTGTCAGAAGGACAAAACGGCAACCAACAAAGTGGGAAAAGATCTTCACCAACCCCACATCCGACAGAGGGCTAATATCCAATATATACAAAGAACTCAAGAAGTTAGACCGCAAAGAACCAAATAACCCTATCAAAAAATGGGGCACAGAGCTAAACAAAGAATTCTCACCAGAAGAAATTCGGATGGCCGAGAAACACCTTAAAAGATGTTCAACATCATTAGTCATCAGGGAAATGCAAATCAAAACAACCCTGAGATTCCACCTCACACCAGTCAGAATGGCTAAGATTAAAAACTCAAGAGACAACAAGTGCTGGCGAGGATGTGGAGAAAGAGGAACACTCCTCCACTGTTGGTGGGATTGCAAAATGGTAAAACCGCTCTGGAAATCAGTTTGGCGGTTCCTCAGAAAATTGGGCATGTTACTTCCAGAGGACCCTGGCATACCACTCCTGGGCATATACCCAGAGGATTCCCCTGCATGCAATAAGGACACATGCTCCACTATGTTTATAGCAGCCTTGTTTATAATAGCCAGAAATTGGAAGCAGCCCAAATATCCCTCAAAGGAGGAATGGATACAGAAAATGTGGTATATTTATACAATGGAATACTACACAGCAATTAAAAATAATGAATTCATGCAATTTGTAGGTAAATGGTTAGACCTGGAAAATATCATCCTGAGTGAATTAACCCAATCACAAAAGAATGCACCTGAAATGCAATCACTGATAAGTGGATATTAATGAGCCCAGAAGCCCTAAATACTCAAGACACAAATAGCAAGTCAAATGATTCCCAAGAAGAAGAAAGGAGAGGACCCTGGGCCTGTAAAGATTGCTTCCAGTTTAGTAAAGAAACCGAGGGGGGAGGGGGAATTATTGGGGAACAGATGGGGGGGAGAGGAACTATGGGAACTATGGTGGGTGGGAACTGGGAAAGGGGAAAGCCTTTGGAATGTAAACATAGAATATAGAAAATAAAATTAAAAAAAAAAAACAAAAAAACAAAAAAACAAACAAAAAAAAAAAAAAAAAAAAAAAAAAAAAAAAAAGAAATGCTACTTATTTGTTTGAGTTAATTTTATATCCAGCCACTTTGCTGAAGTTGTTTTTCAGCTTTAGGAGTTCTCTAAAGGAATTTCTGGGTCACTTAAGTATATGATTAAATCATCTGTAAATAGTCATATTTTGACTTCTTCCTTTCCAATTTTTATACATTTGACCTCCTTTTGTTCTCTAATTACTCTAGCTAAACTTCAAGTACTATATTGAATAGATAGGGAGAGAGAGGGCAGCCTTGTCTGGTCCCCGATTTTAGTGGGATTGCTTCAAGTTTCTCTTCATTTAGTTTGATGTTGGCTACTAGTTTGTTGTATATTGCTTTTACTATGTTTAGGTATGGGCCTTGAATTCCTGATCTTTTCAGGGTTTTTAAGACGAAGGGATGCTAAATATTGTCAAATGCTTTTTCAGCATCTAATGAAATGATCATATGGCTTTTTTCTTTGAGTTTGTTTATGTAGTAGATTACATTGATGGATTCTATATATTAAACCATCCCTGCATCCCTGGGATTAAGTCTACTTGATCATGGTGAATGATCATGTTGATGTATTCTTGGATTCAGTTGGCAAGAATTTTATTGAGTATTTTTGCATCAGTGTTCATGAGGGAAATTGTTCTGAAGTTCTTTGTTTGGTCTTGTTTGCTTTAGGTATAAGCATAATTGTGGCTTCATAGAGCAAATTGGGTGGTATTCCTTTTATTTCTATTTTGTGAAATAGTTTGAAGAGCGTCAGTATTAGGTCTTCTTTGCAGATCTGATAGAATTCTCCACTAAACCCATCTGGCCCCAGGCTTTTTTTTTGGGGGGGGGACTGTTAATGACTACTTCTATTTCTTCAGGGGTTATGGAACTAATTAGATGGTTTATCTAATCCATTTTTAACTTTGGTACCTGGTATATGTCTAGAAAATTATCCATTTCATCTACATTTTCCAATTTTGTTGAGTATAAGCTTTCATAGTAGGATCTGATGACTTTTTTAATTTCCCTGGTTTCTGTTGTTGTGTCTCCCTTTTCACTTCTGATTTTATTACTTTGGGTAATGCTTCTGTGCCCTCTGGTTAGTCTGGCTAAGAGTTTATCTATCTTGTTGGTGTTCTCAAAGAACAAGCTCCTAGTTTTGATGATTCTTTGTATAGCTCTTTTAGTTTCTATTTGGTTGATTTCAGCCCTATGTTTAATTATTTCCTGCTGTCTACTCTTGGGTGTCTTTGCTTCTTTTTGTTTTAGAGCTTTCAGGTGTGCTGTCAAGCTGCTAGTGTAAGCTCTCTCCAGTTTCTTTTTAGAGGCACTTAGCACTATGAGTTTTACTCTTAGCACTGTTGTGACACATAAGTTTTGGTATGATGTGTCTTCATTTTCAATAAATTCTAAAAAGCATTTAATATCTTTCTTTATTTCTTCCTTGACCAAGTTATCATTGAGTAGAGCATTGTTCAGCTTCCATGTGTATGTGTTGTCTGTCGTTTTTGTTGGAACTTAAGACCAGCCTTAAACCATGGTGATCAAACAGGATGCATGGAATTATTTCAATATTCCTGTATCTGTTGAGGCCTGTTTTGTAGCCAATTATATGGTCAGTTTTGGAGGATGCACCATGAGTTGCTAAGAAGGTATATTCTTTTGATTTAGGATGAAATTTTCTATAAATATCAATTAGATCCATTTGGTTCATAACTTCTGTTAGTTTCACTGTGTCTCTGTTTAGTTTCTGTTTCCATGATCTGTCCATTACCAAGAGTTGGGTATTGAAGTCTCCCACTATTATTGGGAGTGGCGCGATATGTGTTTTGAGCTTTATTAAAGTTTCTTTTATGAATGTGGGTACCCTGGCATTTGGAGCATGTTCAGAATTGGGAGTTCATCTTGGTAGATTTTTTTTTCCTTTGATGAGTATGAAGTCTCCTTCCTTATCTTTTGTGACAACTTTTGGTTGAAAGTCAATTTTTCCAGATATAAGAATGGCTACTCCAACTTGTTTCTTGAGTCCATTTGCTTGGAAAATTATATTCCAACCTTTGATACTGAGGTAGTGACTGTCTTTGTCACTGAGGTTGGTTTCTTGTACGCAGCAAAATGCTGGGTCCTGTTTACATATCCAGTCTGTTAGTCTAAGTCTAACATAGGGGAATTTTTATTGTGGAATTGAGTCTATTGATGTTAAGAGATATTAAGGAAATCCTGTTATTTTTGTTGTTAAATGTGGAATTATGTTTGTATAGCTATCTTCTTTTGGATTTGTTGAAACATTATCTTCATGCTTTTTCTTGAGTTGGTATTTTCCATCTATCATTTGTAGGTCTGGGTTTGTGGAAAGATATTGTATAAATTCAGTTTTTTCATGGAATATCTTGTTTTCTCTATGGTGAGAGTTTTGCAGGATATAGTAGCCTAGTCAGGTATTTATGTTCTCTTAGGGTCGGTATTGCATCTGTCTAGGATCTTCTAGCTTTCATAGTTTCCAATGAGAAGTCTGGTATGATTCTGATAGGTCTGCCTTTATATGTTACTTGACCTTTTTCCCTTACTGCTTTATTCATTAGATATATTCTTTATTTAACATTTGAAAGATATATTCTTTCAAATGTTGTCCCCTTTCCTGGTTCATTCCCCGCAAAAATCCCATAAGCAATCTCCCTTCCCCCTGTTCTGAAATCAACCCTCTCCTTCTTTCCTGTCCTGGTATTCCTCTACACTGTGGAATTGAGCCTTTCCAGGACCAAGGGCCTCTCTTCCCTTTGGTGTCTAACAAGGCCATCCTCTGTTGCCTATGCATCTGGAGCCATGGGTAACTCCAAGTGTACTCTTTGGTTGATGTTTTGTCCCTGGGAGCTCTCAGAGTACTGGGTGACTCATATTGTCATTCCTCCTATGACTCTGCAAACCCCTCCAACTCCTTGGCTCCTTTATCTCCTCCACTGGGGACCCTGTGTTCAGCTGAATGGAGAGCTGAGAGTGTCCCCCCTCTGTATTTGCCATGCACTAGCAAAGCCTCCCAGGTGACAACTATATCCAGCTCTGGTTCACAAGCACATGTGGGAATCAATAATAGTGTCTGGGTTTTGTAACTGTGTATGAGAGGGATTCCTAGGTGGGGTAGTCTCTGGAAGGTGTTTTAATATTTTTCTTTGTTTAGTGCATTCGGTGTTTTGATTATTATACGACAGGAGGGTTTCTGTTCTGGTCCAATCTATTTGGAGTTCTGTAGGCTTCTTGCATGTTCATGGGTATCTCTTTGTTTAGGTTAGGGAAGTTTTCTTCTATAATTTTGTTGAAGATATTTACTGGCCCTTTAAGTTAAGAATCATCATTCTCTTCTATCCCTATAATCCTTAGGTTTTGTATTCTCATTGTGTCCTAGATTTCCTGTATATTTTGGGTCAGAAGCTTTATGCATTTTGCATTTTCTTTGACTATCATGTCCATCTCTTCTACGGTAACTTCTACACCTGAGATTTTCTCTTCTATCTCTTGTATTCTGTTGACGATACTTACATCTGTCATTCCTGACCTTTTGCCTAGGTTATCTATTTCCAAGTTTGCCTCCATTTGTGATTTCTTTATTGTTTCTACTTCCACTTTTAGGTCTTGGATCACTTTATTCAATTCCTTCACCTTTTTATCTGTGTTTTCCTGTATTTCTTTCAATGAGTTATTGAAATCCTCCTTAAAGGACTCTATTATCTTTATGAGACAGGATTTTAGGTCAGCTTCCTGATTTTCAGGTGTGTTGGTGTATTGAGGACTTACTTTGGTGGGAGAACTAGGTTCTGATGAAGCCCATGTAGATTGGCTTCTCTTGCTTATGGTCTTGAGCTTGCCTTTCACCATCTGTATATCCCTGGTGTTTGTTGCTCTGGGTGATTGTCTGAAGTCTGCCTCTATTGACCTTGGGTTGCTTCAGGTCTCCTGGTAGGCCTATAGCCCTGGCTGTAGCAGACCACCTGTGGGGCCTTCCAACAGAGTGCTCTTCACGGGGGCAGAGAGCCAGCTGATCTGTTGCCCTGGCTGCAGTAGTTCTCCTGGGAGGCCTTCAGAAGGTTAGGTTGACTGCTCTGAGTGCAGAGGGTTCTCAACTGCTCTGAGTGCAGTGGGCTCCTTAGGATGGATCCAGATATATTGTCTTCACTGGAGCAGACCAGTCAAGAGTCTGCCTAGTAGAACGGACCGGACAGTGGAGGGGGCGGAAGGGGAGTGGTGTTCAGGAGGATGGGGGTTTTGGTGACTCATGGGTAAAAGTCCACCAGGCCTCAAGCCGCGGCTCTGGGACTCTGGGAGAGGGTGGGGGTGGAAAACTGGATCTTACCCACTGATCTGAGTGCAGTGAGTGGGTTCTCAACTGCTCTGAGTGCAACGGGCTCTTCAGGGTGGATCTAGATTTAATATCTTCATTGGAGCAGAGCAGCCAAGAGTCTGCCACAGAAGAAAAGCCTGGGCAGCGGGTGGTCACACTTAACATTTTAAGTGGTCAATTATCTTGAAAACTGTTCAAAACATTTAAAGACACAAGGTGAAGTGAACCACAGATACAGTGACTTACTAAAAACATTATAATAATAAATAAAATCACCCACATTACTTTGCTGTCAACACATCAAATACATGGTATTTCAGCCATAAGTAGTTGCGTGGGCATAATTCTCAAATTTAAATGAATACATCAGTACCACATATTTAAGTTATTCAGAAAATTTAAAATCTATAAAAATTAACAATTTTATTTAAAAGCCTAGTGCAACCTCCAAATGAAAGCCAGATAAAGTCATAATGAGAAAAGGAAATATGAGAGTTCTATTTATAAAATGAATGCAAGAATTCTTGGTTAACTAACCAAATATAACAGCATTCTTCTAATAAAAACTGAAAAGTTATGCTTATTCCAGAAATTCCTGGGTGGCTCAGTAGCAATCAAACATCATTCAGTACATTAGCACAAAAGATGGCAACCCATATGTTCATCTTAGAATTGGAAAAAAGTCATTTGGTGAAATTTGTACATTTTGATTTTTAAAAATCCTCTTAATAACAATATATAGGATGTTGCTAACTTGATTTTCAAAATGGTGGGGTGGGGAATTGGGAAGGTAGCTCATTTCATAAAGTTTTTACCATGTAAGCAAGCGGAACAGAGTTTAAGCCCCAGGATACATATAAAAAACTATACATAGTGACACAGGTTTATAATCTTAGTTCTGAGGAAGTGGAGACAGGCAGATTACTGGTGTTTACTAACCAATCAGACTAGCCTGTTTTGTATTCTCTAAATTCTAGTAAGACATTCTGCCTCAAAAACCAATGTGGATTTCTTACTTAAATGCACACACACACACACACACACACACACACACACAAAGTAATCATTATAGTCTAATAAATTATAGAGCAAACTCATACTTGAAATTTTAAAATATGTAAAAAAGTTAAGAAGAAGGGCAAGATGTGTGCGATCATTTCAGGTTAATGGAAAAGTGATGACTTGAACAATAATACACGAAGATGGAAGAGATTAAGGAGAGACAAGAGTCTAAAAGAGCACCCACTAATGGGAAAACCAACCATATGATAGAAGCTCTATCAATGATCACTAGGTAATGCATGGATACTTCAATTATTATGTCAAGAAAAAAATATATTTCCCCCTTTAGGTTATACTTAGGAAGTAAATGTCTTATTGATTAAATACCTGAGCTCAATAATGAAATGAAAAAATGATAAAACTTGATGGGAAGATTTTTTTTCTTTTTCCTTTTAACTTTGAGGGTAGAGACTGATTTCTTTTAAAAGATTTCAAAGTCACAGACCATAGGCAGCAATACTAATAAATTTACATAATAATTAAATATATCTGTTTAATGAGCTTTATTGTCAAAGTTAACAGATGGACGGCAGACTGGCAAAAGATATTTGCAATATCAAAATCTGACAAGGAGTTAACATACAAAAATACATTTGGAACTCCAAAGAACCAGTGAAGAAAGGATATGAGGCTCTTTGTTTAACTGGTCACAAGTTCAAATAGCCCATAGGTGTTTAAGACTGGTTAAATGCACAATCAATCACCCTTGCTTTCAGAAGACTCTTGAATAAAACACATACTTCTTCCTTCTTCAAAACTTTGTTTGGTGAGAATATAGATCAGAACGGTCCCTACTCTGCTAAAGAGAAGGCAAACTGGTATATTCACTATAAAAAAGATCACATTGAATAATAGAGCAGCCCAGCTTCTCACTACAGAAAGTGGCACATAAATATACCAAAAAAAAAAAATATTTACCCAGTTGTGGCAGTCCATACATGAGACTTGAACAAAGAACAAGATGCTTAAAACAGTGTTAAATGCCTTCCCATTTCATCATACAGTTGAACCAATATTGGGTTCACTTTTTTTCAGAAACTCAAGTGTTCTTCAAGTTAGAAAATGTCACATAATCATAACACTTTCCTTACCAATCATAATAGATTTTGGTATTTCAATCCATATTCTAACAAAGGTTAATTCTTATTTGTGCTCTTTGCATGATGCCAGGGCAAGGTGTACTGATGATAATAATTTCACTGACCTGACTGCAAAACTTAATTATGACAATTTAGACTTAGAGAAAAATCTGGTCCAAAGATGGAAGTAAATCATAAGCTCACAAGGCCTTAATCCTACACAAAGAACTAAAAGAAACTGAGGAAATCTGTGTATAGAACAGGAGAAGACATTGGTCTTCCCCAAGGAATAGCACACCAATTGATTGTCCATTGTCAAATGGTCAGCCCACAAGACATAAATCCAAGTAGCAGCATTTTATTATATTCAGGTATATATAATGCATGCAATGACAATCAGTGGAAAGAGACTATGAGATTGAAAGAAAGCAACCATCATATATATATATATATATATATATATATATATATATATGTGTGTGTGTGTGTGTGTGTGTGTGTGTGTGTGTGTATATATATATATATATATATATATATATATATACCCAGTGCACTCACTTGTGAGAGAACTTGTGAATGTGAAAAATCAATGCTGGGTGTCCACAATTGTTACTCTACTTCATATGTTGAGAAAGGGTTTTCAGCTGACTGTGGAATATGCTGGTTCTGCTTGACTGGTTACTTAGAGTATTGTACTGGCTGAGCTTTGATGTCAAGTTAACACAGGCTGGAGTTATTGCAGAGAAAGGAGACTCCTGTGAGAAAATGCCTCCATGAGATCCAGCTGTAAGACATTTTCTCAATTAGTGATCAAGGGTAGGAGGGACCACTGTGGCTAGTGCCATCCTGGGCTGGTAGTCCTGTGTTCTATGCCTCCAATGTCTATCTTATTTCCCCTCTGAATGAGATTTAATCATCCTGCTCTGGGCTCTCCTTGTTACTAACTTCCTTGAGTCTGTGGACTGTAGCATGGTTATCCTGTACTTTACGGCTAATGTCCACTTATGAGTGAGTACACACCATGAGCATCTTTCTCATAGATTATCTCACTCTGAATAATACTTTCAATATATCCATTTACCAGCAAAATGAATGATGACTTTTGTTTTTTAAATCTGAGTAGTATACCATTGTGTAAATGCACCATATTTTCTTTATTTATTCTTTGGCCAAGCAATGGCTGTCAGAACATGGGAGAGAGCTAACTCTAAAGCTACTAATGATATTCTGCTATGCTTACATAAATAAGCCTAGTATAACTGATCTCTGAGGGGCCTCATCCTAGCAACTGATGGAAACAGATGAAGATAAACACTCTAGAACATTAGGCAGAGCTGAGGGAGTCTACGGAAAAGGAAGAGGAAGAAGAATTAAGGAGGCCAAGGTGGGGATGGAGAGTCAAGGATACCACAGAAGATCTACAGAGCCAACCAACCTGGGCCCATGGAGGCTTACAGAGACTGAACCACAAACCAGAGAACATGGGGTGGACCTAGGCTCTCTACTCATACGTAGCAGATGTGCATGCAGCATGGTCTCCATTCGCGGCCCATAACAAGTAGATATGGGGCTAACTCTGTTGCCTCCTTTAGCTGGAGTAGTTTGTCTGGCCTCAGTGAAAGAGGATGCTCCTAGCCCTTCTGTGACTTGTTTGCCCGGGCATGTTAGTATTCACGGGGGTCCTCTCATTCTCAGAGGAGAAGGGGAAAAGTAAATGGGGGACACATGAGGATGGGATGGAAAGGACAGAAGAAGAGAGTTCAATTGGGATGAAAAGTGAGTAAGTAAATAAAGGAGAGAGATCAAATGGATGTGGGCACTACAAAATGACACACTGTCGCTTCCATGACAAATTTTGTTTTTGAGGAGGAAGGGTTATGTCTATTTTTATTTTTTATTGTCTTTTGGGTGGAGGTTGCAAGAGCATAAGGTAGACACAGAGATGAGTGGAATTGGGATAAATGATGTAAAATTCACAAAGAACCAATGGAAAGTTTAAAAGTAATGACAAAAAGGATTAATGTTTTGCAGTGATTGATAGCAGTGTTCAGGAAGGAAACATGATTAACTTGATTTTATTCAACAAATTTCTATCAAGAAAAATTTCTAAATTTCTTGCAAATCATGTATGTGATTGTGAAATATAATAAAACATTATTTTGTGTGTACATATCCTCCAAGATGAAATATCAAATGCCCTTCCAACCTTGCCAGACTCAATTAAATGAAGCATGGGAAATGAATGGTTTCTAAATGAGATAATAATGTCATAAGCATGCTTGGCATGAGACAGGTATGTAATAGGTGATGTTAGTCTTAATAGAATTAGTGCCTTGCTATAAATATTATCTGAGTGGTTCATCATAACAAAGGGAAGGGGTTTGTTTTAATGTCATACATATGGAAACTGATGACTAGAGGGGGGGGAGTTGTCACAGAAGACAAGGAAACCACTTCTCTCACCTATAAGTATATTGAATGTTTTTGAAAATATATCTCAATCACTTTTATTTCATGTCTTAAAAATTTTTAATCCTATGTCCAGTTTTTAATTGGGCTGTTTTGTTTCTTGATGTTTATTTCTTTTAGCTTTTTATATAGCTCTGTCTGATGTATTACTGCTGAAAGGATTTTCCCATACTGTCGGCTTACATCTTCTCTCGAGTGATGGTGACTTTTAAAATCAGAAGTCAGGTGGGTGTGGTATTGTGGGTCTTGATTGTCATATGTGTGTCTTCAACTTCATTCCACTAAACAATGAGTCTTATCTAATACTAGTACAATTCTGCTTTTGCTGGTATAATTCTACAGTAATTGAAATCTGGGTTAGCAATATCTCCAGAAGTTCTGCTATTGTGGCTTAGCATTATTTATCTATCCAGGATAATTTTTTATTTCTATATGAAATTTAATATTGGTAATTCAAACTCTGTGAAAAATATGCTGAATTTTGATGGGTGTTGCTTTGAATATGTAGAATCCTTTGGTAGGGTGAAAATGTCTACAATATTTATCTTACAAGTCAAAGAGCATGATAAATCTTACCATCTTCTGAGATCTTCTCCAATTGAGAATTTATCTTACCAAAGTCAGAATTGCTAAGTTCCAAAAAATAAAGAAGGATAAATGTTGGCAAGAATAGTGTGGAAGGAAGAACAATTATTTACTACTTATTGTAATATAAATTTGTACAGCCACTTAGAAAATCTTTGTAAAGGTTTTTCAAAACACGGAAAATAGACCTACCATAAGAATCAGCTGTCCAGCTATATTATATTTGACATATGCCAAACAACTCTATATATTCTTGCTCATCTAATTAGATACATTCATTGTTGCTCTACTCACAATAGACAGAAAATAGAAAATGCCTAGATGTCTACAAACTTGTGGATAGATGACAAAAATTAAGAATATAGGCACAATGGAAGAATAATGATGGAAATTGCCAAGGATAAAGAACACTGAAGACTTCAAAAACATCAGATAGAAATAAAGTGCTGTTAAAGCTTCCAAAATTAAATCTATACATATACATTCAAAGAATTCACCCTTTGAATTCTTGAAGAATGTTTACCCCTAAATGGATCATACAGGCCATACCTCTTTTCTCAAACGCTCAGGGATAATTATGGGAAGAGGCAGTCACGATATTTCCTGGTCACATAGCAACTACATATATGAAATCACAACAATTTTTACAGCATGCAGAGACCTGTGAAAGCCCAAACCATGTCAAATCCCATAATGGAGAGAGGAATTGAGCACAAAGTTCTGACCCAAGCTAAGAGGATATTGGCAACTAGAAGAATAAAGGTCAGGTTTGTTTTGCTTTGCTTAGCTTGGCTTTGCTTTGTTTTATCACAGTATAGCCATTGGTAAGAAAAACCATTCTCCACTCAAAAGCCACACACTTCAGATTATTTGGGAAGCACATGTTGACTTTGATGGGGAAGAAAAGGGGAGCAAAAAAGTGGATAGGATGAGAAGATTGTGAGAAATCTTGGAAGATTTGGGAACAAAAGGTAACTGTGATAAAAAATGTATAAAATTATCAAGTAATTAGTGTGTGTATGTGTGTGTGTGTGTGTGTGTGTATGAAGTGATAGTACAAATTTTCAACTTAAAAATTCTTACTTTGTCTTTCTATTGACTGTTGACACTCTGTCTCATACAAGGAAATAAAATTCTTTGCATTCAAGGAAACTTGGTTTGCGTCTGATGATATTCCAAGAGCTTCTTACAACTTTCAACTCTTTCTTTTCAGCCCTTCTCATACTTAAATATGAGACAGTGAATTAAAGAACAGAGCAAATACAGCCTGTTACCTAGAGCTGTAAGGTCATAAAAGCAACTTCTAGAACTTTCATTCACTCACACTCTTCTTCGTTTTCTGGCACAAGATCCTGAAGGCACCGTGAAGAAAACATAGGTAAGTAGCTCACATTGTTCAAATATTGAACAACACACATTCTCAAGAAAGAAAAATAATATGCCATGAGCCATCAAAGTTTTGTTCTCAAATTTTCTCAACATATAAACAAACATATAAACAGGGAACTAATGTTTGGAGAACATGCTTATGATAAAGTGTAAACCAAGTATAGGATAGTATGTACTTACCATAAAGAGAAAGGCATGTTATAATATGTATAATCACAAAGGAGCAGAAAATACAACATGTCCACTAGTTCATAAGGGCCTTCGGACTATTAGGTTTTAGGAAGCTGAGGAAGGTCACAGCTATATCTACTTACATAGTCACATCGTGCCAAAGAACAATACTTACAAGTCATTTAATGTACCCTTAATTCTTTACATTTGCCATAGATTCTTAGTATTCAACTTTTTGTTTTATTTATTTTACTTTCCTCCTTTTATTAAAATGATATTCTTTTCTCATGCAATATATTTGAATACAGTTTTACTCCCCATCCATGATGCTGCCCCTCCACATCCACTCTCTTTCTGTTCCTCATTAGAAAAGAACAGGCTTCTAAGACTTGATAACAAAACAGCAAAATAAATTATACTAAGCTAAAACAAAACCATCACACTGAAGTTGGACAAGGAAAGTCAACAAATGGAAAAAGACCCCAAGAGAAGGCACAAGAATCAGAGACCCACTCATTCACACACTCATATCACACCACAGTAATACTAAGTGAAAGCAGTAATATACACATGGAGAACTTGATACATAGCGTGCTTGCTACTTCAGCTTCTGTGAGTTCATACGCCCTTTGCTCAGTTGATTTAGAGGGATTTTTTCCTACTGTCCTCCTTACCCTCTAGCTCTTACACTCTTTTTACCTGCTCTTCTGCAGGGTTGCCTGAGCTCAGGGGTGGGGGTGGGTGGGATTTGATGGAGCCAACATGAGTTGTATATAGCTCTAAGCTTGTATTTTGATACTAATTCTGCTCCTCCTAGTAGGGGCTACAGATCATGAGTTGCCTTGTGAACTTTCTCCCTACCTTAACTTTTCTTTCTTTTTTTAATTTTTTATTAGATAAATTCTTTATTTACAATTCAAATGTTGACCCCTTTCCTGGTTCCCCCTCCCCACTGCCCAAAATACCCTGACCCATCCCCACTCCCCCTGCTCATCAATCTAACACCTCTTGCTTCCCTTTCCTGGCATTCCCCTATACTGAGGCATTTAGCCTTCTCAGGTGCAAGGGCCTATCCTCCCTTTGATGTCCAACAAGGCCATCCTCTACTGCATATGCATCTGGAGCCAAGGGTCCTTCCATGTGTACTTTGATTCATGGTTTAGTCCCTGGGAGCTCTGGAGGTACTGTGTGGTTCATATTGTTGTTCCTCCTAAGGCACTGCAAACCTCTTCAGCTCCTTGGGTCCTTTCTCTAGCTCCACCATTGGGGACCCTTGCTCAGTTGAATGGTTGGCTGAGAGTGTCCCCCTCAGTATTTGTCATGCACTGGCAGAGCCTCTCAGGTGACTAGATCAGGCTCCTATCAGCAAGCCCTTGTTGGCATCCACAATAGTGTCTGGGTTTTATAACTGTATATGGAATGGATCCCTAGGAGGGACAGTCTCTGGATGGTCTTTCCTTCAGTCTCTGCTCCACATTTTGTCACTGTATCTCCTCTTGTGGGTATTATGTACCCCCTTCTAAGAAAGACCAGAGTATCCATTCCACGTTCTTCCTTCTTCTTGAGCTTCATTTGGCTAGTGAATTGTATCTTGGGTATTACAAATTGTGCTGGTTCAGCTGGCAGATAGCATGCAGAAGACTGAAAATTGATCCATTCTTATCTTCTTGTACAAAGCTCAAGTCCAAATGGATCAAGGATCTCCACATAAAATCAGATACACTGAAACTAATAGAAAAGAAAGTGGGAAAATGCCTTGAGCACATGGACACAGGGGAAACTTTCCTTAACAGAACACCAATAGCTTATGCTCTAAGATCAAAAATTAACAAATGGGATCTCAGAAAATTGCAAAGTTTCTGTAATAGGACAAAATGGCAAGTAAAAAGTTGGGGAAAGATCTTTACCAACCCTACATTTGACAGAGAGCTAGTACCCAATATATACAAAGAACTCAAGACTTTAGACTCCAGAGAACCAAATAACCCTATTAAAAATGGAGTACAGAGCTAAACAAATAATTTTCTTTTTTTCCTTTGTTAATTAGTTATTTTATTTATTTACATTTCAAATGTTATGCCCTTTCCCACTTTCCCCTCTTATTCTGCTTTGATGAGGGTGTTCCCCAACACACACACCCCAGACTCCTACCTCACTGCTCAAGCATTTCTCTTTTTTTATTATTTTTTTTATATTCTTTGTTTACATTCCAAAGGCTTTCCCCTTTCCTAGTACCCCCCCCCACCATATGTCCCATAAGTCCTCTTCTCCCCCCCAACTATTCCCCAATCACCCCCCCCACCATTTCTCTGTTCTGGTACTCTCCTACAAAACTGGTTCCAATCTTTTCAGGCCCAGGGTCCTCTCCTTTCTTCTTCTTGGGAGTCATTTGACTTGCTAATTGTGCCTTGAGCATTTAGGGCTTCTGGGCTCACTAATATCCACTTATCAGTGATTACATTTCATGTGTATTCTTTTGTAATTGGGTTAGCTCACTTAGGATGATATTTTCTAGATCTAACCATTTACCTACAAATTGCATGAGTTCATTATTTTTAATTGCTGAGTAGTACTCCATTGTATAAATATACCACATTTTCTATATCCATTCCTCTTTTGAGGGATATCTGGGCTCCTTCCAATTTCTGGCTATTATAAACAAGGCTGCTATAAACATAGTGGAGCATGTGTCTTTATTGTATGCAGGGGAATCCTCTGGGTATATGCCCAGGAGTGGTATGCCAGGGTCCTCTGGAAGTGACATGCCCAATTTTCTGAGGAACCGCCACACTGATTTCCAGAGCGGTTTTACCATTTTGCAATCCCACCAACAGTGGAGGAGTGTTCCTCTTTCTCTACATCCTTGCCAGCACTTGTTGTCTCTTGAGTTTTTAATCTTAGCCATTCTGACTAGTGTGAGGTGGAATCTCAGGGTTGTTTTGATTTGCATTTCCCTGATGACTAATGATGTTGAACATCTCTTAAGGTGTTTCTTGGCCATCTGAATTTCTTCTGGTGAAAATTCTTTGTTTAGCTCTGTACCCCATTTTTGATAGGGTTATTTGGTTCTTTGGGGTCTAACTTCTTGAGTTCTTTGTATATATTGGATATTAGCCCTCTGTCGGATATGGGGTCTGTGAAGATCTTTTCCCAATTTGTTGGTTGCCATTTTGTCCTTCTGACAGTGTCCTTTGCCTTACAGAAACTTTGTAATTTTATGAGGTCCCATTTATCAATTCTTGATCTTAGAACATAAGCTATTGGTGTTCTGTTCAGGAACGTTACCCCTGTGCCCATGTCCTCCAGGGTCTTCCCAAGTTTCTTTTCTATTAGTTTCAGTGTGTCTGGCTTTATGTGGAGGTCCTTGATCCACTTGGAGTTGATCTTAGTACAAGGAGGTAAGAGTGTGTCAATTTGCATTCTTCTGCATGTTGACCTCCAGTTGAACCAGCACCATTTGTTGAAAAGGCTATCTTTTTTTTCCACTGGATGGTTGTAGCTCCTTTATCAAAGATCAAGTGACCATAAGTCTGTGGGTTCATTTCTGGGTCTTCAATCCTATTCCATTGATCTACTTGCCTGCTGCTGTACCAATACCATGCAGTTTATAACACAATTGCTCTGTAGTACTGCTTGAGGTCAGGGATATTGATTCCCCTAGAAGTCCTTTTATTGTTGAGAATAATTTTAGCCATCCTGGGTTTTTTGTTACTCCAGATGAATTTAAGAATTGCTCTTTCTCGATCTATGAAGAATTGAATTAGGATTTTGATGGGGATTGCATTGAATCTGTAGATTGCTTTTGGCAAGATGGCCATTTTTACTATATTGATCCTGCCAATCCAAAAGCATGAAATATTTTTCCATCTTCTGAGATCATCTTCTATTTCTTTCTTCAAGGACTTGAAGTTCCCGACATACAGATCTTTCACTTGTTTGGTTAGAGTCACGCCAAGGTACTTTATGTTGTTCGTGGCTATTGTGAAGGGTATTATTTCCCTAACTTCTTTCCCAGCCTGCTTGTCCTTTGAGTACAGGAAGCCTACTGATTTGCTTGAGTTGATTTTATAACCAGCCACTTTGCTGAAGTTGTTTATCAGCTGTAGAAGTTCTCTGGTGGAGTTTTTTGGGTCGCTTAAGTATACTATCATATCATTGCAAAAGAATGATAGTTTGACTTCTTCCTTTCCAATTTGTATCCCTTTGACTTCCTCATGTTGTCTAATTGCTCTTGCTAGAACTTCAAGTACTATATTGAAAAGATATGGAGAGAGAGGGCAGCCTTGTCTAGTCCTTGATTTTAGTGGGATTGCTTCAAGTTTCTCTCCATTTAGTTTGATGTTGGCTACTGGTTTGCTGTAGATTGCTTTTACTATATTTAGGGATGGGCCTGGAATTCCTGCTGTTTCCAAGACTTTTAGCATGAAAGGATGCTGAATTTTGTCGAATGCTTTTTCATCATCTAATGAGATGACCATGTGTTTTTTTTTCTTTTAGTTTGTTTATGTAGTGGATTACATTGATAGATTTCCATATATTGAACTATCCCTGCATCCCTGGGATGAAGCCTACTTGATCATGGTGAATGATCATTTTGATGTGCTCTTGGATTCGGTTGGCAAGAACTTTATTCAGTATTTTTGCATCAATATTCATAAGGGAAATTGGCCTATAGTTCTCTTTCTTTGTTGGATCTTTGTGTGGTTTTGGTATCAGCAAAATTGTGGCTTCAAAGAATGAGTTGGGCAGTGTCCCTTCTGTTTCTATTTTGTGGAATAGTTTGAAGAGTATTGGTGTTAAGTCTTCTTTGAAGGTCTGGTAGAATTCTGCACTAAAACCATCTGGTCCCATACTTTTTTTGGTTGGGAGGCTTTCTATAACCCCTTTTATTTCTTTAGGGGTTATGGGACTGTTTAGCTGATCTAATTTATCCTGATTTAATTTTGGTATTTGGTATCTGTCTAAGAAATTGTCCATTTCCTCCAGATTCTCCAGTTGTGTTGAGTATAGACTTTTGTAGTAGGATCTGATGATCTTTTGAATTTCCTTAGTTTCTATTGTTATGTCCCCCTTTTCATTTCTAATTTTGTTAAATTGGATACTGTCTCTGTGTCCTTTGGTTAGTCTGGCTAAGGGTTTATCTATCTTGTTGATTTTCTCAAAGAACCAGCTCCTGGTTTTATTGATTCTTTGTATGGTTCTCTTTGTTTCTACTTGATTGATTTTAACCCTGAGTTTGATGGTTTCCTTTCTTCTACTCCTCCTGGGTGAATTAGCTTCTTTTTGTTCCAGGGCTTTAAGGTGTGCCATTAAGCTGCTAGTGTATAGTGTATGCTCTCTCCAGTTTCTTTTTTTTCTTTTTTTTTTCTTTTTTTGGTTTTTTCGAGACAGGGTTTCTTTGTATAGCCCTGGCTGTCCTGGAACTAGCTCTGTAGACCAGGCTGGCCTCGAACTCAGAAATCTGCCTGCGTCTGCCTCCCAAGTGCTGGGATTAAAGGCGTGTGCCACCACTGCCCGGCTCGAGTTTCTTTTTGAATGCACTTAGAGCTATGAGTTTTCCTCTTAGCACTGCTTTCATTGTGTCCCATAGATTTGGGTAGGTTGTACCTTCATTTTCATGCAATTCTAAAAAGTCTTTGATTTCTTTTTTTAATTCTTCATTGACCAAGGTGTCATTGAGTAGAGTATTGTTCAGTTTTAATGTGTATGTGGGCTTTCTGTTGTTTTTGTGGCTATTAAAGACCACTCTTACTCCATGGTGATCTGATAGGAGGCATGGGATTAGTTTGATCATTTTGTATTTGTTAACATCTGTCTTGTGACCAATTATATGATCAATTTTGGAGAAGGTACCATGCTGTGCTGAGAAAAAAGTATATTTTTTTGCTTTTGGATGAAATGTTCTCTCTGTCTCTCTGTCTCTCTCTCTGTCTCTCTCTCTGTCTCTCTCTCTGTCTCTCTCTCTGTCTCTCTCTCTCTCTCTCTCTCTCTCTCTATATATATATATATATATATATATATATATATATATATCCAATTGGTCCAAAGTTTCAATTAGTTTCACTGTGTCCCTGTTTAGTTTCTGCTTTCCTGATCGGTCCATTGAGGAGAGTGAAGTGTTGAAGTCACCAACAATTATTGTGTTAGGTGCAATGTGTGCTTTAAGCTTTAGTAATGTTTCTTTCATGAATGAGGGTGCCCTTGCATTTGGAGCATAGATGTTTAGTATTGAGAGTTCTTGGTGGATTTTCCCTTTTACCAGCAAGAAGTGACCTTCTGAGTCTCTTTTGATGACTTTAGGTTGAAAGTCAATTTTATCTGATATTAGAATGACTACTCCAGGTTGTTTCCTGAGACCATTTGCTTGTAAAATTGTCTTCCAGTCTTTTACTCTAAGGTAGTCTTTGTCTTTAACACTGAGGTGTGTTTCCTGTATGCAGCAAAATGTAGGGTCCTGTTTCCATATACAGTCTGTTAGTCTATGTCTTTTTTATTGGGAAATTAAGTCCATTAATGTTAAGAGATATTAAGTAATAGTAATCATTAGCTCCTGACATTTTTGAAATTATTTTTTAAATTATCTTCTTTTTGGTTTGATGAGAGGAGGTTTCTGTCTTGCTTCATCCAGGGTGTAGTTTCCTTCCTTGTGTTGGTGTTTTCCTCCTATTATCCTTTGTAGAGCTGGGTTTGTGAAAAGATATTGTGCAAATTTGGTGTTGTCATGGAATACCTTGGTGTCTCCATCTATGGCGATTGAGATTTTGCTGGGTAAAGTAGTTTTGGCTAAAAATTGTGTTCTCTTAGAGTTTACATGATATCTGCCCAGGATCTTCTAGCTTTCATGGTCTCAGGTGAGAAGTCTGGTGTAATTCTGATAGGTCTTCCTTTATATGTTACTTGGCCTTTTTCTCTTACTGCCTTTAATATTCTTTCTTTGTTTAGTACATTTGGGGTTTTGATTGTTATGTGATGGGATGTATTTCTGTTCTGGTCCAGTCTGTTTGGAGTTCTGTAGGCTTCTTGTATATTCATTGGCATCTCTCTCTTTAGGTTGGGAGAAGTTTTCTTCCATAATTTTGTAGAAGATATTTGCTGTCCCTTTAATTTGTAAATCTTCACTCTCATCTATACCTATAATCCATACGTTTGGTCTTCTCATTGTGTCTTGGATTTTCTGGATGTTTTGGGTTATAAGCTTATTGCATTTACTATTTTCTTTTACTGTTGAATCAATGGTTCCTATGGTATCTTCAGCATCTGAGATTCTTTCTTCTATTTCTTGTATTCTATTGTTGATATTTGCATCTATGGCCCCTGATTTCTTCCCAAGGTTTTCTATCTCCAATGTTGTCTCCCTTTGCGATTTCTTTGTAGTTTCTACTTCTGTTTTTAGAACCTGAATGGATATGCTCAGATCTTTTGCTTGCTTGATTGTGTTTTCATGTAATTCTTTAAGAGATTTTTGTGTTCTGTTCAGGAACTTTACCCCTGTGCCCATGTCCTCCAGGGTCTTCCCAAGTTTCTTTTTTAATAGTTTCAGTGTGTCTGGTTTTATGTGGAGGTCCTTGATCCACTTGGAGTTGATCTTAGTACAAGGAGATAAGAGTGGGTCAATTCGCATTCTTCTGCATGTTGACCTCCAGTTGAACCAGCACCATTTGTTGAAAAGGCTATCTTTTTTCCACTGAATGTTTGTGGCTCCTTTATCAAAGATCAAGTGACCATAAGTCTGTGGGTTCATTTCTGGGTCTTCAATCCTATTCCATTGATCTACCTGCCTGTTGCTGTACCAATACCATGCAGTTTTTAACACAATTGCTCTGTAGTACTGCTTGAGGTCAGGGATATTGATTCCCCCAGAAGTCCTTTTATTGTTGAGAATAGTTTTAGCTATCGTGGGTTTTTTGTTGCTCCAGATGAATTTGAGAATTGCTCTTTCTAGATCTATGAAGAATTGATTTGGGATTTTGATGGGGATTGCATTGAATCTATAGGTTGCTTTTGGCAAGATGGCCATTTTTACTATATTGATCCTGCCAATCCAGGAGCAAGAAATATTTTTTCATCTTCTGAGGTCTTCTTCGATTTCTTTTTTCAGGGACTTGAAGTTCCTGTCATACAGATCTTTCACTTGTTTGGTTAGAGTTACGCCAAGGTACTTTACGTTGTTTGTGGCTATTGTGAAGTTCCTGAACAGAACACCAATAGCTTATGCTCTAAGATCAAGAATTGACAAATGGGACCTCATAAAATTACAAAGTTTCTGTAAGGCAAAGGACACTGTCAGAAGGACAAAACGGCAACCAACAACGTGGGAAATGATCTTCACCAACCCCACATCCGACAGAGGGCTAATATCCAATATATACAAAGAACTCAAGAAGTTAGACCCCAAAGAACCAAATAACCCTATCAAAAAATGGGTACAGAGCTAAACAAAGAATTTTCACCAGAAGAAATTCGGATGGCCGAGAAACACCTTAAGAGATGTTCAACATCATTAGTCATCAGGGAAATGCAAATCAAAACAACCCTGAGATTCCACCTCACTCCAGTCAGAATGGCTAAGATTAAAAACTCAAGAGACAACAAGTGCTGGCGAGGATGTGGAGAAAGAGGAACACTCCTCCACTGTTGGTGGGATTGCAAAATGGTAAAACCACTCTGGAAATCAGTGTGGCAGTTCCTCAGAAAATTGGGCATGCCACTCCCAGAGGACCCTGGCATACCACTCCTGGGCATATACCCAGAGGATTCCTCTGCATATAACAAAGACACATGTTCCACTATGTTTATAGCAGCCTTGTTTATAATAGCCAGAAATTGGAAGGAGCCCAGATATCCCTCAAAAGAGGAATGGATACAGAAAATGTGGTATATTTATACAATGGAGTACTACTCAGCAATTAAAAATAATGAATTCATGCAATTTGTAGGTAAATGGTTAGATCTGGAAACTATCATCCTAAGTGAGCTAACCCAATCACAAAAGAATACACACGAAATGCAATCACTGATAAGTGGATATTAATGAGCCCAGAAGCCCTAAATACTCAAGGCACAATTAGCAAGTCAAATAACTCTCAAGAAGTAAAAAAGGAGAGGACCCTGGGCCTGTAAAGATTGGATCCAGTATTGTAGACCCAGAACAGAGAAATCGTGGGGGGGGGGAAGAGTGGGGAATAGCATGGGGGGGGAGAGGAATTACATATGGTGGGGGGTAACTGGGAAAGGGGAAAGCCTTCGGAATGTAAACAAAGAATATAGAAAATAAAAAAAATTGTAGAATTTAAAACTACACTATGGTTTAAGAGAAGTGTTTTATAGATAAAATATGCTTTCACTAAGTTTTGATATAGCAAAAAAGACACACATGTATAATTATTGTTTCTAATTTCTTCCCTGCAAAAGTTACACATATAAAATATTTTTCTATTGTTAAACTATATACATGTGTGTATATAGTTTAAATGTTTTATAATATATATTAATACTATATAATAATAATCAATAATATCAATAGAGTAAAAAAAAGAGATTTTTGTGTTTCCTCTTTCATAGCTTCTATTTGTTGACCCATGTTCTTTATTTCTTTAAGTGATTTTTGTATTTCCTCCTTATTGGCTACTGTTTTTTGATCCATATTCTCCTGAATTTCTTTAAGTGATTTTTGTGTTTGCCTTGTAAAAGCTTCTAACTTTTGACCCATTTTCTCCTGTATTTCTTTAAGAGATTTATCTATGTGTTCTGCCACCAGCATCCTGACCAGTGACTTTAGATCCAAATCTTGTTTTTCTGGTGTGTTGTGGTATCCAGGGCTTCTTGTTGTCAGTGAACTAGGTTCAGATGCTGTCATGCTGCCTTGATTTCTGTTAGTAACATTCCTACGTTTTCCTTTTGCCATCTGGTTATCTCTGGCATTAGTTGGCCTTGTTTTCACTGGCTGGTGTTTTAACTTCCCTTGAGGCTGAGCCCACCTGTTGTTTCTCTACTGATGACCAGGCTGCAAGATAGAAACTGACTCTGCGAGCGCTCAGGGGACCTCAGGGAAGGCAGTTCTCAACCAAGTTGGTGCAAGGCCGGAGGGCGTGGAGATGTCCAGCGAGCTGCCGCCCTGGCCCTAGCTAGTAGCGAGAGCCTCACGGATCCACCCAAGCAATGCTAGCCCCTGATTGAGTCTGTCTACCTGGGCCTCTCTAGGGGTGTCCTGGTGGCAATATGGAGACCGACCGCAACCCAATAATTTTCACCTGAGGAATATTGAATGGCCGAGAAGCACCTAATGAAATGTTCAACATCCTTAGTCATCAGGGAAATGCAAATCAAAACAACCCTGAGATTTCACTTCACACCAGTCAGACTGGCTAAGATCAAAAACTCAAGAAACAGCAGGTGCTGGCAAGAATGTGGAAAAAGAGGAAAACTCCTCTACTGCTGGTGGGATTGCAAGCTGTTACAACCACTCTGAAAATCAGTTTGGCAGTTCCTCAGAAAATTGAGCATATTACCGAAGGACCTGCTATACCATACTTGGGCATATACCCAGAGCATTCTCCAGCATGTACTAAGGACACATGCTCCACTATGCTCATAGAAGCCTTATTTATAATAGTCAGAAGCTGGAAAGAACCCAAATGTCCCTCAACAGAGGAAAGCATACAGAGAATGTGGTTCATTTACACAATGGAATACTACTCAGCTACTAAAAACAATGAACTTATGGAATTCTTAAGCAAATGGATAGAACTAGAAAATATCATCCTGACTGAGGTAACCCAATGACAAAAGAACACGCATGGTATGCACTCACTGGTAAATGGATATTAGCTCAGAAGCCTGGAATACCCAAGATACAATTAACTTTTCAAATAAAGGCTTGAGCCAATAATTTGGCAGGAGAAAGGAGAAGGAGCTGAGGGTTTGGGGGAGGAGAAAAGGATCACAGGGAAGGGAGAGGAGCTATGAAGGATCAATGGAGATGCTGCAGAGAGAAACTCATGGCCTGGAGAAACCACATGTTAGATGGAATAATATAGATGGGAATAGAGTAGTGTAGTGGGAGATCTGCCCAATCTAGGCTTATAGCTTGTATTGTTACTGATTGAGTTGAGTTTTCTTTTACCCAGTAAATGGGTTGGAAAAATGTAGCAACAAACACATTTAGAATTTTGTTTTTCAAGGTCCTCTCCATAATTTCTGGTTGTGGTTATCTATTTGTTCCCACCTGCTGCAGAAGGAAGCTCCTCTGATGATGGCTGAAGAGGTACTGATCTATGAGTACTTCCAAATATCATTAGGAGTCATTTATTGTTACTTTATATTTTTTAGACCAGTATATTTGGTTTTACCCTAAATCTCTGGGCTATTTAGTCTGATTCTTGGTCACTCAAGCAGTGTCCAGTATAGGTTTCATCTCATTGAGTAAGCCTTAAATCAGTTCAGCATTGCTAGGTTACTCCTACATGCTTAGTGCCACTTCTTCCCTACCTTATTTTTCAGGCAAGACAGATTGTAGTTCAAAGGTTTGGTGGCTGGGTTGGTGTTATATCATTCTTTGGTGTCATGCAGAGTAACTTCCAATAGAAAAGATACAATAGAATGGTGAAGGTTTAGCCTCTCCATGTCCATTGAATTGTGTGAGTGCTATCTTTTGACATCAATAGAGCCTCAATGTCAGAATTTGGAGAGCAAACTGTTGCCTTGGCAACAGCCAGAATTTGATGAGGTTTCCATGGGACCTCTTTGGCCAACAACTCTTTGGTGCAACCCAGTGCTGGTACTGGAAGCTTTGTTTGGTGACAAGAGATTGCAAAAATGTTCTGAACAATTTTCCCAATCTTCGTCATGGATTATAGAAGTACAGTAGATAACCCGTTTTATGTGGCTCAGAAAGATATATGTGTGTGTGTATATGTGTGTGTGTGTGTGTATAATCACTCATAAATTAAATTAAATATATAGAATTTAAACAGATGTGTAAGAAAGAGAAAGAAAAGTAATAGAAAAAATATGTGGCTCATAATGGTAAATGGTATTCTGTATCTAGTAAGGACCTTTGCCCAAAGTCTGAGTCTAAAGTCTCATAAGGAAAGAAAAATATCTATGCCTTAGGTTTGCTCTTTCTGCCTTGTCAGAGTAGGTAGGTAGCAGGAGCTGCCTAATCCTTCTTATACCAAATCATTCTTATGACATTTATACAGCATTTGCATTTCTGCTTATTTCCCATCCCAATACATTGTTATTTCAACTTCCAGTTCTAGTCCCCATGTTATCTATGTATCTGCCTGTCTGCCCTTCCACCCTTCCATCCATCCATCCACTAGCCTACCCATCCATCCATCCATCCATCCATCCATCCATCCATCCATCCATCTATCTATCTATCTATCTATCTATCTATCTATCTATCTATCTATCTATCTTGTGTTTTTGAAAGAAAAGTGTGTGTGTGTGTGTGTGTGTGTGTGTGTGTGTGTGTGTGTGTAAGACAAAAGGCAATTTGCAAAACAGGGTCTTTTCTTCTGCCATGTGAGACCTGGGTACTAAACTTAGGTACTCAGGTAGGAGCAAGCACCCTTATTCACTGAGTCATCTTACCACACCATTAGTAAGATTTTACATTAAATTTTTCCTGTTATAATTGCTGTGAATTTTTTCTGCCTTGTTTTTACTGTTAATTTTCTTTTGTGTATATGGGTGTGTGAGCATAAATATATATTCAGTTACATGCACTTACATATATGAACACAAAAGTCAATGCACTTTAAGATATTTACACTTAATGTGGCCATACATACTATAATCATTAATGGAATGAATTATTTCTAAACCACTTATTATTCATAATGATAACTTTAATGACAACATGTCTACATTACCAAGAAAATATATTTAAGCTATACTAAGCATAAAAAGTTAATTGCAAATGTATTGTATTAGTATATATTTAGCTTTGATGACCAATCTCTGAAAAGATGATAATCCAGAAATGGTTATTTGGCATTCTAGGTAGATCTGATCCTGAGTTGCCACAATGCACATTTGGCTTTTGTGCCTTGAAGTCTAATCTGGATTCACTGAAGTCTTCTGACTCATTGCCATGACTCTTTCTAACACAGTGCACATATGCTCTTACGCCCACTTTGTGTTGGTGTCACCTGCTAGGACTGCCTCAGCTTCATGCTTCTCATCTGTGTGAATAGTTCTGTTTCTGTGTGAAACACCATCACTGAATTAGATGGAGAAATAGATTTCTCCACCACCATCACTATGAACATCATCACCAAGGCATAAGCCTCTTCTCTGAGGTGTCATTCTGCCAGATATTTCCTGTCTACAAGAAGTAGGCTCTCAAAGCAACATGTTTCCTTATTGCTGGAGCTGTTGACTCTAATTTAGGAAAGGAAGTGTCAAGCAACCTTTTAAAATTCAAGGCAAATTCAGCAACAGAAAAGTTGGAAGATCTGAATCTTCTGTCTGAAGTACGATATTTGGCTATCCGGGTATCCCTAAATACTTCTACCTCTAAGTCATGAATGTAAAAACAAGCACCAGTTCATGATCACAAACTACTATATAAATTTCAGCAGTTTTAAATGACAGAAAATGAAATCATTTTAAATATCCAACACAACTCAATTAGTCAAATAAACCATACTGTCTTCCCACAGTGTATTAGTGGGCTATCTCTAAAAATGGAAAAAAGAGATGATTCTCGTGTCCTCTTAGGTTGCCAAAATAATCATTTGTGAAGCAGTAAGTGGCATTTTAAAAATATATATGCATATTCTGGGTTATATGTCCCTGCTAAAACCTACACAAATATACATACACATAATAATAGGTGGATGAGTGTTTTCTATGGGTTATTGGACTAGGGATGAGTTTTATACTTTGTTTTTTGGGGGGTTTCTAAAGAATTTAAACTCTTTAAGAGACTCAAATTTATCTTATGATTAGAAAATCTGTTGTAGATGTTTGAAGATACAAAAATGATTTAAAACTGTCATATTTTCCAATGATAATAAAAATCATAGTCTCTAGTATGGATATAGAATAGAAATAGTCTCATATTTTCTTCATTGCTATTCATTTTAAAACTTTCCATGACCAGAACTAATTGTTCACATCATCAACCTAGGTAATAGAAACTAACCCCTTCAAAATAAATCTTCAAACTGGTTAGGTAAACTTAACCAGTTATTCAGCTATATAGTTCCCTGAAATATGGGAACCTTGGGTTTCTCATATGTCCCATAAGTTATCCCATTAAGTTATCCTATAAAACCATAGATGGGTTTATCTATGAAATGGGTGAAGAGATTATCTGATAAGTTTGAAAAAGAGGAAATATAAGACAGGTTGAAAAGGAGGAAAGATAAGAAATATATAGAGAGAGTAATTATAGGTAAGTACATAATAGATAAATAGAACACTTATAGGTAGATGATAAAATAGTGACAGGTGGTATATAGATGAGTGAACAAAGTGTAGATAGATAATAAACAGACAGATGGTATAACTCTATTTTTTCATGGAGAGATGAAAGAATCAATTACCATTTTTCAAAAAAGCCCAAGATCCTCCACAGAGGCAGTCCTTCCTTGAACTAACATATGAAAAAATTATTTCTAAAGGTGAGAAAATAGCCATGGAAACCAGGATGCGGATGTTAATAAATGCAGCAAATGAAAGGAATTAGATTACACTTGCTATCGATTTGCTTTTCAGGTCTAAGGAAATGTATACCATTGTCTATTTGTGCTGTTTTATTTGCTGTTCATTGTTTCTTTTCCACATAGGATCTCATGTACTGCAGCCTGACTTAAAACTCATCATTAATTTAGGATGTAAACTATATAACTATGTAGTTACGGATGATCATGAATTTACGATGGTTACACCTCCATTTCCTGAGAAGTGGAATTAAGAACTGTGGCCCCATGGCTAGTGTGGCTCCAGTCATAGTCAGCAGGCACCATGCTGACTGATCTATAGTGCCACCTAATCGTTCTCTGTATCTCTTGCTATAGGTATTTAGTATGCAATGGTAGATAAAACTAAAGTCTCATGATCAAATTTTAACTTTAAAATAATGCAAGAATCAAAAATTATTATCACTGCTAATAGAATTGTGTGTTTAATAGTCCACGTGTTTTTGGTAGTTACTGGGGAGCATCTAATTTAGTGTTCTCAGTTTTTCTTTTATTAATTGTTTTATTTTTCATTAATTAATTTAATTTTTACACTCCACATTTTATTCCCCATCACCACCATTCATGCTCTGACTATTCCACATCCCATACCTCTTCCCTACCCCTGTCTCCACGTAGATGTCCCCACCCTCCACCACACCTGACCTCTAAACTCCCTGGGGCCCCCAGTTTCTGGAAGGTTAGGTGCATCATCACTGAATGAACACAGACCAAGTAGTTCTCTCCTGTATGTGTGTTGAGCCTCATATATGCTGGTGTATGCTGCATATTCGGTGGTCCAGTGTTTGAGTGAATTTGGGGATCCAGATTAATTGAGACTGCTCGTTCTCCTACAAGATTGCCCTTCTCCTCAGCTTCTTTCACTCTTCCCTAATTCAACAACAGGGGTCATCTGTTTCTGTCCATTGGTTGGGTACAAATATCTGCATCGGAATCCTTCAGCTGCTTGATGGGACGTCCGGAGTGCGGTCATGCTAGGTCCCTTTTTCTAAGTGCTGAGTAATAGTGTCAGGCCTTGGGATCTCCTCTTGAGCTGGATTCCACTTTGGGCCTGTTTCTGGACTTTCTTTTCCTCAGGCACCTCTCCATTTCTGTCCCTGTGATTTTTTTCAGATAGGAAAAATTATGGGTCAGAGTTGTGACTGTGGAATGGCCCCTTCTCCCTCATTTAATTCCGTGTCTTACTGCTGGAGGTGGGTTCTATAAGTTTCCTCTCCCTACTGTCGAGCATTTTATCTACTATCCCTTCCTTTGAGTCCTGAGAGTCTCTTACCTCCCAGGTCTCTGGTAAATTCTGGAGGGTCCCCCCAACCTCCTATCTCGAGAGGTTGCTGGTTTCCATTCTTTCTGCTGGCCCTCAGGGCTTCAGTCCCTTTTCCTCACCCAATATCAGATCAGGTTCCCCTCTCCCCTCTATCTCCTCCCCCAACCCCTGGCCACTTTACATCTTAGGTCCCTACCTCCATCCCTCCCCACTTATGATTGCTTTGTTATCCCTCTCAAGTGGGACTGAGGCATACCCACTTGTGCACTTCACCTTGGGTACTCTATACTTTTTTTTTCTAACATACACTTATTGGTGAGTTCATACCATGCTTGTCCTTTTGGGTCTGAGTTATCTCAGGATATTTTCTAGTTCCAGCCATTTGCCTGCAAAACACAGGAAGTCCTCGTTCTTAATAGCTGAGTAGTGTTCCATTGTGTAAATGAACCACATTTTCTGCATACATTCTTCTATGGTGGGACATCTGGATTGTTTTCAGCTTCTGGCTATCATAAATAAAGCTGCTATGAACATAGAGGAACACATGCCCCTGTGGCATGGTAGGGCATCTTCTGGGTATATGCCCATGAGTGGTATAGCAGGGTCCTCATGTAGTACCTGAGAAACTGCCATACTGATTTCCAGACTGGTTGTACCAGTTTGCAAACCCACTAGCAATGGAGGAGTGTTCTTTCTCCACATATGCTCCAACATATGTTGTCAACTGAGGTATTGATATTAGCCATTCTTATTAGTGTGAGGTGGAATTTCTGGGTTGTTTTGATTTTCATTTCTCTGATCACTAAGGACGTTGAACATTTCTTTAGGGGCTTCTCAGCCATTTGAGATTCCTCGGTTGTGAAATTTCAGTTTAGTTCTATACTCCATTTTTTGATTGGGTTGTTTGTTTTTTGGTGATTAGTTTCTTGAGTTCTTTATATATGTTGGATATTAGGCCTCTATCAGACGTGGGGTTAGTGAAGATGTTTTCCCAATCTGTAGGTTGTTGATTTATCTTATTGACTATGTCCTTCGCCATACAGAAGCTTTCCAATTCCATGAGGTCCCATTTATCAATTCTTTTTTTTTTGTAGTTCTTTTTTTTTTTTCATAACGTTTTGAGTAAGTTTATGACTTTTGTGTTGGACTGTATCTATTGCTGGCCTTGATCACATGTGGCTCACAGGCCACGGTTGGACGTGCCTGAAGAGCTAGTCTTAGTGTGTGTATTTCACATAATAGCCAATGTTTATAGGAAGAAACATTTAAAGCTTCTGAAATGTAGTAAAATTATTGGACAACAATTCTGACAGTTTAAGAAAACAAAACAAGTAAAATAGTGGTTAGAGATCAAGTCTGAATAACACCTCATATCTTTTCTGTGAGAGGAAATAATTGCAGTATGGTCATTTCGCAAGTCACATATGTTGGTATTCTGTCAAAGCTCCACCCCACAGTTACCTAGCAATAGCCAGGTATGCCCCGCCCCATATGCCTGGCCCACTATAAGAGGGGCTGCCTGCCCCTCCTCTCTCTCTTCTTCCTCTCTCTTGCTCTCTCATCGCACTCTCACCTCTCTGCACTTCTCTGCACCTCTTGGGCTCTCTCCCCTCCCCCCTCTCTCCACGTGGTCATGGCCGGCCTCCACTCCTCTTTACTCTCTCTCTCTACTCTCTCTCTCTCTCTCTCTCTCTCTCTCTCTCTCTCTGCCTCCACTATACCATTGACTCTCATCCTCTTCTATGAATAAACTGTATTCTTTTTTTTTCTTTTTTTTTCTATATTCTATGTTTACATTCCAAAGGCTTTCTCCTTTCCCAGTTCCCACCCCCCATAGTTCCCACAGTTCCTCTCCCCCCCAACTGTTCCCCAATCATTCCCCCTCCCCCCTCGGTTTCTTTACTAAACTGGATGCAATCTTTACAGGCCCAGGGTCTTCTCCTTTCTTCTTCTTGGGAATCATTTGACTTGCTATTTGTGTCTTGAGTATCAGGGAAATGCAAATCAAAACAACCCTGAGATTCCACCTCACACCAGTCAGAATGGCTAAGATTAAAAACTCAGGAGACAACAAGTGCTGGCGAGGATGTGGAGAAAGAGGAACACTCCTCCACTGTTGGTGGGATTGCAAAATGGTAAAACCGCTCTGGAAATCAGTTTGGCGGTTCCTCAGAAAATTGGGCATATCACTGCCAGAGGACCCTGGCATACCACTCCTTGGCATATACCCAGAGGATTCCCCTGCATGCAATAAGGACACATGCTCCACTATGTTTATAGCAGCCTTGTTTATAATAGCCAGAAACTGGAAGGAGCCCAAATATCCCTCAAAGGAGGAATGGATACAGAAAATGTGGTATATTTATACAATGGAATACTACTCAGCAATTAAAAATAATGAATTCATGCAATTTGTAGGTAAATGGTTAGACCTGGAAAATATCATCCTGAGTGAATTAACCCAATCACAAAAGAATGCACATGAAATGCAATCACTGATAAGTGGATATTAATGAGCCCATTTATCAATTCTTAATCCTAGAGCATGAGCCATTGGAGTTTTGTTTAGGAACAGTGAGTTCAAGGCTCTTTCCCACATTCTCTTCTATCAGATTCAGTTTATCTGGTTTTATGTAGAAGTCCTTGATTCACTTGGACTTGAGCTTTGCACAAGGTGACAAATGTGAGTCTATTTTAATTTTTCTGTATACAGACAGCCAGTTAGACAAACACCATTTATTGAAGATTCTTTCTTTTTTCCATTGTATATTTTTGGGTTCTTTGTCAAAAATCAAGTGTCCATAAGTGTGGGTATTATTTCTGCATCTTTAATTCTATTCCACTGATCAACGTGTCTGTCTCTATATTAATACCATGCAGTTTTTATCACTATTGCTCTGTAGTACAGCTTGAAGTCATGTATGATGATTTCCCCAGCCATTCTTTTATTGTTAAGAATTGCTTTCCATATTTTGGGATTTTTTTTTTGCCTTTCCAAAGGAATTTGAGAACTGTTCTTTCCATGTCTTTGAAGAATTATGTTGGGATTTTGATGTGGACTGCATTAAATATATAGATTGCCTTTGGTAGGGATGGCTATTTTTTTCTATGTTAATTCTGCCAATCCATGAGCATAGAAGAGCTCTCCATTTTCTGAAATGTTCCTTGATTTCTTTCTTGAGAAACTTGAAGTTATTGTCATACAAGTCTTTCAATTGTTTAATTAGAGTTATCCCAAGATATTTAATATTATTTGCGGCTATTGTGAAGGGAGTTGTTTCCATAATTTCTTTTTCAGCCTGCTTACCATTTGTATAAAAGAAGGCTACTGATTTATTTGACTTAATTTTATATCTGGCTACTTTGCTGAAGTTGTTATCAGTTGGAGAAGTTCTCTGGTAGAATTTCTGGGGTTGCCTATACAATCATATCACATGCAAATAGTGATACCTTTATTTCTTCTTTGCCAATTTATACCACCTCAATCTCTTTTTGTTGTCTTATTGTTCTATCTGGCACTTCGAGTACTATATTGAATAGATATAAGGAGAATGGACATACTTGTCTTGTCCCAGATTTCAATAGGATTGTCTCAATTATGTTTCCATTTAATTTGATATTGGCTAGTTTGCTATATATTGCTTTTATTATGTTTAGGTATGGGCCCTGAATTCCTGATCTCTCCAATACTTTTAACATGAAGGGTCTTATATTTTGTCAAATGTTTTTCTGCATCTAAGGAGTTGATCATGTGATTTTTTCTTTGAGTTTATTTATATAGCAGTTTACATTAATGATTTTTATATATTAAACAGACCTCGTGTCCTTAGGATGAAGCCTACTTGATCATGGTGAATGATGGTTTTGATGTCCTTGGATTCAGTGTGTAAGAATTTAATTGAGTATTTTTTTTCATTGATATTCATAAGCAGGATTGGTCTGAAGTTCTCTTTTTTGGTTGGGTTCTTGTTTTGTTTAGGTATCAGAGTAATTGTGACTTCATAGAATGAGTTGGGTAGTGTTCCGTCTCTTTCTATTTTATGCAATAGTTTGAGAAAAATGGGTACCAGGTCTTCTTTGAAGGTCTGGTAGAATTCTGCACTAAACTCATCTGGTTCTGGGCTTTTTTTTGGTTGGGAGGTTTTTAATGACTTTTTCTATTTCCTATGGGCCTGTTTAGATAGTTGATTTAACTTTGGTATGTGGTATCTGTCTAGAAAACTATCCATTTCATCTAGACTTTTCAGTTTTGTTGAGTGTAGGCTTTTATAGTAGGATCTCATGATTTTTTGAATTTCCTCCACTTCTGTTGTTATGTCTCCCTTTTTGTTCTAATTTTGTTAATTTGGATACTGCCTCTCAGCCCTTTAGTTAGTTTGGCTAAGAGTTTATTTATCTTGTTGATTCTCTCAAAGAACCAGCTTCTGGTTTTGTTTATTCTTTGTGTTGTGTTCTTTGTTCCTATTTGATTGATTTACACCCTGAGTTTGACTATTTCTTGCCATTTATTCCTTTTGGTTGAGTTCACTTCTTTTTGTTCTAGAGCTCTCAGGTGTGCTGTTAAATTGTTAGTGCACAGTCATTCCATTTTCTTTACCTGGGCACTGCTATTAACTTTCTTCTTAGCACTACTTTCATTGTGTCCCCTAAGTTTGGGTATGATATGTCAATCTTTCCTTTAAATTCCAGGAAGTATTTAATTTCATTCTTTATTTCGTCCCTGGCCAAGTTATCATTGAGTAAAGAGTTGTTCAGTTTCCACATGTATGTGCTTTCTGCAGTTTTTGCTGTTCTTAAAGACTAGCCTTAGGCCATGAGGATCTGAAGGGATGAATGGTATTATTACTTCAATCTTCTAGTATCTGTTGAGGGTTGTTTTGTGACCAATTATATGGTTGATTTTGGAGAAGGTACCATGAAGTGCTGAAAAGAAAGGTTATTCTTTTGTTTTAGGGTGAAATGTTCTGTAGATATCTGTTAAATCCATTTGAAACATTTCTTAGTTTCACTGTTTCTCTGTTTAGTTTCTGTTTCAATGACATGTCCATTGGTGAGAGTGGGGTGTTGAAGTCTCCCACTATTATTGTGTGGGTATCTATGTGTGATCTGAACTTTAATAAAGTTTCTTTTATGAATGTGGGTGCTCTTGCATTTTTAGATGCTCAGAATTGGGACTTTCTCTTGGTGGATTTTCCCCTTGATGAATATGAAGTGTCCTTCTTCATCACCCATGATAACTTTTGGTTGAAAGTATATTTTCTTGGATATTAAGAGGCAACTCCAGCTTGTTTCCTGGGGACATTTGCTAGGAAGACCTTTTTCTATCCTTTTACTTTGAGATACTGTCTGCCTTTGTTATTGAGGTGTGTTTCTTGTGTGCAGCAAAATGCTGGATCTTTTTTGCATATCCAGTCTGTTAGCTTGTGTCTTTTTCTTGGATATATTCTTTATTTACATTTCATTTCCCTTTTCCTGGTTCCCTGGCCCCCAAAGGTCCCACATGCCCTTTTCCCTCCCTCTGTTCCCCCATCCACCCCTTCTAACTTCCCTGTTCTGGTATTCCCCTACACTGATGCTTTGAGCCTTTCCAGAACCAGGGTCCACTCCTTCATTCTTCTCGGACATCATTTGGTATGTGGATTGTGACTTTGGTGTTCCAAGATTATAGGATATCTACTTATCACTGAGTGCATAGCATGGGTATTCTTTGGAGACTGGGTTACCTCACTTAGTATGATGCTCTCCAGCTCCATCCATTTGTCTAAGAATTTCATGAATTCACTGTTTCTAATGGCTGAATAGTACTCCATTGTGTAAATATACCAAATTTTATGTATCCATTCTTCTGTTGAGAGACATCTTGGTTCTTTCCAACTTTTGAATCTTATAAATAAGGCTGCTATGAACATAGTAGAGCATGTATCCTTATTGCATGATGGGGAATCTTCTGGGTATATGCCCAGGAGTGGTATGGCAGGGTCCTCTGGAAGTGTTGTGTCTAGTTTTCTGAGAAACCGCCAAACTGATTTCCAGAATGGTTCTTCTAGCTTGCAGTCTCACCAGCAGTGGAGGAGTGTTCCTCTTTCTCCACATCCTTGCCAACACCTGCTGTTTCCTGAGTTTTTGATCTTAGCCATTCTGACTGGTGTGAGGTGAAATCTCAGAGTTGTTTCGATTTGCATTTCTCTAATGACTAATGATGTTGAACATTTTTAAGGTGCTTTTCAGCCATCTGAATTTCTTCAGGTGAAAAGTCTTTGTTTAGCTCTGTACCCCATTTTTGGATAGGGTTATTTGGTTTTCTGGGGTCTAACTTCTTGAGTTCTTTGTATACATTCGATATTAGCCCTCTGTCGGATGTGGGGTTGGTGAAGATCTTTTCCCAATTTGTTGGTTGCCGATTTGTCCTTTTGACAGTGTCTTTTGCCTTACAGAAATTTTGTAATTTTATAAGGTCCCATTTGTCTGTTCTTGATCTTAGCGCATAAGCTATTGGTGTTCTGTTCAGGAAATTTCCCCCTGAGCCAATGCCCTCAAGGGTCTTCCCCAGTTTCTTTTCTATTAGTTTTAGAGTGTCTGGTTTTATGTGGAGGTCCTTGATCCACTTGGACTTGAGCTTAGTACAAGGAGATAAGAGTGGATCATTCACAGATGATATAATACTATACTTAAGTGACCCAAAAAACTGCACCAGAGAACTCCTACAGCCGATAAACAACTTCAGCAAAGTGGCTGGTTATAAAATCAACTCAAGCAAATCAGTAGCCTTCCTATGCTCAAAGGATAAGCAGACTGAGAAAGAAATTAGGGAAATAACACCCTTCACAATAGCCACAAACAATATAAAGTATCTTGGTGTGACTCTAACCAAACAAGTGAAAGATTTGTATGACAAGAACTTCAGGTCTTTGAAGAAGGAAATGGAAGAAGCTTGTGTCTTTTTATAGGTGAGTTGAATCCATTAATATTGAGAGATTTTAAAAAGAAATGGCTGTTGGTTCCTGATATGTTTATTTTGTAAGTGGCCTTATGTGCTTGTGATTCTCTCCTTTTAGCTTTGTTGTGAGATGCTTAATATCTTGTCCTTTCTTTGGTGTAGGTACCTTTCATGTATTGGAGTTTTCCTTCTAGAATCCTCTGTAGGGATGGATTGGTAGATAGATACTGTTTGAATTTGGTTTTGTCCTGGAATATTTTGGTTTCTCCACCTTTGTTAATTGAAAGTTTTGCTGGCTATAATAGTCTTGGCTGGCATTTATGTTCTCTTAGAGTCTGCATGACTTCTGACAAAGCTTTTCTGGCTTTTATAGTCTCTGTTGAGAAGTATGGTGTAATTCTGATAGGTCTACTTTGTATGTTACTTGGCCCTTTTCCTTGCAACTTTTAATATTCTTTCTTTGTTCTGTGCATCTAGTGTTTTGATTATTATATGACGAGACAATTTTCTTTTCTGGTCTAATTTATTTGATGTTTTATAGGCTTCTTGTACCTTTATGGCCATTTCTTTCTTTAAGTTGGGAAAGTTTTCTTCTATGATATTGATGAAGATATTTTCAGGTCCTTTGAGCTGAGAATGTTTGTTCTACTCTATTCCAATTATTCTTAGATTTGATCTTTTCATTGTATCCTGAATTTCTTGGATGCTTTGGGTTAAGAGTTTTCTATGATTTCAATTTTCCTTGACAGTCATATTTATCTCTTCTAAAGTAACTTCTACACCTGAGATTCTCTCTTCTATCTCTTGTATTCTGTTCATGATATTTAATCTGTTATTCCTGACCTCTTTCCTAGATTTTCCCATTTCCAGGTTTGCCTCCATTTCTGTTTTCTTTATTGTTTCTACTTCCACTTTTAGGTCTTCGATCACTTTATTCAATTCTTTCATCTGTTTACCTGTGTTTTCCTGTATTTTTTTTCAGTGAGTTAATGATATCCTCCTTAAAGTACTCTATTATTTTTATGATAGGATTTTAGGTCAGCTTCCTGATTTTCAGGTGTGTTGGCATATTCAGAGCTTGTGGTGGCATATTCATTCTGTGGTGGGAGAACTGGGTTCTGATGATGCCCGTGTATAATGGCTTCTGTTGCTTATGGTCTTGTGCTTGCCTTTCACGATTTGGATATCCCTGGTGTTTGTTGCTCTTGGTGATTGTCTAGAGTCTGCCTCTTTTGACCTTGGGTTGCTTCAGGTTTCCTGTTAGGCCTGTAGCCCTGGTTATAGCAGACCACTTGTGGGACCTTCTAACTAAGGGCTCTTCACAGAGGCATAGAGGATGCTGGTCTTATAGAATCCTGAGTTCAATTCCCAGCAACCACATGATGGCTGATTACCATCTGTAATGGGATCTGATATCCTCTTCTGGTGTGTCTGAGAACAGTGGCAGTGTACTCACATGCATGAAATAAATAAATCTTTAAAAAATAATTTGAAAAAAGTAATTCCTTCTACTGAATTCAGCCTTTCGAATGACTTTTACTTTTGGTTTTTTATTACAAAATAATTTATATTTATGGTTTCAATTGTTACAATTACATATAAAATGTAGTTCCTTTTTTGTGGGTTACCAATCTCATGTAGTGACTGGCTTATCAGGAGTGATTGTATGCTCCTCCTCCTAACTGCATGCTCAGAGAAGTCAGGAGGTAGCATGAACTGCATCATGAGAAAATTATTTACACCATGGACATTGGGAAACACATCAAAAATAGTACCAGGTTAGGACCAGCTCTTAAACATTCTTCATTATTCTACTGTCTAAAACTGTGGGGCTTCATTAACTTTTGTTGTTATAATCCTTCTAGCCAATCAACATTTGAAGGTGATTCAAAATATGAGCCAAATTAGTCTGTTTTAACACTCTTATGTGTCATTCTCCAAAAAAGAAAAAAAGAAAAAAAGGTAGAGACCTCTTAGTAAACCATAAGAAGATGTGCAATGTTAGTCCTAATACTTGCAGAGGCCCACATTGGCTGAGACCATTAACATTTGTCCAGCATAAGAAAAAAAAATCTGAGTCTTCTCTCCCCCCAACTAAAAAGTACTTTAGTCAATAATATCAGCACTCACTTTGCTTTCAGTCTTTCCTTATGCCAAAGTAATTTCATTACTGCATGGTTCCTTATGATAGCTTTTCTGACCTGTGTTATAATGACCAAGAAGTAGACTTATTGGCTTTCCCCTTAGTCGTTGGAGTTTCTAGTTTAGGCTCCAAATAATGTTCAGTTCCAAGGCAATATGGTGGTGTCAAATAGGACCCAAGTGCCACCGCGGCTTGCTTTTATTCTCTTATTTTTATGGTCTACTTTGTACTTGTCTCTGCCTTATCATGAACATGAGGAACTCATTTTCTTTATATTTATGAGTGCAATGAAGGACATTTGAAACATAAGACTTATTTTTTCATACTTATCACATTCAGTCAATATGCACCAAACACAAAAATGATATTTTGTCCACCAGAGGGCACTCCTATTGTTCCAAGTATAGAGCTAAGGATTATGGAACTCTTGAGGGAGAACCTAGAGATAGAATGAGAGAAATCTCAGAACTGCTCAAGTCTTCAATGAATGGCAGAAGGAAAATTTAAAATAACTATTCTTTACTTCATTTTAATTCTTCCCTTTCAATCCCTCCTCAGCCTCCCCACTATACTTATGAGAAAAAAAATCACAAGCATATTCACAAACTCATTGAAGGGTAAATGGGGGGGCGCGGGGGGAGGGAAGGTGGTAGTAAAATCCTGTAGTCCACATTTTCATCAGAGACAACTCTGCAAGAGACTACTTTTTTAATGTAGCAATGTGGAGGATATTAAAGAATAATAAGAAATTGGTTTTCATTGAATTACATCTTGGTGGTTTAAGACAAAAATCTCTCAAATTGTTTTCCTGTCGCAAAGCTAAGGAATCACATGCTTCAAATGACAGGGCTTCTGCACTTCTCCTGGAACCTTACACTGTTCAAATGTTAGGAAAACCAGAGGCTGCCAAGGACTGTGGTCTAGTGTGTTGACAGCCTGAGCCACATGTTAGACCAACGTCTCCCAAAAGCAAAATAAACTTCAGATTTTTGAGACACAGTGTGGAGCTCGTTAGTGGTTTCAACTAAGTGCTGTTTATTGACCTTAAAATTCTCCACAATACAAGTACGTACACACGTATGTTTTTATCTTTTCCAAACATTTCAGACTATGAACCAGTTAGACTCTAGAAATTTTAGACAGTAGTTCAGAGGCAAGACTACTGCATATCTTCGGTTTTATTACAATGTCAAAAAAATAAAAGCAAAACTATTTCTGTTTCATAATCACTCACTGATTAAGCCTCAAAATAATATTATTTTAAACAATACTTTGCTATATCACTTTAAAGATGTCCTGAAATCCAGCTCTCTACAAAGCTGTAATACAAGCGAACATATCACAGACACTTAACAAAATAAATAAAAATGAAATAATTTAACATTTTTAAATATTGGACAATGGTCACAAAGTAATTACTAGAGTATAATGGATTAGCAGTCAGAAGTTAACCTTTTCTGGACAGTCCCAAATTGTCAAATTATATAGAGCTTTGACAAAATAAATAAAGTTAAGGTTGGCATAGCCAAAATCAGAAGCAAATCAACCTATCTTCCTCAATTCACATCTGGGTTCAGTTTGTACTCAGTAAGAAGACCTTAACCAATCATGCTGACTTGGTCTCAATTCAGATGGAGCTGAAATGTTTCATGAAAGAACAGGAATAGGAGGATACTTCTTTAAGTCCTCCCTAAGCAGGAAGAGTATTTTATATTATTTGAACAGTCATTATATAATTTCCTGGTATTAGAAAATCTGCTGGTTTGATGCTACAAGACACCTATAAGATTCTATACCACTTTTTATGGAAATATGAAGTTGTTATTTGTTTGTTTTTACTAATAATCCTCAGGAATTTAATGATTGGCAATTAATTATTTTATGAGTCAGAACTTCTGTGAGCATATCAGTATCAAAATTGGAATACTTTTACAGACAATAAATTATTAGGAGTTAATGTTATCCTTGGAATTAAAAGTAGACATATAATGTCTTCAAGGATAAATCAGTAATTCATTATTTATTAAGTAATAATAATGATACTAAAAAAAGAATCATATAATACTATTTCTTTTTCTAAATTACCCAAGGATGGTAGCATAGATACACTAACATAGAAAGGGACATCTCATGGGTCCCTAACCGCAGATAAAGAACTATAAGCAACTAAGGCATGTCTGATAACTAAGCAAAGCCTGATAGTCTCCCCTGTGAGCCTCTAGCTGGTTATCTAATATCAAGTTGTCAACCCTGTGATTATATGCATATGAATACCATTATTCAGAATGAAAAGGTTATATTTATAAATTTAGGGACACACATACCCATTTAAAGAAAAGAGGTCAAGAATTTGAGAGAGAACAGGGAAACATGCAAGAGGTTGGAAGGAGGAAGTGGAAGTGGAGAAATGATGTAATTATATTTTAATTTCAATTTTTTAATTAATGAAAAAATTCTCCTGGGACCTAGTTAGTACCTTCTCCTTTGTCAGATCTCAGTTCAATTATCACTTGCTTAGGAAAGAAACCTCCTTGATTAGATCAAATCCCAACACACTATGCTTTCAAAGCATCATTTTTCTCTTCTTCCAGACATTAGTAAAATTATAACTTTGCAACCATTTTACTTATTTGATAAATATTTCTCTTAATATGTATATTGTAAAAGACTGTTCAGTTTTACTGTTCATCAAGCCTACATCTAGTACAGTACTGGAATGTAGAAGATGCTCAATGCATATTTATTTATGGAATTAGGAATGAGAAAATGAAATGAAAATGAAAAAGAATGCAATATCACAAAATAGTTAAGAATCTCAAAAAAATCTGGTTAGCTCTTGAAAGATGCATAGCTACCCTATGTTTTCCAGTGCCTCTTATAAAAACTACAAACCAAACAATAATGGCTCACAATGTCAAAAAAGGAATTATAAACCAAGTTTTTATGCTAAACTAGTAATGGAAATAAAATGGATTTCACTTCTTGCATGAGCTATTAGTCACACTTTAGGTGAGTGATTGCTGGCAAAGCTAAATTAAAGATTATCTAACATGATGAAAATAACTCTTCTCCTCAGATAATATTTGTTGACTTTTAAAAGAGAATATGATTGCATTTTGTAAGAAAAATCTATATCTGCTTAAACTAGGTGTAAATGTAGAGATGTCCTAAAAATAAAAACATCACTTAAATAAGTATGAGAGATTTCTTGTTGGTCCTGATAAATTCACAATTCATTTTTAGTTATATTGAAAGGGGAAGTAAAACACTTTATGATAAAATTAAAGATATAAACACATTAAAATTGACAATTTTCATGGAAAATTAAAGAGTAAAGTGCTACATTTGTAAAACACTGCTAAATTAATTGAAATATGGGATAGAAACATTTTGTGATACAATTGAAGATTTACGTGGAAAATATTTCTGATAAAATTGTAGATAAATGTAGAAAAACATATTAGAATTGAAGATTATTATGAAAAATTTATATAGATATAATAATGGTAGGCATAAAAGTATCCCTAAGTTAATGGAAAGTGGAATTATAAACATTTTCTGATAAACTTGAATATTTACATGAAAAATATTTCTGATAAAATTGAAGAAATATATAGAAAAACATGTTAAAATTAAAGATTATCATGGAAATTATGCAGATAAAATGATAGCCATAAGGATAATTCTAAGTTGATTGAAGGTGGAATTATAAACATTTTCAGATAAAATTGAAGATTTACATGGAAAAATTCAAGAAATATATAGACAAAGACGTTAAATTGACTATTTCACGGAAAATTTTACATTCCCAATCCTAATCATATCAAATGAAATTTCTCCTTGAATTGAGGCAAAAAGCCATTCCCAATTAAAAATTAAGTATAGATTCAACAGATTATCTTTGCCATTAAGTTATCACAGGCAATAATGCCTTTATCAAGTACTTGGTCCACCTCACAGCATGAACCAATGTTTTCCCAACTCCCAGGGACTTTTATGCCTATGTACAAATTACTAGTGTCAAGGTCACCGACCTTAGATAGTTGTTATGGATGGCATCACCATTTCAAGTTTATTTGGAATCAAAACTTAAGAATTGGTTTCCATAACAGTTTTTTTTTGTAGTTGTAGTTTCAGAATAAAAGATAATACCATTTCTGTGGCTAAATCCAAAATAAATCTGTTTGTTCATATGTATCAGTTAAATGACGCCTTCCTTGTGATCTGTCAAAGATTAAGCTTTTTCCAATATGTGACAGACGTTTTCAAAACATAGCTTCAAGGACCACCATGTTTATGTGTTTTAAGCCCTATAGAGAAAGAATAGAAAGAATGGGAGTTTAGTGACATAGATAATGGACATGAATTCTACTAATATTTTACTGATCAGAACTCAATTATACTGCTATGTATAATTGCTAGAAAATACAAACGTGCACTCAAAGAGAATATAACAAAGTATGTATTAATTTTCTGTCTGTGGTTGCTATGGTAAATTTCTATATTCTCTCATTGCTCTGTATATGATCTCTTCATGTAATTAATTGAAATTATAATCTAGTAGTTGTTTGAAGAACTAATTTTTTATGGTGTCTCTTTCCATCAAAGTAATATACTCTAAAAATGCCAAAAAAAAATACTTTGTATTCATGCTACATTACCAAAACCTAGAAAAACTCTAGGCATTTTACAATTTCTGAAAGGATTTTAAAATTTGAGAATAAACAAAGGGATAAATGGATAAATTAAATATATGATCCCTGATATAGACATAGTCTAGAAAATTTTCTCTATAATAAATTACTCTTTGCCAGGCAAAAATCTAATCATTTATCAACAATGATAGTAACTACTTATCATTGCCAAATAGTAAGTAATATGAGGAAGAAAGTAAGAACAGGGACACAAGTAGGCAAAAACTAAAATGCAAACTATCCTGATAATGTCTATTGAATATTATTATCTCATGGCTACCCTGTAAGTCAGAGCACCTTCAGCCGTCTCTGCACTCGTCCTTTATGGAAGGAAATGAGGACCCATCTAGCTTTCCTGTCCCTCTCTTGGCTCTGTTAGTTTCTGAACCTCCTTCTACCTCCTGGTTTTTTTAAGTACTGACTTTTTGTATTATAATACCCACTTATGATGGACAGATGCATCTTTCTGAGATGCTTTAATGAGGGCATTTTCGATGAGACTAATCAAAATTGGTTTTTGATTTTGAGTAATACATCATGTTTTTAATAATATGAGTGGGCTTATCTACTTAGTGAAAGACCTGAGTAGTCCAAAAATTAAGCCTCTCCCCACTAAAAATTGTTGCAGTAGATACTCTTCTAAAATAAATTTCAGGCTAGCCCTTCTTTAGATTTGTAGCATGCCAAACTACCCCAAAGATTTAATAATTTCATACTTCCTTATTAATAAAAGATTGCTGTACAGCTATGTGTCTTTGTGTTTATCTATTCATCTATTTCCCTTGCATCTATCCTACTTATTTTGTTTCTCTGAAAAATGGAGGCTGTCACACTGCCGATTTCAAATACTGCTTTAAATGACTATATTGGAGCCCAGCATGGTGGCACATGCCTTTAATCACAGAACTCAGAGACGGGCAGGCCTCCATGAGTTTAAAACCAGCCTGGACTACATAAAAAATTCCAGGCCAGCCAAGTCTAAATACTGAGACCTAAATAGTAAGACCCTGTCTCAAAACAAATAAATGAATAACTATATCACACTTAGACTTTATGTGAATAACTATTTTCAGTTTACATATGACTGCATTCAGTTAGGATAAAAGCATGTCCGTACATCTACAGGAATCAAATTACACCATCATATTTCTATAACCTTTTCTATTGAAACAATATATGTGTTGAATGAAAGAGTGATCAAATAATGAATAGATAGGATAAAATAAATAATTCCATACAATACCATTCTTTCTGTCTAGCTCAAAGCAAGGAAGTCCTGAAATAAATGCTTTTAACCCATTGCTCCTTCCATTTGCCACATTCTGATGACACACAGTACATTGTGAATATACTGAGGCCATGAGACAGAAACTCAGCCCTTAGATATACAGGGTGTGGACTTTTGTCCTAGAACAACACTGTGGAGAGACCAACAGCAATATAAAGCTAGGCAACAAGGGATAGCCCAAGATCAAATACAAGCTCTGTCCCTTCCACTATAGGCTCAGGCATTTGAATACTTGGTCCCTCATTAATGATGCTACTTGAGGGGGCTATGAAATATGTCACTTTAAAGGCAGTATCAGGGTTTTTTTATTCTTGTTTTATCTCTCCCTCTTCTTCTCTCTTTATCCTCTCTTCCTCCCTCGCTCATATGTATAAAAGAATATGTGGCCAGCCAGTTTTCTGTTCCTGACACATGCTATGCCTGCACCTTCTGATGGATCCTACGCCTTTGGAACAAAACGCCAAAATGAACTCCTTCTTCTTTAATTTGAGATTGGTCATAATATTTTATTACAGCAACCAAAAAACAGCTCAATAGAATTGTTTCATTCATTTGTCAACAAGAATTAAGGAATTAAGTCAACCTACATTAGAATGCTGAAGTGTAAAATATATTAAATAATGAGCATAAAGCACTTATCAAAATTCATAACCATAGCAACAGTACATTAAATGTTAACTATTAATAGCTGTTATTGCATCTTGGGGAGGAACCAAGGTCAATGTAAGAACATTGGTTCAAGTTGTCCTCAACAGAACAATAAGGTAAGAATAAAAAAATACATTGTAATTGACAGAAGAATGGGGAGCCTGTAAAAGTAAGAACCAACAACAGGCAAGTCAAAAATCATTTAAAATGGGGCTAGAGAGATTCTTGGCAGTTAAAAGAACAGACTGATCTTCCAGAGGGTCCAGTACCCACATCACACACAGCTCACAACCTTCTGTAACTCTAGTTCCAGGAAATTCATCTCCCTTTCTGGTCGCTGTGGACACCAGGTACACACACAGTACAGAGATATACATGCAGACAAAACACTCGTACATAAAATAATTAATTAATTTCAAAACTATCTAAACAAGTTCAAGAAATAGTATTGTCTACAGTACCCAGTATCTATATCTAGAGTGCCCATATTTGAACAAAACAACTTATGTAAAAATAAACAGAAAACAAACAAACAAAACAAAACAGAGCTGGGCAGTACTAAAACAGCCATAGGCTGGACATTTTCCCAGGCTCAGAAAAATCGTTTCTAGTGCCTACCTCTTTCTCAAATACGTGCTTTCTTTGTCTGGACCCAGAGCTCCTGTGCATCATACATTCTTAGTTCCTAACCAAACTCTGAATGGCATAGCATCCATTTCAAAGACCATTATTACACACCTGTATCACCATGGTCCCAGCAGGAAACAGATGGCACTCTTAAATTGAGAAAATTAAGACACATTTAATGAAATGATCCTTGCCAGAGTCATGGATAGCACATAGAAAAATCACAAAGGATAGTACAGTAGCCCCAAATCAAGTGACTACATATCATTTCAGGCCTGAAGAGGCAAGGAAAGAAACAGAGAGAAACAGTAAAACCTAGATGGAGAATGCAGATAAACAGTTAAGAACTTTACTTAACAGAAACACTTGCCCAGGGACATAGGAGCAGATAGGATAATAATACCTCGACCACATCAGACGCCTTTCTACTTGTCTCTGCTTAGATGCCCAGTGAAAGCTAATCAGAAGGCAGAAGACAAGATAGCTCAGTCAGCTCCCTCTGGGATTCAGAGAAGGTCTGAAAGAGTAATTCCAGAAAAGCCCAAACCGTCAGATAGTGAATACCTAGTATCACCTTCCATGGACTCTGCCATAAAGGAATCACTGCTCTTGTTGAAAGTGCTCACCTCTGGTAGCTCCTTCTAGGTCTGAAACCCTGGGGTTCACCTGAAGAACTTCAGATGGCTGAGAAGCACCTTAAGAAATGTTCAACATCATTAGTCATTAGGGAAATGCAAATCAAAACAACCCTGAGATTTCACCTCACACCAGTCAGAATGGCTAAGATTAAAAACTCAGAAAACAGCAGATATTGGCAAGGATGTGGAGAAAGGAACATTCCTCCACTGCGGGTGGGATGGCAAGCTGGTACAACCACTCTGGAAATCAGTCTGGTGGTTCCTCAGAAAACTGGACATGACACTTCTGGAGGACCCTGTTATACCACTCCTGGGCATATACCCAGGAGATTGCCCAGCATGTAATAAGGATACATGCTCCACTATGTTCATAGCACCCTTATTTATAATAGCCAGAAGCTGGAAAGAACCCAGATGTCCCTCAACAGAGGAATGGATACAAAAAAATGTGGTATATATATACACAATGGAGTACTACTATTCAGCCATTAGAAACAATGAATTCATGAAATTCTTAGAGAAATGGATGGAGCTGGAGAACATCATACTAAGTGAGGTAACCCAGTCTCAAAAGAATATCCATGGTATGCACTCACTGATAAGTGGATATTAGCCTAGAATCTTGTAACACCAAAGACACAATTCACATACCAAATGATGTCCGACAAGAAGGAAGGAGTGGTCCCTGTTTCTGGAAAGGCTCAATGCATCAGTGTAGGAGAATACCAGAACAGGGAAGTGGGAAGGGGTGGATGGGGGAACAGGGGGAGGGAAAATGTTATTTGGGACCTTTGGGGGGGCAGGGAACCAGAAAAAAGGAAATGAAATGTAAATAAAGAATATATCCCCCCAAAAAAAAAGACAAGTCCAAACCTGAGAGGGTCCCAGCCCTGAGAAGGGTAAGTGGACATATCCCCCATCAAATAGAGATAGCTGAAAAACTATCTCTAATTGAAAACTGTTTGCAAAGGAAAAATTAGTTTTCTTCAATGGAGTCTCACTGAATATAAAACAAAACAATACAAAACACTACACTTGAGGGCAGGCCCTATACCCAGAAGTAAAAAAAAAAATATCCAACTCAAAATGAACTCAATAATATTTTTGGAGATTTTTTTGTCTCATATTTCTTTGGGCATTGTTTTTAAATTTTTTTAATGATCTTTTGCATGTGTATAACAGTTTTCAACTTTGTGGAGGGTGTGCATGTGTGTTTCTCATGGTTTTTCTTTTCCTTCTTTTTGTAAAATGCTGGTTGGTTTGGTTTGTTGTTTGTTTGACTTGTTTATTTTCTACAAAGATAAAAGAAGGCATGGAGTTAGATGAGTGAGGAGCAGGGAGGACTGGAGAGGATACAAGAGAGGGAGAAATCATGATTTGAATCCATTATATAAAAACCTTCATTCTTAATTAAAACAAACAAACAAAGAATTGATGGAAGTGCAGGGTCCTCAATGGAGGAGTTAGAGAAAGGACTAAAGGAGCTGAAGGGGTTTGAAACCTCATAGGAAGAACAACAATATCAATCAAGCAGACCCCCCAGAGTTCCCAGGGACTAAGCCACCATCCAAGGAGTACACATGACTCCAGATGCATATGTACTGGAAGACTGCCTTGTTAGGCATCAATGGGAGGAGAGGTCCTTGGTCCTATGAAGGCTTGATATCCCAGTGCAGGGGAATCCAGGGTGGTGATGTGGGATTAGGGTGGGTGGAGGAACACCCTCACAGAAGCAGGGGGAGGGAGGGGTTTCCAGGAGTGGGGGAAACTGCGAAAGGGATAACATTTGAAATGTAAATAAAGAAAATATCAAATAAAAAAAGAGAAGAAATCTTTTGTGTCTTATATACTGTTACTGTTTGAACTTTTTCTTTTCACAACCGCCTTCTTTTACTAATATCAACAATGCACCATTAGCCCTATCCTTTGAGGCTTTGGAACAAACAACAACATGTCAATAGTGGCTGGATGTGTCCATGCTAAGAATGCTACAACACCACGTGCAGAAAGATGGACTCTTCACTATGCAGGTACCAGTTGTCTGGAATGTTCCCTTGATGAGTTAGGCACAGCCAGATTTCTATAGGACCTCAGGTCAGATTTCTGAATACTCCCAGACATTGTATCAAATTATGAAAAAGACAAGGCTGTTGACTTTGAGAGTTTGAGTTTATCTTGGTTAAATATCACTTCCTTATATTGTTAACAGCCTCTAAAGTCTAAAACAACAAAAAAGTTTGATAGTTCTGTAAGCCACACTTGAGATTCCTAGTTTGCAAAACTGGACAGGAGCCAAGAGAGAAAATGGAAACAAAGAAAAGAACTTCTTTCTTAATCCAGCAACATCAGAAACCTGGAGGGAGGTTGGAACACATCCTCTGACTAGTTTCATGCCCCCTGTTTGCCTGGTTAATTGATATCACTGCCCAGATTTACTTTGACTGTACTTTGAAGATTTGACACTCACCTTCCTAAATGAATACAGTTCCACACTTCCATGAAGGAGGCTCAGTTATCTCCCTCCACTAACTACACTGAAATTCTATACCATGGTGGAAATCCCAAAGTCAAGCCGAGGAAGCACCTTGAAGCCATTAATCACCGAACCAAGAAAGAAATTTCTATTTATTCATGAACAAAAGACCTCACAGGGTGGTCTAGGTTATTTTTTTTTTTGGACTATCTTGGAGGCAACATCTCTTGGGTGGCAAGCTGGGCACCAGAGAGAGACTGGCAATGCTTTGCTGTTGTAAGTTGCTAAGTAAGAGGTCTTCTTTATGTGAATAAAGAAGAAATCATAAATATGCATGGTTTTCCTTCCTAGACATGTGAAAAACTGCCTTAACTCTAATGAGTGAACTTGCAACTAAACAAGGGGCTGGGATTTGTTCTACTCATTAATGTACTCACAAGAGTATGATTTTTGTTTTTCTGATTTTCCTTCCCCTCACACCCCTGTTTTGTTTTAAATTTATCCACTTTATATCTCATTCACTGTCTCCCCTGCTGGTCTCCTGCTCCCACAATTCCCCCTCTCAGATCCTCTACTCCCCTTCTTCTCTGAAAGGGTGGAAACTCACCCTGGCACATCAAGTCACTGCAGGGTTAGGTACATCCTTTCCCCCTGATGTCAGACAAGTCAGCCCAGCTAAAAGGACACATTACAGAGACAGGCAACAGCTTTTGGAATAGCCCCTGCTCCAGTTGTTTGAAACCCACTTGAAAACTGAGCTGCATATCTGTTATGAATGTGCGGGGAGGCTGAGGTCCTGTTTGTGTATGCTCTTTCATTGGTGGTTAGATTCTGAGCGTTGACTCATAGTTAGATCCATGTTAGTTGACTCTGTTGGTATTCCTGTGGAAGACCTCTTCCTATCCTCTTTGGGACCCTTAATCCTTCCTCCAACTGTTCTATAAGAATCCCCAAGCTCTGTCCAATGTTGGGCTGTGTGTCTCCATCCCTCTGAGTCAGCTGCTGAATAGAGCCTTTCAGAGGACAGCCATGCTAAGTTCCTGTCTGCATGCATAACAAAGTATCATTAATAGTCAGGGATTGGTTCTTGTCCATAGAATGGATCTCTAGTTTGACTGTCCATTGCTTGGCTATTCCTTTCATCTCTATTCCATCCCCTGTCCTTGCATTTCTTGTAGATAGGTTAAATCTGAGATTGAAAGTTTTGAGAGGCTAGTGTACCTATTTCTCCACGAAGCTTCCTGCCTGTCTACAGAAGCGAACTTCTTCAAGTTCCATAACCTCAAGGCTGTGAGTCTCAGCTAAGATAAACCCCATTCATTCATAGTAGCCTCCTCTATCTCAGGACTTTGGCACTCACGCGAGGTTCTCCCCATTCCCCACCTCCACCCACTGCAGATTTCTATTCTTTCTCATGGCCATCTGGCTTTCTAATAGACACTTTACAATGCAGGTTATTTCTTCTCTATACCCTGGAGGGGTTGAACAATGTTAGTGGCTTGATGTTCATTTCTCTTTTTTTCTTTTGTATAGATAAAATTTAACATGGATGTTCACTATATAAAGCAGGGGGTAGGTAGATCAGAGACACACTGATTTGAAGGGAATGCAATTTCTACCAACCTTTGAATATCACACTTCAGAGGTTTTAAATCTGCTAAGCATTCAAAGTATGATTTCTGGCCCATGCACATGGGTCTTCAGCTCTAGAGTCATTAGAACACAGGAAGCAGGGTTCCACTTCTAACACCTACTAACTTAGCCTTTGTAGAGGTGAGAAATCTGCATTAAACACAAGCCCATCGAGTGTCTCTCATGTACAAACCATTGGACAGAGCTAAGTATTTTGGAAGCACCAGACCAGATATTTCTGTTTTCATCCCAGCATTGTAAAAACAGGTCTTAATCGTTCAGACTTTCAGGGCTGCTTTGAGAGCTAATGAAAGTAGTGGATCATCTCTCTGAGGCAAATGCAAATGTTCTAACAAGTGCAAATGCTTCTAACAGAAAGAAGTTTGTCTGGAATTTAGAATTTAGCAACATTCAATATACAGCCAGTGCAGGGAGCTACCTGGTATCTATCTATGTGCACTTTGGATACATGGTTAAAACCTTTGCCATTCTGATAGCACAATGGTGATATTCAGAGTGAGGGAAGGTGATGATTTTTTAAAGGAGACTTTCGGATATAAAACTCACTGTCTAAATGTTAATATTGAAATAAACCCAAGGTTACCTCAATATATTATCTCTAGCCTAATTGTCAAATTGTTCAAGTACAGTGATTCTCAACCTTCCTAATGCAATGACCCTTTAATACAATTTCTCCTGTTGTGCCTAAGCATAAAATTATTTCATTGCTACTTCATACCTGTAATTTTGCTGCTGTCATGAATTGTAATATAAATATCTGATATGCAGAAAATCTGATATGTGTCCCCAAAGGGTTCTGGACCTACAAGTTAAACAATCATTGGATCAAAACCTAGACACTACTGCGGATACCAAGAAATGCTTGCTGATAGGAGCATAATACAGCTTTCTTCTGAGAAGCTCTGCCAGATCCTGACCAATACAGATGTGGATGCTCTCAGCCAACCATCGGACTGAGCACAGGGACCCCAATGGAGGAGTTATGGGAAGGACTGGAGGAGCTGAAGGAGCCTTCTCTGGCATAAATGGGAGGGGAGGCCCTTGGTCCTGTGAAGGCTTGATGCCCCAGTGTAGGGGAATGTTAGGGAGGTTAGGTGGATGGGAGAACACCCTCATAGAGGCAGGATAAGGAGGGAATAGGGTAGGTGATTTGCAGAGGAGAAACCAGGAAAGGGGATAACATTTGAAATATAAATAATTAAAATATCCAATTACAAATATTTGCTACTTCTGTTCTGTTCTTTTGTTTTAAAACAGCAGGGCCATTTTGGGCTGACTCCCCTCATGTACTTACTTGATATTTTACTATGAATATGAGTATGGAAAGCTCAAATCTCAGGAAATCAACAGAGATTTCAGTGGCCCTTGAAGTGGCTCTTGCTGTTCAGGATTGTCCAGTTCCCAAACTGGTTTATTTTTCAAATTATGTCCATAGACATTCCTGTCCATGGAACAGAAGGGTCATGTCTCCCTGTAAGAATGATGTGGCCATCTTATTGCTCAATCCCAGACATTCCTTTCTGAGGACCTGGGAGTGAGCATGGAATTGGCTTAAAATCTGCCAAACAATAAAACTGTGTGGTGGCGCCAGGCACCCCTGTAAAGGACTGCTCCATAAATATTCACAGACCATGACAAGGACCAGGATGGGCTCTTCCCAGAAGTCTGCCTTTGTTTTTCACAGAGCCACCCAGATGTGCCACATGAATTGGGAACTAGAACATACAACAGAGGTGGGGTGCTGGACCACCTACATAATTTCTTTATGTTTTCTTTTTTCTTTCTCTCTCCTGCAATCTGAGAGATTTTGGCTTTCATTTTGTTGTTGGCCCAATAGCAAAAGACCCTCTCAGTCAGCACCCCCACCACCACCTACTCACTCTCAGTCAATAGGGAACCACTTAACTACATAAGCATTAACTAATTTGAAGTTTGCTTTTCATCCGGCACTAATAGGAAAAGAGGAATGTGTTTGTGTTTGCAAGTTTTCCATGTGGGTTAAGTAAAGATTGTTTGCTCAAGTTTGCAGTTTGGAAGAGAAAGAAAAAACAAGGCCTATGCCTCATCTTGTCCCTTGGAGGTAGGCAGACAAGCCATTGTTCTCTGAGCAGCTGAGACTTGTGGGCTGAGGAACAACTGGAGTCTCATCTCTGAGGTTTACGAAAAATTTCCCCCCAGACTTACCATTGTCAACCAAGGTGGTGGGCTGTTTCTTTTTCTTTTATTCCTTATTTGTTGCCCAAACCAAATGGCAATGGCAGATGAGGATGGAAAGATTGGCAAGGAGTGAAACATAGGAGTAAAGGCATTGAAGAAAAAGGAAAGGTGTCCCCTCTCCTAGAGCCTAGAGCGCCTGTCATCACCCAGCAAAGCTGGACCAAGAACAGAACTCTTTTTATAGGTAAACAGAGAAGTGAAATAGTGACTCACCCAAAGATCCAGGGTGGATGCCTCCCCACACACAAAGAAAATAATGCCAAGTAATTCTTTGTAGGTAAAACAGGATTTAAAACTGTGTGAAGAAAATGTCTTTGAAGGTTCAAAAATTGGGGTGTTTACCCTTGAAACAAATTCAAGAAGGAGCAAAACGTGAACTTATCTTTTGTAATCTCAAGTCAGGATAATACCTGTGGAGTGACTCTCCACCCTTAATTGAACAACAGTTATACTACTTATGCTGGCACTGAGCAGGGTCTAGTAAACACTTAGCTGTTGATCTTGGTCCCACTAAGTGTGGAACAGGGAGTGTCTACTGTGCTTTCCTTTACACTATTTGGTCATGACAAATTAGCAGCTGTTATTCTTGACTTGGTCATAATTTTTGGGACGTTCACCAGTAAAAGTTAACTATAACGAAAAATGTTTCTATGTCTCCTGTCACTGAGAAGGAATCTGTGGTCTTCAAGGTGGATTGTAGGACTCAATCCCAGATTAATAGTAGATACCTTGTTTATTATTCATCTACATGACCTATATTTTGTCCCTTGAAGCTGCTGTTTAAGCAAGTTTAGAAACTTAAATTTCCTCCAAATAATTGCACTAATTTGGGCTTCTTTGAGTTTCCTGTGGGATTCAGTCATCCTATGCAATTCTCTTACCCAATCTTTCCTCTATATTGACTCCTACTTCTCTATCTAGATATAATTCAGGGGTCATCAGTCACTCTAGAAAGTCATTGTTCTTATCCTAACCCACTCCCTCACATGGGACTAGGTACCAGGACCATTGCCTTCCCAGAAAAATGGTCATGTTTTATTGAAGCTATCTATTTTACTACATATCTCCCCTAGTAAATCACAAAGTAATTTCTAATCTCTCAACCCATGTGGCCACACCTGAGTTGGTATCTAGGATTAAAACTAAGTCAGAGTGGTACAACCGCTCTGGAAATCAGTCTGGCAGTTCCTCAGAAAATTGGGCAAGACACTTCCAGAGGACCCTGTCATACCACTCCTGGCCATATACCCAGAGGATTCCCCTGCATGCAATAAAGACACATGCTCCACTATGTTCATAGCAGCGTTATTTATAATAGCCAGAAGCTGGAAGGAGCCCAGATATCCCTCAAAGGAGGAATGGCTACAGAAAATGTGGTATATTTATACAATAGAATACTACTCAGCAATTAAAAATAATGAATTCATGCAATTTGTAGGCAAATGGTTGGATCTGGAAAATATCATCCTAAGTGAGTTAACCCAATCACAAAAGAATACACATGAATTGCAATCACTGATAAGTGGATATTACAAAGCCCAGATGCTCTGAATACTCAAGGCACAATTAGCAAATCAAAAGATTCCCAAGAAGAAGGAAGGAGAGGACACTGGTCCCAAAAAGACTGGTTCCAGTTTTGTAGGAGAGTACCAGAACAGAGAAAGGGTTTGGGGGCGATTGGGGAATGAGTGTGGGGAAGAGGACTTAGGGGACATATGGTGAGGGGGGAACTGGGAAAGGGGAAAGCCTTCGTAATGTAAACAAAGAATATAGAAAAAAAACCAAGTCAGGATTCCGTCTCCCCAGCTCTTCAGTAGACCGTTATCTCCTCCAGAGACGATCTAGATGAATTCCTTAAGTGTACAACTTTCATGAAATTTTACTCATCACCCCTTAAAAAATATTGATTTTCTTTAGGGGGGAAGGGAAACCAGGAAAGGGGACAACAATTGAAATGTAAATGAAGAATATACCTAATAAAAATACTTGTTTTTCAATTATGTGTACTTCTGTGCCTGTGTGTAGGTGTGCGCACATGATTACAGATACGTTCTTGATACTAAGGCATAGAATGCCCTGGAGCTGGAGTTACAGGAATTCATGAGATGCCTCACATGGGAATTCTAAAGCACACTGTGGTCCTTGGCAAGAGCAGTACTCACTCTTCACTGCGCAGTCATCTTCCCAGCTTCCTCTCTGTTTCAGAACCAGCATCATATCTCAGAGGTAGAATATGCTTAATCAATTATCACTGGAATTCTTTCAAGCTGGTGTTCAGATATTCTGTGGGAGAAACAGATTAATATCTACCATAATGTGTGTTACTCACGTCATGATGTAAAAAGGTGGCTGGAACATCTTCTTAGTTAGGCAGTACATTTAGTTAGAGTACTTTTGTTAGAGAGCACATTTCGAGAACACCTTGCAACTATTGTAGCCTTGTCATTATTTCTGAAATCAATGACATGCAAGTCTTAAAAGTATTTATATCCTCTGAATTAAAGCTTTAGGGAAACTGCTACAACTTTTCCACATTCTTATATTCAAGAACAGTGAGTGCTGAGTCAATATTGTTGACAAATGCACCCCAAAGCAAGAGTAAAATAGAGTAAAGTTACCAATGTAACCAACGTCAGTGACTTCACTATCATGCTCTGCACCAGAAGTAAGTCTGAATGCACCCTTCCTTCTTTCTCTTGCTCTCTTCATGTGTTTTGTGATAACAGCAAAATAGTGCAAGACAGAAAGCTCCCTGTGTGCAGCAGGCTCTGAGACCAACCTCAGGCAGCAGAACATAACACTGCAGAAGCCTGTATCCCTTCATAATCCATACAGCAAAACTAGCAACATAAGCCAGGTGCACTTGCTTCTCTTTGCTATATAGGTACAAACGATACTTATTCCATTAGGGCACTAAGACTTACGCTTCTGTATTAGTTAAGTGAGCATTGCCCTTTCTAATGTGACTCTAGTGCAAAAATAAAATAATTGAATATTACATATGTAAAGGAAAAGAGCCACTGGGAAGGGCTTAAGGGACCATGATATGACATTTGCCTGATGACTGGTTCCTGAGCCATTCTGGCTTTAAGAATCATTTGCTCTCCCTCAGTCGGGCATGTTTTATTCTTAGCTGCTCTCTTTTCCTTCTCAACATACCTTGTTCGATGGTCGAATTAAAATAGAGGGCTAAAATAAGATATATTTTATTCCATAATTATTTTTTCCAAGTGCACTGGCTACACTTACTTTTCTAGGAGGTATAATTGTTTTTTTAAGCAATTTACAGGAATGGCAAGGTGCCATAGATGACCTGAGAAAGGAAACTGGCTCTATTCGGTCACTCCCAAATGTTGTTTTCCTCCACAACAGAAGCTGCTTACTGGTCTGTGGGGACAAGGGAAGAGCTTATCCCTAGTTTAGAGTTTATGTCCTTTGCAAAACCTTAATAAAGAAATAAGCCATAGAGTACAGCAAACAAAAATAGCTTCCAATTATAAAGCTGTCTCAGCATCAAACGCCTGAAATTTGATGGAGTTGTAATAGTAAATGTGTGTGTGGAAATGCCTGAGCAGAGCTAAGTTCTAAGGAGAGACATGCCCTTTATGCATCATTATTTTGGCCATTGGAAATATAAAGCCTCCTAAGCCAGTGACATTTCTTAGCATACTTTCTGTTGTCGTTAATAGCAAATTCAAAATCCAAACACACCTATGTATGTCAGACAGTCTCCATATAGTATAAGTAGCCTCCGATGTTTGAGACTCCTGCCTCTGCCTCCCAGATGCTGGTGTTACAGGCCTGCATGCATCACCGACAGTCTGGTGTGAACACTGTTCTTTTAAACAAAGTGAACTATTTTACTAAAGTGAAATAAGAGCTAGGATGGGATTTAGAAATTAGTTGAGTGGGGCTGTCCCCATTTCCTTGAAGCCATCTTAACATTTCCTCCCATGTGTAGTAAGAATGTCTTCAACCGAATTCTCTTGTGGCTGCAGAAGATGCACACCATATATCTGTGAACCACCACAAATAAGACAGGCATTCTGACTCAGACGACAGAGTAAAATAACCTCTGATTACTGGTCTTCGCCAAGGAATTTTCATCTGTTAAGACATGGTTGTTCCCTGTCCCTAACATGATTATTGTACCACGGAGAATAAAAGCATGCCAACGAGCCTTTGCTACTTATGACACACTACATCTGCATACTAACCAGGGAATGTGAGGTGTGGAGTGAATGTAGGAAGACAATCATAACGTTCATCCCTCTAAGTAAATTCAGCAAGTATTTCCTAAAGTCTGTCCAAGGACAGTCACTAGATGCACACTTGGACTTCATAATACTATTTTATCTCACCAACTCACCAGATTACTGCAGCAATGTAAAAAATGAATCCCACTTCACTACTGAGGCACCTAAAACTAGGGAATAAAACCACTTACCCAAGCTGTTGCTGCTGCTGATAATGATAATGATGAACTGGTAATGATGCTCAGAAATTGTGTAGCAAGGATGCCAACACGGCTCAGCCGGACTCAGGCCCATGTACTTTGGCATCACCAGTCTTTTACTCCTCAGATTAACCAGAGTCAGAGTATGCTAATCACCACCATCTAGACTGTAAGTTAGGAGAAACTCCAGTCTTAATCAAGGCCCATCTGACCAGTGCTCTTTGATCAGCTTTCTTGCATGCAGTGTTTACTGTGAATGTTGAACCTGTAGAGCATAAGTATAAACAATGGTTAGGAAATCCATATGATTGTTTCACTTCCTGAGCAAGAAGAAATGTGTGTATGCATGCTTGTTGAATGCATATGTGCACTATTTTTCCTCTAAAGATGACAAAATGTTGCCTGCCTGCCTGAGGTCTTTTTAGTATGAAAAAATTGCAAAAAAAAAAACTATACCACCTAGCCTACACGCACAAAGAGAGAGAGAGAGAGAGAGGGAGAGAGAGAGAGAGAGAGAGAGAGAGAGAGAGAGAGAGAGAGATTCCAGTGTGCCTTAGAACATCATCTCAAGTTTGTTAGATAACATGATACTACCCACCCAACATTCATATTCAATTTAACACGGGTTTGAGAATGTTATGATTCTATACTAAGAAACCTTCTCCACTTCTTAACTGCATCGACTTCAATGGTCTGGGCAATAGCATGAATGTTCATTGTATACAAGTATAAGATTAAGGACAGGCGATGAGACTGAAATATTTCTGAATTTGCTACTCGAGGCTTTCAGTTTAATTTGACAGTGAATCACTAACCTCTCTGAACCTCCATCTCTTATATGTAAAATTGCAACAATAATACATACCCTATGTTGGTGTCATGAAGACAAAGTCTGATTGTGAAAAGCACTGAAAACGTTCATTGCTTCTGCTACTATCATAAATGTTAACTTTTATTACTGTCATGATTGTCAGTTAAAATTAGCATTTTACTCAAGTAACTAAATCCACTCTGTTTCTTCAATTATTGGACATTAGCCTTATAGACTTTGATCTACTTAATATACATCCTTTGGGAATCTAAGTTTTAATTTAGATAAAGGTTCATTTCCTCTTTCATATAAAGGAAAATAAACAAATATATGCAAAATATATTTTTAATATCTTGACTATTTACTTTCAGATTTATGCTATTTTGCACTATGCTCAAAGTTTATAACCCATCTCTTTTTTTGTTACCTAAAATAGAAGATCTTTTTAAAAAAAATTCCTTTAGTAATTACTTTTGACACTAAACCCAAGAAACAGCAGTTCACACCTTGTAAAGAAAATACCATCCTGTTACAGTCAATAGATGAGGTTTTGCTAGGCTTAACCTGTAGCTTCAGTCTGCACAGTGCTTGGATATTGCCTCCCAAGGGCCCTAAAGTTAATGAAATATGTTGCAATCCTAATATCCACTTAAGAAAATTGAATGTGGCTATTCAGGAAAAAAAAAAAATCACTCCGTTGTCATAGTAACCCCTTTACTACTTAGGTCATAAAGAATAGGCATTGAATGCTACAACCTTAATTTGTGGGGAAAATGAGGCAAACTCAAATGAAGAACTTAATAGCACATGAAGGAAAACACCTGAAGTGGAGTGGGTTCCCCATGACACATAACACGTCCTCCCTTGGCAGAATTAGACAAAATAGCTGGAGGTGCTACAATAGATTCAGAGAGTCAAAAGCCTGGAAGAGCTCTTGATCTTCCAGGGAGATCTAATTTGAGCCCCTTTGTTTTACAAATAAAGAAAACAGAAGCCTGGAAAGGTGAAAACAACTCGCACAAGCTACAACACTCAGCTATGAACAAGCACAAAAGCAGCAAAGATGTCTCCAGTTCCCCTCCCTCATGCTTTCTCTTTTTGTCATTAGGACTCTGGTGTAAGCTCAAAAGCAGCACCCAGAAGACCTTCTGGGATCATTGCTATGATTTAGATTATGAAGTTGTAAAATATTGGCTCAACTCAACAAGAAGATGAGACAACCTTTTACAGTTTCACAAATAGGCAACTTCGGAATACATTAGAAAGACCTTATATTCATAGTACACACTGGTTCGTGTGAGTCCCTGGAAGATCACAGATAGAAGCTCTGGGTGTGGCTCAAACCTTTAATCCTGGCACTTAGGAGGTAAAGCCAGGTGCATCTCAGAATTCAAGGCCAACCTGGTCTACATAGTCAGTTACAGGCCAGGCCACAGATACAGCTTGTCCTAAACAAAATATCATAAATGGTTTGACAAATGTCTCCTGCATTAAGGGATTTATTATCCATTTCACAAACCCTAGGACTTATGATGTGTCTATGTTGTGGTATTACCTAGCAACAGCTGCAGCCTTGTTTTAAATGTGTGCTGCTTTGAAGTTGAAGAAAGAATGGGAATTGAAACACAAGTACCAGTTTCATCATATGGAACAATGGAAACTATGCTGGATGGAAACAGCAGCAACAGAAAGAGGAGGAAAAAAAGAATGGTAAATGGTAAACAGAGTATTATAGTCCAGTGGTGTGTCTGCTGCCTCCTTTATGCACAATACTCATAAAATGCGTCTCTAGGTCAGCACTACTTGCAATCTTGCCCACATATTACCAATGTGATTTACATAATCATATGGAGCCTCTAGATATTTTGTTTGAATTTTGCCTGACAAGAAAATATTTTCAGTTCCTATTTGTTGCAGAAGAAGATAAACTTGCACATGGTTCTACAGCCAGTATCTCCAGAAGATCCAGAGATCATTTGACAATTGTTCAGACTTAAACCCATCGGGCCTTGCCAGAGTTAGTGATGGCCTATTTGCTAGTGATCATGAATGGAACTGACTAAATGGCAAATTGATTGATAGGAGAATGGAGGCACTGATCTATTTCCAGTATCACCCTGTTATTTCAATATATAGCAGATGGTTTACCCAGCCAAACTAATAGCTGGAAAATGGAAGTTGCAAATGCAATTGTTTATTTGTAGTGATCTACCACCTCTGGTCCTTATAATCTTTTGTCCCTTTTCCTCAGAGATCTGAGTGATGGTGGAAGAGATATGATAGAGACATCCCATTTTGCACTAAGCATTCTTCAGTCTCTTATTCTCTGCATATTGACCAACTGTGGGTTTCAGTGTTAATTGCCATCTACTGTTAAAAGAAGCTTCCCTGAAGAGGATTGTCAGATGCACAAGTTACTGGGAGTCACCTTTACTATCTCTGTTTTGCTGAATAAGAGTAGTAAGTTCTCCCCTAGAGCTTATGAGTCTATTTAACCTCAGATTGCTATTAGCAATAACAGTACCAGCCATATATTCCATCTCATGGAATGTGCCTCAAATCCAATCAGAAATTAATTGGTCACTACCATAACATTCATGCCACTATTTCATAAGTAGGGCTATCATGTCAGGATAGTTATGCTGTAATTTATAGGATTCATTACTAAATAACTGTAATGATAACTTTTCATCTTCAGTAGTGCATATAGCACCAATGAGCATTATGAAAGCTTGTCGGTAAGAGTGAAACATCTAGGTGGATACCAGTTTAATTCTCAATATTCTTTGATTCATGTATGTCTTCAATAATAGGGTCTTACTATCAAGTTCTGGAAGGTGATTAAAAGCAATGGCAAAAAATTGTAATATTTCATAGTCTATGAATTCATTTACCAACAACTCAAAAAAGAGGTTACCTCTTCCAGGCACTAGAGATGGGGTGTTGTCCCTCTGTTAAATAAATTATTTTTATTTCCTGTATGTAAATATTATGGAAGCTTCTTCAGTTGTGTGTGTGTGCGTGTGTGTGTGTGTGTGTGTGTATGTGTGTGTGTGTGTGTGTGTGTGTGATTCCTTTCCATATGCCTTCCCATCCCCAGCCCATTTAGCCCTTTTTTGTTCATTGTTTCTTACCACTTTATTAACACTGTATTTTCTCACACCTCCCTTATCAGTTTCCTAAACTCTATTCATATTCCAAATTCAATACAAATAAAGAATTAATGCTAACATCCAAGTGTGAAAAAATACATAATATGTATTTTCTGGGTCTGGGTTACCTTACCCATGATGACTTTTCTGTTTCTATCCATGTATCTGTGAATTTCATGTTTCATTCATATTCACATGTTTTCATGTGAATAATATTCTGCTGAGTCAATGTACCATATTTTTGTTATCCATTTATCTGTTGGTGAATATCTAGGCTAATTCAACTTCCAGGTTATGGTGAATGGACTAGCAGTGGACATGGACAAGCATGTATCTCTGTAATATGATATAAAGTCCTATGGGTATATGCCTGTGTGATATAGCTGGAGTATGTGGTAGCTCTCTTTCTAGGTGTTCCAAGAAGCTCCATACTGTTTTCTACAGTGGTTTTCCAAGTTTGAACTCCCACTAGTAATTAAGGCATTTCTAGTGCATCCAAGCCAATGTGTTTAGTCATTTTTGTTAGTTTATATTGTGTTTGTATGCTTGTTGAGCATAGCTATTCTTACTGAAATAATAGGCAACCTTAAAGTGGTTTTAATTTCCATTTGGTAGATGGCTAAGAATGTTGACCATTTTAAAGGGGTTTCTCAACCATTTCTGTTTCATCTTTATGACAAGTCTCAGTTTGGTTCCATGCCCTCATTTTGGCATTTGGTTTTTTTGTTCTCCTGGGGGTGTGTTCCTGAATTTCTTTATGTATTCTAAATTGCAACCCTTTGTCAGATGTACGACTGATAAAGATTTTGTTTTTTAACTCATCAGGCTGCCTCAGTTAGGTGATGTTGTTCTTTACTGTTTTTATTTCATGAGGACTCATATTAAATTTGTTGGTCTTGATACTTGTTCAATCAGTATCCTGTTCAAAAAGTCCTTTTCCATGGAGTAAAACAAGAAAGAAAGAAAGAAAGAAAGAAAGAAAGAAAGAAAGAAAGAAAAGAAGGAAGGAGGGAGGGAGGGAGGGAGGAAGGAAGGAAGGAAGGAAGGAAGGAAGGAAGGAAGGAAGGAAGAAAAAGTGTATGACCTACTTTCTCCTTTCTCAGATTTAGGTTACCAGACCTTATGAATGAAGTCATTGATCCAATTGGAGTTAATCTTTGTGTAGTATAAGAAATAGGAATCTAGTTGTAATCTTCACATGTAACTATCCAGTTTGACTAGCACCATATGTTAAAAAATGTGATATTTTGTACAGTGTATATTTTGGCCAGTATTACCCTAATATCAAAATGATACAAAGATCAAACATAAATAAAAAATTATAGACAAATTTCTTTCATCAATACATATGTAAAAATTATCAATAACATTCTTGTAAATTGAATTCAGGAATACATAATAAAAAAATATCTATCAACTCAACATAAGACTTGATATTCATCCCAGCGCACTCTGCATACAGGTCCCACCAGGAGAGATCTGGTCTCATAGGAGTGCTATCACTCCCAGGCTCTGAGGAGAGATTGCCATTTTCTCTCCAATAACTGTCTAAAGCAGGACCAGCCAGGAATGCACAGGGAACAGGAACAGTGGAGCAGCTGGGCAGGATCCTTCCAGTTGCCATTTGCACTTGGGAGCTAGGACTATTCCACTGCTCTCTGTACACAGGTCTCCCCAGAAGAGAGCTGGTCTCCCAGGAGTGTTGACAGAGGCTTATTGGTACACAGGAGAGACAAACTCCAGCCAGAGAAAACAAGACCAACTAACACCAGAGATAACCAAATGGTGAAAGGCAAGCACAAGAACCTTACCAGCAGAAACTAAGGCTACATGGCAAACTATGTAGAACCCAGTTCACATACCACACCAAGTCCGGGATACCCCAACACATGGGAAAAGCAATATTTGTATTGAAAATCACATCTCATAATGCTGATAGAGGACTTCAAGAAAAACAAAAATAACTCCCTTAAAGAAATACAGGAGAACAAGGTAGAAGCCCTTAAAGAGGAAACACAAAAATCCATTAAAGAATTACAAAAACAAAAACAAAAACAAACAAACAAACAAAAAACACAACCAAAGAAGTGAAGGAATTGAACAAAACCATCTAGGATTTAAAATTGGAAGTGGAAACAATAAAGAAATCACAGAGGGAGACATCTCTGGAGAAAGAAAACCTAGGAAAGAGATCAGGAGTCATAGATGTAAGCATCACCAACAGAATATAAGATAGAACAGAGGATCTGAGCTGCAGAAGATACCATAGAAAATATTGACATAACAGTCAAAGAAAATGCAAAATGCAAAAAGGATACAATTCAGACTATATGAAGCTCAAGAAGAAGGAAGAACAAAGTGTGGGTACTTCAGTCCTTCTTAGAAGGGAGAACAAAATACCTATGGGAAGAGATGCAGAGACAAAGTGTGGAGCAGAGACTGAAGGAAAGGCCATCCAGAGACTGCCACACCTGGAGATCCATCCCATATACAGTTACCAAACCCAGACACTATTGTGGATGCCAACAAGCACTTGCTGACCGAAGCCTGATATAGCAATCTCCTGAGAGGCTCTGCCAGTGCCTGACAAATACAGAGGTGGATGCTTACAGCCAACCCTTGGACTGAGCACAGGGTCCCCAATGGAGGAGGTAGAGAAAGGATCCAAGGATCTGAAGGAGTTTTCAGCCCCATAGGAGGAACAACAATTGAACCAACTGGTACCGTCAGAGCTCCCAGGGACTAAACTACCAAACAAAGAGTACACATGGAGTGACCCATGTCTCCAGCTGCATATGTAGCAGAGGATGGGCTTGTTGGATATCAATGAGAGGAGAGGCCCTTGGTCCTGTAAAGGGTTGATGCCCCATTATTGGGTAATGCCAGGAAGGGGGAATGGGTGGGTTGGTGATCAGGGGGGCGGGGAATGGGATAGGGAATTTTCAGAGGGTAATGAGAAAAGGGGATAACATTTGAAATGCAAATAAAGAAAATATCTAATTTAAAAAAGACCTGGTATTCTTAATATCATAAAAGATAGTAGCAATTATTTGTGAACTGGTAGAGGAAATTACTTTCCAAAAATTATTCCCATAGCTTAGGCATTAGGACCAAAAATTAATAAATCAGATCTCATGAAACTAAAAGGTTTCAGTGCACCAACTGACATCATCATTCAACCAAAGGTGTAGCCTTCAGAGTGAGAAAAAAACTTTGACAAATTATACATCTGCTAGAAATCTAACATTTAGAATATTCAAGGAACTAAGAAAAACATAAAGAACACAGCAAAAACAGTGAATTCTCAAAAATGAACTACGAATGGGTGACAAACACCTTAAAAAATCAACCTCCCTAGCTCCCAGTAAAATGCAAACTAAAATTATATTGATATTTTTCTCTTGCCTCAGTCAAAATGGCCAAATCATAAAACTAAGAACAGCATATTCTGGCACAGATGTAGGAAAAGAGAATACATTTTAATTGTGCTATCACAAGGGTGATAGAGCTAAGAGGCATAGCCACAACAGACATCAGTGTATTGCAAGATCCAGATTTATGACTCTTGGGCATATACCCAAAGGACTCTACATCATACTATAGGGATATTTAACCACCCATGTTTATTACCAATCTATTCATAATAGATATAAATTGGAAACAGCCTAGATGTCCATCAACTGATGAATAGATAATGAAAATATGATACACTTGCACAATGGAATATTATTCAACTCTTAAGAATAGTGAAATTATAAACATTGTGGGTAATGGATGGAGCTAAACCATCATCTAGGGTAAGGAAACACGGACTCCAAAAGGCAGACATTGAACATTTTCTTTTATTTTTCGATATTATCTTTTATTCATTGGATAGTCACATTTCTTTAAGAATACCAAGAGGTTAAGCAACTATACCTAGCAATTAAGGAAGAGGAGATCTTCTAAGAAAGGGGGAAAGGGAATAAAGACAACATTAGAATAAGAGAATTACAGAGGGTATTGGATGGAAAGACAGGGTAAAGAAGGGAATATGGAGAAGAACTAACACTAAAGGCCATGTGAAAACCATGTAAAAACCTACTACTGCACAAGCTTTCCAAAACACATACATATAAACACAATGTAAATGGAGTCACCATATAATGAGGGAGAAAACACCCCAACTAGAACTGGAATGTATACACTACCAAATAAAATCCCCAGTACCAGGATTAGTTTACATCTTTTAGAGTCATTTGGTCAGAAGAGCCCCCAAACCACCAAACACTACAAGCTGTAGCCAATGCTATTACTTACTCTCCATAACCTGATGATAAGATCCTATTGCTAAACATACTATATGCTTATAGCATAGATGAAGAAATATACCTGGTGCTCAACCAGGAACTTCACTCTACAGGACAGAAACTATGTATATCAACCGCACTCCAGAGCAGAACCCAAAAGTTTCTCAGAAGTCATGTCAACACAAACTGGACAGGATATTTTTAGTGATTTTTTTCTCTGTAGAGACCCTTATTGGGATGCCCTGACACATGGTAGGAACTTGACATCAACCAATGTGAAGTTCCTCTCCCAGCCTTTGAGCAGGAACTCCTGTGTTAGCCTTAAACCCCTCCACCTAGGGTGGAGTGCTCAGACCTAGGTGAAGCCCATTGCTCCTCAAGGACCTGCAGTTTCCTGAGAAACACTAGCCACTTGTGGAGCAACTGAACTGGTTCTGTGGAGAAGTTTCCAGCCTTTGGGGGAAGGGTTTTCCCTGCCTATATATTTGTAGTCCTTCATTAAACTTTGAGAACTCGAAGAGCAGGTGTTGGCTCGGTCTCCATCTCTTTTCACTGCCTTCCCATACATCCCCAGCTTCCCTTCCAGATAACCCATTCAATGTAACTGCTTGCTATTTTATATTCAAAAATGAAGAAAGAACATAATCTTTTGTGCATAGGGAGGTTGAGAGGATCTGGGAAAAGTAAGGGGTGATGGGAGAGAATATGATATTCTCAAAGAATAAATTTTTAAAAAATCCATCAGGTTTAGGTTAGTATCATCTTAGAGGAAAATCAAGATGGCTTGACATAATTCCAGAAATGTAAAACACCATACACCAAATAACAGGCACAGGAACAAAAGTGATATGATCATCTCATTAGATGCACCCACACACATGCAAAAACCTTTGACAAAATCCAACATCCTTTTGTAATAAAAATGTGGGGAGCCGACGGCGCAAACATCCTGCCAGCACAAACATCCTGCCGGCGTGAAGTAAACAAGTCAGTGCGCAGGTGCTGGGTAGTTTACCATCCCTTGGTCTTCGCCTCTCCCGAGCTGCAGCCAATCAGGGGATGACATGTCTGAGGCAGGGGTTGTAGCCTATATAAGGGATGGGCTTCTGGGTATTTGGGCCTCTGTTCTGTAGGCTTATGCTCTCCCTCTCAAGAGCATTAAAGCTTTGCTGCAGAAGGATCTTGAGTGTGCCGCGTCGTTCTTGCTGGCAAGATGGTAGCGCGGGACATCTGGTGCCGAAACCCGGGATACGAGACTTCATCATCATCAGCACCATTGGAGACCCCTCGGCTACGAGGAAGATTCAGAACTGCAGGCAGATACGTTCGGAGAGGTATGTTCTTCTTTGGCTTCGACTTGGGATTGTCGCCACCCTGGGAAGGTAGTATTGAAGCTTTTATGACCATTCTTGGAGCCCTTTTAATCTTTCTCTTTGTCATGTATGAATGCTCCAGGTCTTTGACTTTTGCCTCGCAGAACAAATTAGGTAGAGATCTTGACCGAAAAATGGTGGAAGGAGACTTGAGGCAGGGGACAAAAGCAATTTGGAAACTTGTTAAAAACTGTCTAGAAGATAAAGCTTGTAGGGCTGCCGTGGCGGAAGGTCGGAACACCCTTGAAGAGGTCCAGGATAGCATATCAGAAACCGAGCGTAGTGAGAGGTTGGGCGCGCGCAAGAAAAAACCCGTCCCAAAAAAGGAAAAAGGACCTCCCGGAGAGTCTAGAGACAAGGGAGTGAATATGTCAGATCCTAAGGAACCTTCTCCTATTGTTAAACCAAGAGGAGGAGCTAGCTTGTATCCAGTACATGATCTTGAGGCTTTAAACTTTGATAACTCTGATAGCTCTAATAGCTCAGAGGATGAGGTCTTGGACCCCGATGAAGAGGCTGAGTTAGAGGAGGAAGCTGCCAGATATGAGGAGGAAAGATACCATCCAGATGATCAAAGGCAGAATAGTAAAGAACCTCGAAAACGGCAGCCCCTAACAGCCCTTTCACAGGTTGTTCCTTTGGCGCCTTCTCCCTATGAGACACGCCTGAAGTCTTGCTCCTTTTTGTCTGAAAATGTAGAAAGAAAGTTGCGCCTTGCTTACCCAGTCTTTGAAGGCGCTGAAAGAGGGCGGGTAGAACCTATATCCCCTGTCCAAAATCAAGGAAGACAGGGCCTGGGTTTTTCCTAGGTGCCACTGGGGCAGCACGACCCATACCATGGAAGACAGAGGACCTGGTGTGGGTTCCCCAGTGGCCGTTAACCTCTGAAAAACTAGAAGCTGTGACTAATCTTGTTGCAGAACAATTGGCTTTGGGACATATAGTACCATCAACCTCCCCTGATCCATTAAAAGATGGACTAGTGGTATACACAGATGGCTCTAAGACTGGCCTGGGGGCCTATGTTGTGGGTTCCAGAGTATTCTCACAGCAGTATGATGAAACCTCCCCACAGATAGTAAAATGTTTGGTGGTGCTAGATGTTCTTCAAAAGTTTTCAGGTCCCCCTAACATTGTCTCTGACTCCGCCTATGTGGTGAATGCTGTCAATTTATTAGAGACAGCTGGAATCATTAGATCTTCCAGCAAAGTGGCGTCTATATTTCAAAACCTACAAGAGTGCTTGCTAAATAGGAGGGCTCCCATGTACCAACATTGCCTTGAGGCATGGAGTGCCTGGGGAAAGCCTAAGTGCTTAAAAACTAACAATGGACCCGCTTACACTTCTCAAAAATTTAAACAATTTTGTGCACAAATGCAAGTCACGCATATTACGGGCTTGCCATATAACCCTCAAGGACAAGGTATCATTAAGCGCGCACACCGTAAGCTCAAATCATATTTAATTAAACAAAAAGGGGGAATAATAAAAGATCTGCCCCCCGTGCCACGGGTTGCCATAGCAGTGGCACTCTTTACTATAAATTTTCTAAATTCAGATAAGCATGATCAGACTGAAGCAGAGCGACATTGCTCAGACCCACATCAACCTAAAGAATTGGTAAAATGGAAGGATGTGTTGACTAATGAATGGAAAGGCCCGGATCCTATTCTAATAAGATCCAGGGGAGCCATTTGTGTCTTCCCACAGAATGAAGAAAACCCCTTCTGGGTCCCTGAGAGGCTTACTAGAACAATTTTGGAGCAGAAGGACACCGCAGATCGCCCAGTCACTCACACTCTGAGAGTTGAGAGCAACCATTATCCAGGTCAACTCTACGTGCCTTGACCTGTCCTTGACGGAGGGACTATCTTGACGAAGGGACTATCATCATGGATCGCTTCAGCTGTCTCCTATTTTAAGGAATGGGTGGGGGTGGGATTGTTTGGCGCAGCCCTTTGCTGTGGACTGTTGTTACTTCTCTGGCTGGTCTGTAGGCTCAGGGCTCAAACCAAGAGAGACAAGGTGGTTATTGCCCAAGCGCTTGTGGCTCTGGAACAAGGAGCTCCCACTGACATTTGGCTAACAATGCTTAAGCAGTAGGCCGCCGGCTGGACAGCTCTTGCACACCCGGAGCTTAGACTCATTGCACAGGGTAGAGTGTCCAGCTTGAGCAGCCCATGGGGGATGCCGAGCAAAGCATCGCACAGAGAGACACCTGACATAAGGGTCTCTCTGGGAGGCATGTTGCCCTGCATAAGGGTTGCCTGCCCTAGTTTCCTTTCCCAGAAAAACGGCAGAGTGACAGGTCGAGGGCGCTTCGGGTCAACTAACAGCCTAGTGGCGACTCTCGTAAGAAGTCTTAATTTTGTTGCTTGGGAGTTCGACCTCTGTCTCCATCCCTTAAAGATTGGGTGACCTACTTGCTATAAGAGCAAAAGGGCCTCATTATTAGATTGTCTTGAACCCTGAAGGTCCAGACAAGAGCCTGAAGGTTGATCGACAATCTGAGGTCTTTATGTTAAATAATAAAAAAGGGGGAGATGTGGGGAGCCCACGGCGCAAACATCCTGCCGGGGCAAACATCCTGCCTGTGCAAACATCCTGCCGGCGTGAAGTAAACAAGTCAGTGCGCAGGTGCTGGGTAGTTTACGATCCCTTGGTCTCCGCCTCTCCTGAGCTGCAGCCAATCAGGGGATGACACGTCCGAGGCAGGGGTTGCAGCCTATATAAGGGATGGGCTTCTGGGTGTTTGGGTCTCTGCTCTGTAGTCTTATGCTCTCCCTCTCAAGAGCATTAAAGCTTTGCTGCAGAAGGATCTTGAGTGTGCCGCGTCGTTCTTGCTGGCAAGACGGTAGCGCGGGACATAAAAATACCAGATAATCTATAGACATAGACATAATGCATCCAATATATGACAAAACCACATCTAACATCATGCTAAATGGGGAAAAATGTCAAAACATTTCCATTGAAATAGGAACAAAGCACTACCCCTCTCTTATCTGATATAGTGCTTAAAGTCATAGATTACACAATAAGACACTGATGGTGATAAAAGGAATAAATAGAAAAAAAGTCTAATTATTTTATTCGAAGATGACCTGGCTCTCTCTATCAAAGATCCTGAAGTCTGTTTCAGATATCTCCTATAGCTAATAAACACATTCATCAAAAGGATACAAACTCTACATACAAGAATAAATAGCCATCCTATATACCAATGACAGACAGACTGATAAATAAATTAGGGACATAATGCCACTCATAATAACCTCAAGGAAATATCAACAGGGTTAAACTTAACTGTGACTCACTACATTGGGGATATGGAACCTAAAGAGACCTCCTCCTATAGTCACTCAAGAACATCAGTGAATCACTAGAAACATCAACCTACTCACAAAAATTTCAACCCAAAACTTGTCCTATCTGCAAGAAATGCAGGCATGGGTGATAGAACAGAGACAGAGGGAATGGCCCACCAAAACCGGCCCAGCTTGAGACCTATTCCATGGGTAAGCACCAATCCCTAACACTGCTAATGATACTCTGTTATGGTTACAGACAGGAGCATGCTGTCCTCTGAACAGTTCACCCAGCAGCTGAACTAGTCAGATACAGACACCCACAGCCAAACAGTGGATGGAGCTTGGGGACTTTTACAGAATAGGAAGAATTGTGGGCCCCAAAGGGGATAGGAACTCCACTGAAAGACCAACAGAGTCAATTAACCTGGACATATGGGACTTTTAGAGTCCGAACCACCAACCAAAAAACATAGACAAGCTGAATTTTAGCCTCCCTGCACATATGTAGCAGATGTGTAGTATGGTCTTCATGTGGGTCCCGAACAAGTTGATTGGAGGTTATCCTAAAAGCTGTTGCCTGTGCATGGGATATGTTCTAGCTTGGCTGCCTCTCATCTGGCCTCAGTGGGAGAGGAGGCACCTGGCCTCACAGCGATTTGAAGTGCCAGGGTGGAGGATACCTAAGGTGGGTCCCACTTTCTCAGAGGAGAAGGGGAGTTGGGATGGGGAAAGATTAGGGGTGTGGTTGGGGGGAGCCAGGACCTGGATATAAAGTGAATACGTAAAATAATAATAATAATAATAATAATAATAATAATAATAATAACAATAACAATAATAAATTATAATAAATGGAAAAGCCAGAAAGAAAATATATTTTATTAAAAAAATCTAAGAAAATATTACTTGCATAATACAAATTCAAAACTCAAGAAATTGAAGAAGAGACCAGAAGCTAGAAATATTTCCCATGCTAATAGATTGATAAATTTTATATTGTGAAAAGACTATCTTACAAAAAGCAATTTTCAGATTTTCTTAGGTTTTTTTATGTGCTATGGTAAGACAACATGATCAAGATCTTAGCCAGTGTGGTGTTGCTGTGAAGAAACACAGTTACCAAGGCAACTCTTGCAAATAAAATTATTTAACCAAGGGTTAGCTTATATTTTCCAAGAGTTAGTCCATTATTATCATGGTGGGGAGCATGGCAGGGGGCATGGCAGCACACATGGTACATCCTGATTCACATGCAGGCAGGGACACTGGGCTTGGCCTGGGCTTTGGAAACCTCAAAGCCCATCTCTAGTGACATAGCGCCTCCAGTAAGGCCACACATCCTACTCTTTCCCAACAGTTCACTAACTAGGGACTAAGCACCCAAACATATGAGCCTGTAGGGTAAAGGGGGAATTCTTACCCAAGCCACTGCAGTAGCTTACATAAAAAGACTTTACTTAGGGTACATGGTTTCAGTGTGTTAGGGCCCAGGACTATCTCGGAGGCAGTAGCATGGCAGCATGGAATTTGAGGACTAGTAGTAGCTGCAAGCTTACATTTTGATCTGCCATTTGAAGTCAGAGCAAGCTAACTTGGAGCTGTGAGATATTTTTGACATGTCAAAGCTCACCCCTAGTGACATTCCTCCAACAAGGCCATACATCCTAATCCTTCTCAAAAATTTCCACCAAGTGGGAATATGTAAACATATATATACCATTCTCATTCAAACTACCACAATGTAATCCCCATCAATAACCCAGTGTAATTCCTCACAAAAATTGAAAAAAATAATTTTAAATCATATGTAGAAATGAAAAGTCTCTAGCATAGCCAAAACAATCCTGAATAGCAACAAGAGCAACTACAACAATAATGGTAATAAACCCATTTCATATTTTGAGCTGTATACTATAGAGCTATATCAATAAAAATATGATACCAACATAAAAAAGACATATGATCAATGGAGTATGATCAAGGTCCTGAATATAAACGTATACACTTAGCATCTGACTTTTGACCAAGTGTGTCAATGGATTATATTTAAGCTTTGTTTTGCAGAACAGTAGTGGTGCATGCCTTTAATTTCAACACTTAGGAGGCAGAGGCAGGCGGATTTCTGAGTTTGAGGTCAGCCTGGTCTACAGAGTGAGTTCCAGGACAGCCAGGGCTACACAGAGAAACCTTGTCTTGGAACAAAAACAAAACAACAACAACAACAAAAATTTAGGCTTTGTTTTATTTCAAGTGTGTGTGTGTGTGTGTGTGTGTGTGTGTGTGTGTGTGTGTGCTTGAGGATATGTGTATCTGAGTGTAGGTGCTTGATGAGGCCATCTCAGCAGATCTTTCTGGAGCTGGAGTTATAGGCACTTGTGAGCCACATGATGCTGCTAAAAACTCATCTTGGCAATCACTGTGGGGGGTTGTTTTGATATTTTTGTTGACTTTTGAAGTTTTTTTTAAGAAAGAAAGATTACGATTAAATAGATAGAAAGATAGATGATAGATAGATAGATAGATGATAGATAGATAGATAGATAGATAGATAGATAATCAACATGAAGCTGGAAGGAGAGGACCTAGGAGAGGAAAGGGAAGTTGTGATCAAAATATATTGTGTGAAAAATAAATTACATTTAACAAATTTAAAAATCTGAACTTGCATCCTCTGCAAGAACTATACATGGTCTTAACTACCAAGCCATTTCACTAGCCCCTAGTGGTCTGGATATTAAACACAAGAACCACTGAATTGAAAAAGCTGAAGAACCCACAATGTGCCTTGTGAAACTGAAAAGACTGGGAGGCTTCTTAAGGCAGAAGCCACTAATGGAAGCATCAAGTTTAGAATGTGTTGAGTTTAACAGGCAAAGCCATGTTGATGACATGCTGTATAAACATTGCTGTTTTATGACCTAAAGAAAGAGATGCGGGAGCCATAATGTTCTGATCAAAGAGACTGCTTGGGTCTATGCTAGATCCTCTGCAAATATATTGTGGTTGTTTTAGCTTGGCGTTTTTGTGGGACTTCTAACAGTGGGAATGGAGGTGTCTCTGACTCCTTTGCCCTTTTTTGTGGGACCCTTTTTCTCTTACTTAGTCGCCTGGTCCATCCTTGATATAGGGGTTTCTGCCTATTCTTATCTTGTTATGGTATGTTCGGTTGATATCTCTGGGAGCTCTGTTCTTTTCTGAAGGGAAATAGAAGAATGGTGGATATGAAGAAGAAGGGAGAAAAGAACTAGGAGGAATGGAGGGAGGAAGCATTGGGCAGGTTATATTCTATGAGAGAAGAATAAATAAAAAGAGAAAGTGGAAAAAGAATATGTTACTTACTGTTCATTATAGTTAAGTGGGGATTTAAGCTCCCAAGTTTATGAGACAAGCAAGTGGTGAGACTGAAATTCAAAATCAAATTTGTCTGACTTGTGATCTTATAATTCTCCTATTTCATCATAAGAACTGGGATATGAACTAAGTCAAAGTAAAGACTGAATCAGCATAGTGACCACAACCAACTTCAGCTGGAAGAAACAGGGCAAAGATGGTTATTATCAGTCTGGTATTATTGAACTAAGAAACAACACAGTGTGGAAGAAAAACTAGAGTGACTTCTTTTACAGTTAGGTGGATGTGGGTCTGAGGATGCAAGGGCGGGATGTCCAAAACCGAAAAGGTAAGGATGTTCTACCTGAGTAAAGAGCTTCATCTTACCCCTAAGCCTGCAGACACAGGAAGTGCCAGGGTGGGGTGGTACCCAGGGAGAAGTGTCCCTTTTCTCAGGCATGTAGGAGAAGGGGGATGGGGAGAGGCTGTGTGTGTGTGGGGGGGAGACTGGGAGGTACGGGGGCTGCAATTGGGATGTGAAGTGAATAAATAAATGGGAAAAAAAGATCTTCATTCTTCAACATCCTTTAGTTTTACAGCTGGATGCTCACTAACAGGATGCCACATCTGTAGTGTTAGTGTCAGTGTTTCTCCAAAGGACAGTCCTAATTACCCTATTGTTGATTGCTATTCTGTCAAAATTGGTATCATACACATGTATGTACATGCACAATTTTTAGGTTGTTGGTGGTGGTGGTTGATTGTTCATTTATTTTTAATGTTTTTTTTTCTGGTTTTGCTGTCTGATTGGATCCGTATAGCAGCCAATGTGGGTTCTTAGCCTTGTATGATGACAATGGAGTGTGTGTGTGTATGTGTGTGTATGTGTGTGTACATGTGTGTGTTTGTCTCTCTGTGTATGTATGTGTATGTTTCCATGCTCTTGGTTTCTTTTAGAGAAACACTGATAGAAACACGTAAAATCTCTGAGCCTAACTTTTTGCAACTATATGATTACATGTGAGATCTGTAGGCTGTTGTTTTGAATCATTTTTAGAAAGATGATCTAAAGTAGGATTTTTTTTAAAATCCCTCATGATGATTTTCCAAATTGAAAAATTTGGAAAACTAGTTGAGAATTGATGACAGCAACAGATCTTGTATATATATGTGTATGTGTATGTGTATGTGTATGTGTATGTGTATGTGTATGTGTATGTATATAGTCTGTAGTATTCTCAGTGTTTCTTCAAGTGTATATATTTTAAATATAATTATATTTTACACATATATTTTTGTTTAAAGATATATTTAATTTAAATATATATACATATTTAAACTTAAGTTATATATAATCTCCCCAGGTAAGAGTCAGAGATTCTTTCCTGACTCCTTCAAAACATTACAGCTATTACCTCTCCAGGAAAAATCCAAGTCCAGCCAGTTTCCCATCAGGCCCATCTGGACTATTTATGGCAGAGGTCAGTCTCCCCAGCTCTACCTGATTCTGGGAATGGCCTATCCATTTGTTCGGCTGTAATTAACACATGTCAAGCCACAGGGCTCTTTACTTGGTGGGGCTGAACTGAACGGCACGGAGCCACTGTCTCCTTGGGGATGCTCCCCAGTGAATGGCAATAGCTCTACATAAGCCAGAGAAAGATATAGCATGCATCCCCTGCATATGCAATCTTTAAATGAAAAGACTCTCCATGGCTGTGTGAGCCTTTGAATGAGCTCACAATAAAAATGTGTGCACACAGCATGCTTCCTACACACTCTGTTTTATGAGGCCAATCATTGTACTGCAGTAATTCTGGCTGTTTACTGGGGCTCCACTGCTTAGCAGAGACCATGCAAAGACATATGCTATGATAACCAATTTGAGTGGAGTATTCTCAGTTCCAGTTGTTCTTCAACCCACTGGCTAGGCTTTCCAAGAAGATCCTTTTAAGAGATGGAAAACTATTGGTTTGTGGAACATGTGTGACTGTAGGTTTATTTGAATGAGTCATCATTTTCTTAACACCTAGGATTGTCTTAAAATTATGCAGATCTGACACCTGAGGGGACGTGGTTCTATATGGCAATCATCAATTTAAGATGAACCACAGCTACTTCTTATAAAAAGAGCATGTGGTTATCTAATAAGCCACAGTACTATCAGCCTGAATTTTATTATATCCTTGTGCTTCAGCCTTAGTCACTATTCTATTGCTGTGACGAGATGCCATGACCAAGGCAGGTTTTATTTTCAAAAAAAGGTTTAAATTAGGGGCTTGATTATATAGTTTCAGAGATTTAGTTCATTATCATCGTAATAGGGAGTATTGCAGTAGCTAAGAGCTGCATCCTGTTCTGCAGGTTGAAAGAGAGAGAGAGAGAGAGAGAGAGAGAGAGAGAGAGAGAGAGAAACACTGAGACTAGCACGGGCATTTGAAACCTCAAAGTCTACCCACACTGACACACTTTCTGCAACAAGGCCATACCTCCTAATACCTATAACCCTTTGAAATTGTTCTGGTCCCTATTAACCAAGCATTAAATATATGAGCCTATGAAGACCATTCTTATTTCAAAATATCTTATTCCACTTCCTGGCCCCCATAGACTCATAGCCATATAAAAATGCCTTCAATCCAATTTTCAAAGTCCCTATTGTATATTACAGTATCTGCATAGTTGAAAAATAGAAAGTTCAAAGTCTCTTCTGAGACTTACGGGCATTGTTTTTAACACAATGAATTAAAAAGCAGATTATATACTTCCAATATTCAATGGCATGGATTTCAATTTCATATACATTATGAAAAGGAGCATAATGAGGAAATACTAGACCAAGCAAGTCCTAAAATCAGCAGAACAACCTTCAAATTCTGCATTTTCATATCTGATGTCAATGTACTCTTTGTATACCCAAATCCTTTCAGCTTTGTTGCCTGCAACATACCTGTCTCTCTGGGCATTTCCAACATCTTGTGGTCTCTAATGAAACTCAGGCTTCACCTTCACAGTTTCACACAATGGCTTCTCCGGGCCTCCATGTACAGAAACTTGAACACATGCCTGGCCTCCGTGGCTTTCTTTAGCCCAAAAGGATATTCTACAACCCCCCCCTTTTTTTTTGTTTCCTTGACTCTGAAACCAAAACTGCCAACTTCTGCTGCTTGGCCCCCCTTTTCAATTACATTTGCAACATTTTAAATTGTAGATGGTTCCCTTCACTGCATAAGTTTTCCAGATACTCCTTTTCACAAATTGGAAGCTTCACTGAGTGGCATCTTGTCCTGAGGTGACCACTCCCTTCAACCCATTTAGTAACAAACTTTTCTTTAAGCTCTTTATCTCTTTGAACACTTAGCTCCAATACTGCCTCCCCTGGTGTCCTTTTTCTCTTCACACTATATATTTTGAATTTCTCCTTCCCCAATTTGCTGCTTTTCATTTAGTTTAGAATTTGGATGACTAACAATAACCATGCCTAGCTAATACTAGACTATCTTAAAATCTCCTCTACCAATGGCATGTATTTCTATTAGTTTCTTGATCCCTACAAGATACAGGTTTACGATCCATAATTTTTGATACTGCATTATAAAGTATCAGAGAACTGAAGTGCCTTGTTTGGGATTTGAGCTATGGAATCAGGCTTGTTTAGATCTGAATTGTTACCATCTACTAATTACATGAAATGAGTTACTTAAATTCTTTTTATTTTATTTTATTTTATTTTATTTTTTCTTTTTTTTTCTTTTCTATATTCTATGTTTACATTCCAAAGGCTTTCCCCTTTCCCAGTTCCCCCCCTCCCTATGTCCCATAGTTCCTCTCCCCCCCAACTATTCCCCAATCATTCCCCTTCCCCCCACAGTTTCTCTACAAAACTGGATCCAATCTTTCCAGGCCCAGGGTCCTCTCCTTTCTTCTTGGGAATCATTTAACTTGCTAATTGTGCCTTGAGTATTTAGGGCTTCTGGGCTCATTAATATCCACTTATCAGTGATTGCATTTCATGTGTATTCTTTTGTGATTGGGTTAGCTCACTCAGGATGATATTTTCCAGGTCTAACCATTTACCTACAAATTGCATGAATTCATTATTTTTAATTGCTGAGTAGTATTCCATTGTATAAATATACCACATTTTCTGGGATTGCAAAATGGTAAAACCGCTCTTGAAATCAGTGTGGCGGGTCCTCAGAAAATTGGGCATGTTCCTTCCAGAGGACCCTGGCATACCACTCCTGGGCATATACCCAGAGGATTCCCCTGTATACAATAAAGACACATGCTCCACTATGTTTATAGTAGCCTTGTTTATAATAGCCAGAAATTGGAAGGAGCCCAAATATCCCTCAAAGGAGGAATGGAGTTACTTAAATTCTATAACCCTTCTTTCACTGGTAAAATACCTGATACTGTTTCTCTAAATGACTTCTGGGTAAGAAAAATCTAGACTGTATTTAAAGCAATGCTTATTGTTTCCTCGTGTAGAAATAGAAATATAAATAGTATTTGAGATATTTTCCAATAATGTTTACTTTTACTGATAATAGTTTTCTTCCCAGGGAAAGATTAGATACTATGACCCACTGAACTTAGGGTTACACGACTGACTTTTTCCAGTGAAATGTGAGTATAAATAAAATGCATCATTTCCATATGAATCTTTAAAGTAAATTTATACTTTTTGTCTGCATTTCTTAAATGATACTGACCAAAATTTTTATCTAACTAACATGTGGGTCCTGGAAAGAAGTCAGGCATGATGTGGAGGAAAACCCTTCCCTGACTTATGGTAGACAGAGAGAATGAATAAATCTTTCGTGCCTAACCCTTGAAATTTCAGCTTAGTTTAAAAGCCCTGCATAATTAACGAGATATCCTAGTACTATCATTATAGTTATTGCTATTTAATTATTATTATTCAAAAATCATTGCAATTGTTAAACTTCTGCTTATTTCCATAGCTCACAGTAAAGACATCAGAAGATTCAAAAGATCAGGAGACCTGTTGCTTTGTGCTTTGAACTTAGATCTCCTTCCTCCATTATGCGTCATCACATCAGAGCATCTCTTGCTGGTATCTACATGTCAGTCTGCCCAATATCCCAGTGATCACAAGCTCTGAGAAAGAAAAAAAGGAGCCATTCCTCCTCCTTAGCTGGAGGAGGAATAGCCTCTTGCCTGATGTACAAGGAACCATAATTTTATTCACATTTCTAAAGATCTACAAAGAAAAATTCTAGTTATTTCCACTTTTAATTTCTTTTTTTACCAAAACACTGATTTGTATTATAAGGAGAAAAAAATCACCTTTAGTTGAATTAACAAAATATAGTCTGATTCAGTGATATAAACAAAAAATTAGCAAAACAGAACTTGAAACTCTACCATTTTTATAAACATTATTTTATTGCATAGTCATTTATTTCCATATTTTATGGCTGCTTTTATCCTACAAGGATGGAGTAGGATGAGTCTAAGAAGTCTTATACAGTTCACAGAGCCTAGAATACTTGCTACCTATATCTGTGTGGAGATGTATGTGTGGAGAGTGTCTGTAGCACTGCTGAGGTAAACCCCATTTTGAAAAGAAATTTTTTAAATTTTAATATATTTTATTTTTTATTTTCTATATTCTTTGTTTAGATTCTGAATGCTTTCCCCTTTCCCAGTTCCCCCCTCAAGATATGTCCCATAAGTCCTCTTCCTTCCACCCATTCCCCAATCACCCCCCCTCCTCCCATTTCTCTCTTCTGGTACTCCCCTACAATACTGGATCAAGTCTTTTCAGGACCAGGGCCCTTTCCACCCTTCTTCTTGGGAATCATATGATTTGCTAATTGTGTCTTGAGTATTCAGAGCTTCTAGGCTAATTAATATCCACTTATCAGTGATTGCATTTCATGTGTATTCTTTTGTGATTGGGTTAGCTCACTTAGGATGATATTTTCCAGTTCCAACAATTTGCCTACAAATTTCATGAATTCATTGTTTTTAATTGCTGAGTAGTATTCCATTGTATAAATATACCACATTTTCTTTATCCATTCCTCCATTGAGGGACATCTGGGTTCTTTCTAGCTCCTGGCTATTATAAACAAGGCTGCTATAAACATAGTGGAGCATGTGTCCTTGTTGCTTGCAGGGGAATCCTCTGGGTATATGCCCAGGAGTGGTATGACAGGGTCCTCTGGACGTGCCATGCCCAATTGGAGCTACAACCATCCAGTGGAAAAAAGATAGCCTTTTCAACAAATGGTGCTAGTTCAACTGGAGGTCAGCATGCAGAAAAATGAGAATTGATCCACTCTTATCTCCTCATACTAAGCTCAACTCCAAGTGGATCAAGTACCTCCACATAAAACCAGACACACTGAAACTAATAGAAAAGAACCTGGGGAAGACCTGGAGGACATGGGCACAGGGAGAAAGTTCCCGAACAGAACACCAATAGCTTATGCTCTAAGATCAAGAATTGACAAATGGGACCGCATAAAATTACAAGTTTCTGTAAGACAAAGGACACTGTCAAAAGGACAAAACAGCATCCAACTAATTGGGAAAAGATCTTCACCAACCCCACATGCGACAGAGGGCTAATATCCAATATATACAAAGAACTCAAGAAGTTAAACCCCAGAGACCCAATTAACCCTATTAAAAATTGGGGTACAGAGCTAAACAAAGAATTTTCACCTGAAGAACTTCGGATGACTGAGAAGCACCTTAAGAAATGTTCAACATGATTAGTCATTAGGGACATGCAAATCAAAATAACCCTGAGATATCATCTCACACCAGTCAGAATAGCTAAGGTTAAAAACTCAGGAGATAGCAGGTGTTGGAGAGAATGTGGAGAAAGAGGAACACTCCTCCACTGCTGGTGGGATTGCGAGATGGTACAACCACTATGGAAATCAGTCTGGCGGTTCCTCAGAAAAGAAATTTTTTGAAATCCTTCTTTCATTAAACTCATCTTCCTGTCATCCTTTTTCACATTGTTGTTCTTGTTGTAGGTAGCATTTTTTGTTGTGTTTTCTTTTTAATACTGTTGTTCTTCTCTCTGTCTCTGTCTCTGTCTCTGTCTCTCTCTCTCTCTGTATGTGTGTGTGTGTGTGTGTGTGTGTGTGTGTAAGCACATGCAAATGCTGTGACAGAATCTTACTATGCAGCTCCAAACAGCCTCAAAAACCTCACAACACCATGGCCTCTGCCTCCCGGGCACTTGAATTATGAACATACAGTACTAAATCCAATAAGGATATGTAATCAACCCCCTTTTAAAGTGTATGTGATTTGTGTGACCATGACTCCTCAGTAAAAGGGAATGGGATGGAAACTAGTGAGCATTAGCACAAGATTAGTCCTGTTTTAAGTGTATTACTAACATCCTGTGCTTAAGCTCAAAGATGCTGAGACTCATGATATGTTCTTTTTTTTTCTAGGCTTGATATAGTTTTTCCTTGATGATTTGGTTATAGCTGATACTACAGACTCTACTGTGGGCCAGTTTCCATCACAGAAAATACTCAACTATAGTATGAGTATTTGTCTATGCCAAAAATCCCTTCTGGAAAATTTTATGGACAACTATCTCTTACACATTTCACATATAGTCTCAAACATGAATAGTAAATTATTTATGAGAAATAAATGTATATCAAAAGGGTTATGCTAGGACTTTCCTCCTGCTTAATCATAATGTGATATTAAACTTCACGTGATAACGATGAACCATAAGGAAATCACCTCCAAGACCCTAAGCAAAACTAAAACTAATGGGAAAAAATCTATTGGTCCTTTGCTTTTCTTTGATTTTTTTTATATTTTTCTGCCTCCCTGATGCTTTGTTGTAAGTGACATCACTACATACAACAGCCGGCTTACTGATTCTGCCCCAGTCTTCGTAGGAGATAAGGATTTTCACTTACGTATTCTGTGTGCTCAGGTTGTCCTTTACCACCTCTGTAATCAAGTCCACAAGCTCAGCTTCTTAATAAATGACCAGATTGGTGCTGGGGTGTGTATGTTTGAAAATTTTAACATGCTATTGTTTCTCAAACATCCTAGACTCAAAGACAGTTGTTGAAACTTTGAGAAACACCAATAAAGGTTTCAGAAGCACTGAACTGTTCCCAGATACTGCATGAAATCTGGGAGGGCTCTTCATGGTTGCCAACTTGACTACAGCTGGAATTAACTAAAATACAAATAGCTGAACATAGCTGTGAGGGATTTTTGTTCTTAATTAAAGCATTTGAAGTTGGAAGATCCACTTCTAACTCAGCTCCTTTAAGGTGGGAAGATTCACCTTTAACTTGGGCCATACATATTCTATGTTGGCAGTTCTAAAAAAGGGCATGGCAGAAGGAAGCGTACTCTCCTGCTGTTGTCTTCTTCTCACTCTCACTAGAAGTCTATTCCTTCACTGGCACTGAAGCCTACTTCTTTGAGATTCTGGTATATACCTAAGACCAATTGAGATACCCAGCCTCATGGATTCAATAATTCCTACTATTAAACTTTTTTTCTCTGGTAAACAGCCATTATTGGACTAACTGGACCCTTGAATGTAAAGGACTAATACAGGATCAAATCCATTTTAAGCCTCTAGATATCCACAAAACCACACAATCATTGAAACTTTACCCAATAATGCAAAGAGAGCACCTGCAGGCATCCTCCCAGGTTAAGTTGTTGAATCTGCCTTGCCAGATGTGGATGAAACATTGTGGAAAGGGATGGGGGTTGTTATTTTGGTTTGGCGTTTTTTCCTCATTCTCACAAAAGGAAATGTTTTAGCCTAAATCTCCCTTTCTTGAAAATAAAATGCTTTGATTGGAAGTGAAGTCACTCGTAGACTGAGGTATGGAAACATCTTCAAAAAAAGTAATGTAGCATAGTAGTAGGCAAATAATGTCTGGCATCTCAGGCTGGCCTGGAGGGAAGGGCTGCCATGCTGTTGCTATGGACACCCATTGAAAGTAGTCCTCCGGGTTTGTTCAGGATCAGGACCTTATCCTGTATTTGAGTATCTCTTTCCACAGAGACCACATTGGTTTACATTGTGGGTTTGTCACAGGCAAAAATAGCAGTCTCAACCACCTGCCCTTTAAATAAACACACAAAACATTGTATTACTTTTCACTAAAAGGACGATTGTTCCCCCTGGAATATCCCATGCATCAGCAGACTCCAGGCAGGCAAACCAGACTGAGCACTCCTCTCTTTACACTCTAGGTTGGTGCACATTCAGTCATGTCTCAAGTCTTGAGCCATGAAAGAAAATCAAAGGCAGAATGCGTCAAATGGCCCCTGTGTGTACAAGTTCCACCCTCTATGGTGCCAGTCTTTGTGATCATCTGAGAATGTTATACTTGATCCTAATAGAGAACTGTCCATGTATTCAATGCTCACTTTAGGGAACAATTTGTAAAATGTTAGCAAACTGAAAAGAAATGCTAAAGGCAAATATTCACCAAGATTAAGATATGAGAAAAGTGAAAAACTGATCACAATATGGTTGCCTCAGATTATCATAGAAAGGTAATTGACAAGATCAGGGTCATCTCACGTGCACAGGAATGATCTGCATGTTCCATAGCTATTAAGAAAATATTGCTAAGATTTCTTTATGTTAAAACTTTAACCGTTTTTGGCGATTTTTACAAGGGACCTGCTACTAGAGGGAAGCAAGGGAAAATTGTAGTTTCCATTATAGTGAGTGCCTAAGTGTCTGCAACATTCTCCAATGACAAATACCATTTCGGAACTTTGATATAAAATTTTTCATTTTACCTGAAGAAAGGAAAACTTTACCTCTTCTTGGAAATGGTTCAATGTTCAGGGTGAGATGATACAGGTGTGTCAGTGACTAACAGGCCTAGGAGGAATGAAGCTTAGACAAAGAAAAGGTAGGTGAGTGTTCTGGCTTGCCTTAAGTCAGCTTGACATAAGCTAGAGTCATCTGAAAGAAGGGACCTTCAGTTGAGAAAATGACTCCATAAGACCCAACTGTAGAAACTGAACGTCATTTGCCTACTAATAATATATATGCTTGTAGGAACACTTTTATATCATGAGGAGTTGGAATTGCATCACTAATTGCATGGCGGGTATCTCATAGATCATTAGCCTAAGAACTATTGTTTTCAGTCTAAGGACCACGGGAATTGGACAGTAGTAATAGAAAGGAATAATCTAAATAATCAAGATGCATAAACTACCAGGGAAGTTGTAGTAAGGTTTCTATGAGGAGACAAACATCAAGAAGGAAACCATCAAATATGATAATTGTTTACTTTGTGCATATAAATTAACAAATAATGCTGATAATTAAAAATAAACCAATTTGGCTTTTAAGTATAGAAGTCTGGAGCAGATGCCAGGAATACTGATGCATGCCTACAATCCCTCCATCTGCTGGGACAGAAGAATTTCAAGTTCAAGGACAGCTTGGAATACATACCCTTAGCTATATAGAAAGACTTTATCTTAAATAACATCAAAAATATGAATGCATCAATAAAGTAAACTTTGGACATCAAGGAGTAAGTGGTTGTCTATTGCTATAGTCTGAGTACCTTGAAATTCAGTCCTAAGGTGATGGCCGTATTAGGAAGTGGAGCTTTTCGGGAGTGATTGAGTCTTGAGTGCTATGCTGTTCAGAATGGATTAATACTCTTATAAGTGAGACTTTGAAATGAGATGGCCTCTCTTGCCTTTCTACTCTTTTAGCCTATTCACATGGTAGTAAGGCATCATCTTAGGGATAGAACGGTATCTTAACTAACATTGCACTTGCTTATGTCTTATCCTTGAGCTTTGTAGGCTCCTGAAATATGAGATATGAAATTCTATTGTTTATAAATTATTCTTTCTGTGGAATTCTGTTACAGCTGAAAATGAACTAAGATGCCCCTGCACCTAGAAATAGCGTAAATCAGAGGACACATATAACCATGGAAACGGCATCTGTATTTATTTTTCATTGAAAATGGATATGAGAAAGGTTACTTCAAGTGTGTAGAATGTCCTTCTGCCTCTTTTGGAGGGAGAACACTGATAAAAGTTAAGCTCCTTTTACTCAGCACATATTCTTATTTTACAGTTTCACAGGGATGGATAATTCATATTATATGATAACATGTAGGGAACGAACACTAATATTTATATACATCCAAGGCCTCCAAAGCATTTCCATGAAGTACAAAATGAAAGAAACAATATTGCACTCTACGATGATTTGTCCTTTCTCTGACCTCTGATGAAGCTCTTTACCATGTTGTCTGCAAACTGCTCCCTAGTTGTTAAGTTTGTCTCTTTAATCCTCAGACTCCATTAAAATATTCAAGAGCAAAAGCTAAATGACTTAATCTCATCTCCCACATCTTACCCTCTATGCTCACCTGAATGCAGGACACAAAATAAATTCTGACGTTGCTTCTCTGATCTCACTGTCAGCTACATAGAAAGACTTTCACTCAAGGGACAGACAAGATAGTCATGAAAGTAATTGGCTGAACTACATTGAGATAAGTCTTGCAATTTTTATCATACCCCACATATTCTTGAAAGATACAGGTTTTGGAGATATAGAATGTACATATCAGAACCAAATTCAAGGTCATCTAGAGAATCAGAAAACTAAGCATCAGTTTCAAATCTTATTCAGTTACCTATTCCCACACATGGAAAATCTTGCCTTCCCTTTAATACTATTTCACAGCAGAAACTATTAACCCAAGAAGAAAAAAATCAAAAACCACGGGGGTCCAGCAGGGCACTGGCCATGTGCCACAAAGCTCTCTGGTGGCCACAAAGGGCAGCAGATACCACAACCCCTGTCCTTATTAAACCTTAAGGTTTCCAGGTAGTTCAAATAGCCTCTAGTCTGGTCACCTGTGTCTTCACCTCTGTCTTTCACTCATTTTTATGGCACTCTATTTGTGCCTGAATCAAGAATTATACTACTTGACTATATAACTGATAAAATGCCTGAATCTATCCTCAAGCATTCAGAATGCCCGAGGAATTCAACTAACCATGTAAGGAAAGAAGAGTCCAGGGGAGAGAGGTTGATTGTATTGGAGGTCATTTTTCAAAATGAACCTTTTTATCCTGAGATATATTGTTCTTTTCTGTAAACTTTCCAGAGTAGTATCTTCCTTTGGCCTGGATTGTGCCTGTTTTTTCCTCTAACTGGAAACAGGAGAGGTTCTGGTTTGAGGGCCCCACTTGGCTTTCAGAAAGACAGCTTGTTTGGGTTTAAACGCTGTTAGAAAAGCCTATGGATATTTTAACTTCTCTCTGACATCTCTTTTTATTTCCAAGAGATTTGTTTTCTTTTAAATGTCTGAAATCCCTGAGTTATAGGAATAACTGTAACGTGCAAGCAAATGTAAATCCTCAAGCCTTTACTTGGCAGAAGATATGTGTTATAATGGTCACAATTGGATGAGACAAGCCAAGAATGAAGTGAGGAAGGGGCTGAGACAGTCATGAACACACTGCAACCAGCAGGCTCAGGATCTACATTAGGAGATGTCGCCCAAGTGAGAGGCCTTACCAAACATCAGTTTCTGTAGGTCAACCCTAATCAACTCTTTCCTTCTTCCCCCTTCCCCCTCGACTATTTCTAGTTCTGTAATCACCTTTTTAAGCCCCTGAAAAGATTCTTGAGTATTATTTAGAATTACATCTTTTACATCAATGTAAAAGTATGCCTCATACTTCCCTCAAAGCTTTAATGAAGGTAATCACACTGCTTCACTATTAAGCAAAATAATAGTAATTTACTCTCCTAGCATATGTTTGTAAACATAGGACAATTTTATCACTCTGAATCTATAGATGTTGGCACTAGGCTGATTATTACCTAAATCAAAATGCTTCAGACTCAGTAACTTTTAAATAAAAAGATTCTCTCTCTCTCTCTCTCTCTCTCTCTCTCTCTCTCTCTCTCTCTCTCTCTCTCTCAGAGATATTAAAAGACACAGCACTGAATTTAGCTCATGAAAATGATATTATTGCACCTGGTGTCAATAAAAGAAATGTATGTTAGGTTGTGACAGGATACTAGACTGAATATAGAGTCCTGAGAAGACTTTGGATGAATGTCCATGCCATCTAAGGACGCAGTGCTGATGACATAAGGGCCTTGATTTTGATTAGACCTGCTATCTTAACAGACCTACCACCAATTAAAACCATCACACTTGGAAGCAAGTTCAAACTCTTGAACCTCTGGGGCACACACTTAAATTACAGCAATAATTGACATGTGACAGAATCACAGTAAAATTCTAATGAATGAATTCATGACAGGAATTGATATTTATTCAGCACATATTATGTGTCAGATACAAAAAGTGTTTTATAACACTAATTCATTTGGTCTCTATTAAATCCTATTCAGAAAAGCATTATCTTTCCCATTTCAAAGTCTTATTGTGTCAGTTTCCTCACTTCTGAAAAAAGATCCATAAGCCTGAGTCCATGAAGAAGGTGAAAGAGACAAATTGACTTTCTCAAGCTACATACTTAAGCTCTGAAGAAGAATTTGAAGTTGGGGCATTTGAACCAGAAGCCCAAATTACTACTTCTGAAACTTCTCTGAATGAAGAATTGCACTCAACTACCCCCTCCACACAAAAATCCAGCATTCTTTTTCCAGGGATAAATTCAGGATGTTTTATTGTAATTTGGATGGTGAGCACACTGATAAAATATTTTGAACATTTCTTGACATCTAAAGAAACAAAATTTCCTGACACAGATAAGTTGGAGTGCACGCTGATCAATGTGTGGTTTTCTTCATGGTGTTTAAACTTTCTTGATAGTGGGGACTTCTATCTCTGGAAAAACAAAACATTAGCAGGAGACTAAGAAGTCAAGCATATGGCATCAAGTTGAGGTAGGAAGCTTGGCCTTCCTTCTAAAACCCTCTCCACATCTTCTGTAGACACTTGACTCATTACCCCAAGTGTGTGATACAGGTGTCGCACTTCTGTTCTAGCCAGGGCCCTTGAAATAAAAAATTAGAAGCCTAACATCCTAAATTACTTGATAAATATGTCTTTTAAATTTCTCAAATCATTTGTCCAATGCCACACAGCTGGCAGATAATAGAAACCAAGTCTTCTGGTACTAAGATAAGCATCCTTTCTACTATATCACTTCAAGGGAACTGAATCCCAAACCAAAGATTCATGACACAGAGTCTGTCCTACTTATCTCACATTGCAAACAACATCTCTAAATTCCAAGGGCTAGGGTCATATTTTACTTTAATATGTTTAATGCCATGTCTTTAGTGTTGGTGATCAGAGAATGAGACAAACTTAATAGAATCAAATAATGATAAGATAAAGGTAGGGCTAAGATACTGAACATTTAAAAAGGTTAAAGTCTGCAGTAATATTTGATGGTACAAACTACATCCTCACATCCAGGTCCTGACCTTGAGCAACTAATCCTTAGAAAATCCACAGTCCATTAGTCTTACGCAGTTATGTTTGGTGGGAGCAGCAAGTGAGTCGATGCTTTTTCAAAACAAGGTAATGAAAGCCCAGTGTTTACTGTACTAACATGAGCTCCTCTCTGCCCATGGAATTTTAATAATAACCAACGTCAGTGTTTAATTTAAAGATAGAGCACACTGGTTAAGAAACTGCTAAAAATAATCTGCTTCATATTGATGGCTTTGGCTTTGTTGACTCATAAAATGTCAGGGTTGGAGAAAAATAACTAACGGAAGCTTCTGCTGTGATTGTACCTTTAATTATTGATGTTCTGTTCTTAGTCTTCACACCCAACAGCTAAGATGTGATGGGGCAAAGGCTCTGTGATGGACTAAGCATTGGGAGGCTCACTCTTGATTCTGCCATAAAACTTGAACCTTCCCAGAAAACTACTTCACTGTTGAATTCTGTCCTGATATTTATTTCCTAAGAAGGAGGAGCGGGATGTGTGAGCACTATTATCAGACCAAGGAAGTAGAGAAGGCTAGGAACCACACTGTATTCAACATTATACCCATGAAGATCTGTGCTTGAAATTTTTCATGAATATTTTCTAAAGACTTCTGACTGACAGTAAAAATTTCAGAATCAGTAGACTCAAGAAGTCTCCCTGTTTCAGTGATTAAAAAATTAATTGAACTGAATTTGAATCTTGGCTTTGACAACCATGTATACTCAAGCTCATTGTATAGATGATGGTTAGTATTGCCAACTTGATGAAATCTAGAATCACCAGGGAGACAGACTTCCGGCATAGCTGTGAAAGACTATCTTATCATCTAGGTTTTTTTTTTTTGATTTTTTTTATTGTATATATTCTATATTTACAATTCATTTCCCTTTTTCTGGTTCCCCACCCCCAAAGGTCCCACATGTCCTTTTCCCTCCCCCTGCTCCCGCATCCACCCCCTCCCACTTTACTGTTCTTGTACTCTCCCACAATGATATTTTGGTCCATTCTAGCACCAGTGTCCACTCCTTTCTTCTTGTGAGACATCACTTGATATGTGATTTGTGTCTTTGGTGTTCCAAGTTTCTAGGCTAATATCCACTTATCAGTGACTGTATACCATGGGTATTCTTTTGGTTTTTGTTTTAAATAGCCAGGGCCAGGCTCCCCTGCCTAGGGACTAGGGATGCTGTTTCCCAGCTCTCAAAGTGATGGGCCCTTCCATATCAATCATTGGGTCTTCCCACATCAATCATCAGTCAAGATGATCTCTCACTGACATGGCCACTGGCCAAACTAACCTGGGAAATTCTTCTGTTGATTTTCCCTATTCCTAGGAGGTCCTACGCTAGCAAGTAGACACTAAAAACTAACCAGTATCTTTCCTTGCATTGCCTTTGTGAGAGTATTTTATCACAGGAACAAAAAAAAAAAAGAAAGAAACTAAGGCAGTGTTCACTCTGTATTTGGAGTACCTGTAAGTCCTTCCTAGTCTGTCTGCCATTTCCTAAAGCCAGACATCATTGCGTGGTGTTTAACATAATGCTAAATTCTACACTCACATGTGGCTCTCCCATTTTTATCGTTTCCCTTGAACAATGCCAGTCAACGTCATGGATTCTGTACTTGTCCTCATAAAGAGAAAATCGAGAATTGGTTTCTGAAAATCACAAATGGAGACATGACACAGGCTTTCCAGGAGGTGTCAATGTGTAGGTGAATCATGCATTGCTCACGACAATGGGAATAAGTCAGTATTCAAGGTTAAATTTTCTTTGTGTCTCCAGTTCCTTTTTCTAAAATTTATCAGTTTCTGACATTTACACACAGCAAGAACACAAAGTCAAAGGAAACCTATGCCCTCACCACCCCCTACAGGGTCTATTTCAATGGTGTTCAGCTTTGAGGTACAGCAGGCAGACAGTGCCTTTGGATGTCTCAGCAGCAGAGAGAGAAAGAGAGACACCTGCTACAATGTGTACCTCTCAACTCTGCCGGCCTAATAACCCAGCCCAGACCTACCAGAGCGTAGGACGGTAAGGCAGGCTGCTTCATTGTGCTCCTATAAGACCAGAATGGAGAGGGAAGTCCTCGTGAACAAAGCTTGGGCCAGCCCCAAAAATATTTTCATCTAAGACCAGTGTCAGTTGCACGTGGGATTGCTTTCCTCGGTGTAGGAAAGCTAGTTGTGAATCAGTCACAGTTTGTGCTCAATATATTTCTTATGTTTGTCATCCACTCAATCAACTTTTCTGACAGCCTATTTGTGTCAGACTCCTTGAGTCCTGTACCTTGTGGAGCAAAAGGGCAAGAATATCACTGGTTAGTCACAGTACAGGGTGTTAAGTCCTATGTGAGCATAGAAAAAAGAAACTCAGGCAGATTGTAAGAGGAAGAAAGTTCTTGATAGGATTTTTTAAAATTAGCAAGAGAGAGAAAGACTGAATTTAGTTATATCTAAACTTCAAGAGAATACCAAATAGGAGGTTGTTCATTTTTGTTTTGTTTATGCATACATATTTTGGGTCAAATGAAAAATACTTATACTTTAAAACATATTTGATACATATATGAAATTACAGCTGAACTGTCTGTTTCTGAAGTCTCCTCTGAGGTGGTCCGCACACTAGGTCTGATTTTTGGGAAAAGCGATGTATGTACTCAGATACTTAATTTCTTTAAAGTGTACTAATTTTTCAGAGTTAGAGTTGCCTCACTTCTGTATACAGAATTTGCCAGCCAGGCTGTACTCCTCTGTGTTCAAAACAAGTCCCTCTTTAACAAAGAGGTCAACAATGCAGATGACTTAGCCTTTCCATGCTCTCTGCTCAGACATGCATTTAATAGGACCAGTATAAGATATGTAGGACATAAGAATGAGTGATAGACCTGAGTATTATCAAGATTTTCTTTGTTCATTCACATGACTAGCTAAATCGCACTTCTAAGAACCAAGTACAAAGTAGTCACTCAATAAATATCAACCGCTTACGTCAACAACAGAAAGAAAAAATGCAGAGAGAAAAAGTCATCTCTGCTTTGCCTTGCTAACAGCATCTTCCTTTCTCCAGCCCTTGCTTCCCTTGCTGGCAAAAACAGATGATTTGCCTCTCCTTTTAAGGCAAGTCTGAGTTGTTCTGCCTGTGTGTGTATATTCAGAGACTGCCCTATATATTAGAAAAAATCCATAAAGCCCTTCTATTTCTCATTTAGGGAAGCCAAGATTTAATATGTAAAGATAATATTGAGCCATAACTCATTGGGAAATTACCTTTGCTAAATTTAGACAGTGTTTTTGTTTCATAATTCTCCACAAATCCTTTCAAATTTCTAATCCTAGGACCAGTTTCAAAACCTCCAAGCTTCTCAATCTTTATATGATGCCACAAATAACTCAACCCTTTTTGACAAAAGAAAAAACTATGTAGTTAGGTTCATCTTGGACATGAATGTCACCTTTTGGCTTTGCTATTTTAAAATGTAATTATATGTCTGCAAAAAACAAGGAATGATTTTTTTCTACTTTTATTTTCTTCAACATTTTTAACATGCAAGATCAATGGGCAAATTATGGCTGGGCTTTTTCTTCTGAGAATGAGTTCAATCAAATTAATGATGCTGGACCCCCAACTGCACATGAAAAATCTACTGAGGAATCTTTGTCATGACCCAGTCCTGGGGCTTGGCCTAAAGAAATTAAATCAAAATCCTAAGGGATATAATCCTGACTTGTAATGACTTCTAAGTGAATATAATTGGCAGATTGCCAGAACTGAACTATACTGAATTCAGTCACCAAACTTGTTTCCATGGCACCGGATCTTTATATTGTCCTTGCAAGATATGTGAAGCCAACAACAGGTCACTCAGTCCCAGAATGTTATGAAGAAATGGATTTAGGGAGAGACATAAATGTGAAGAAGACAAGGGGTCTAAGGCTGCAGCAAGCACTTTGTTTCCATAATAGTTGAGAATGTCTGAGGGTTGGCTGACTTGCTTCCTGGGGTTTAAGTAGAATGGATGTCTAAAACCACCATACTGAGCAGGACCACATAAGAAAGTACGTGGACCAGACTGCAGGCTCCTTTTCAAAAGGGTTCTCAGCCATGACATTCCAGCTGCTGTAGAGAAAACTAAGGCTCAAGAAAACCAGCCTTCCTTCTAACCCCTGCTTTTCTCCTTTCCCCTAATCTATCTTCCTCAGCTCCTCCAATGCTGGTGTTTCTGAGGGAGAACACAGCAGTAATAGGTTATGAGAGAAAAGATGCTGTCTGGCAAGGCAAAGCCAGGGCACAGCTTCTAGTCTTTGCTTTGTTTATGCTGTTGAATTAATCTGAATCATAATGGCAGGGTATGACTTAGGTATATGAAGGAGAGGGAAAATACAACTACTAACTAGGACCCCACTTATTCTCAGATCTGACAGGTCTTATATTAGTCTTCTCAAAGATCACTTTTCTTTCTTCTTATGACATAAGCACTGAAGTTATCATGTAACTACCAGGTAGACTTGGGACTTCTCTTCCTTTTCTATCTTTATCTAATTCTCACGGCAATTATTTGTGGATTTCCCACTGAACAACCAGAGGTTCAGAAAGGAACATTAGCATGTCTAAGGTCACACACCAAGTAACTAGCACATTTAGTGTGTACATTGGTTGTTCCCTCACCTGTGACCAACATTCCTATTTTTGGTCTTTTTTTTTTTTCTAGACTTGTAAAAATTTCCATTCTGACTCTAAGGTCTTATTGGTTTGCTGAATGATTTGGTATTTTCTGGACCCTGTCTTATAGATTTTGTTTTGTTTTGTTTGTTTTGTTTTACTTGACAGACAAACTGTATCCTGCTCATTTGTGTCTCCCATTGTGTCAGTACATGATGTAATTGGCATGTCTATTCATTAACAAAGTCAAGCTGTATAGATTTGCAAAAGGACGAAGGTATGCTTCAGCAGCCAACAGTGTCACATAGTAAGTCACACTTTGACGTGGTGAGGTAGCTTGAGTGCCAAAGATCTGTGATCTGGAAGCTTTAGGGTTTGAATCAAAGGTTCAGTTCATCAAAGATCCCCACAATATGGGTAGAGACTAGGGATCCTACCAACTGGTCTGTGTTCTGATCCTGGGCTCTAAGGGATTCAAAGGAGAATTTAAATCAGCAATTGTTTAAAAGGGGAAAAAATTGCCAAGAGGATCAGTCTAGCAATGTGAAGTTGATTTTGTCTCCTATCTCATGCACACAATTGGTAGTGATAGCTTCCATAGCCTTATTGAGAATGACCAGAGACCACACCTGGGCCAAGCAGACAGAAGTCCATGGTCACTGAAACCCATGCAGGGCGAGGGGATGTACCCATCCCACATAGCAAACTTACTCATACCTAGAGCCTTTAGCATTTGGATCTTGACAGATACAAATGTTAATCCAAAACTCCAGAGGATCAGAGTTTGCATACAAGCAAAGTGTAGGAAAAGAAAAAGGCAGGAACAACAGCTCTGGAGAAATCCATGAAAATTATTTGGTGAGGTAAGAGTTATTTAGAACCAATTGAAAGTACTTAGATAACAACTGTCTGATTTAAAGAAATAGAAACAGTGTAAACAGCAGTGCAGCTTCATTAAAACACAAAGACCATCAGCACAACCAATCTCTGCATCTCAGATTGGTACAACCCAGAGACTTTCTTAGAACAGAAAGCTCCAGCCTCCCCAAGGATAAGAACAGAATCATCAATGATAGTGTAATAAAATTAGTCCAGTTAACTTTAGTGGGCGTAAGTAGATTAGATCCTGTGGTGAGCCATATTAATATTCATTTAAATTAATTCCAGACGAGAAAATAGAAGTGACAGAAAAACAAAATAACACTCTCACTGCAAAACTGAGTCGTGCCACCCTTTAGGGACACAGAGATGATTTTAAATAATGCAAGGATAGGAAATGTTAGCAGTAGAACTCAAATAATTTTCTATGTCTATTTCTGGGATTTAACGTTCAGGTATAAGTAAACTCAGGAAGCTCGATTTCAAATCTTCAGCTTAAAAGCTAAAAGTTCTCTAACTCCTCCATTGGGGATCCCGTGCTCAGTCCAAGAAAGGACTGAAGGAGCTGAAGGGGTTTGCAGCCCATAGCAAGAACAACAGTATCAACCAACCAGGACGGTCCCCCCCACCACCACCTCTCAGGGCTCCCAGGGACTAAACCACCAACCTAAGAGTATACATGGAGGGACCCATGGCTCCAGCTGTATATGTAGCAGAGGATGGTCTAATGGACATCAAGGGGAGGAAAGGCCCTAGGTCCTGTGAAGGGTCGATGCCCCACTGCAGGGGAAGGCCAGGGCAGGGAGGCAGAAATGGGTGGGTGGGTGGGGTAGCACCCTCATTGAAGCAGGGGGAGGGGGAATGGGATAGGGGATTTATGGAGGGAAAAGGGGATAACATTTGAAATCTAAATAAAGAAAATATCCAAAAAAAGAAAAGAAAGAAAGCTAGAAGTTTTAAATAAAATAATTTGGTTTTAATTAAAATTAAGATCTCAAAGTATTTTCATATTTGTTCCTGAATAGGAAATATAATTCATTTTAAAATATTAATATTTTATAATAATATGATTCATGTCATATACAATAAAACATATTATGTTCTATCACAGTTATATATTTATATGTTAATACATTAATATTAATATAATCAGGACATATTTTCTCTGATAAGCTGGAAACTTGGTATAGAGGAATGCAAGTCAGGAAATTGGGGGAGAGGGATGATCAGGGGGAAGGAAGCTGTGATGGGGGTTTTTGGTGGGTAACATGGAAAGGGGTTAACATTTGAAATGTAAATAAAGCAAATATCTAATAAAAAACAAAAACCAAACAAAGCAAAGGAATACACACAAATACTGGTCAGAGATAAATATTATTCACACTATTTTTTTCACCTTGTTCATGGTGTGAACATTAGCCAGAGCTCAGATGTTCTCTGTGGTTCTCTGTTGCACACAAAGGAGTAAAAATTATGGCTATTTCTAACATGAAGATCATGTTTTTTTTTTTAACTTTCTTTTTATGGTGTTGTTTTTTGGTTTGGGTTTTTGTGTTTTGAGACAGGGTTTCTCTGTATAGTCCTAGCTGTCCTGGAACTCACTCTGTAGACCAGGCTGGCCTCGAACTCAGAAATCCACCTGCCTCTACCTCCCAAGTGCTGGGATTAAAGGTGTACACCACCACCGCCTGGCTAGATCATGTTTTATTATCTTATGTTTCCATCTTTTTAGTAAATATGTTTTTGCTTTCATTTCCAAACCATACATGTTTCTAATATTAGTGACATAATGTTAGATGTCTCTAATATTAGAAACATGTTAGATAACTGTGCAGTGCCTCCAGTGGATAACAGGGTCAGAGTGTGAGAGAAGAGGTGGGAGGGAGAGTGGCAGGAGAACAGAGATGGTTCTCTCTGAAGGTTCTTCTCTCACAGAAAAGGTAGTGGGGCAGCCTAGACTCTTTCTTCATGTCTGTGGCTCTGTTTAATCTCTAAATGACTGTTTCTTCCTATAAGCTTAACATAAGTTTGTTTCACACTATAAAGGGGTGTGTGTGTGTGTGTGTGTGTGTGTGTGAGAGAGAGAGAGAGAGAGAGAGAGAGAGAGAGAGAGAGAGAGAGAGAGAGAGAGAGGAGAAATATGTTAAATAATGAGAGGAAGGCAGGGTGAAGAGATTTCTCCTCAGTAAGGATTCTTGCCTTGGGAGCATGAGAGTCTAAGTTGTTCCTTCAGCATCCACATATAAAAAGCCAGGCATGGTCATATGTGTTTGCATTCCCAGCACTTGGAAGGCAGAGGCGATAAGATTCCTAGAGCTCAATGACTAACCAACCTAGCCTAAAAGTATTGAACCCCAGGGTCTCAGTAAGAAATTCTATTTCAAAAAGTAAGACAAACAAACTGGCTCCTAACAAGGTCGATCTCTAACAACCCCACACATATGCACATGTATGCCAGTTCAAACATCTGAAGACATATATGGACCCACAAATGAATAGAAAAGTAAAGAAAAACTACAATCCGAAGACAATATTGATCAACTTAGATCTGTAAATTTATGGATGTTAAAGACATTTAATGTATTCAATATATACACTAAGTCAGGCTGCAAATACTAACTGGTAGCATGTTGATTTATAATTTAACTTATGGAGGTATCTTCCTATATTGTAGAAACGTAATAGATGGGATTCTTGCATACAGCTATTTCATACTTGAAATGTGTCATGTCACATACACGAAATGTGTCATAATTAGCTCTGCGGGTGTTAGCCTTTCCTACTCCAATTTTCATAATTATAAATGCTGTGCTCATAAAATAAATGTTTGTTCAGATATATGATTTCCTTCTGGATTTTTTTCCAAAGGACAGGTGCCCTTTGAGCCTTTTGACTCGTGAAGCTATATTGCCCTCGGTAAAGGCTATACAAATAAATTCAGAGAACATTCTACTGTAATCTAACCAAAACTGAACATTTTAATGTTTTTTTAAATATATTTTTGACATAAATGATGGCACTGTTTCTTCTCCCTTGATTTTCATTTGATATATACTTTTCCTGAATCTATATGAAGGAGATGTATTCTTAGCTTCCTATGCCCCTGACTACATCTAGCTCTGAAGGATATAGCAATGACTGACCTTACAAAATCTACATATTACCAGGATAAATAGACTGAAAAAAACAGATGAGCTCTTGTTTGTACTATCCCTGGTATGACAATGTGGCAGAGTTCCATTCTATCCTCCAAGCACAACGTGCATCATCTTCATCAAAGCAGTTTGATGGCCAGAACCCCTCCCTGAAAGGTCTGTTGACTTCATTGACTATTCCCTCATAGAAGAAAGATTTGGGAGAGTTATTCGACACTCATCAGAGATTCCTTATGCTCTTCTCTATATGACTCAGTAAAGTATATATAATTCTTCCACAGTTGAACATAGCTTTTGGGTCTCAAGAAGTACTAGAGTATGTATACTATGGACTGTGAACAGAAGAAGGGATTCCATAGATGCAGCTCTATAGAAATCAGCATCCAGTAGTGGATGAGACGTTCTGGTCACAACTGTTTGGGGATCACCCATCCCCTTATAAGCCCTCACTTGTGCTCTGTAAATAAACCCAGTGAATTTCGTGGTTCTATGAGGACTTCAGTAGAATCATACTTTGGTTTGTCATTGACAATCTAAAAACAGGGGACAGATGTTTGCTTATATCCTCTCAGAAAAAGAAGGGTCAAAATAAGCAAGAAAGAAAGCTTTCTGTTGACACACCTTTGAGAAGGAAAAGTTGCTGTCTCTCAAAGTCTCCTGGTTGGATTTATTGCTACAGACAGCAAAAGGTTACATCTGGTCAACTAGAAAGATTGCCTGAAAGATGCCATTAGGGGGTACTGGTTTCATTAACCATCCTGGTGGCATCCAGATGAAATGTCGAAAGGTTTATTCTTGCTATCATAGGCAGGAAAGAATCACAGAAAACCACTCTGAATATCCAGGATCTGCCAGTTTCTTTAGAAAGAAAAAACACCTGCTGGAACCAACCAGCTTAACAGAAGCAGAGTCAAAGATAAAGTCATAAAGAGGCCATACCCAGTAGGTAAAGATTTTCACAACAATACAGCCTGAAAGACCAGGCTAGGTACTGTGTCAACAGAAACTCAAATGCAATTTTCCTGAACTTTATCCCATTGGTAAAGTGCCCTTTGACAGTGGGGGTGGTAGGTAGCCCAGGCTGGAGTCATAGCTTCTGGCTTTAATCTGAACTTAACAAATCTCATATGTAAGGTCATGGGCACATTGTTGCTATTTCTAAGCATTAATTTTCTCATCATTCAAATAAAATTAATAATGCATTTTGTTCATAGGATCCACTGTGAATTAAGTCGCACTTCCCCAAATTCATAATGTTGAGTCCCTAATGTTCAGTGTAACCATATTTTCCAAATAGGGTGCTCAGAGAACATGAATGTATCTGTAAGAGTAGGTTCTTAATGCAATATGACCTGTGGCTTTATAAGAAGAAAGGTGTTTCTCTATGTGTACTTTACACTAAGCAGAAGCTGTGTGAGGACATAGAGAAAAACTAAGCCAGAAGCAAAGTTTCTTCCAGGAGGCAGATCAGCTAAAAATTTGATCATGGACTTTACAGCCTTCAGAAATGTGAAAACTAAATTGTTTCTTGTTCTGTAAGCCACTGTGGTAGTTTGAATAAAAATGGCCCCCATAGGGGATAGCACTATTAGGAGGTGTGGCCTAATAGTTGTTGGATGAAGTGTGTTACTGTGGGTGTGTTACTAAGGTTTCAGATACTCAAGCCAGGCCCAGTGTGGCAGTATCTTCCTGCTGCCTGCAGATTCAGATGGAAAGCACTCACTTACATCTTCAGTACCATGTCTGCCTGCATGCTTCCATGTTTCTGCTCTGATGATAATGGATTAAACCTCTGAAGTGTAAGCCAGCCCCAATTAAATCTTTTCCTATATGAGTTGCCATGATCATGGTGTCTCTTCATATCAACAGAAACTCTAAGACTACCATCTTGTCTATGATATTTTATTTTGGAAGCTCAAAATGACGGAAAGAATGTTTGGTGGCAGAACCAAGTACAATTCTTTTTTATTTTTATTGCATATTTTCTTTATTTGCATTTTGAATGTTATCCTTTACCTGGTTTCCTGTCAGAAAACACCCTATCCCACCCTGCCTCCCGTTGCTCACCAACTTACCCAATCCAACTTCCCTGTCCTGGTATTCCCCTATACTGGGGCATTGAGCCTTCTCAGGACCAAGGGCCTCTCCTCCCTTTGATGTCCAACATGGCCATCCTCTGGTACATATGTAGCTGGAGACATGGGTCCCTCCATGTGTACTTTTGGTTGGTAGTTTAGTCCCTGGGAGCTCTGGGAGTACTGATTGGTTCATATTTGTTCTTCCTGCTATGGGACTGCAAACTCCTTTAGCTCCTTGGGTCCTTACTCTACTTCCTCCATTGGGGACCTTGTGCTCAGTCCCATGATTGGCTGAGAGCACCCACCTCTGTATTTGTCAAGTACTGGCAAAGCCTCTCAGGAAACAGCTATACCAGGCTCTTGTTAACAAGTGCTTATTGATATCTACAATAGTGTCTGGGTTTGGTGACTATATATGGGATGGAACCCCAGGTGGGGCAGTCTCTGGATGGTCTTTCCTTCAGTCTCTGCTCTTCACTTTGCCTTTGTATCTCCTCCCAAGGGTATCCCCTTCTGAGAAGGACCAAAGTATCCATACTTTGGTCTTCCTTCTTCTTGAGCTTCATGTGGTCTGTGAATTGTATCTTGGGTATTCCAAGCTTTTGGGCTAATTGCCACTTACCAGTGAGTGCATACCATGTGTGTTCTTTTGCGACTGGGTTACATCGCTCAGGATGATATTTTCTAGTTCCATCCATTTGCTTTAAAATGTCATGAATTCATTTTTTTAATAACTGAGTAGTATTCCATTGTGTAAATGAACCACATTTTCTGTATCTATTCCTCTGTTGAGGGACATCTGGGTTCTTCCTAGCTTCTTGCCATAATAAATAAGGCTGCTATGAACATAGTGGAGCATGTGTCCTTAGTACATGTTGGAGCATCTTCTGGGTGTATGCCCAGGAGTGGTATAGCTGGGTCCTCAGGTAATATCCAATTTTCTGATGTACTACCAAACTGATTTCCAGAATGGGATTGCAAGCTGGCAAATACAGTTCTATAGGAAGTGAATACTATGAATTAAGCATTCAGTGCATTTTTTTCTTTGACTCTGGCCTCTCCGTTGCATAAATTTTCTCACCCAGATGTTTCCCCAGCATGTTCATGACTTTCCTACAATATAAATTTTCTCTGCCTTTTCAGCCTCCACCCCTGGCTTCAATGTTTGCATCCTCTTCCAGATACACAGAACAACTTTATGAATGCTCATTTGGGTTTAGTGCTGTCAGTGTTGAGTGATACTTGATCTTGAAAATGAATCTATTCTTCATAGATAAAAGTCTTCAAGTATACTAAAATATTGTCTGGTACATAGCATATCTTGTAACTATAGTTATGTCATTAAAATTTCCCAACATACTGGCAACAAAATAGAACTGTTTTTCTAGTATTCAGTAAGAGTTACTATACTTAGTCCTACTGTCCTATTTGTGAACAGATTTTAAAAATCCCATACCAGACAGCTACTGCCTTTTGCTATGTGTATGTGATGGATTAAGTGGGGGCATCTGTTTGGGACTGTAGAATATCACAGACCACTAAAATTTTGATTGCAAAGAATTTAGCACCATGGCAAGGCAGATTCTGAAAAGAATTCAAAAGCAGTCCAGGCTCCAGTCTTATTCTGTATGTGCTTAGAAGAGACAGAAGACCTATAAGATATACCTGGGACAACGGCAATAAAAAATAAGGGCATTAAACCATGGATAGGACAACTGGACTGTTTGAGAAACTTCTTGCCAACTATCTGATCTCTTGAGATCAAATCTCACTTTGTGTTTCTCCTTTCTGTGATCAGAATCACTGACTTACTAAAAGGGGGAATTTCGTGTAAAAAGAAATATGTTGACAGAAGCCAGCAAAGAGATTGAAGACATTGTGGGAATAGAAGCAGGAATGCTTTGAAGCCAAAGGAAATAGAGCTAGAAGAAGAAGCAGATCCTTAAAACAAATGTCAAAGTAGATGTTTCACAGAGAGACTGCAGTGGCAAATAGGGGCAGAGAGACAACAAAGGAGATAGAAACTCAAAACCATTGGATGTTGGTCAAAGTCAAAAGTTACTTAGGTTGAGCACTCAATGGGAATTTCTAATTCATACTCCTTGCAGCATTAGGGAAGCAGTGCTGTCAAATGCCTTAGTTCCTGTCTCTGACGAACTCTCCCCTAAAAAAGATGATATTGAGAACTAGAAAATTGATGGCTTAATTGATGATTGTCATTGATGATGACATTGATAGCCTTCCTGGGTAGGCTATTACATGGATGAAATTGCATAGCAAAGACCAAAATCAAGTGCACCCAGATTCTAGCCCAGCTAATAAATTACTATAAATCTCTGAAGTAGTTAGTCTTAGTCACTTAGTCTTTGCCACTTAGAGCTATGCTATCATAGAGAAAGTCTTTATTGTATACCTTGATTTGTTTGGATATAAAGGGACAAAAGACCTGCACATAAGAGCAATACCTGTAATCTTAGCTTTCAGAAAGCTGAGGCAGGACTATTGCAAGTTTGAGGCCAACTTGAACTATGTAGTAAAATGCTGCTTCAAAGCCCAAAAATTATTTTAAAAAGTAAGGGCAATAAATAGGCAGAACTTAACAAGGTTAGTTTTGAGAGTTAAGTAAGAGAATGCAAGAATTTAGAGGAATACCACTTTTATAATAAATATATAAATATATAATGTACATATGTTACATATAACTATGTAATAAATATATACTATGTGTTCTTACTATCATTATTATAGGATTTTTCTCCTTTTTTGTATATGTAAGTGTGTGTGTGTGTGTGTGTGTGTGTGTGTGTGTATCGAACTCTCCCCTAAAAAAGATGATATTGAGAACCAGAAAATTGATGGCTTAATTGATGATTGTCATTGATGATGACATTGATAGCCTTCCAGGGTAGGCTATTACATGGATGAAATTGCATAGCAAAGACCAAAATCAAGTGCACCCAGATTCTAGCCCAGCTAATAAATTACTATAAATCTCTGAAGTAGTTAGTCTTAGTGCAGAGTCCAAAAGGTAGTGTCTCAGGCTTGATTTGATGGACAGATGAAACTAGGAGCATTCCTTTCTTCCCTAATATCAATATTAGAAATCAATATTATTTCCCAGCATAGCTGCCCACCAAATAAGCCATTTGTCCAGGATCATTTTGGAAAGCTGTAGGTGACAGACAGTGAGGTCAAGGCATGAACTTCTCTTTGAGCTGCTGCATCACATGTTCTAGCATCATAGATGTTTTTGCCATTGCAAAATTGGGCAAAGAAATTCCTCTTAGTGCCTTTTAGTCTGCAAACATCATAGCTTCTTACTTGGGGCTAATGAGCATTTTTCACTTTAACTTTAATAATCTGGGGAAGAGGTGTGGGGGAAAAAGAGGACAGAGGTCAACAGAAATTGTTTCCCAAACTGATTAGACACACCAGATTTTCCAGGGTGAAGGCTTAGTTTGCAGCTGGGAGTAAGCATGCAGATGCTTTATTGGCGAAACATTTAGGATAGGGCCTCTTACCCCTTGGTATGCTGAGTAATACCTGGAAATTTTACTTAAGCACAGGTTCCTGAGCTCCATCCTCATCACTGTTAACCACATAGGAGATGCCCAAGTGTCTGCATTTCTAATAGCATCTCAGGGTATTCTGAGCCTTACTGCTTAGTCCTAGGCCAGAAGTACTGGCTGGAGGCCATTGAATGTGACCCGAAGTATGCTTACTCTATAAGCAAATATCAGAACCTGCCTGGGTCTTGACCTTCTTTACTTGACAGAAGGAGCTAGGAATCAGTGAAAGACAGAACTTTCATGATGAAGTTGTTCACATATTTATTAACAGTTGGAAGTATTACTGTGAGCATGTTATATGACATTGTATAAGAAATTCATAAAGACTACATTAGCACCATTTAACAGACAAGCACCCTAAATCACACCATAAATGGCCTGTAGGATTTCCACAGCTAGGAAGTAAAAGAATTGCAGTTCCAAACAGACTTGAGCCAAAATATGTTTTTCAACAACCAAATCTGCATATTGAGTCTACTAACCCCACTTGAATGGTTACTAGTATCCAGAACAGTGACAAAAAGAGAAATGCTACAGTTCCTGATTACATGCAGCAAGCACAGCCTCTAGCTGTCAGAGGAGTGGGGCTAGCTTCTCCACTTGCCCTCAGCTGTTGCTGATGAAGTGCTTGAGACCTGTGATCACCCACTCTTCAGGGCAATCATTTCCTTCTTCATCCTTCAGTGGCCTGCAGCTTGGATGCCTAGGGCTGATACAGCTTGCAGCCAAGGGTGAAAAATACTTTCGAAATCCAGGGAGCTCAAATGAACACCCCTTGAGAAAATATATTTCAGAATTAAACGTTTAACTCTGGGTTTTCTTTCTGTAACAGCAATGGGCTGTAGAAACAAGTACCAACACAGGAGGAAACTTGCAGCGAGCCATGCCAATAACACAAAATTATTTGTTACTTCCCAAAGTGGTATTTGAGCCCAGCGGGCTGCACTTAAGATGTGACTGGATAATGGCTGTGTGACACACCCTTCTAATGGAGTTGTCACATAAGCACCACCATGAAATAGCCCGAGCTGCAGCTTTGAGGAAACACCCCCACTGGCAGGCGGCAGGCTTGTGCTGTGCTGCCTTGGGCCAGGAGGAAAAGCCAGCCTTCTGGTTCTTCCGGGATTTAAGGGATGTTATGTTTAGGTGTCAAGTAAAGCCTAGGGAACTACAGAGCTAATAAGAGAGGAAGGGATGGGGTAGAGGGAGGGGTAGGGAAAAGGAGAGAGAGAGGGAGAGGGAAAAGGAGAGAGAGAGGGAGAGGGAGAAGGAAAGAGAGATCCTTCCTAGAGTCTAGAGTGTGTTCTTGTAACATTTGCAGCAAATGGGAGACAGAGCCATCAGCAATCCCCTTCTGCCTATGTATGCAATTCCTAGAGAGAAAAGAAGGCTTCCCATTGGACTGTAACAATAGACCTCAACCTCAGTGTCCCTAGAAAACAGACTTAGTGTGTGTTTAGAATGTCAGAGAAAAAAGAGACAGAGAGAGAATCCTGTACCCTCAAACCAAGTTGCCTCCAAGACTTATTTCCTCTGGAGAGATTATACATTTGGGTAAAAGTTTAGGAGTGAGCATAAAATAAATGTTTTTATTTTTGTGTTGTTGTTGAAGTTTAGTGGTGGCTTATAATAGTTAATGTTGTTTATTAACTTGATTGGATATAGAATCAAGGGATTTCTGGGAAGGGTTAAATGAGAAGAGCAGATTCTTCCTCTGGTCTGGTGGGCAGACCAGATATAAGGTCTGATGAAAGAGCAGTGGTGATTGTTTGTCTTCTTGCCATGCTGACTCCACTGCCAACACCACGTCATGGGGAATCACAGCCACTACAGCAGTATTCTCAACCTGTTTGTCAAAACCCCTTTTGGAGGGAAAGTGACTCTTTCACAGCAGTCACATACAACTATCAGATGTTTGCATTACAGTTCATAACAGTAGCAAAATTACAATTATAAAGTAGCAACCAAAGTAAATTTATGGTTGAGAGTCACGTCAACATTAGGAACTATATTAAAGGATCACAGCATTAGAAAGGTTGAGAACCACTGGCCTATGGGCTTCTAGCATGGAATAAATACACGGAGCTCCTCAGAAATCCTCCACACCTTCAACTCCAGCTTAAGATTGCTAAGATTCATGAGCTAAGCTTGAGTTCTACTGTGCCCTCTATCTATCTAACCAGTACTGGGTTCCCCATGCCCAATCAAATAAGTCAACCTAATAAATCAGTTTAATATATTTCTTTCTTTCTCTAGAGAATATTAACTAGTACAGTGGGAAAACTTAGCTAACACTCAGATTAGTCAGATCAATACCATGTACTCATTCTCCAAAACTTTTTATTCACTTGGGTACTTCTTGACTAGTTATATTCAAATGCATTGAGTTAATGAAAGTATTGTAGTGCCAGGAAACAATATCATTCTCACATTGGCTCTTTTTTTCTTAGTTTCCCCTCCATACCTGGGTAAACATACTATCATTGCATAGTACAGTTTCTGAGTTGTCTCACAAAATGAACAAAGCTTCATGGACACTTTTTTTTTCTTTTTTTTTTATTCTACATTCTTTGTTTACATTCCAAAGGCTTTCCCCTTTCCCCGTTAGCCCCTACCATACGTCCCATAAGTCCTCTCGCCCCCAACTATTTTAAAACCCAGACCTGGATATCCAGGAGCAATGAGCACCTATATGACGTGGAGTATTTTCCCTCTCTCTGAAATTGTAGCAAGGTGAAAGTGTTTAACAAAGATAATATATGCAAAATCTGCATAGCCATCAACTTCAAGATGTTTGCTGCTTACAAGTTAGCATTTTGAGCCATCAATATTTCACAAGGATAAAGATACAAAAAGCAAAGTCTTTGCCTAACTGAAGTCCTCTCTCTCATTCATTCTACACTGGGGTGTTAAGCTAGAAAATGGAGTGATGTCATTTGGGTGACATGATGCCTGCCTAGCACATAAGAGGCATTGGGTTGAAGTGGAAGTTTGTGGTTGTGTCAAGTGATGCTGACTCACGTGGTGTTTTGCTGAGGCAAGACTCAAGGAAAGACACTTGTTATTTGAAAAGAGTATAAATAGGACTCAATGGACAGTGATTCCTCTGTACTTGCTCAGCTAGCCTTGCAAAGCTTCCATGATCTCTATTCTTTGATGGGTCTCAAGTCTTCACTTGGGAGAGGCATGGCAGAGAATTCCAAGCATTCCGGTTGATCCTAATTAATCCTGCTGACTCATGCCGATTGCATTCAGCCTGACAGGTTCTGCTGGACTTTGGAATTTAGCAACCATTACTGATTTGTGTTTGGTGGCACTTTGGAACTGGACTGTAGTATTATGACACTACTGAACTGCACAGCTCATATTCTGATAAACAGATATTGAAATAGCCACAAAGAACTACTTCCAAACAGGGCCACATCCCCTTGTCCTATTTACCATCTTTTCTCCTCTATCATTGGATGGTGTGCTAGAAGTAGGATTGAAAAGTTTGAGAATCCTTAGCAAAATAAATTTTGAAAAATCTAAGCATACACTGGGTTCCATCTAAATCCACAAAACTAGCATTCAGGAAAAGAGGTAAGAGCACTGGATCAAATGTAAGTTACAAACCAACTTGGACTTCATGAGACTGTGTTAAGAAAAGAAAAGAAAAGAAAAGAAAAGAAAAGAAAAGAAAAGAAAAGAAAAGAAAAGAAAGGAAAGGAAAGGAAAGGAAAGGAAAGGAAAGGAAAGGAAAGGAAAGAAAAAGTAAATGGAAAGAAAAGAAAAGAAAGTAAATGGAAAGAAGAAAAGAGACACAGAAGGCTCTGCTAAAACAAAAACACTACTCAGACTGGTGTGTTGGAATTTATACTACTTGTAAAAGCTGTCATGAAGTAGATAGAAATTGGATAAGTTAGTGGTTACATACAACTGTTGTTAATTTTTTTTAATTTTTTTTACTCGATATATTTTTCTTGAGTTCTTTGTATATATTGGATATTAGCCCTCTGTCAGATGTAGGGTTGATGAAGATCTTTTCCCAATTTGTTGGTTGCCGATTTGTCCTTTTGACAGTGTCTTTTGCCTTACAGAAACTTTGTAATTTTATGAGGTCCCATTTGTCAATTCTTGATCTTAAAATATAAACTATTGGTGTTCTGTTCAGGAACTTTCCTCCTCTGCCCATGTCCTCCAGGTCTTCCCCAGTTTCTTTTCTATACAAAGAACTCAAGAAGTTAGACCCCAGAAAACCAAATAACCCTATTAAAAATGAGGTACAGAGCTAAACAAAGAATTATGCTGAGAAGCACCATAAGAAATGTTCAACATCATTAGTCATTAGGGAAATGCAAATCAAAACAACCCTGAGATTTCACCTCACACCAGTCAGAATGGCTAAGATTAAAAACTCAGGAGACAGCAGGTGTTGGCGAGGATGTGGAGAAAGAGGAACACTCCTCTACTGCTGGTGGGATTGCAAATTGGTACAGCTACTCTGGAAATCAGTCTGGTGGTTCCTCAGAAAAATGGGTATGACACTTCCGGAGGACCCTGTTGTTAAAATTTTAATTGTATAAATTAAAAGTTAAATAAGTCATACTAAAAGTAGACAATCAAGAAAGAAGACGCTTTGCTGCTAATGGTTTCACACACAGAATATAATTCATCCTCCTATATCTCCATGCCAGAAGTGCTAAAACTGCTGCACATAATTTCCCAGTCTTCATTCTGTACATAGCAGCACCTTAAATCAGCCATAATGGGAGTATTTAAACCACAGAATGGCAAAGGCTAACAAATTTGGGTTTGGCTGTTAGTTTGTTTAGATAGATAGACAAGAATGAGATGAAGAAAACGTTAATGATATAGACTATAGTTCTAAAGCAAACCATGGCTATGGCTATTTGAGTAAATAATTTCTGAGTTTTAAAGGTTTTCTTGACTTCAGTAAGCAAGGCCTATACTCCTTTGAGAAGTAAAGCCCTAACACATGACTCTATTTGTTCACATCATTAGTTTGTAAAGATGAAATAATCAAGCAACATTCATGCTGGAGCTATGCTTATGCATCTCTAATAACAATAGGTTTAGATAAGCATGAAAGAGTTCAATAAAGGCCAAAAGAGCATAATGAGATACAGCCGAGACTGTGTCATTCACTGCAAAGAATGTTGCATAGCTATTGTTGTATAAATGTTACATGATTTATCATGAAAATGTTAATAAATGTATAAAAATTGAAATATGTGTAACTATGCATGCATGTGCTTTGGTAGAGATGGGAATTACGTATTCATTGCCAATTTTTAGTGGTACTTTTAATATAAATGTATGCAGTAAATTACTGCAGTGGCTGTCTTTTAAATCAAACTTACCAGACAATACCTAGGCAGTCATTGATCTATTTTAATCCTCTAAGCTAATCTAGCTACATCCCAGACCCAATCTTCAAGATACTTATTTTTTTGAATTGGTCTGACCCTCTGGGCTTCAGGTGTACTCAGTCTTGATGTCTCCTAGACTCCTTTCACATAGTGACTCCTCTCTTCCTTTCTTCCCCTCCCTCCTCTCCTGATTGGCTGAAATCCCACCCTAGTGTTTCTATTACCTAGTTATTGGCTTTTCCAGCTTTTACTGACAAAGCAGAGAATAAATGATGAATATTTTTTACACAAACTTGAGACAGGGAATTCATCACATAAGCATTACAATGGCTTGTCTGGATTGAAATAAGATAGGATGGCAGAGAAATCAATACTTGAATAACATAAAGATAATCGTTACACAACACACAAAAATATTATGTCTACATTCCCCCCTCGATCTTCAGAAAGAACTTCCAGAGTTGAGTTGATGATTCAGTAGTAAAGTGTTTGCTGGACAAACATGAGAAGTTGAGATCTGATCTGAGAGCCTACTTAAAAGCCAGGCATGGAGGCACTTGTAACCTTAGTCCCAGGAAATAGGAAATATGAGAATCACAATACCTCACTACCTTGTCTAGCCAATCAGTGAACTCCAGATACAATGAGAGGCTATTTCCCAAAATCAAAGGTGGACACAATAGGAAGAACATTCAGTATGGACTTCTTCTTTTCGCATACATAAACACACACTTCTATACATATTTATCCACCCATGAACATAGATAAATGTATACAAAATGAAAAAAAAAAACAAAAGGAATAAGGACCAGAAATTGGAAGTAGGTTACAAACAGGAAAAGGGAAAAAATATAGCATATGGTCATATCTAACTAAAGCGCCTGAAGATGGATCTCGAATTAGGAATATTTTAGAAGTACCTGTGTACAACAAACCTGTGTACAACATTCAACAAAGGTTATTATAAAAGTTTTAATGTGTAATGAGGGGAAGTTTAAGACTCCAACAAATCACAAATAATGTTTTCATGGACTTTAAATGAGAAAGCTTTCAAATGAGGCAACTTTTGGAGGCAAAGTATCAAATGGAACTGTACAAAGTTTTCTCTGGTGTCAAATTTTTTCTTTATCCTCTATCAATTTTAGGTGCTCTGCCCCATTCATATCTGTCTTTGCTACCTTTCTTAATCCTATAGAAAATTTTTGTTCTGCAAGTCTCATGAGAACAGGAGTACATCTATCTCATTTCTTTTGTTAACTCCTGTACCTGATGAAGTTATGACATGCAACAGGTACTTGATAAATATTTAAGAATCAATACAAGAAACAAAATGAAAGCATGACCTAGTCTTAGTTCAAATGACAAGACTGGAATTGTATACAAATATAGAAGCACACACATATGCACACATACATAGTTATATAAGCTAAAATTTTAGTAGTAGAGTTTACTAACTACAAATTTATATTCTCCCAGTAGGATATAACAATGCCTGAAAGGCACAAGTCTTCTGTTTGTTTTAATAAACTATCTATGACTTGACCCTGTATTCTGTCTTGGTGGAGACCATGTTGTTTTCTGTTGCCTAGTAGCTAATATAATTTAAGCCTTTTTGAAGTCAAAGACAAGTTAAAACCAAATTTAATTGTTTATTTTAATATAGGTATAGTCTTTCACAGGCAAAACTTGTAGCTCCTTTGTTAAATTTCTGGAGTAGCCATTTTCATTTTATCTCTTTTTACAAAACATATTTTGTTGCTGTTGCTGCTATTGTTATTGTCATTGCTGTTAGTGTTGTTGTTGTTGCTGCTGCTGCTGCTGCTGGAGAAGGAGAAAGAGAGGAGGAAGAGAGGAGGTGGAGCTAAAAAGTGAACAATACATATGAAATAGGTACTATGAACACTCGAGTATAGACTAAGCCAGGGAAGGAAAATGTTATTCCTAGGTATTCTAGCATCAAAATCAGGAAAATTTAATCTATTGGAAAGCTTTAGAAAAAAAGGTTAAGAAAACTGACACTCGCCGGGCGTGGTGGCACATACCTGTAATCCCAGCACTTGGGAGGCAGAGGCAGGAGGATTTCTGAGTTCGAGACCAGCCTGGTCTACAGAGTAAGTTCCAGGATAGGCAGGGCTATACAGAGAAACCCTGTCTCAAAAAAAAGAAAAAAAAAGAAGAAAGAAAGAAAGGAAGGAAGGAAGGAAGGAAGGAAGGAAGGAAGGAAGGAAGCTGACACTCTACCCAGAGGTCATAAACTCAGTTAGGAGTTGGGGCTCGTGAATGCCTTCAATTGTTGACTGGCTTGAACTTATGCCGGTCTTGTGCAAGCAAACACAGCTGCTGTGACATCATTAGTACAGCAGATCTGTTTCACTCTGGTTCTCCATGAACTCTGGCTCTTACAATCTTACTGGCTCCTCTTCTACAATATTTCCTAAGCCCTGGAGGAAGTCTGATGAATAGATGTCCCATTTGAGGCTGGACATTCCATTGACTGTTAATTCTCCAAATTTTAACCAGTTATGAATTTCTGTGTGACTAACCACTGTTTTTGCACAAACAAATGTCTGTGATAAGGTCTGAGATTTATTCTAATATTTGTGTGTACAGATACAAATTTAGAGGACAATTAGATAATATTTGGCAGAAGGTATTCTTCTAAGCTTGAAAGTTCCCACACTATGGCATCTTGGCCAATTAATAGTACTAGGCATGTGCTTCTTCCTGTTTATCAGACCTAAAATCCAACCAGAAAACAATTGGTTACTCACATTTTAAAAATGACATTATTACAATAATAGACATATATTTCTATGCCAACCAAAAACTGTACATCACAGTGTTTACAGGTGGGTGAGACTGTTGATAATCACCCCTCTCGCCAAAAAGACAGCCTGGATAGTAAGGTAAAAATATTTATGGTCAGTACCAGCTTGATTTTTCTCTATCTTGTGACCAATCTGTGTGGTAGCTTCAGCAATAAGGTCTTATCCTTGAGTTTTGGTGGGTATCGAAAAGTAATGTCAATCACATCTACTGCTAAGGATGTCAAAGCAACACCTCTGGCTAGCAACTGGAGGGGAACATACCATGCCTGGTACGTGGCTTTTTATATGGCAATCTATGCCTTCTGTGAGGGACACAATCCCACATGTAGTGTAACTCCAACTACCCTGCCTCTCTGTGTGTCTGTGTATGTGTACATACTCTTAAATGATTGGAGGTAAATACAAAATGATTCCTTGAGGCTTTATCAAACAAGCTCAGTGTGATTTGTCCCTTGTTCCTTTAACAAAAGCCTCAATACCATTTACTAAAAAAAACTCCCTTTAGAATGGCTGAATATTCCAAGTAACTCCCCAAACTCTGTAGATTATTGATGTAGCACAGTTGCCTCTTGCAGGTTGATGGTAGAACCCTTATTGCTAAAGGCACTGCATATACTTAGGACATAGGACTTAGATAATTTGATAAGTATCTGATCTGAGAGCCTCTTTTCTTCAGTTTCACTTTCATGGTTCCAGAAAATACCATGGAAGCTGCCAAGGGAACCAATTAAATAGCCCTACCCTGATGCAACACACATGAATCACAATTACCAACATCGCATGATATTCATCAAGGTGCAGTAAGTACCAGGCACTTGACCATGGCGACTTAAGGCTCCCTCAACAGGAAAAAAAATCATGCCTCACACTGGAAACCTAGTCAACTTTTCATTACTAGTCAAGTTGTTGACCTCAGAAAAAGGATCTACTATAGCAACTTTGGTAGACTAATTTCTTACTACATTCTAAATCTTAACCTCATACCCACAGGTAAGTGTTGCTATCATCCCTGGGAAGGCTAGACTAGGGAAGTGGATCCAGAGAAAAAGGAGATGGAAGAATACAGTGTGAGAATGATATAAATGAATTATAAAAAAATTTTATAGAAGTATTAAATATATTGTGTTAAAGACAACAATAGAAGGCTTAGGAGGTTGAAGCAACACCAGAGAGGCAGGATAATAGAGACCACACATCCACCTAATATCTGTTTTCTATTGGCTTCTCTTCAGATGTTGTAATGATAGATGTTGTAATGATAGATGTTGTAATCAGATTTAAAGGTATGAGGTCAAGAGAGACACAAATTTCATATTGCCACCACTGTGACAGGTATTTTGACTCATGGTTCTTTGATACAAGGGAGTTAGAATTCAAAAAGGAAGCATTCAGTCAGTGTTTTCACAGGCTCGGAGGAGCTTTTTCCTTTATATGCAACCTCATGAGACATTACAGCATACTAAACACGAAAGTACTTGAGGCTGCAAAGAAGAAGATCTCGGGTGGAATAATGAAAGAATATAACTGCGATGCAGTTCACCTCTTCTACTAAATAAATAAAGAATAAAACAACTTTGAGAAGAGAATTAGGACCTGGTGTCAAAATGTAGCAAATAGAGACTGCCAGAGGCATAATGAAGTTTTCCATGAAATCACATCTCAAGGGATATACTCTGGAGTGAAAAGTAAAAGTTTAACACTACACTAAGGTTAGGAGTAATTGGAAGGCCAACACATTTCATAAAGAAAATTCAAATAAATGCAAACAACTTCGAAGGAGAATTCAAAATAAAGAGTAGGTAAAGACAAACATTATAAATAATGAGGATCCCCGGTTAATGAATATGGTCTCAAGAATGCTTTACAATGTGAAAAAAGATGAGATGGGAACTGTTTTAACAAGAAGCAAGCCAATAGTGATACTTCTGTAAGCAGAGGGTATACCAATGTTTCCTAGGAAAGCTGTATGGGGAAATGGGGAATCCTTTTATTTTATTAGATATATTCTTTATTTACATTTCGAATGTTGTCCCCTTTCCTGGTTTCCCCCTTCCCTGAAAATCCCATAAGCCATCTCCCCTTCCCCAATCAACCCTGTCCCCATCTCCCTGTCCTGGTATTTCTCTGCACTATGGAATCAAGGACCTCTTTCCCTTGCTACAATACAATACAGTACTTTCCCAGACCTCAAGCAATACTACAGAGCAATAGTGTAGTATTGTATTGTATTGTAGCAAGGGAAAGTATTGCTGGTCCCTTTCCAGGACCAAGGGCCTCTCCTCCCTTTGGTGTCTAACAAGGCCATCCTCTGCTGCCTATGATCTGGAGTCATGGGTAACTCCATGTATACTCTTTTATTATTATTATTATTATTATTATTATTATTATTATTATTTTCTATATTCTTTGTTTACATTCCAAATGCTTTCCCCTTTCCCAGCTCCCCCTCCCCATAAGTCCCATAAGCCCTCTTCCCTCCACTCATTCCCCAGTCACACCCCTCCTATTTCTCTGTCATGGTACTCCTCTACAATGTTGGATCAAGCCTTTTCAGGACCAGGGCCCTCTCCTTCCTTCTTCTTGAGAATCATTTGATATGTTAATTGTGTCTTGAGTATTCAGAGCTTCTGGGCTAATTAATATCCACTTATCAGTGACTTCATTCCATGTGTATTCTTTTGAGATTTTGTTACCTCAATTAGGATATTTTCCAGTTCCAACCATTTGCCTAAAAAATTCATGAATGCATTGTTTTTAATTGCTGAGTAGTATTCCATTGTGTAAATATACTACATTTTCTGTATCCATTCCTCCATTGAGGGACATCTGGGTTCTTTCCAGCATCTGGCTATTATAAATAAGGCTGCTATGAACATAGTGGAGCATGTGTCCATATTGCATGCTGGGGAATCCTCTGCATATAATCCCAGGAGAGGTATAGCAGGGTCCTCCAGAAGTGTCATGCCCAGTTTTCTGAGGAACTACCAGACTGATTTAAGTGACCCCCCCCCAAAAAAAACACCAGAGAACTCCTACAGCTGAAAAACAACTTCAGCAAAGTGGCTGGTTATAAAATCAACTCAAGAAAATCAGTAGCCTTCCTATACTCAAAGGATAAGCAGGCTGAGAAAGAAATTAGAGTTACGACACCTTTCACAATAGCCACAAACAATATAAAGTATCTTGGGGTGACTCTAACCAAACAAGTGAAAGATCTGTATGAAAAGAACTTCATGACTCTGAAGAAGAAAATTGAAGAAGACCTCAGAATGGAAAAATCTTCCATGCTTGTGGATTGGCAGGATTAATATAGTTAAAATGGCAATCTTGCCAAAAGCAATATACAGATTCAACACAATCCCCATCAAAATCCCAACTCAGCTCTTCTTAGAGTTAGAAAGAGCAATTCTCAAATTCATCTGGAATAACAAAAACCCAGGATAGCTAAAACTATCATCAAGAGTAAAAGAACTTCTGGGGGAAGCAGTATCCCAGACCTCAAGCAATACTACAGAGCAATAGTGTTAAAACCTCCATGTATACTCTTTGGTCAATGGTTTTGTCCCTGGGAGCTCTGGAAGTACTGGGTGACTCATACTGTTGTTCTTCCTGTGATGCTGCAAACTCCTTCAGCTTCTTGGGCCCTTTCTCTAGCTCCTCCATTGGGGACCCTGTGCTCAGTTCAATGGCTGACTGAGAGTGGCCCCCTCTGTAATTCTCATGCACTAGCAGGGCCTCCCAGGTAACAGCTATATCGGCTCCAGTCAGCCAGCACTTGTGGGCATAGATAATAGTGTCTGGGTTTTGTAACTGCATATGGGATGGTATTTCCCTCAGACTCTGCTCTACCCGTTGTCTCTGCATCTCCTTCAGTAGGTATTTTTTCCCCTTTCTACAAAGGACCCAAGTATCCATACTTTGTTCTTCCTTCTTCTTGGGTATCATTTGATATGTGAAATGTGTCTTGGGTATTCCAAGATTCTGGGCTAATATCCACTTATCAGTGAGTGCATACAATGTGTGTTCTTTTGTGGTTTGGTTACCTCACTCAGGATGATATTTTCCAGTTCCACTCATTTGTCTAAGAATTTCATGAATTCATTGTTTTTAATGGCTGAATCGTATTCCGTTGTGTGTATATATACCACATTTTCTGTATCCATTTCTCGATGGAGGGACATCTGGGTTCTCTCCAGCTTCTGGCTATTATAAATAGGGCTGCTATTACCAACTCTACATCCAACAGAGGGTTAATATCCAATATATATAAATAATTCAAGAAGTTATACTCCAGAGAAACAAATAACCCTATTAAAAATGGGGTACAGAGCTAAACAAATAATTTTCACCTGAGGAATATCGAATGGCTGAGAAGCACCTAAAGAAATGTTCAACATCCTTAGTCATCAGGGAAATGCAAATCAAAACAACCCTGAGATTTCATCTCAAACCAGTCAGAATGGCTAAGATAAAAATTTCAGGAGACAGCAGGTACTGGAGAGGTTGTGGAGAAAGAAGAACACTCCTCCACTGCTGGTGGGATTGAAAGCTGGTACAACCACTATGGAAATCAGTTTGGTGGTTACTCAGAAAACTGGGCATAATACTATTGGAGGTCCCACCTATACCACTCCTGGGCATATACACAGAGGATTCTCCAGCATGTAATAAGGACACATGCTCCACTATGTTCATGGGGAGTCTTTATATTTAAAATAATGTGAAGTTGAGGTTGCTATGTTATATTAGTTGGAAGACCTACTAAAGTTATATTCAGAGATATTTTATATGACACAAAGATACTTTTCTAAATAATGTAAGGAAAATATTTTCCCCAGATAATGAAGAACAGATGTTTTATAGTGTGTTTATATATAATGAAACTAAAAGAAGTTATTCTGCCTTTGCTGAAGCTCTAGGGATCTAGGCAGCACAAGTCTTAGGATTTAGATCTCATGTAGTCTATCATTAATATGACTAGACACTAACCTATCTCCTCCTCCTCCTCCTCCTCCTCCTCCTCCTCCTCCTCCTCCTTCTTCTTCTCTCTCTCTCTCTCTCTTTCTTTCTCTCTCTCCCTCCATATATATAAATATATAATTTATCTATGTATTTATCTCTGCCTTTTGTATTTTAGCTCTTGCTTCTCCTTTTACTGCTTTCTTTGCGATCCTGCTTCTTCATAGACTCATGACTTACTCATAACTTTGCTCACTCCTTTGTTCTGCTCTCAGTACTCCAGTTTGATATGTGAAATACTATAGCAGAGTCCATGAAAGCACGGAACTTATAGACCCAGTAAAGTCAACATTTGGTTGAGATTTTCAAAACTAAATCTAAGACATACTGTACACTTGCTTTAGGCTTGCCTGGATTTGGGTCATATTATCACATCTGATCTCAATAACTGTGTTCATGGATCATAGAATGCAGTCTTATAATAAAGAACACACCATATTAGAGCTGCCCTGTCCTACTGTTCTGTAAACAATATAATTTTCCTTATAGAAAAATAATGGGCATCTCAATTAATACAGCATATTAATAAATTTATTGATTTATAAATGTCTCATTTTATAACAGCATACCGAAAATGAGGTCTGTCTCTACTTTCAGTCTATAATTTAGCATATGGGAAGTGGTATGCAACAAAGATTAATAAGATACCCTACAACTGAGCTCAGAAGGGAAATTCACATGCAATATGAAACAGTAATTCAGGTGGTCTTGCAGGAAGCATTACTCTTGTCTAGATCATTTTGACAGCATATAAACAATCATTATGTGGCGTTTTTCTCTTTAGTTAATAGAAAGTATCTCCTTTTTCCAGGGACTAAGATATAAAGGCAGCAATCAAACTCAGCAGCCTGTTATTTCTATCTAGTTAATATCTTAGACAGTGTGAAGAGGGGGCCAGTGGGCTGGGCTTGGCACATGTCCTCATGCTGAGACTGCAAGCCAGAAATATTTTTCCTAGAAAGCAACCCAGAGGGGAGCCTCTGTGAGAGAGTGAAATATAAATTATTCATTTTCTGTTCTTTGTCTACTTTCCCCAGTAAGCCTGGTTCTGCAGAGGCAAACAGAGCACACAAGTTATCATGACAGTGTTCTGTATAGTATACTCAGCTGAAATATCACTATTTTCAAACAAATATGCCTGCCACTAGGACTGGGAGCAGCCTGGATGGTGGTAGATGACAGTTTGAATGAGAAGCCAACCCACAAAAGTCCCCATGGCTTGACCACATATGGACTGGGCAAAGTCTTTACTTTTTATAGTGCTCAATTTTATTAGCTGTGAAAAGATGGTGATCTGAGGTTGTCCTTGAAAAGATAGTTCTGCAAAAGGTTATGACCAGTCTGGCATCATCTCCTGGCTAAGGGGAATGCTTTAAATATAAGGAAATACCAACTAGAATGCTGCAATCCCATGAATACCAAAGGGGAGCTCTCAGCAGAAGAAGGCCACAGGAAGTGAGGAAAATCTTTCAGGGTAACTGCTACCTTCATAAGGATTGGGACCAGCAGCGGCACCACTCCCCTGGGATGAAAAGATGCAAAGACCCATCCAAGTTAGTTTCTAACAACAAGCAATGTCAGAGATAGAACCCAGGGCCTGACACCACACTGATAATTTTCCTAGCTTTCTACTGTGTTGAAGATCAGAAATGGGGCTGGAAACTTTGTCTCATGAACATAGGAATCTTAGACAATCTCCATGGGGATGTCATAAGTTAGCTTAGTAATTTGGTCGAATACGTTTAAATATTTATTTGTGCATCTTTGTAAGTTTATATATACCACATGATCACAGTTGCCTGTGGAAGGCGAAGGACATTGGATCCTATGAAGCTGGAGTTACAGTCAGTTTTGAGCTGCTTGATGTAGGTATTGATAATTGAACCCTGGACCTCTGCAAGTGTAGGAAAATCTCTTTACAGCTGAGCCATTTCTCTAGTCCCACATCTAAATAGTTTCTAAATGGCCTTATTCACACCATCAAATTGACAAGGAGGGTCTTGCAAATTTCCTTCGATATTTCAGAGTTTGGACAAAGGCATCTACTTGGCTTCCACCTCCTCAGAGAGCATTAGGTTCCTGCTCAGCACCTTCGGCCTTCCATGGCTTCTCTGTAGTAAGACTGCCTTCACAAACCTTATGGCCCTTGTTCAATCAATTCTCATCCAGGTGAATTCAACTGCTAACTGGCCTGTAGACTTCTTAACCCAGCTCTAGTTCAAAT